>OY728119.1:925160859-926360859 GCA_963277665.1 Viscum album | reverse complement strand
CTTGTAGAGGAAGCTGAAACTCAAATAATGGTCACGGCAGTGGAGAAGTCGTTGTCGCCGCATATGTGAGACAAAACATTCCTTTTGTTGTTTAGTAAATAGTATTAATATAAAAATATTCAATTTTTATAAATGTAAATGTCAATGGGTTTTATAAACCGTATAAAAGATAGTTGTGTATAATCAAAATATGCCTCAACAAAAGCAGATTGAGACAAAGTCCCTTACCTCGTGTCTGACTCGACTCGATCGTTCTTTAACCTCCGGAATAATAATCTAGAGTCAATTTAAACTTTCTTAAGAACCTTTTTAAAGTTCATTATTCCTTTTATATCACTAAATACAATGTTGTGAACATTATGTAATTATTTAAGTTAATAACGGTCATTTTGTTGATCTTTGGTACTTGAGTCAAAAATAAACATCTTCTGATGACAAGTTGTTCATGTGGTGAAATATCCATTATATCCAGAATTAAATTAATGAATTAGATATCATATATATCATATATATACAGAATATATATATATGCATTTATAATAATACATAACATTTAAAGGCAAGAAATTAAATGCACCGTTCATGGAGACGGTAAGCCGTACGTATGCATGAATGCTACTTTCATTTCTATTTCGTATTTAATGGAATGAAAACATAATGATATAAATGTATATTATAATTCAAGTATAATATCATATATAATATCATTCACTCCATCCTTTACATTTCTCATATATCGAATTAATGATTCAAATCACTTTGAGGGTGCGGTAGTCCGCACTTCCTAAAATGAAATTATCGCGTTTAGCCATAATGGAAATCATAAAGGTATGCCATAAATGAAAAATAAAAAAGAATATGGAAAACATAAACAAAATATATATCATATATAAATATAGTTACATCTTAATGGACACCATGAGAGGTGTTAAAAGAATATTGAACAATCTTCGTTTCGTGAGGCAGAAATTCACCACCCACAGAAATAGTATGTTCTTTAACCATTAGAAGAAGGTGTGTCTGAGTGTAAATCAAATACTTCTCATAAAAACATCCTAGTATATCTAATATACTATTTTTGTTACAAATGAAAGGAATAAATAGAGTTTAAGGGGTTGGATAAGGAAAATAAAACCAAAGAACATAAGAGAAGACATTACCTAAAAATCGGGTAACTCTTTTTGATTTGAGACAAAGGCTTCCTTGGGAAGGATTATGCCCAAAGTGAAGCTTCTAGGGGTAATATAGGAAAGTTTAGAGAGTATTTGGGAAGAGTTTGGCTGATACAAATGGCTTTTAAGGTGTGAATAAGGTTGTAGAGTTGGGGGCCTTTTATAAGATGAGAGTAGGGGCACTCTTGGAAAGTCAAGAAATGTTACATTATTATGAAATTCATTTCAGATTTTAAAGGTCCTAAAATGATATATTTCTAGGATAAGGTGATAATGGTTCTAAATCCAACCATCCATTCAGTTTTGGACAAGTGTGAGTTTTATATTTTACCTTGTCTTTTCATTTTATTTAAATTTTTCATTAATGTGGTAATCAATGCATCATCATGGTATCATAAATAAATATATTTATTTAAGGTTTAACAACTATAAAAAAATTACCATGATGTGGGAAATATATTTTGATTTACGATGAATATTTATAGTCTAAATGGTAAATTTTATAACCCCGTGTAATAATTGTTTTAGTAAAACAACATATGTTTGGGATAATTTTATTTTTACTTTAAATAAAAAGATATTAATGTCATTTTCTTACCCAAGTGGCTCCATGGAGTCAACATGTGGACCCATGGATTGTATTGGTCAGACATGACTCATCCAATAATAGTAGGAAATGTGTCAATACATTTTTATATTCTTATAATATCAATTTTACCGTAAATTACCCTATTTACCTCTAATCGCTGTTAATAAAACTCAAAAGTTACTATTCACCAAAAATTATTTTCATCCCATTGAACCAAATTTTACTTACTAATGACAAACATGTATTTTATATTTTTGAAATTCAATTCATAGAGGCGATAAAGTTTCATTTAAACAAAAAATCATTTTTTTTAACTACCACTTAGTGGTTTCAATATTTATCAAAAATTGATGTTTTTCAGAACATTACCAAAAATTCACTCTAATCTATAAGTGATATTCTGAATTCAAAAATGATGTTAATTTTACAAAATTTAAAACATATATGTTGCATTAATTAATTTTATAATTAATTCTTGCTGTCAAAACAAATAGCGTGTTTTTAAGATAACAATATATATCAAAAGATTGACAATTGTTTTTGTTCAATTTCAAAGTGAAATTAATTCTAATGACTACCATTGGATAAAACGTTAAAAATATATTCTAATTATATTTTAAAACCACTAAATAATATAATTTATCACTATAAATTATTTTGATTTAAAAAGTTGTTTTTAGGTATTTTTTCTATTCATAGAAAATTTGAAGTTCTCAGAAAATTACAAAAAAAATCAACTTTGGATAATTTTGATATTCCGAATACAAATATGAAGTCCATTTTGAAATATAAAATTTATTGAATTTCAAAAAGTGGGTATTAATATTCATAACAGCTACTTTGATTGGTCGCGGTGTGTTAGAATCTCAAACTTTCGTACAATGCAAGCTATTTATTTATTAAAAGAGAAGCGTACCATGGAAGTTTGGGGTGTTACATTCTCTCGTCCTTCATTAAATTCTGTCCTCGCAATTTGAAAATGTTATTCGAAAATAAAAGGATGAAAATAGAAAATACCTTTGTAGAAAACCCACATTGGAAATAAGGATAGTAAAATTCACCCTTAATAAGAGGGAAAAGAAAATAAAAAAGACACCACCAAATAATGATCTTGATTATGAGAAATTTGGTGCAAGTTAGAGACATATAATTAGAGGGAAAACGTAAATATTTATAGGGACTGATTGAAGTCATCAATCAAAAACAAGTGTAAAATTGGGGGCCTCCAAGCCATCAATCTATGTTGATTTAAAATATCATCAGTTCAACAAAACATAAGGTATTAGGATAACACGTTTTTTGTTTTAATATCCCTTTGCTAAAGTTTAAGAATTAATTTATTCACGGAATAAGAGATATGTCACGAACCAGGTCAGGTCGTCATATGACCCAACACCCGACCCAGTCCGCGACATGGCCCCAATGGCGTTCTCGATCCCCATGGGCTGGCAACTAGTGCCGAGCATCAAAACAAACCAGTTGGGAATGTTTTGGCCCATGACAAAGATAAATAAACATAAACTGAACAAGCAGATAAATAAAGGAAAATAAACTAAACAACTTGGCAGCAGAAAAAGGAATCAACAAAGAAACATGACATACCTTAGGGGACCCCGTGGATCACCATGGTACGACAACCACACTCTCTCACAAAAGCAATCCAAGACTAAAACCTGAAACTGAAAAGTAAATTAGGCGTGAGCACCGAGATGTTCAGTAGGAAAGCCAAAATATAACCACGTCCTATGCCTCCATCTTTATTAAGAAATCCAACAATGCCAGTTTGAAAATAAGATATAATAAAATAATGTTTCCCTTCTTTTTAAATTCTTGTAATGAGTTTGCATTTTCAAATAATGCATTTCACCCTTACTATATTTTCAAAATAGGTTCCAAGCATGAATTAACATTTTAAAATGAAATGAAACCAGTTTGGAATAAAATGTGATTTTTACAAACAAGACACCAGGTATGAAACAACTGAAAAGAAAGATACATCACAAGCAGCATGTCACGAATGAGAACTATGGGTAATCCCTATAGGTAGCTAGAACAAGTGGGAAACTAGAGACACCGTACCTCGGTGAAATGTGGCTTAGAAGACCACGACCCTCCGAAAATGTGGCTTAGAAGGCCACGACCCTTAGAAAACGTGGCTTAGAAGACACGACCCTCAGAAATTCATATGTTTTGTTAGTGTTGTTGCGTCAATCCTGCTAGACAAACTTGGACAAACCCCTACCATGTCATATAGCGTACTAGTCCTGGTCACCCACCTAGATACCCGGGTTTCCCATTGTGATCTATTTCAAGTGGTGGTGAGTTTTTCTTTATCATGAAAACATATATGAACATAAAATTTTCTTTATCAAAAGCTCATTCGACCTCTCACCATTGTTCTTCCTCCTTAAGCGCATTCCCACTCATTCACGTCACACAATGCATAAAATTCAACGTTAGGCACATCATAACACTTTCAACATACAAATCATTTTCTAAAACCAAGGGGGCGCTCCTCAAGAGAGGTTTATCTTTTCTATAAAACATTCTTAAGGTTACAAACGGGCTTTATTACATAAAGGGAATACTTTTTACAATTAACTGTCCAAAAGACCAAACACCTTTGGAAATACACATTACCAATTCCAAACCACTTTAGGAAATCAATTTTTTTAAGAAAGGTCACTTAAGACCGATATCATTAAAAATGCACTTCAGTTTCCATAGCAAAGGCATAATCATTTTTAGCAACCGTAACCCGATTTCACGGCATGTGTATATAGCGTAAATGTAAAACATATTTTTAAAACAAACATGCAATTAAGAATCTAAAATTAAAGGCATAGGCATAGAGTACCTACCTCAAACTTGTCGCTATCTGTCAATGGCCACTCGAACCGACACTTGGCGCACACATGCACATGCATTTATACATATATATATACACCCCTAGCTGCATTGTACATATTACCCATGCCATGAGGGAATATGTACAAAGAGGACATATATATATGTCTTACCCTATGCATGTACATGTAGGATTCCTCGACACGCATGGCCCAAAACCAACGAAGCGAGGCCCAACACACTACACATATAATTTAATAAAACTACATAAACACTTGGACGATCTACAAAACATTTCAAAATAATTCATCAAGGGTTCTCACCAAAAGAAAAACATTAGAAAAATCATTTTTAAAACAAAAAGCGCCAAGATGCAACACCAAAACACCAACTAAAGCCTACACACATTTTAATAGAAAAACAGCATAGTTAAAAAAACACTGATAAACAATTTGGCATGGGTTTTCCACAGAAAATTTTCATGCGCAACGCCTAAAGACAGTACTAGCAAAAGAAAACACACCCAACCCTCAAGCAGAACTAGATTCATGGCTTTAATGTCCTAAGATAAATCAATTCTAGAAGTCATCAAACAACCATGAATGATGGAACAAAGGAGATACCTCAAAAACAACCAAATCCCTTTTCATTAAAAAAACAAAAGCACACTAAAACCCTTCGAAACATCATTCTAATCACTTACACAAATCAAAATAACCAACTTCATGATTTATAAATTAACATCAAATAACACAACATGGGTTTTCCTCAAAAACACACCCCATTAGATACAAACATTCTATAAAATACCAAGGCATACTGAACTTCTTCAATACTAGTTTCCCTCCAAACAGATCATCCACATAACACCAAATTTATTTAATAAAGTAAAATAATTCACCAAATAAACACAATTCTCACTCAGAAAATTAATTAAATAACATCCTAAATTAATTAAACAAGAAAACTAATACATCAAACAAAACTTATATGTGGAAACACTTTCCATCGGTGTCGAAACATCGAATTATGATGCAAAACTTTGATCGCGCACCAAACACACCACAAACAACCACAATTTGAACCTAATTCATGAATTGGAACCAAAAACAACACAAGAAAACTAAAAGAGAAACCCTGAAAACATAAAAGCCTAATATTAAGATTAAACCACAAAGATGAAATTGAAAAACCCTCACTCGAAGACCATGGCAAACCCGCTTCTCTTGACAGCAGTGGCTAAAACCGGCCTCGACAGAGCCCGGAGGAACCGAAACAACAAAAATCAATCAAAAAGAGAACCCCAAAACATGTTAGGGTTCGGCCAAGAGAGGTGTAACCCATAAAATCAAATAAAAAATCAAAATAAGATAAGGGGGAGGCAGAAGTGGCTCACCGAAGGGATTCGCTCACCAAATCAGGAAGAGATTTGATCGTTGGAGTGGAAGAGCGGCGTGTCGGAGCTCCCGATCGGCCAGGTCGTGCGAACAGGTGATTGGGGAGGTCGGCTTGCGTGAGCTGGGGAGGGGGAAGCTGCCACAGGAGAGCTGTCACTGGAGGTAGAGGGAGACACGTCGGTGGCTTCAGCTGGAGGAGGAGAAGAGGAGCAGGAGAAGGAGAGTAAGGCGGGGTAGCACGAGCAGGAGAAGGCGGGGGAGGGGGGGCGCTGTACGCGAAAAATAGGGAGGAAAAAAAGAAAGGAAAAAACAATAAAAGAAAGGGAAAAAAAGAAAAGAAAAGAAATAAATAAGATAGATAATAAAATAAATGAAAATACAATAAAACAAATAAAACCTTAATAAAATATAATAATAAACTTAATAAAGATTTTAATAAACTTCAATAATAATAATAATTATAACTTAATAATTATTATTATAAACTAAACAATAAGAATATTTTTATTAGTAATCATAATAAAAAAATTAATAAATTTAATATGACATTAATAAACTTAATATACTTAACAAAATTAATGGAAAGTTAATAATAAGAGCTTAATTATAACTACACTACATTAATAAACTTGGTGAGCATAATAATAATAAAAATAAAAATAAATTACCATAATTATAATTATTGAAACACATCATTAAACTCATTTTATTTATCTATCATGAACATGAGGCAGGCCGCACGGAGACCAGGGCAAAGCCACACAACTTTGAAAACGCACTGCCCATGCACTGGATGTTGTCAAGGGCAAAGCATTCATTCGTCAACAAAATGCAAAAAAAAAATTAAAACAGGCTTGATCCACATCTTGATAGAAAATTTCAAAGTTTGATAAAATAATAAAATAATATTAATTTAAATGTTTGGGTGTGACAAGATAGGTATATATATATGATTGACATATAGAGTTTCAACCTTCAACTAATTTCTACCACAAACTCATCGTTCACTTAAAAAGATAATAGAACTAAATAATATTATATTTATCCTAATCGTACAAGGTTCAAAATATTAACACATACCATTTAGATTAGGAAAACTATTTTTTAATATACGGGGACTTCATGTAGGCTAGTCGTTGGTAATAATGGCATGTTTCACTATGGTTGTTGGTTCGATTCCTGCTACATTGTCTGACGCGATGGGTTAACCCCCATCCTGCAGGTTGTCCTTTTCCTAAAACTATAGTATTATAATATACCAAAAATAATCTTCATAAATGTTTTAACCTTAAATAATACATTTCAAAGATAAGCGTAATACATTCCAACCATTATAGTTATCCAAAATACCTCTATCCAGACTTTCTCTAAGAGGTCTCTAAATTCCAAAATCAATTGTAACATCAGATTCCCCAAACATAGTAAATTTTCTCTTATTGTCACATACTAAAAATATGATTACCTTTATCTTATTAAAACCTTAATGAACCCAACAAGTACTGCAGTAAAATCCTTATATATATCACATTATTCTTATAACCATAATATAGATCTTGAGTCCAAAAACACAAATACAATAATTATTCCTCTTCAACTCTGGTAACATCATAAGATTGGCCTTTCTCCCTTGGACTTTTTTGAGGAATGTTTCATTAGCACTTAGGGTATTTTTTTTGAATAATTCCCCATTTCTCTACAATTGTAGCATTCAACATTGACGTCTTTCTTCATTCCCTTGCAATCACGAGCCTGGTGACATTTTTCTCCACATTTATAACAAACTCCCATTCCTTTTAGGCAAGTACCGGGGTGATCATTCCCACAAATATCGAATAATGGAAAATCCTTATTTCCCTTTTTCCCATTATCTGTCTCTCATTCCACCATTCTCTTGTTATCTTGATTTATTTTATTGTCATAAGATTTAGAGAATTCCTTTTCGGTCTTGATAGAACACGAGATTATATCTTTGTACGTTGAGAAAGATTGTGATAATAATTCTCGATGAAGAAACGGTTTTAACCCATCAAATAAATGATAAATCATACTTCTTGGGTTATGTATATAATCTAAAGCATGACTCACTATCCTTGTAATGTTAGACTCATACTTTGCAATATTATCGTCCACCATTTTCCTCAGACTCAGAAATTGTCTTTCCATATCCGCTCGATGGTCATGAGGAAATTTTTTTTCTAAGAAAATCTCTTTAAACTCTCTCTATTCCATACATGAAACTTCTTCATCCTCCCTTTAATTTTTCATCAATGACCACCATTGATCAGCATCTCCAGTGAGCCAGTAAACTGCCATGACAAAGTTTTCCCTTTCGCTACTCCCCAAGGCATGGAATATTTTATCTAAGGAGTTTATTCATTGCTCAGCTACTAATGTATTTTTACTCCCATTGAATTTTGGTGATTTTTCCCTCATGAAGCGGTCTAACATTGATCCTCCACGTTGTGGATCAGGGTGCTCCATACGAGTAAGGTTATTATTCACAACCTGAGTGAGTTGTCCCAGTATATTGATAAGTTGATCAACACCAGTTGTATCACCAGCTCCACATTAATTATCTTGAACAGTAGGGAAATCTCTACATGGAGTGCATGCATTGATACAACTTCCATTCCTTCCACTAGGCTCCATTTCTAAACAATTTCATA
This sequence comes from Viscum album, assembly GCA_963277665.1. NCBI lineage: Eukaryota > Viridiplantae > Streptophyta > Magnoliopsida > Santalales > Viscaceae > Viscum > Viscum album. The sequence continues at coordinate 926,352,188 of OY728119.1, read as the reverse complement.
AACTAGAATAGTTTATGAATTGAAATGCATAACAAAATACTTTCAAAACACCTAACATAAATTGAACATTTAATGGATATAATCCATAATCATAAAAATGTTTTTCTTTGTGGAAGTATATACTCATAAACCCTTCATAATGGTTTGTAACGAAAATGAGAATTATCCTAAGCATAAACCCCGAGAGTGTCGTAACCAAGAGTGCAGTAAAGCCCGTTGTCATGCACCAGTTCCCGTTCAAGTCCAGCTCAAAGCGATGTTTTTGGGTTTTACCCCTAGGTACATCTGTGCCAGAGCCACCTCTACCTACTCGTATCCAGACATGGATGTATTGCTCAAAAAACTCACAAAATCTATATAATACCAAAATTCTATGAATTTCCTCTATATTAATCCTCAAAGTCTATCTTAGGGATATGCGATATAATCAGGGTCTATCTAAATTTAGAATCCAAGGTTTGTATTAAACTACCTCTGATACCAACTGTAACGCCCCAACCCCAGTTACCCATAGTCGATGCATTATTACGTAACATTGGTATGATCACAAAATATCACGTCTCGAAAGATCGATTAGTTTAGTATCCTTGAAAACAATAGATACATTCATAAATGTTACATTACATAATAAAGTGAAAAATCACAATAACATAGTCTCCATAGTCCACACTCCTATCCCCTTTAGACTATCCCTGTAGGTAAGTCATAAAATATTTCTTCACATCCTGGGAAAATAAAACATAGAAAGGGGTGAGATCAGATGCTTAGTAAGGATAACAATACAGCATAAACTTTCATAAATAAACATTAACATTTAAGGCAATGTATAAGTAAAACAAAAGCCTTTTAAATTGGAACTCCAGTATAATATGGAAAAAATAAAATGAAATAATTACATTTACGTATTCACATGGATATTCTACTAGTAGAATAATCACATGCAATATCAATAACCACTTTCATAATGATGGAATTCATAATGTCAGACGATCATAACCATGTAGCCAAGTCCTTGTTCCAAGACTACAAATAATATTTTGTCAAGGCCTCGTGCCAAGACATAAGTTTGACTCGTGAGACCTACCAATGCATCGAGGAGATATAGCGGGTCCACCTGTCACTTATTAAGTCCAATTAATTCCATATATGAAAAGGTTAAAACATATCATAAACCATAAAATAATCGTATCACATAAAACATGCATAAAGGAAACATAACATTCCCACATTTCAATCACAAGATATCAATACAACATATTGATATAATAAAAACATTATCAAAACCATTTTCAATACCAAAATAAAAGAAATGTAAAACATGGTATTTATTTTTCATTTAAAAAAACATTATGGCTTGTAGAGGAAGCTGAAACTCAAATAATGGTCACAGTGGCGGAGAAGTCGTTGTCACCGCATAGGTGAGACAAAACATTCCTTTTTTCATTTAGTAAAAACACTTCATATAAAAAGATTCCTTTTGAATAAAATTAAAGATCAAATTTGTTTATACACCGTATAAAAAAATTTGTGTCTAAACAAAATATGCCTCAATGAAAGGAGAATGAGACAAAGTCCTTTACCTCGTGTCCGACTCGACTCGATCGTTCTTTAACCACCCGAATAATAAACTAGAGTTAATTTATACTTGATAAAGAACCATTTTCAAGTTCATTTTTACTTTTATATCACTTATTACACTGTAATGAACATTATGTAATTATTTAAGTTAATAACGGTCGTTTTGTCGATCTCTGGTACTTGAGTCAAAAATAAACTTTTTCTAATTACAAGTTGTTCATGTGGTAAAATATCGATTATATCCAGAATTATATTCATGATGTAGATATCATATATATCCTATATATCCATTATATATATATTCCTTTAAAATATTACATTACATTTAGAGGTAAGAAATGAAATGCACCGTTCATGGAGACGGTAATCCCTACGTACGCATGAATGCTACTTTATTTTCTATTTCGTATTTAATGAAATGAAAACATAATGATATAAAGGTATATTATAATTCCAATATAATATCATATATAATTTCATTAACTCCATCCCTTTCACATCCCACATTTGTCATTAACGATTCAAATCACTTTGAGGGGGCGGTTGTCCGCATTTCCTAAAATGAAATTATCGCGTTTAATCATATTGGAAATCATAAAGGTGTGCCATAAATGAAAAGTACAGAACTATAAAGAAAAACATAAAAATAATATATATCATATAAAAATATAGTGACATCTTAATGGCCAAAATTAGAGGTGTTAAAATAATATTGAACAATCATCATTTTGTGAGGCAGTAATTTTCCACCCACAGAAGCAGTATGTTCTTTAACCGTTAGAATAAGGTGTGTGTGAGTGTAAATCAAATAATTCTCATAAAAACACCCTAGAATATTGAATATATTGGTTTTGTTACAAAAGAAAGGAATAAAAATAGGTTACGGGGTTGGAGATGAAAAATAAAACAAAAGTACATAAGAGAAGACATTACCTTAAAATCAAGTAGCTCTTTTTTATTAGAGAAAACAGATTCCTTGGGAAGACATATGCACAAAGTAAGGCTTCTAGGAGTAATAGAGGGAAGTTTAGAGATTATTTGGTCAGAGTTTGTCCGATCCAAATGGCTTTTATGGTGTGAATACGGTGGTATAAGTGGGGGCCTTTTATAAGAGAAGAGGTGGGGCACTCTTGGAATGTCAGGAAATGATACATTATTATGAAATTCTATTCGGATTTTAAAGGTCCCAGAATGATATAATTATAGAATAAGGTGATAAGGGTTAAAAATATACCCATACAATAGTTTTTAGACAAGTGTATGTCTTATATGTTACCTTATCTTTTCATTTTATTTACGTTTTTCATTAATGAGTTAATCACTGGATCATCAAGGTGTCATAAATAAATAAATTTATTTAATGTCTAAAAATAATAAACAAATTACCATGATGTATTAAATCTTTTTATATTTTTAATTAGTATTTATTTTCGAGAAGTTATCTTATATAACCCCATGAAATAATTGTTTTAGTAAAACAACACATGTTTGTGACAATTTTATTTTCACTTTAAATAACAATTTATTAATGTCATTTTTTTACCCAAGTGTCTCTATGGGGTCCCCAAGTTGGCCCATGGATTTTCTTGGTCGAAAATGACTCATCCAATAAGATTAGGACATGTGTAAATATATTTTTATATTCTTATAATATCAATTTTACCTTAAATTACCCTAATTACATCTAATCAATGTTAATAAAACTCAATCGTTACTATTCAAAAAAAATATTTCCATCCCATTGAACGAAAATTTACTTAATAATGAAAACCATGTATGTTGGATTTTTTAAATTAAATTCATTGAAGCGGTAAAGTTTCCTTTAAATGAAAAATCCCTTTTTTTAACTACCACTGAGTGGTTTCACTATTCATCAAAAAATGATGTTTTTCAAAACAGTACAACAAATTCACCCTAATCTATAATTGATATTCCGAATTCAAAAATGATTTTTATTTTACAAAATTCCAAGCATATAAGTTTCATTAATTAATTTTATAATTTATTCCCGCTCTCAAAACAAATAGCGTGTTTTTAAGAAACAATATATATCAAAAGATTGACAATTGTTTATGTCCAATTTCAAAGTAAAAATAATTATAATGACTACCATTGGATATAATGGTAAAAATATATTCTAATTATACTTTAAAACCACTCAATAGTATAAATTATCACTATAAATTATTTCAATTAAAAAATATTGTTTTAAGTACTTTTTCTATTCATAGAAAATTGGAAGTTCACAGAAAATTACAAAAAATTCATCTTAAGATAATTTCAATATTCCGAATACAAAAATGAAGTCCATTTTGAAGTATAAAAGTTATATAATTTTAATAAGTGGGTATTACTATTCATGACAGATACTTTGATTGGTCGCGGTGTGTTAGAATCTCGAACATGCGTACATTGCAAGCTATAGCATTATTAAAAGATAAGCATACCGTGGAAGTTTGGGGTGTTACAATTCATGTTATTATTCATAACACGAGCCCACTTAGCATGTAATATAATGATTTTTTTTAGTACCCTTACCCATCATATCACTCTTTTATATAGGGAAATCTTCACATTTTTAATTACATTGTTTGTTGGAATGTATAATTCTATTTTACTCCCTTAATTAAGTAAAGACTAACATATAGAGGGATTTAATACATAGTTATTGAACATAAAAATGAAAATTTTGAACATAAAAGAATAAAAATGTAAAGGAGAAGTACATACAAACTTTTTTTTCCTTAGGTTTAAATCTATTTCATCCATTTTGTATTTCTTGACATTTATATTTATTTGATTTCCCTTTAATAATGATATTTACTCAACATATGAATTTACCAAAGAATATCCCTAAGGTGTGTCAATACCAAGAGTAAAGCAAGGCCAATTGTCATGTATTAGGATACCCCAGGTCAAACTTTAAACTTCTCGTCTGAGTTTTCACTCCAAGGAACATCTATTCCAGAGCCGCCCCAACATATTGGTATCCAAACATGGATTTATTTTCTTGATATACCACTTATTCTATACTTACCAAAATTTAGGGATGTATTATTATAATTAGTCTTATCTTTTAGGTTCACAATAAGGTTTTCTATTCGTGATCTTCTGAAATAGCAAGACCATACTATGAAACCGACTATAGAAACACTATCCATTTGCATCTAACATTACATGGTTATAAGCATATTTCTATATCAGAGTACAATCCATGGATCGTAAATTCGAGTGTCTTGGAAGTCTAGGTAAATGAAACTAAAAAAATTCCATAAAACATTTCATTATTTATTATTCATAAATATCCCCTATCATCCCTTGTGCTCATACATCTTTAATGGATAATATCGGGATAACATGAACATAGGTATGAGATAGAATCCCAGTAAGAGAATAATAATGAGAAAATGTTTTACCTCATGGGATAGAAAACACAACATAATGAAATAAAAATGCATACAACATACTAGATCTAAAAATATACAAAAATATTTATACAGAAAATGAATCATTGAATTGTGGAAGCAACATAATATAGGAATTTAGTACAAATCATGGATAACTGCCAAGATCGTTTCACAAAGTGGCACAAACCAAGGATAACCTCCATGATCATCGCACATAACATATAATGGGAATTAACTTTACCCAATGATTTGTAGAACTATCTACATGCACCCATCATAACATGTTTATGAATATTATTTCCACAAAACAAATACATAAACAACCATACAAAAATGTAAGGGAACCCAAATAGATAAATGTGTGTCACATTCATGACATAAAGTATAATGAATGGGGGTATCAATAATGTGTCCATTAGTGAAAGGAATTAATACATACATGGTAATTAATAGAGTTAAATAGTCATATATCATGGTAAGTGATGTAAAAAATAAGTGACAGCATGTAAGAAGATTATTTAAGAAATTCTAACCATTTAAACATTTTAGTGAGGTTTTAAGGAAAACACTTAAAAGATTTTTAAATTGAAAAGGGGAAAATATTTTATATAAAACCAGAAGATAACCAAAAAAATATTCTTATTAAAAATAATAATTTTATAAATATGATGGTGGCTTAAAAAATAGGAAATAGATCATAAGAAATTAGGTAAAAATTTTGGATGTTCCCATAAAAGAAGTTTTCTTATTGGGAAGTATCGAGGATGATTTCACTTAAAATCATGTATATATACAAAAGAGAATGAGGGATAGATATTGAAGCATGAGTTGGATCTTTTTAAAATCTATTATATGTTGTATATAAAATTTAAGGAAAATATCATTAGGATAAAAAGAAATATAGGGCGACCCAAAAAATAATGGTAGTTTATGTAGAATACTTTACGGATTATCGGCATGGTATCAGGTGTACTTAATAGAAAATCATGAAACTTAAAGGGATTTGTACTAAAATATAAATCATGAGGGATGTATGGGGTGTTGAAATCTCATTCCCCATAATTTGGTGTTACAAATAAATTTTCATAGCATATTGGAAATTCTAGAATAAAAGTTAAATGAAGAGGATGTCTTACCTTAAATCTAGTGGTGTTCTCTACTTGTTATTAATAAATTAAATAAAAAAATTAAGAATATTTATTAATAATTATAGATCCACCTCTATATGTAATTGATTTTGTATGACCTTTGTTAGTTTATTAATATTCATTATGATTGGTTATAAGGTTCTATTTTATTTTTTGTGTCTGCTTGATTCCATGGTTTAAATGATCAGTGCATGTTCGGATAATTACGTATTATGGAAGTGGATGTAAAAAATTGAAGTTTTATGTTATTAGTGAACATAAATTAGGTTAAATGTTAATAGAAATTTGTTTTATTACTGGGAGTGAATATAAATTATTATATAAAACATTAGACACAATAGTATTGGATAATCTGTGGTTTTTGACTACAATGAACATGTTTTTCTTTATAACATAATACCTTTTGTTCAAAAGGATTTCATTAACTTGACTAGGATAAATTTCATATATAATAATTTTTATCAACAATAACACAAATTTTTTCATAACCAGAATTAAATATGATAATAGAAATTGTTAAACCGATGTCCTTGAATGTGGTAGATTAACACATCTCAAACAGCGTTTTCACTTTATTCAAATAAAATTTACGGAATGTTGATATTATAATTAAATTTACGATTATATAAAAAACTTCCAATACATGTATAGTAATAGATTGGTCATACCATCTCTATTATAAGATTTTAGTTGTAATAATAGAACAAATAAACATAAAAATTTTATAAAATGAAAGAGGAATTTTAACTCTTGAATCAACCTTCCTTGAAAACTTCTATAAGAGAGTGGATTGGGTATTTTTAAGGGAAAATAGGATTTTGGATGTGAGGAATGATCTTTAAATGATATTTTGTAAGAATATTGTCACGGAACATGGCTTTAGATGAGTAAAGAGAAGAGGTAATAATTGGTGGTATTTATAGTGGAGGGGAGGACGGTGTTTATAATATTAAAATCATTAATTTATTATTTCCTCACAACAATATAAATAGTGATTATTAAATTACCATGAAATGTAATAAAATATTTTTTGATTGAGATTTTGGTGCATACATCAATTGTGATGTCAGGAATAGTGTATTTTAATTATAATGTATTTATATGGTAAATTAATGTATTTTACTATTCATTAAAAATTCAAATATTTCAGAAAAATACCTATACATTACCCTGACAATTATTTTAATTGTATAATACAAAAATGAAATCCATTTTTCAAAAAAATATCTAAATATGATTAATATAATATTTATTTAAAAATAGAATTTATTCTATAAAAGAGTTTTAAAACATTTATTTAATTCTTCCAAAAAATAAGTGCATCATAGATTCACATAAATATTTTTTGTAAACTATCATAGGTAATGTTACTATTCATTAGGTTATGTCACTATTCATAAGGTTAACATTAAAATTTATAGGGGTATGTTACTATTCATAATAATTATGTTCTCCATATTAGACTCCAAATATTTTACTGATCGCAACCGTGTATATCATATTTTTGAAATTTAAATCATATAAGTGAAAAATATATTTATAGGCCACATAGAACATAGTTTTTCATTATGTTGAGATTTCATGTGATTATGGAATATTTAGAAGAAATGAATTTTCATTGATAATCATTGGGTCGTTACAACAATCATGGACTCTGTCATATTTGATGGTTAGATGGTCTTCTATGAAAACTATTTGTTACTATTCCATAGGGGATATAGAGCTTAGGAAAGATCACGTAGCAATATTATTCAACTTATTAAATAATTTTTAAATTCAAATGAATTTAATTGGAAATTGTAGGATTGTTTAATTATAAGTACTTTCTAGTTTATTGATTCATTACTGCATATTGTCTACTATTTATACTCACTGCCAGGGCACAAAACTTTTGGTGGTTTCCAACAATGAATCATCACACACCATGTCTGGGTCATGCTTTTGGACCCAAACAGATTATATGGGTGTAGTTATAGATAAGGGAAAGTGACCTTCTTTTTCGGGGACTTGATTTATTTTGGAGTTGTAGAGCATGGGACCAAGATATGGCGTGCAAGGAATTTTATGTTTACTGTTTTTAGTACTTTAGATTCATTATTTTATTTACATCATTTTTAATTGTTTGGATACTTTCCTAGATACATGAAGCCTTTATTTATATATGTTATAGTTTTTTATACTATCATTCTTCTAGTGTTTATTTCTATTTTATGGTATTTCTTCTTCCACTACTGTTTATTACTTTTTCCACTATGTTACTCTGCCAATAAAGGAATAGATTCTCCAATATCACACCCAAGACCCTCACTACTATTTATAAGCCTCTAGCATTCAGGGAAAATATTTTTGAGGCCGTGTGACCAACCAGGTATAGGTCACCCATTAGAATCACCCAGAACCGAGGCATTATAATATGATATCAAATGGAATGTTCTTTTCTTCATTGTCTTACTATTTAAAGAATATAGATAGGGATTGGAAGGAATTAATAATTGGTAATAAGTTGTTATCGGGGGTAGCTTACCCACGTGCAAGAAAAATCCAAGTTACCTCAAATGATGCAATTTTTATGGTTCTGAAAATGTTATAGTTGATTTTATTTCACAGTTGGGTGATTCACTTGTTTTGAGTTGTTATCATCGATATTATAGAAGTTCTATTTATGTTGCAACCTGATGAGATGAGTGTATGCCATCTCATGCTTCGTATATGAACTTTCTAGATATCACATGTCATTAACGCATGTTATTATAATTAGGACACATTACTAATTGAATATTTTTATTATAGATGTTATGCTAGGAATTCGTGTTTTTGTGATCGATGCATTAAATGAATACCAACTATTTTGATAGGGTATTGGAATGTGAACTGTCTCATTTTGATGGTTACCAACCCTTGGTCCCTGAGGTGTTTTGATCCCTCATGGATCAATATTTAGTGGATATGAACATTAATTGATCTTTTTGAAGTTAGGATATGAATATGAATTCAATGATATAATTAGGGAGAGTATGGCCTCTCAAAAATCATAAATTTTCAATACTTTGACATAATTTAGAGTTTTAATGGTTTTCGAAGTGTTTTCAGAGCCTTATTATCTAAAATCCTAGACAATAAGGCTTCTGTTGTTATGAACACATTCCTTTATTCATTTGTTCTGTAAGAAAAAAAAATCTCTTAAGAACCAGCAGTGTACTGGGAGTACACCCCATGTAGTGAATTTACCATTTGACTGAATATGTGATTAGAGACAGGAAGTTGATAAATATTTGGTAGGACACACTTTGTACTGGTAGTACATGTTGTGAAGTAGATACCATGTATACGGTCATGTGACAGTTGAAGAAATTGCATGAATTAACGGTAGTACACACCATGTCCATATTGTACATTCCGTATAGAGAACACATGTGTGTCCGGCCGTGTGAAGAATGACACGAGTCGACAGGACATAACTGGTACACGTTGTGTCAAGGGTAAACACACCAAGTAATGTTTCCCAGGAGGGAACCATGTGGTTTATCATTGTAGATGAACATAAGTATGGGAAAATTTCGTGTACACACCATGTCTTAGGAGGAACACATCGTGTCTAGGGGTGTTAAAAGACTAGTTTTGGTAATGGTACACACTCATGTTAAATCGAAAGGGATCAAACCTTATTGTAGTTGTACCACTCATGTAACCCTATATAGAAAAACATGAATTTTTTCATCTCATACTCCTTTCTTTTATTAATATGTTGTTTTTCTTGATTATATTGAGCTGTGGTGAGGGTTGGACCATTCAATGTCATTCTACCAAGACATCCTCTAGTTGTTAGCCATATACATGGCAATGATCGGACCCCAAAAATGGTAGATTAGGGAATCCTAGCTGATCCTCCCATTATGCTAGTTTTGGGCCCTTCTATTATACCAGACACAGGTGTTGATGCATGGATTTGTGATGGATTTTTTGGGATATTATATTCTTTTTAGGCAGCACCTCATCCTGCCTTTTTTTATGGAAGAGTTGACGAGGGTGTTAATGTTGTAACATCCAACCGCCTTTTCAAGGTATGGAGGACTAAAGTAAGTAGATTCATGGTTGGAAGACATTTATTATATCATTGAGCATCTAGAGACGCCTTCATTAAAGAGGGTGAATATCACGATGTAAATTGTAACATCCCGAGATTTTATAAAAAATATTCTTTTTAATTTCATTAATGTCTTGTGTTGTACGCTACACCAAAAGGAGCTTTCTCAACAGGCATCCTTGACTTTCCTTGCATTACACGCAATCACGACTTTCCTCGATAGCGTGTGTAGTACGCAATACCGAGTTTTACTAAACAAAGATATACTGTTAAAATATTATTAAAACTAGCCGTTATGAATAGTAATAACCACCTTTTAAAATTTTAGAAATTTTAGCTCTCAAAATGGACTTCTTTTTTTGGATTCGGAGTATCGAATTTAGCCTAAGGTGAAATTTTGGTACTTTTCGGATAACTTTCATATTCTGATGAATAGTGAAAATTACTAAATTATAATTAAAAACAAATTTTTTAATTGAAAAAATTAATAGTGATAAATTATTAATTTTAGTGGTTTTAAAGTATATTTAGAATATATTTTTACAATTTAATACAATGTTGGTCGTTGGATGTAATTTCACATTTAAACCAGTCATAAACAAGTGTCAATCTTTTGATAGTTATTATCTCTTAAGAACACGTTATTTGTATTGATGACGAGAAATAATTTTTAAATTAATTAATGCAACTAATATGTTTTGAATTTGATAAAATAGACATCATTTTTGAATTAATAATATCAAATATATCTTAGATCTAATTTTTGGTATTTTTCAGGAAACTTTCATTTTTTGATGAATAGTGACACCACTAAGTGGTAGTTAAAAAAAATGAATTTTTAATAAAACGTAATTTTACCACTTCTGTGAGTGGAATTTCAAAAATCCAAGAGACATGGTTGATGTCAATAAATAAAATGTGGTTCAATGAGATGAAAATATTTTTTTGGTGAATAGCAACATTTTACTTTTTTTACCACGGTTAAAAGTAAATATGGTAATTAAGGGTAAAAATGATATTATTATTACCCTAACAAATGTCCTAATTCTACTGGACATGTGTAATTCGACCAAAAACAACCTTAGAAATAAAATATGACCATTTAGGCGCACTTGGATTAGAATAGGACATTTATTATTAATTTATTTAAAGAAGGGTTAAAATAGTTAAAATCAAAGTTTAATAAGTAAATCATTTTTAAAATGGGTTTATACATAAGTTAAATTCGACTATAAATATTTTTTAGAAATCTAAAGAGATTTACTACTTAATGGTATTTTAGTTGTAATTTTTAGACATTAAATAACTTAATATATTTATGACACAACGATGATGCAGTAATTATCTTATTAATGAAATATTGACATAATTGATGTTATAAATACACAAATAAATATAATTTGAGACTTTTTATGAACTAAAATAATTTTATAAGTTAATATGACATTTTAGGATTGATTTAATTAACTTTGGGCGAAGTAATCATTCTGTTATGAGTGTCAAAAAAATCAACTATTGAATAGTGTCAAAATTGAAATTAAATAGTTATTAAAAAAATTATTATATTATTAATTGTTATTTTATTCCTAAAAATCTAAGGTTCGGCCAAATGACATATATAAGGTTATATATATTAATAAAACACAAATTGTGGGTCTCTTGGATGTATATTGTAAGTTTATTAACTATATAATATAAAAATACAAAGTGACATGGTAAATGTCAATCTAATTAACTAAGAGTTAAAACTAAACGATAAGGATAATATATTGACCTAAACTTGTCTAAATTCAGTAGGATGTGAGGATTTAGACTCATACCCACCTTATCTTCGAAATAACTCAATTTGGAGCTATTTAAAACCGAACTTGAATTTATAATAAAATAATATTTTTAGTTATTCCAAAGGTGCCCCTCTCCTCCCTTATAAAAGGGAACCTCCTCCCCCTCTTCCTCACACCACATTGAGCCATCAAGCTCGGACAAGCCCTGCCAATTTCTCCTCTCCAGTTCCATAGAAACATCCTAGAGGTTCTTGTATTTTTCAAAGACCTATTTTAGTTCCCTAAAAAGAGGTCTCAAAGAAGCACTTCAAAGAAGAGGTAATGTCCATTACCGATTCTTTTATCTTTATTTCTTTTTCCAATTCTTCTTCTTTAGTTGTTTCATTATGAAGTAATATCATAAGTATAACTCATATACTTATATGTTATTATAAGTATGAATCAACCCTATTTCACCTTCTATCCATCCTATAGAAAAAGAAATCACCGCGTGTGCGTACGTACAGAATACCGTCTCTACGCTGTGGTGTAATCTATTTTCCACCACCTCCTTACTTGTATAGGTATAATGGTGTAAATAATGACTATATATGACTATTATAAAGTGATATTGATTCTGAAATAGTATACCTACACTCCAATTAAATTCCACAATCATAGGAATGATATCATCACACGTGCGTACGTACGGAATACCGTCTCCACGATGTGATGCGACTCGTTCTACATGATCTTCATTTTATAATGATTATATAAATTAATTGAATGAATGAATATGATATATATTACACTAATACCATTCTGGAAATGAGGTATCTATAACCTAAAGAGAAGAATAATAATTTATTCGACAAAACACGCATAAGAACAAAAAGTAATAAACACCCGAATAACAAATAGTAATGAAATATTACTAATAATAAGATAAGAATATGACCATTGTAACACCCCGAGATTTTATGAAAAATATTCTTTTTAATTTCATTAATGTCTTGTGTTGTACGCTACACCAAAAGGATCTTGCACAACACGCATCCTTGACTTGCCTTGCATTACACGCAATCACAACCTTCCCCGATAGCGTGTGTAGTACGCAATAATGAGTTTCACGAAACAACGATATGCTATTAAAATATTATTAAAACTAGCCGTTATGAATAGTAAGAACCACTTTTTAAATTTTAGAAATTTTAGCTCTCAAAATGGACTTCATTTTTGGATTCGGAGTATCGAATTTAGCCTAAGGTGAAATTTTGTTACTTTTCGGATAACTTTCATATTCTGATGAATAGTGAAAATTACTAAATTATAATTAAAAACAACTTTTTTAATCAAAATAATTAATAGTGATAAATCATTAATTTGAGTGGTTTTAAATTATATTTAGAATATATTTTTACAATTTAATACAATGTTGGTCATTGGATATAATTTCACATTTAAACCAGACATAATCAAGTGTCAATCTTTTGATAGATATTGTTTCTTAAAAACACGCTATTTGTTTTAACAGCGGGATTTAATTATAAAATTAATTAATGAAATTTCTATTTTATGAATTTGTTAAAATAGACTACATTTTTTAATTCCGAATATGCAATATAGCTTAGGATGAAATTTTGGCATTGGTCTGAAAAACATCAATTTTTGATGAATAGTGAAACTACTAAGTGGTAGTTAAAAAAACTGAATTTTTTCATAAAACTTAATTTTACCGCTTCTGTGAATGGAATTTCAAAAATCCGAGGGACACGGTTGATGTCAGTAAGTAAAATGTGGTTCAATGAGATGAAAATAATTTTTGGTGAATAGTAACTTTTTACTTTTATTTACCATGGTTAAAAGAAAATAGGGTAATTAAGGGTAAGAATGATATTAATATTACCCTACCACATGTCCTAAATCTATTGGACAAGTTTATCTCGACCAAAAACAACCTTTAGTGTAAAATATTATCATTTAGGCCCACTTGGATTAGATTAGGACATTTATTATTATTTAATTCAAAGAAGAGTAAAAAGAGTTAAAATCAAAGTTTATTTACTAAAACATTTTTAATTCAGGGTTGTACATAAGATAAATTCTATTGTAAATATTAATTATGAAGATAAAAAGATTTCCTACATAATAGTATTTTATTTGTAATTTTTAGACATCAAATAATTAAATTTATTTATGCCACAAAGATGATGCAATAATTATCTTATTAATGAAATATTGACATAATTGATATTATAAATTCCTAATATAAATGTAATTTAAGACTTTTTATGAATTCCACTAATTTTCTAGGTTACTATGATATATTAGTGTTTATTTAATCAACTTTTTTCGAACATATAACTCTGTTATGACTTTCACAAAAATCATATATCAAATAGTGTCAAAATTGACACAAAATAGTTTTTAAATCTAATATTATATTATTAATTGTTATTTTATTCCTAAAAATCTAATGTTCGGCCAAATGACTTAGATAAGGATATATATATTAATAATAAACAATTTGGGATTCGTTTGGAATGTTATAGTAAGTGTATTAACCATATAGTGTAAGAGAACAAAAAGACACGGTAAAAGTTAAATTATTTAACTTAGAGTTAAATCAAATTGATAAGGTTAAAATAATAACCTAAACTTGTCTAAATACTATTGGTTGTAAGGCTTACCACCCATCCCCACTTTAGCTTCGAAATAAGACCCTTTGGAACCATTATAAATCGATTTTGACTTTAATATAAAATAATATTTTGAGATATTCCTAAGGTGCCCCTCTCCTCCCTTATAAAAGGGCACCTCCTCCCCCCTCCTCCTCACACAAATTTGAGCACCAAAGCTCTGCCAAACTCTGCCAAAATCCCTTCTCCACTTCCCTAGATTAATCCTAGAGGTCCTGGTCTTCTTCAAAGACCAATCTTAGTTCCCTAAGTGGAGGATTCAAAGAGGCATATCAAAGAAGAGGTAATATCCATTACCGATCTTTTCAATTTCTTTCTTCTTCAACTTCTTCTTCATTAGTTGTTTCATGATAAAGAATTAACATCAGTATTAATTACATACTGATATGTTATTATAAATATGAAACACCCCTAATTCATCTTCTATCCATCCTACGGAAAAATGAAATCACCGCGCGTGCGTACGTACGGAATACCGTCTCCACGTCGTGGTGTAATCTATTTTCCGTATCCACCATAATTGGATGGGTATAATTGTGTAATGAGTAACTATATATGATTATTATAAAATTATATTGATACTGAAATAGTATACATACACTTCAACACAATTCCACAACCATGGGAACGATATCATCGCTCGTGCGTACGTACGGACTACGGTCTCCACGACGCGATGAGATTCATTCTCAATGATTAACCATTCATGAATGATTATAAAGTATATATAATATGTACTAATGAAATATATGACCTAATAATGATACTGGAATTATTTATATTTATATTTATGTCATCTACTTAATTCCATTCAATTCAATAAGGAAACGAAAACAGCGTTCATGCGTACGTACGGACTACCGTCAACATGAACGGTGTATTTCTTTCCATTTATTGATATATTATATATGTATATTCTGAATATATATATATAAATCATGTTTTATATTCTGGAATTAAGTAATCATGATCTAAGTAATTATATGAATAATTACAAGTTAAAAACACGAACGACAAATGAGGCGATTTTACCCAAAACGCTACTTTAACATGAATTTTCAAAAGAACGGGTAATATAAAGTCATAAGTGGATCATATATGATATAATAACAATGAATATGATTCTGGAATAAGTCAATAACATGATTTAAATCATTATACAAGAGGTTCGGACACTTACAAAGCAAGTCGGACCTAAGGTAAGGGAAATATCACAATCTCATTTTTATCCGAGATTGTTTATTCGTAAGTATTTACTGGGTGTATTTTATCATCCACATCCATGTTTCATCAATATGTAATATTATTTCCATCCACCTACAATTGTTTAAATCCATTTTTACCCTTCGGTGAGTTTTTAGTAATATGTATGAAATGAATCTTTTGTCGTTTTTCGTACGAGGTACTTTTTGACTTTTCCGACAAAAGTAAGAAGAATGTTTTTTTAACTTATACGGCATGAATGGATTTTTAAGAAACTTCCTTTACAAGTTTTCAAGTTTATTTTTAATCAACTTCTTTTATTTTAAATTTGTATGACATTTTATGAAAGGAAAAATGTTTTTGAAGTAGAAAGGATATTTTCCTCAATAATGGAGTTCAAGTATTTTATCAAAATTATTTTCCATCTAAGATAATAAAAGGGTTATGTTTTTATCCCTATTATTACAATTATTTGATTATGTTGTGAGGGAATTATTTTTATGAAGTCATTTACCTTATATGATTTGTTTTATGATGTCATGATTTTTCAAGAATCCCATTTTTGTTACATGTGTTATGCGATGATGTATGATTTATGATTATGTGGCACACATAAGAAAGGATTAATTTTAAGATGGGTGGGACCTATATCTCCCTCCAATGCATTGGGTAAAGATTTTATATCTCATGAGATAGACATGGCTGGAATGGTAGGTTATAAGGGTTCAGGGAAACAGGACTGAAACGAGGGTTACTCGATTCAGAAAGGGACTTTGTCCACTAAGATAGTCTTGGAAATGAGTCTTGACTAACAAGAAATGATTCTATATGATTATGTGTGAATGCCACAAAGTTTCATGTTTTAAGTTATGATTATTGTTATTACATTTCACTGCCATGATTTATCCCATGTTATGAAATTATGCTCTCTTTTCTAGGTTAAGATTTCCAAAATGTTATGTTCTTATGAATACGATGTGATTGATATTTCTTTTGTTTACCCTTACTGAGCATTTTAGCTCACCCTTTTATGTTTTCTTTTCCCCAGGATATAAAGAAAGGTTTTAGGTAAAAAAAAAGAAAGATCTTTATAGGAGATGTTGAAGATCTTTCACCACGATTAGAAGATTACGTTCCGAGTTTTCAAAGACACTAAACTATTACGATCCTTGTGTGTGTGTTTATGTTATATACTATGTATTCCGCAAATGTAATGTAATGTCAATGTACGTCAAGTTTCGGGTCTCTACAGTTGGTATCAGAGGAAAGGTTTAGTCAACCTTTGGAAAGTAGGATGCGAGAACTTTAGTGA
The DNA here is from genome assembly GCA_963277665.1 of Viscum album. Classification (NCBI taxonomy): domain Eukaryota; kingdom Viridiplantae; phylum Streptophyta; class Magnoliopsida; order Santalales; family Viscaceae; genus Viscum; species Viscum album. The sequence goes on along the minus strand of OY728119.1, from coordinate 926,334,994 downwards.
GATCCCTAGAGATATTTCTAAGGTATGTCTAGGGATGTCTCTAAGGTTAAGTATACGTATAGGTTATAGTACTAGAATTACGCTAACGATCATAGAATTAAACCTAAGATGTTAGATATTGAAGTTACTCCCCCTTTATTATTATTTTTTCCTCTCACACTATTCTTTTTGGGTTTTAGAAAATGGCTGGAAAACAAGATGATTCACAATAATGGAGGATATGATGGACAATGGAATGATATTCTTCATGAGAAACCAAATGAAATGGGATTTGGAAGTACAAACATCATTATTATGCTGAATCATCAATCTCATAATATGATCAATAAAGTAAAATTTGGTAAGTTTCCTGACTCGGCTAATATGAGAAATATGGAGTTTCATGATGATCATAGAGGAAAGAAAGTTCAATTTCCCCTATGTAAATCATGTGGGAAGAGGCATCAAGAAGAATGTTTCAAAGGAACTGGAAGATGCTTTGGGTGTGGAAAAGAAGGACACAAAGTAAGTAAGTGCAAAGGAAAAGGTTCAGTTAACACCATGGATGAGGATAATGGTATTGCTACGACATCAACAATGGTTAAATGTTTTAAATGTGGAATGTACGGGCATTATGCAAACTAATTCCCTAAGGGAAAGTCTCATGAAGATAATCAGTATGGTCGTATGGAAAGTATTTACGTGGATGATGATGAAGAGACTACAAATGATATGTGAGATGAAAGAATTGTTGAAGCTCGGTCAATGGTTTAAGAATGTAGTGGAATGATTACATGTTTATCATGTGTAATGTTTTATAAGTAATCTCATGGTACTATGGAATAAAGAGACATGTAAGGATTGTTACATTGTTGTCTGATTAATGTTACCAGTATCCATGAAAGGTTATTCAGATATTTTTGGAATGTAGATGATATGTGCATAATGAAGGAATAACAAGATAATGAGGTGTTTGATTCTATTCATGAGCTCATGACTGATATAAGGAGAAGGTTATATCATGGTTTGAGTATAGAGAATTTTTGGATTTTGGTATGTGGAAAGAGTTAACTTTTAGCTGCATTCATGTTTTCACTAAGGTTCAATGGGTATTCAAGATAATACATGATTAAGGCCTTTGAATTTTTGGAATGTGACCAACAAGACATATCTTATGATATATGGGGATTAACGACAGTATTAAATCTCTGGTAATCGTTTTCACTATATTTTGAGAGTGGACTGTAGTATTATGGATAAGCCTAAAGATTAGAATGGATTATGTTGGACATAAGTTAGTATTGTTTAAGGATAGAAGATTTTCGATATTATTGATGGGATGTTATAGTAATGTAGTTTTAGAAAAAGGACAACCTGAAGGACGGGTGACAGCCCATCGCTTCGGACAAGGCTGTGGGAATCGAAACCACAACCGAAGTGTGACTGGCCTTTATCTCCTACCACTGGCCTACATGAAGTCCCTGTTTAGTAGAAACTAGTTTTATTATATTAATCAGTATGATATATGAAGTATAAGTCCATTTTAGGAACCATATATGATTAATCTCACTATAGATCGACTTATGTATATAATTTTTGCTAACCTTTTGTTTGAGACAGATGGAATGACCCGTCATTCTATCACATGATCTGCTAACACTTCACGAATAACAAATTCAACTTCATTTATTTAAGATATGAAGTGGAAATTGTTCAAGGCACGAACAATAGTGCGATTGTACAAAAATAAAGTAAGTGTTTATTCTAATTCAAATTCTTCAACTTTAGGGAAACGATATTGAAAACCAAAAAAATGTTGTCCTAGTGATCTTATATCTGATTAATCGGATGGTACCTTAGATCGTCACAAATTTATGGATTTGTGATTGTTGGATTTTCCATAGCCATGTTCTCCACCACTCTCCATCAGAACATGATGGTTAGATTTTTCTTCCATATCCATATTTTCACCTATGTGGAAACCCAGTGATTAGTTTATTAGGGTAACCGTTAAGTTTCATACTTTTGTTTTTAAATATTGGTTTTGGTATTCCTTTTTATGATGTGGGTTTCTATTAAAGAAAATTTCATGTAGTAAACCATTTATAACCCCGACGAATTTCGAGGGCGAAATTCATTTTAAGGGGGGTAGAATGTAACACCCCTAGATTTTATGAAAAATATTCTTTTTAATTTTCACTAATGTCTTGGGTTGTACGCTACACCAAAAGGAACTTGCACAACACGCATCCTTGACTTGACTTGCATTACACGCAATCACAACCTTCCTCGATAGCGTGTGTAGTACGCAATACTGAGTTTCACGAAACAACGATATGCTATTAAAATATTATTAAAACTAGCCGTTATGAATAGTAATAACCACTTTTTAAATTTTAGAAATTTTAGCTCTCAAAATGGACTTAATTTTTGGATTCGGAGTATCGAATTTAGCCTAAGATTAAATTTTGTTACTTTTCGGATAACTTTCATATTCTGATGAATAGTGAAAATTACTAAATTATAATTAAAAACAACATTTTTAATTGAAATAATTAATAGTGAAAAATTATTAATTTGAATGGTTTTAAAGTATATTTAGAATATATTTTTACAATTTAATACAATTTTGGTCATTGGATATAATTTCTCATTTAAACCAGACACAATCAAGTGTCAATCTTTTGATAGATATTGTTTCTTAAAAACACGCTATTTGTTTTAACAACGGGATTTAATTATAAAATTAATTAATGAAATTTCTATGTTATGAATTTGGTAAAATAGACTTAATTTTTGAATTCGGAATATGAAATATAGCTTAGGATGAAATTTTGGCATCGTTCTGAAAAACATCAATTTTTTATGAATAGTGAAACTACTAATTGGTAGTTAAAAAAACTGAATTTTTCATAAAACTTAATTTTACCACTTCTGTGAATGGAATTTCAAAAATCCGAGAGACACGGTTGATGTCAGTAAGTAAAATGTGGTTCAATGAGATGAAAATAATTTTTGGTGAATAGTAACTTTTTACTTTTATTTACCACGGTTAAAAGTAAATAGGGTAATTAAGGGTAAGAATGATATTAATATTACCCTAACGCATGTCCTAATTCTATTGGACAAGTGTATCTCGACCAAAAACAACCTTAAGTGTAAAATATTATCATTTAGGCCCACTTGGATTAGATTAGGACATTTATTATTATTTAATTCAAAGAAGAGTTAAAAGAGTTAAAATCAAAGTTTATTTACTAAAACATTTTTAATATAGGGTTTTACATAAGATAAATTCGATTGTAAATATTAATTAGAAATCTAAAAATATTTCCTACATAATGGTATTTTATTTGTAATTTTTAGACATCAAATAATTTAATTTATTTATGCCACAAAGATGATGCAGTAATTATCTTATTAATAAAATATTGACATAATTGATATTATAAATACCTAAATAAATGTAATTTAAGACTTTTTCTGAATTCCACTAATTTTATAGGTTACTATGATATATTAGTGTTTATTTAATCAACTTTTTTCGAACATATAATTCTGTTATGACTTTCACAAAAATCATATATCAAATAGTGTCAAAATAGACACAAAATAGTTTTTAAATCTAATATTATATTTTTAATTGTTATTTTATTCCTAAAAATCTAAGGTTCGGCCAAATGACTTAGATAAGGATATATATATTAATAATAAACAATTTGGGGTTCGTTTGGAATGTTATAGTAAGTGTATTAACCATATACTGTAAGAGAACAAAAAGACACGGTAAAAGATAAATTATTTAACTTAGAGTTAAATCGAATTGATAAGGTTAAAATAATAACCTAAACTTGTCTAAATCCTATTTTTTGATAGGAGTTCGACCCATCCACACTTTATCTTCGAAATAAGACCCTTTGGAACCATTATAAACCGATTTTGACTTTAATATAAAATAATATTTTGAGATATTCCTAAGGTGCCCCTCTCCTCCCTTATAAAAGGGCACCTCCTCCCCCTTCCTCCTCACACCAATTTGAGCACTCAATCTCGGAAAACCTCTGCAAAAATCCCTTCTACACTTCCCTAGAATAATTCTAGAGGTCCTGGTCTTCATCAAAGACCAATCTTAGTTCCCTAAGTGGAGGATTCAAAGAGGCATATCAAAGAAGAGGTAATATCCATTACCGATCTTTTCAATTTCTTTCTTCTTCAAATTCTTCTCCATTAGTTGTTTCATGATAAAGTAATAACATCAGTATTAATTACATACTGATATGTTATTATAAAAATGAAACAACCCTAATTCATCTTCTATCCATCCTACGGAAAAATGAAATCACCGCGCGTGCGTACGTACGGAATACTGTCTCCACGCCGTGGTGTAATCTATTTTCCATCACCACCTTAATTGGATGGGTATAATTGTGTAATGAGTAACTATATATGATTATTATAAAATTATATTGATACTGAAATAGTATACATACACTTCAACACAATTCCACGACCATGGGAATGATATCATCGCTCGTGCGTACGTACGGACTACCGTCTCCACGCCGCGATGAGATTCATTATCAATGTTTAACCATTCATGAATGATTATAAAGTATATATAATAATTACTAATGAAATATATGACCTAATAATGATACTGGAATTATTTATATTTATATGTATGTCATCTACTTAATTCCATTCAATTCAATAAGGAAACGAAAACAACGTTCATGCGTACGTACGGACTACCGTCTCCATGAACGGTGTATTTATTTCCATTTACTGATTTATTATATATGTATATTCTGAATATATATATATAAATCTTGTTTTATATTCTATAATTAAGTAATCATGATCTAAGTAATTATATGAATAATTACAAGTTAAAAACACGAACGACAAATGAGACGATTTTACCCAAAACACTACTTTAACATGAATTTACAAAAGAACGGGTAATATAAAGTCATCAGTGGATCATATATTATATAATAACAATGAATATGATTCTGGAATAAGTCAATAACATGATTTAAATCATTATACAGTAGGTTCGGACACTTACAAAGCAAGTCGGACCTAAGGTAAGGAAAATATCACAATCTCATTTTTATCCGAGATTGTTTATTCGTAAGTATTTACTGGGGTGTATTTTATCATCCACATCCATGTTTAATCAATATGTAATATTATTTCCATCCACCTACAATTGTTTAAATCCATTTTTACCCTTCGGTGAGTTTTTAGTAATATGTATGAAAGGAATCTTTTGTCGGTTTTCGTACGAGGTACTTTTTGACTTTTCCGACAAAAGTATGAAGAATGTTTTTTTAACTTATACGGCAAGAATGGATTTTTAAGAAACTTCCTTTACAAGTTTTCAAGTTTATTTTTAATCAAATTCTTTTATTTTAAAGTCGTATGACATGTTATGAAAGGAAAAATGTTTTTGAAGTAGAAAGGATATTTTCCTCAAGAATGGAGTTCAAGTATTTTATCAAAATTATTTTCCATCTAAGATAATAAAAGGGTTCTGTTTTTATCCCTATTATTACATTGATTTGATTATGTCGTGAGGGAATTTTTTTTATGAAGTCATTTACCTTATATGATTTGTTTTATGATATCATGATGTTTCAAGAATCCCATTTTTGTTACATGTGTTATGTGATGATGTATGATTTATGATTATGTGGCACACATAAGAAAGGATTCATTATAAGATGGGTGGGACCTATATCTCCCTCCAATGCATTGGGTAAAGATTTTATATCTCATTAGATAGACATGGATGGAAAGATAGGTTATACCGGTTCAGTGAAATAGGACTGAAACGAGTGTTACTCGATTCAGAAAGGGAATTTTTCCACTAAGATAGTCTTGGCAATGAGTCTTGACTAACAAGAAATGATTCTCTATGATTATGTGTGAATGCCACAAAGTTTGATGTTTTAAGTTATGATTATTGTGATTACATTTCACTGCCATGATTTATCCCATGTTATGAAATTATGCTCTCTTTTGCAGGTTAAGATTTCCAAAATGTTATGTTCTTATGAATACAATGTGATTGATATTTCTTTTGATTACCCTTACTGGGCATTTGAGATCCCCCTTTTATGTTTTCTTTTCACCATGATATAAAGAAAGGTTTTAGGTAAAAAAGAAGATCTTTATAGGAGATGTTGAAGTTCTTTCACCACGATTAGAAGATTACGTTCCGAGTTTCCAAAGACACTAAACTATTACGATCCTTGTGTGTGTGTTTTTGTTATGTACTAAGTATTCCGCAAATGTAATGTAATGTCAATGTACGTCAAGTTTCAGGTCTCTACACCAATATATGATATCATAAAAATATGTATGATTCAGTAATAATTCAATAACATTATTTAAACAATTATACAGGAGGTTCGGACATGTACAAAGCATATCGGACCAAAGGTAAGGTAAATATCACAATCTCATTTTTATCCGAGATTGTTTATACATTGAAATTTACTGGGGTGTATTTTATCATCCACATCCATGTTTCCTAAATATGTAATATTATTTCCATCCACCTACAATTTTTGAAATCCAATTTTACCCTTCTGTTTGTTTTTAGTAAAATATATGAAAGGAATCTTTTGTCATTTTTCGTACGAGTTATTTTTATGAATTTTCCGACAAAAGTGCGAGAGGAATATTTTTTTAACTTATACGGCATGAATGGATTTTTAAAACAATATTTACAAGAATATTCCTTTAAATTATTTCAAGTTTATTTTTAATCAACTTCTTTTATTTTAAAATTGTATGACATGTTAAGAAAGGAAAAGTGTTTTGAAGTAGAAAGGATATTTTCCTCAAGAATGGAGTTCAAGTGTTTTATCAAAATTATTTTCCATCTATGATAATATAGGGACCTGATTCTATCCCTATCATTACATTTATTAGATTATGTTGTGATGGAATTATTTTTATGAATTCATTTATCATATATGAATTGTTTTATGATGTCACGATGTTTGAGATTCCCATTTTTATTACATGGGTTATGCATTGATGTATGATCTATGATTTTTGTGGCACACATAAGAATGGTTTCATTAAGAGATGGGTGGGACCTATATCTCCCTCCAATGCATTGGGTAAAGATTTTATATCCCATGAGATAGACATGGCTGGAACGGTAGGTTATACCGGTTTAGTGAAACAGGACTGAAACGATGGTGACTCGGTTCAGAAATGGACTTTGTCCGCTAGGATAGTCTTGGAAATGAGTATTGACTAATAACAAATGATTCTCTATGATTATGTGTGTATGCCACAAAGTTTCATGTTTTAGGTTATGATTATTGGGATTACATTTCAGTACTATGATTGATCCCATGTTTTGAAATTATGATCTCTTTTGCAGGTTAAGATTTCCAAAAGATATGTTCTTATGAATATGACGTGATTGATATTTCTTTTGTTTACCCTTACTGAGAATTTGAGTTCACCCTTTTATGTTTTCTTTTCCCCAGGACATAATGAAATGATTTAGGTTTTAAAAAAAGAAGATCTTTATGGGGGATGTTGAAGATCTTTCACCACGATTAGAAGATTATATTCCGAGTTTCCAAAGACATTAAACTATTACGGTCCTTGTGTGTGTGTTTTTGTTATGTACTAAGTATTCCGAAAAAGTAATGTAATGTCCATGTACGTCAGGCTTTGGGTCTCTACAGTTGGTATCAGAGGAAAAGTTTAGTCAACCTTTGGAAACTAGGATGCGAAAATGTTAGTGAGATTCCTAGAGATATTTCTAATGTATGTCTAGGGATGTCCCTAAGGATAAGTATACGTATAAGATATAGTCCTAGAACTATGGTAACGATATTAGATTAAACCAAGGATATTAAATATTGAAGTTACTCCCCCTTTATTATGATTGTTTCCTCTCACACTATTCTTTTTGGGTATTAGAAAATGGCTAAAAACCAGATGATTCACGATAATGGAGTATATGATGGACAATGGAATGATATTATTCATGAGCAACCAAATGAAATGTGATTTGGAAGTCCAAACATCATTATTATGCCGAATCAGCAATCTCATAATATGATCAATAAAGTAAATTTGTTAAGATTCCTGACTCGTCTAATAAGAGAAAGATGGAGTTTCATGATGATCATAGAGGTATGAAAGTTCAATTTCCCCTTTGTAAATCATGTGGGAAGAGGCATCAAGATGAATGTTTCAAAGGAACTGGAAGATGCTTTGGGTATGGAAAAGAATGACACAAAGCCAGTAAGTGAAAAGAAACAGGTTCAGTTAAAACCAGGGATGAGGATAATGGTGTTGCTACAACATCAACAATGGTTAAACGTTTTAAATGTGGAATGTACGGGCATTATGAAAACCAATGCCCTAAGGGAAAGTCTCATGAGGAGAATCAGTATGGTCGTATGGGTAGTATTTATGTGGATAATGATGATGATACTACAAATGATATGTGAGATGAAAGAATTGTTGAATCTCGGTCAATGGTTTAAGAATGTTGTGGAATGATTACATGTTTATCATTTGTAATGTTGTATAAGTAATCTCATGGTACTATGGAATAAAGAGACATCTAAGGATTGTTATATTGTTGTCTTTCCTTGATTTTTGAAAGTGTATGATTAATGGTACCAGTATCCATGAAAGGTTATTCAGATATTTTTTGAATGTAGATGAGATGGGCATAATGAAGGGATAAGGAGAAAATGAAATTTTTGATAGTATTTATGAGCTCATGACTGATATAAGGAGAAGGTTATATCATGGTTTGAGTATATAGAATTTTTGGATTTTGGAATGTGGAATGATTTAACTTTTGACAGCATTCATGTTTTCACTAAGGTTCAATGGGTATTCATTCATCAAGAGAATATATGATTAAGGTATTCAAATGTTTGTAATTTGACCAACAAGATATATCTTATGATATATGGGGGATAAATGATGGCATTCACGTGATTGTTATGTGACATTTCAAGTAATCATTTTCTTTATACTATGAGCTTGGACCGATGTACTTTAGATAAGCCTAAATATTGGAATGGATTATGTTGGACATAAGTTAGGATATAACTTTTTTCGATATTATTGATTGGATGTTAAAGTAATGTAGCTTTAGAAAAAGGACAACCTGAAGGATGGGCGACAACCCATCGTGTCAGACAAGGCTGTGGGAATCGAACCCACAACCGAAGTGCGACTGGCCTATATCGCCTACCACTGGCCTATAGGAAGTCCCTGTTTAGTAGAAACTAGTTTTATTATATTAAGCATTATAATATAAGAAGTATAAGTCCATTTTAGGAACCATATATGATTAATCTCACCATAGATGGACTTATGTATATTTGATAATTTTTGTTAACCTTTTATTTTAAACAGATGGAATAACCCATCATTCTATCAAATGATCTGCTAACACATCATGAATGACAAATTCAACTTCATTTATTTAAGAGACGAAGTGTAAATTGTCCAAAGAACGACCAACGGTGAGACTATACCAAAATCACGAATGTATTTCTTCTAATTCCAATTTCATCAACTTTAGGGAAATGATCTTGATAACCAAAAATGTTTTCCTAGTGCTCTTATATCTGATGAATCAGATGGTACCTTAGATCGTCACAAATTTATGGCATTGTGATTACTGGATTTTCCATAGCCATGTTCTCTACCACTCTCCATAAGAACATGATGGTTAGATTTCTCTTCCATATCCATATTTTCACCTATGTGGAAACCCAATGATTAGTTTATTTGGGTAATCGTTACATTTCGTACTTTAGTTTTCAAAGCCATGTTTTGGTATTCCTTTTTACGATGTGGGTTTCTATTAAAGAAACTATCGAGTAGTAAACCATTTATAACCCCGACGATTTTCGAGGGCGAAATTCATTTTAAGGGGGGTAGAATGTAAAAGCATGAGATTTTATAAAAAAATATTCTTTTTAATTTCATTGATGTCATGTGTTGTACGATACACCAAAAGGAACTTTCTCAACATGTATCCTTGACATGCCTTGCATTACAAGAAATCACGACCTTCCTCGATAGCGTCTGTAGTATGCAATACCGAGTTTCACTAAAAACCGATATGCTATTAAAATATTATTAAAACTAGCCGTTATGAATAGTAATAACAACCTTTTAAAAAATTAGAAATTTTAGCTCTCAAAATGGACTTCATTTTTTGGATTTGGAGTATCGAATTTAGACTAAGGTGAAATTTTGGTACTTTTCGGATAACTTTCATATTCTGATAAATAGTGAAAATTACTAAATTATAATTAAAAACAACTTTTTTAATCGAAAAAATTAATAGTGATAAATTATTAATTAGAGTGGTTTTAAAGTATATTTATAATATATTTTTACAATTTAATAAAATGTTGGTCATTGGATGCAATTTCACATTTAAACCAGTCATAAACAAGTGTCAATCTTTTGATAGTTATTATCTCTTAAGAACACGCTAATTGTTTTGACGACAAGAATTAATTTTTAAATTAATTAATGCAACTCATATGTTTTGAATTTGATAATATAGACATCATTTTTGAATTCATAATATCAAATATAGCTTAGATCAAATTTTTGGTATTTTTCTGGAAACTTTCATTTTTTGATGAATAGTGAATCCACTAAGTGGTAGTTAAAAAAATGAATTTTTCATAAAACTTAATTTTACCGCTTCTGTGAGTGGAATTTCAAAAATCCGAGAGACACGGTTTATTTCAGTAAGTAAAATGTTCTTCAATGAGAAGAAAATAATTTTTTGGTGAATAATAACTTTTTACTTTTTTTACCACGATTAAAAGTAAATAGGGTAATTAAGGGTAAAAATGATATTATTATTACCCTAACACGTGTCCTAATTCTATTGGACAAATATAATTAGACCAAAAAGAACCTTAGGAATAACATATGACCATTTAGGCCCACTTGGATTAGACTAGGACATTTATTATTAATTTATTTAAAGAAGGGTTAAAATAGTTAAAATCAATGTTTAATAAGTAAATCATTTTTAATATGGGGATATACATAAGATAAATTCGACTATAAATATTAATTAAAAAGCTAAAAACATTTCCTACATAATGGTATTTTATTTGTAATTTTTAGACATTAAATAATTTAATTTATTTATTACACAACGATGATTCAGTAATTATCATATTAATGAAATATTGACCTAATTGATGTTATAAATACCCAAATAAATGTAATTTGAGACTATTTATGAACTAAACTAATTTTCTAGGTTAATATGACATGTTAGGATTGATTTAATTAACTTTTATCAAAGTAATCATTCTGTTATGAGTATCAAAAAAAATAAAGTATTGAATAGTGTCAAAATTGACATAAAAAAGGTTTTAAAACAAATATTATATTATTAATTGTTATTTTATTCCTAAAAATCTAATGATCGGACAAATGACTTAGATAAGGTTATATATATTAATAAAAAACAAATTGGGGGTCTCTAGGATGTATACTGTAAGTTTATTAACTATATAATATAAAAATACAAAGTGACATGGTAAATGTCAATCAAATTAACTAAGAGTTAAAACTAAAAGATAAGGTTAATATAATAACCTAAAATTGTCTAAATTATATTTTATGAGAGTATTTAGACCCATAACCACCTTAACATAGAAATAACTCAATTTGGAGCTATTTAAAACCGAACATGACTTTATAATAAAATAATATATTTAGTTATTCCAAAGGTGCCCCTCTCCTCCCTTATAAAAGTGCACCTCCTCCCCTCTTCCTCACACCACATTGAGCATTCAGGCTCGGCAAAACCCTAACAATTTCTCCTCTCCTCTTCCCGAGAAAAATTCTCGAGGTTCTGGTATTCTTCAAAGACCTATTTTAGTGCCCTAAAAGGAGGTCTCAAAGAAGCACTTCAAAGAAGAGGTAATGTCTGTTACCGATTCTTTCATCTTTATTTCATCTTCCACTTCTTCTTCTTTAGTTGCTTCATTATGAAGTAATAACATAAGTATCACTCATATACGGATATGTTATTATATGTATGAAACAACCCTATTTCACCATCTATCCATCCTACAGAAAAAGAAATCACCGCGCGTGCGTACGTACAGAATACCGTCTCCCCTCCGTGGTGTAATCTATTTTCCAACACCACCTTACTTGGATGGGTATAATGGTGTAAATAATGAATATATATGACTATTATATAGTGATATTGATTCTGAAATAGTATACATACACTCTAATAAAATTCCACGATCATAGGAACGATATCATCACTTGTGCGTACGTACGGAATACCGTCTCCACGATGTGATGTGACTCGTTCTACATGATCTTCATTTCATAATGATTATATAAATGAATTGAAGGAATGAATATGATATATATTACACTAATACCATTCTGGAAATGAGGTATCTATAACCTAAAGAGATGAATAAGAATTTATTCGACAAAACACGCATTAGAACAAAATGTAATAAACACCCGAATAACAAGTAGTAATGAAATATTACTAATAATAATCTAAGAATATGACCATATATGATATCATAAAAATAATTATGATTCTTTAAGAAGTCAATAAAATTATTTAAATCATTATACAGGAGGTTCGGACACGTACCAAGTATATCAGACCAAAGGTAAGGGAAATATCACAATCTCATTTTTATCCGAGATTGTTTATACTTTGAAATTTACTCGGGTATATTTTATCATCCACATCCATGTTTCCTCAATATGTAATATTATTTCCATCCATCGACAATTTTTTAAATCCAATTTTACCCTTCAGTGAGTTTTTAGTAAAATATTTGAAAGGAATATTTTGTCGTTTTTCGTATGAGGTATTTTTTGACTTTTCCAACAAAAGTATGAGAGGAATGTATTTTTAAACTTATACGGCATGAATGGATTTTTAAAACAATATTTCCAAGAATATTACATTACATGTTTTCATGTTTATTTTTAATCAACTTCTTTTAGTTTAAAATTGTATGACATGTTAAGAAAGGAAAAGTGTTTTTGAAGTAGAAATGATATTTTCCTCAAGAGTAGAGTTCATGTGTTTTATCAAAATTATTTTCCATCTAAGATAATATAGGGTTCTGATTCTATCCCTATCATTACCTTGATTTGATTATGTTGTGATGAAATTATTTTTATGAATTCATTTATCTTATATGAATTGTTTTATGATGTCACGATGTTTAAGATTCCCATTTTTATTACATGGGTTATGCAATGATGTATGATGTATGATTTTTTTTGGCACACATAAGAATGATTTCATTAATAGATGGGTGGGACCTATATATACCTCCATTTCATTGGGTAAAGATTTTATATCTCATGAGATAGACATGGCTGGAACGGTAGGTTATACCGGTTCAGTGAAACAGGACTAAAACGAGGGTAACTAGGTTCTGAAATGGACTTTATCCACTAAGATAGTCTTGGCAATGAGTCTTGACGAATAAGAAATGGTTCTATATTATTATGTGTGTATGACACTAAGTTTCATGTTTTATGTTATGATTATTGGGATTACATTTCAGTACTATGATTTATCCCATGTTATGAAATTATGATCTCTTTTGCAGGTTAAGATTTCCAAAAGATATGTTCTTATGAATATGACGTGATTGATATTTCTTTTTTTTACCGTTACTGAGCATTTGAGCTCACCCTTTTATGTTTTCTTTTCCCCAGGACATAATAAAATGATTTAGGTTTTAAAAAAAGAAGATCTTTATGGGAGATGTTGAAGATCCTACACCATGATTAGAAGATTATATTCCGAGTTTCCAAAGACACTAAACTATTACGATCCTTGTGTGTATGTTTTTGTTATGTACTAAGTACTCTTCAAAAGTAATGTAATGTCCATGTACATCAGGCTTCGGGTCTCTACATAAATGGTAATTGATTCCTCTATGTCATGGTGGAATGGTATCTCACAGGTGGTTCGTCATCGAGATACGTCATGGGAAGCATTTTAGAGGACCTTCTATTACTACTTATATGTGGAGACGTTGAGGGCCGATCGAGCCCAAGATTCATACATTTGGTATAAGTTGTTCTTTTAGTGATGGACTGTTCTTATTAGCTACCAGAGCTTCAGCGCATTGCACTTTTTCAGGGAGGTGATTATTTATATTTGGTTAGGTGATTTGAGGATGGTCTTAGGTATGACGTATAATAACGTGTGATTGTATTTAGACTGACATAGGTGATGGATATGGGGAACTAGGTGCTGATTAATGAGCACAATCTAAGAGATTCGGGATCTATGAGCTAGGGTATTTTAGCATCATTGGTAGGTACTCCATCGGACAGTTGGAAGCGCTGCAAGGAGACATCACGTGATGTTTCTTCAGGCAGCCAGGAAGTACACTACCAGAGTGGGAAGATTGGGCAAACGAAAACACATTGCCTGAAGGAAATAGTTGACTGTCATTCCTACGATATGATGTGCCAACTTCAGGTTTTTACCTGAAGAACTCACCCATAGCTAGTGATAGGATATCAGTTATGACTCCACGTTCAGGAGCAGAACCTCTAGATTATCTTTAGTCAGGGAACATGAGTTCGACTGTCCATTCATGAAAAGGAGGTGGTCATGGCTGGGGAAGCCAGACGACATGCTATTAGAGATAGTGGAGTGCATCTTCATAGTGTAGTCAGAACTTGTACCAGGGATACAGTACATCTTAGTCATTTGAGTGGGGTAGACCCAGTAAGAGAGGGATCTCGAACCCTCTACGTTTAGAGGTACGATTCTTGTTTCATTCATTTTATCTTCTCCTCTTTTGATATAAGTACATCCCATAGTTTTATATTTTTTGTTCTTATGGAGAGACTCATGATCAAAATATTTACTTATGACGATGTTGAGATGATAGAAACACCGTTGCGTCTTAGGATGGCTAGCATACATCAGTGCAAGGAGTTCCCTCTTGAGGTTATTAAGTGTCACTTATTATGGGAATTCAATGTCCTAGAGATGAAATATTAATTTTTCATTCATAGAATAGAATATTTATCCTCTTTTCAAGACTTGGTCGACTGCTATTGCCATAGGGTGAGTTTCACATCAAAAGAGGGTGGGTATTTTAAACATAATGGAAAATGGGATCTCCATGTGATTAGAGATGGACTAGGGAATCATGGGTTGGGAGGAGATATATCCCGTATTTATAGTTTATATCTGCATGTCTAGGGGACTCCACAGATGGAATTTTCTCTGGTGGTGGTTCGTTTAATGGATGTCTTTCCAGAAATATTTTCTAGTTTACATTTGGAGGGAGATGTAGAATTCTCTATTGAACATGTTCTAAGAGAATCATGTAAGTACATTCCTCCATATAGTATGGCTACACTAGTGATACAAGTGATCAAGAAGTAGTTATAATAGTTGCAATAGAAGGGTTTCATCTAAAAAATTACTTCTCCTTGGGGTTCTCCTGTCATTTTCATGATTAAGGTGGATGATACCCTTAGACATAGTGTGGATTTTATGAAGCTGAACACATTGATGGTTAATAACTAATATACTATACATAAGATTGAATTTTAATTTTATACGATTCGAAGAGCCTGGATGTTCTCGAAAATTTACATGGGATCCGGTTATACTTAGATGCATGGTAGACCATCAGATATAACACTTATAACCTTTCATATCTTGTTTCATTTATACATGTTATTGGTTATGTTGTTCAGTCTCATGAATGCACAATCAGTTTTCATGGAAATAATGAACTGAGTGGTCTATCCGTACAGGGATTCCTTTGTGGTTGTTTTCGTGGATGAAATCCTGGTGTACTCTCACACTGGACATGACCACACCATCCATCTTGAGATCATTATGAGTTCATTGAGAGATAATCAATTATAATCTATGATCTCAAAATTCCACATTTGTATTGATTAAATTCACATATTGGGTCATGATATCTCAGATATCGGTGTTTCTGTAGACCCATAGAAAGTGAGAACAATAGTTTCCTAGGAGTAGTCGAAGAACATATTTTTAGTACAAATAATTCTTATGCTGGATAGTTACTACATATTTTTAGGCTTAGCAACACCAATGTCGGGCCTGATTAAGAAGGGTACAAAGTATTTTTGGATATATTCCAATGATTCATCCATTTAGAAGCTGAAAGAGTGATTTACATCAGCACCAATAATGATTTTCCTAGGGTAGGGAAAGAGTTACGCTATTTACAGTGATGCATCAAGTATCTCTCTGAGAGATGTTATTATAAAAGGGGGTGGATTCATTGTATACTAGTCTCAGATGTTGAGGCCAAATGAGAGGAATTACCATATACACAATCTCAAGTCAGCTGCTATTTTCCATGCTTTATGCCATTGAAGATTTATCATTTGGGAGATCATTTTTTATTGTTTACTGACCAAAAAATTCTCATGTATATCTTCAATCGGAATGATCTAAATTTGAGACATAAAATCTGGGTTGATTACCATCAATCCTTTTCATTTGAGCTGGCCTACATGTCTAGAAAAGGCAACGGAGTGGCTGACGCTTTGGGTAGGATGACTCTGATATAGACCGTTTAGGGGGCCAGTAGGGACTTGTGGCAAATGGATAAATTCCATAAGATGCATTTGGAAGAGCCTAGTAGACATGGGAAGTAGTTTTCTTTTTCTATAGTTATTATCTCTAATTTTCTGGATCGAGTGAGAATATGAAATTTATTAGAATCAAAAGCCCTAGTCCTATGAGAGAGTCTACAAAGCGAGGACTATACTCATAGGTGGACAGTAGGAGATGATGAGATCATAGGTTTTATGGATGCATATAGGTGTCAGAAGACATATGTCATGAGTTGATGTGGGATTTTCATTCCTCATATTGGTTTGTTTACCCTGGTGTCACCATGAAGTATCGAAATTTACATCGTCAGTATTGGTGTCCACGTATGAGGAGGGATGTTGTAGGTTTTTTTATGACATGTTCCACCTATAAGTAGGTGAAAGGGAATCATCATTGATTATTAGGGATCATAATGTAGTTAACCATTCCATAGTAAAAAAGGAATGATGATGTGATGGATTTTGTGACATGTCTAAGAGGTCTTCACAAGGGAATGATGAATTTTGGGTTGTTCTTGATAGACTCGTAATGGTTTCACATTTCATTCCATTCAAGATAGAGGGCAGACCTGATCACATGATTTAGAGGTATTCGATTACATAAGTTCTTTTTAGTACATATTACCATCTGTATACCGATGGACAGTCTATGTTCACAATTCATGTTTTGGAAGACATGCTTCAGGCATGCGTCCTATATTTCAAGTGTTCATGGGTGAGACACAAACCTTTTGCGGAGTTTTCCTACAATAACTATTTTTAGGTAATGATTCAGATGGAACCTTATAACGATTTGTATGGTAGGCCATGCAGATCACCCCACTGTAGGATATAGGACATATATATAGATATAATGGGACCTCGTATTATCTAGGAGACCACTAGGTAGGTGGATTTGATTCGGAAGAGGTTGGCTACCTCACAATCTTGCTGAAAATCTTATAATAGTCAACAAAGACACCCTCTAGAGTTCAACTTCAGAGATCAGTTTTTCCTGTGTGTCACACCAGGGATGGTACACACGAGGATTAGGAGAAATGGAATGCTACCACGGAGATACGTCAGGCCTTTTGAGGTCTTGGAGAGAATCATTCCAGTTTTCTATTAGTTACAGTTACCACAAAGTTACTAGTCTATGCACGACATCTCTGTGTTTCTCAGCTATGGAGTTACTTTCTGGACCCATCACAAATTTTTCAACAGGACAAGGTTGAGTTAGAGGTGGATGAATCTTTAGAGGAGCACCCTATTTGGATTGTGGATAATTGTATGATGGTTCTCTACAGCAGTTCTATTCCTCTTATATGTGTTATATAGCCGAACAACTGAGTACACAATGATACTTGGGGGAGAGAGGACAACATACGGTCATAGTGGCCATATTTGTTTCATGTTTCTTCTTCACCTCCCTTGAATGGAAATTTATAGACAAATTTAATTTAGGGATATATTTTTAATAACCCAAATCATTATTTCAGGAGAGCAACGTATGACCAATGATCTTCAAAATCCTCAGGTTCCTCCGTCTGAGCTCCTTTTGAGAAGTAGCCAGGTGCGTTGGATTCCCCCTGATCTACGTCATTCTAGGACAATTCAAGGGACACCATTTAATATATTTCATCATAAAACATTACAGTATGTGGTATTTTCCTTTCATTGGTTGTGTTTGTATAATATATTTTAAATGTTCTGAATACCCATTTTTATGGAATTGGGTGGTTTTGAATTTATCCATGTTTAATTCATGTTATGGGTTTTCTGATTCAGAAAAGTTCATTGCTTATGCTTAAGATTTAATACCTTAATTAAGGATGTGTTGCCAGTGATTTATTGATTATGGTGATTTTTTCATGCAATGCCTATTAGGATAGCATTGTTTCCAGGCATTTTGTTGTTGGGATGGAGTTACTATTTATTTGAGATGCATGTGTTTCATATTGTGATGGTTGACCAAGGGTATTAAATGCGAGGGATTCCCAATGTAGGTTCATTTATGTATAATTTTTTTATGTATACCTAAAGGTATGGAATGTGAGAGCATCCAGGTGGCCATGGTACAGAGCGGTTAGAAAATGATAATGACATAGTGGGTTGTTATTAAATAACTGTGAGACCATAGGGAATTAATTGCGACAGATGAAAGGGGCCATTATATATTATTGTGTCTATCCAGACCATGGGGGTGTTGTCCAAAAGAGTTAAACTAGTAGTCGTTTGTAAATGATTAGTGCAATGAAGGGCCATATGGGTTACACTATGTGAGCATTCCCAGAGAGTCATTTTTAATTGAATTGATGATATGAATGACCAGAGAGCTCAGAATCTGAGAACATTTTGAGAGGGCTTATTGTGAATTATTGAATTGTAGTGATGATTCATTGAAGCCAAATAACAATCAAGGAATCGGTATTATTTTATTATTAAATTTCATTTTGGGGCATCTATTGGTAACTATTCCATAGGTTCTATAGAGCTTAAGCTTGATCCCGAGGATATATTATTCAATTGATTTAATAATTAGTAAATGAAAATTAATGTTCTCAGAAAATATAGGATTGATTACTTTTGGGTACATCATATTATTTACTTTGTGTTTTAATATTTCCTACTATATATATTCACTAACAGTTAGGTTTAGATTTATTACTGGTTTCCTACTAGGATTCGTCTCACACCTTATCTGGGTCAGGATTTTGGACCCAAACTGATCATATGATTTTAGATATAAATATGGCCAATCACCCTTCTTTATTAGGAACATGATTTCTATTGGATCTAGAGAGAATCGTACCATGGTGAGGACTGAATGTAGTTGGATTTTACTATTTTCTATACATTGGTTTCAGTATTTTATTTTCAGCATTGTGGACTATTTGGAAGAATTCCTACATACATGTGACATGAACCATTAATTTATATATGATTTAGTTGTTTATACTATTAGTCTAATGCTGTGTATTTCTATATTATAGTATTACTTCCTCTGGTGCTATTTTATATTGTTTCCACTATCTCACTCTGCCATTAAGGGCACGGTTTCCGCACAATCACACCCAAGTTCGTCCGTTCTAGTCATAAGCCTCTACATTAGGGTTAATTCCCATTTCGCCATGTGACCAACTAGGTATGGGGAACCTTTGGGTTGCACCCAAAACCAGGACGTTAAACTTATATTATCATATCACCTGTTTGTTAATTATATTTCATTATTACTTCTATTTTGGGAGTTTACTTCTTCATTTTTCTATGCATGTTATGTCATGAAAGTATATCTTCCTATATATATGTTATATTTTGTTTATATACAAAATTATACTATGTTCATATATATATATAATTATGTTAACTTTTATAATCAATAATTAATGGTTTACATGGATAATGAATCACATCATTTTGTGGAGACGGTAAGTCATACACATGTACGATCGATGATAAAATTAATTTAATGGTAAAAGGGTTACTATTTTGATGGTATAATAATAATAAAGAATCAAAATCATTTAATATTTATTATTTATCTCCATTATGTCCATCATTAAAACCATCAATATAAATTATTAATGAAAAACAAGTTACAACATATCGTGGAGATGATAATTCATATGTATGAAGACTTGGTATTTTTTTCATAGGATGGACAAATGTTGGCATATCATTGTCTCAAAATATTAATTACATATCATAATATATATATGATTATTTATTTATTATGTGATTATGAAAAAACAACAACTAAAGTGTATGTTGATGTATAAAAGACCTAGAATGAGTTGGGAGAACATATAACTCTTCTTTGATGGACTTCCTTCAAATATATTGTTAAAGTATTTAGAGTTGGTTTTTTGGAAGAATTTGTCCTCAATAACATGGAAAATGATGTTGGGAGGATAAATATGCATTCTTTGATTGATATAGAAATCTAAATGTTGTGTGAATAAGTTAGAGAATATACGGTATTTTATAATTCATGTGATGGGTAATTATAGAAAATCACAAAATAATTATTTAATATAAATTAATTATAAAATAACAAATGCTAAAAAATATGTTATTTAGTATAAAAATGATGATAGTGGTGAATCCTCTAAAAAAGTTTTTAGGCATTTTAATGCATCATTCATACCATTATCATTTGGTTTTAACCCTTATTTTAACTCTTTAACTCTTACCATGAGAACATGTATTTTTATTCATTTAAGGTTAATATAGCCACTATAAAATGAAAAAATACCAAAAAATAGACCATGGATTAAATTTTATAATTTATCTCAATAACTTTGTAAAATGACTATTTTTTAATTTTATATCATTGATTAAAATATTATTTATGTTAATATAACATTAATAATAATTGTGATATTATTCATATTTTGAAATTACAATAAATTATATAATATGATATATTCAAAAAATATATGTAATTTTTATATACAATGTCAACATTATTTATAAATTTAGTGGATGACATTATTTTTTTCAAATTATAAATTTTTTAATATTTTATAACCATTTATTAGATATTCTCAATAATTAAACAATTGACACATCATTATTATTTATTATTCTAAGGTAATTGTATAATTATTTAAATTTAAAATAAATTATCACAGTGAATATAAATAATTTATATTTTAAATTAATACTTATAGTATAATTTATATTCTTTATACCCCTATATTAAAAACTATATAGTTATTAAAAATATGATTATGACATCTTTATCATATCCTTAAATAAAATATATTAAATTTCATTTTCTCATACATATTGTCTCAAAATGATATAATATTTTCCCATGGATTATTTTAGTCATAAATTACTCATCTAAAGATTTTTTTTCATTTTTATGTTAATTTTAAAGAATTTATTATATTATTTTTACACTTAATTATTCAATGTACCTTTAATCAGTTTTTTAAAAAAATACTATTAATATTATTCATTGTAAAATCCCATCCTTCTATAGAGAAATATCGAGTTTGTGTGAATGTAATAATTTTTGTTTTTAAGTAACTTTGGGTAGGGGTATGACCTCAGGTGTGCATGGGAAAAGCCATTAAACAATTGGAAATATGGGGATATGTTCTCAGTTTGTGCATGTTTTGGCCAAATCGCGCGACCTCCCAGGTTAAACTGTGTGTGCATCTTAGTTTATTCCAAAAATTAGTTTACAAATCACACGAACCCCATAAACCTATCTAATTTGAATTAAACTCAGGCTTGAAAATTTCTTGGTGATCAAAAATCCATCTCAAGGGGATTGAATGTGATCTGAACACTGTTCTTCGAGATCTAAAGCCTAGATCTACGACCCACTCTCTTTATAGTAAGTGTATTTCACCCCATTGGTTCTCATGTTCATTCCTCCATCCTTATTAAATATTTTTCATGGAATATCTCCCTAATTTTCATTCATATAATCCTATGGGTTGATATATGGATTTTGGAATGTTGATCTAGATCTATATATTCATGATCTTGATGCCTTTTATCATAATTCTGGTTTCAAAATTTACATCCGGAGCTTGATTGATGATGTTGTGCCACACAAATATTGGGTATTTTTATTCGGATGGCATCCATTAATAAAGTGAGGTAGGTGGTCTAAATAGAACTCCCATAGTTATGACTTATGATGTGTGAAGGTGATTTAATGATTTTCTAGTTTCCATTGATTAAATAAATCCCTCCATTTGTGTAATTAAGAACCTAGAATTTAATTGAGTTTCCTTGGTGGTAAATTGATGTTTGTATCATGGAACAAATTAAGGGGGATTCCCAAATAGAAATTTCGGAGATTTTTTATGGGTTGAGATTTGGTATTTGACATATTTAATTGATTATGATAGGATACCTAATTGGGGGGGATTAATTATGGAATTATGTTGGGAATTTGGGGAAAATTAATTATGAGAATTAATTATGTTCCCGAATGTTGACAAAAGATAATTAACTAATAGAATTAATTATGTGCCATGTTGTGATCTAAGAAAATTAATTGTGAAAATTTATTAAACAATTTTGGGTTTTGATATGGATAATTAGTTGTTATTAATTAATTATGGAATGATAATTGTGTTGATAGATTAATTAATTGATGAATTGAATAATGGTTTATGTGCATAATTAATTTTTGAGATAACTAATGACAATTGAAATGTTTTACTAGTAAGTCGATTAGTAATGGAATAATGTGTCAATTTCATATGAAAAAAATAATTATTAAATGGATTACATTTTGTGGGGCTTGAAATGGTGTTCTAGACCGATTAGAATATGGGATGTGGACATGGCATTCCTCCCCAATAGATATACAATAATGACATTATGGTGTAAAAGGAATGGAAACCAACCCTGAATGAGAAAATGAGTGGTAGGCATTAAGACCTACACTCATCAAGATATGTGGTCCAATGTATGACAACCTACACCAAAAGAATAATAATAACGAATAATGATTTAAATGATATTTGGGGTGCTAGGAATGATCACATACAACAAATGATTAATGATATGGAATGTTGGTTCAAATGAAAAAATTGAATTTAAATTGGCCAAATGTGTTCATTAAGTATAAAAAGAGAATGTGGTAACATTTTAAATTATGAAATGTATTTGTTTCATTATAAAACATCTTGCAACATCTTTTGGAGGGACTTGTTTAAGACCCCGTCGGTGGTGGCCTACTGAGTTGTACTCACACCTAATTTGAGACACCTAATCAACACATGAGTAGACATTTCTATTTGACTACATGATAAGGGAAATTCCATGGGATAGGTTATTTTTTGGTATTGGAGCATGGAAGAGGGAACCATATGTGGTTCAAGAACCGCTTTATAGTGTTTGTGTCTTTACCTTGAGTTTCATTGTATATACTATACATTTGTAGTGTCCAAGAATGTTATATCTCTCATTTAAGTATTGAATTTTCATGTTTTGGTTTTTATATGAATTGTATATGTTATGATTTTTTATATTCTTCCACTATTGGTTATTAATATTTTCTTCTATAGGTGTTTTATGCTGATAAAAGAGGGTATATTCTCCCCATGTATGACTTACCAGACCCTCACTTTTAGTTGGAATCCTCTGGCATACGAGGAGGCATGCTATGAGGAATGTGTCCAACCAGCTAAGGGCATGGCTCAGTGGCACCCAGGGTGGGTCGTCACAAAGTGGTATTAGACTTGTTTTTATTAATTATTCTTAGTTTGTCTTACAACATTAGGAATGTTATACGTGAGACTAGGTAGAGTCGAGCCTTGGTAATGTGCTCATGCATAGGATTTCTAAACCAATTTATGTGGGAAAATTCAAGAACTTAGTGCTTGATTTTGGTGATTATTTTTTGTTGTAATAGTTGGATATTATTTCAACTTGGGTGACACAGATGTTGTGTGATGTGTTATTTGTTTTAAAAATTGTTGAATATTGATTCCTATATTAAAAAGGCCCAACAGTTGAGTCTTAATTCATCATTCTAGGTACTAAGTGTTGTTGTGAAAAGAAACATTTTAGTCACTCATGGGGAGATGGGATATGGGTAAGTTTTTGAACATGAACTATTTTCCCCTATTGTGAGATTGAAAAAATGATGAAACATAAGAAAAATGGGTGCCTAATTGGAATCTTTATTGATGGAATATCTATGAGAAGTTAATTAATTGTTTAATTAATTAATTTTGGAAATTTTATTAATTAATGGTTGGGTTAATTATTTAAAATTATTGTACCCTTGTTAACGAAGTCCTAGTAGAAAGATTGTTAAGGGTAATGATAAGGCCTCAATGTTGACCATGTGGCGTGAAAATGGGGGAAGGACTTGTTGAAACTTTTTTTCTTAGTTTATCCTCTTACGTAAATGTTATAAGGATGGATTATAAGACCTAAGACGTGTGTTTGTCTGTGTTGAGATATACATACCTGATTCTTCTTGAGGGAGAGACTAAGGGGTATTTCAAATAACGAACATGCAGATAGGTACCTTGAGGTACCATTGGTGAAAGCTGAGGAGGAAGGATAAAAATTATGATAGGACTTATCTCTTTCCATTCAATTCATGGAGGGAGATCCAAGGTGCATTTCAAAAATATTTTTAATGTTTTCAAGGGAATGTCACATGAAACACCCTTCTACTTTTATTAGGGAGGGTGGGCCTAAGGGAGATGAATTATGTATTGATTCCAGGGAGATAACACTTTACTATTTGGAGACTCTAGCAAAGAGGTGGGTCATGATGGCTGCTTGTATTCTATGAGTTTCAACAATGATCTTATGTGTAATTTATGTACGATCTTTGTAGACTAATGAGATTTTATGGATATACATTCTTGAAAAGTTCCGGGAAGACATCTATCTAGACCAGTTGAGACTAGAGAAGGATTCAGCGTTTATACATCTACCCCAAGGAATCATGTCCATAATAGAATATGTTGGATGCTTCATATAGTTACAAAATGTTCCTCTATCTTTGGTTATCATTGATTCTAATTCGGAAAAATGATTTTAGGAGATAAGTTACTATAAAAGCAAGTCTCAGTTAAATATATTTAGTCTGAAGATATTATCCGAGTTGGTTAAATAACCTCTCATTTCTGATGGGAACTAGATGGAGGCTTCCAGTACTGGAAAAGTAGTTGGATGATCAGTGGGTGTGCCTTATAATAGAAGGATGGGTCGTTACAAGAACCTTAATTAGAACTGTGGAAATTAGGGTAGAAAATTAGGATGAATAGTTTCAACCACCCTTACAAATGTGAATTGCCACCTGTGTGGTAGTAATGGACACTATTGTACACATTTTTCCTGACCCCCAATAGAGTGTAGGTTTTTTGGAATGATGGGACACCTACAAATTTTATGCAGGAAGAAATTACCAGATAGATCTATGGGAGAATCTACTCAGAGTCAGAGTGTGGGACGGGGGTCTTCTACACCATATAGGTATGGAAGATGGAGTTCTTCTAGTAGATGTTGTAGATGAAATGGACGTGGTGCTTCAGGGAGTGAGCTCCCATATCAGCAAAGTGGTGCTGCTAAGGGGATTCAGACGAAACCACATGGATGAGGGGAAGGACAGTGACATGAAGTGCATCCTCTATATGTGGTTAGTGAATCTTGTCCATCAATAGTGAGATGTACTATTTTATCCACTTCTAATTTAGATACTGCATAGTTGGATATTGGCACCACTCATTCAATTATATCTACAGATATAGTTAATGGCTTGTGCCTTTAGGTGGATTCATTAATAAAGGTGATGAGTATATTTACACCATTAGGAACATGGTCTAGGGATATCTGTTTATGCAAGGGATATTTTCTAGAGATTAAAGAGTATCATTTACCTTGGAATATATATGCCCATGATATAACATGATTGAACCTAATTATTGGTATGGATTTGATATTCGAATACTGATCCTACATAGATTGTTACTGCACTAGAGTAGCCATTGTTTCTCCAGAGGGTGACCAGTATGTTATTCATGTATAATAGGATATCCATGAAATCATATCTCGGATAATTACACGAAAATTGGGAGTTCTCACAGCTTAAGTTTCATGTCTTTTCTTAGAGGATGGGAGTGGTAGGCTAGACGTCCGTCCACTAGTAGTAGAACAATTTATGGATGTATCTCTTGAATACATTTCAGGATTCTCTCCTGAGTGGGATGTGGAATTCACTATTGAGATCCGGCTAGGTATGATCTGGTACCAATTCCACCATATAGAATGGCACGGATTGATGCTTAAGAGCTCTAAATGTAGTTGGAGGAGTTGGAGGATAAATGGTTTATCTATTCAAGTATGTCGCCTTAGGGATCACAAGTTTTCTTTTGCAAAAAAAGTCCAACTGAATTCTATGCTTGTGTGTCAATTACCAGAAGATGAATAAAATGAACATGAAGAATAGATATACTCTCCCATGTATTGATGATCTTTTTCCCAGCTGACGGGGGATAGTGTGTTCTCCAAGATGGATATGAGATCAGGGTATCATTAGGTGAGTGTACAAACATTTAATATACAAATTAATACATTTTGGTTCTTGTATGGTCTTTATGATTTTGTTGTACTTCCATTTGGGTTGAAAAATTCTCCAACAGTGTTCATGGCCTCCATGAACTTGATCATTATTCCATACATAGATCAGTTCGTGGGGGTATTTCTAGATGACATCTTGGTTTAACCAATGACTCATGTCCATTATGACCAACATCTTTACATCATCCTAGGTAGACTGATAGATAATTATCTATATGCCAAGCTATCAACATGTCATTTTTGGGTTGACAAGGTACAGTTTTTAGGGAATATCATCTCATAATATGGTGTGGATGTGGACACTAAAAAATTAGAAGAAGTGTATTCTTTAAATAAACCCAAAATTTGTTTTGATATATGATGATATTTGGGATTATCTTGTTATTACAATATGTTTATCCAAAAAAATTAACGATTAAATGCAATCATTTTATTTTTTGTAAATAAAGGGGAAATTTTGGATTTCAGGGGATCATGCATGAATTCTTTTATAGAGTTAATGAAGCTCTTGAAATCGACACTAATTTTGATCTTACCTAAGTCTGTGAGGAGTACACTGTGTTTGGTGATGCTTCTAGAATCAGACTCGAAGCTATGTTGATGAAAAAGATTGAGTCATTGCTTACGGTTCTCGATAGTTGAGGCCACATGAACATAATTACTACACACAAGACCTTGAGTTGGCAGTAGTGGTTTACACTCTTATGTGTTGGTGGCACTATCTGTTGTGTGAAATATCACTATCTTTACGGATCAAAAAATATTAAATTATATCTTTTCACAGCCCGACTTGATTCTTCTGTAGTATATATGGTTAGATTACAAGAAATCCATTTATTTAGTACTAGAATATACAATCGGAAAGGGGAAACCATTGGTTGTTTCATTGAGCAGGAAAACTCAGACTTAGTTTGTACATGACTCAAGTGAAGAGTGGAAGATGATGTACTTGCAGGGTGAAATGTATGTGGTTGTTCTAGAGAGTGATGAGAGGATGACTCTGTTTTCTTTACTAGTGGATTATATACTCTTGATATAGATCATGGATAGGAAATATGAAGATATAGAATGTTTAGCCTCAAGGTGAATCCTTGATGGTGGGGAAACACATTCTGTCTAGATAATATATAAAGATGACATGGTCTATGTAAAAAATAAGCTTGTTGTGCCGACTTATATGTGAGAGGAACTCATGTGAGAATATCATGCTTCATGGTGGACAATATATCGTAGGGTGAAAAAAATGTATTGTGACCTACAATGATAGTTTTGGTGGCTAGGCATTAAAATGAGATAGTTGGGTTCCTAACAACACATTTCATCTATCAGCCGGTGAAGTCATTACATCAATGATGTGGAATCCAATTGCGATTGTTTCCAATTCCGGAATGGAAGTGGGATGACGTGACTATGGATTTCATTTTGGGACATTCAATGACTCTTATGAAGAATGATTCTATTTTGGGTTTTTGTTGATCAACTAAAAATGTTATCACATTTCTTACCTATCAGAGAAACCAGTACAGTTTAGCAGTTGGGAGAATAGTATGTTCGACTTCTAGTTCATATTCATAATGTTCCATAGACAATAGTTTCAGATAGGGATTAGAGCATGACATGTTGCATCGGGAATGGACTAAAGAAGGATCATAGTACATAGATTCTGTTATGTCTGACCTTACAACAATAGAATGAGGGGTATTTAGAGCCTAAAATTTAGGTGGTAGAGGATTTGCTACGAGCATGTGTTCTTGACTTTGGTAGTTCTTGGGAGAAGCAGTTTCCTTTTGTGGAGTTCTCCAATAACAGTTTCCAAGAAACTATTTATATGGAACCATATAAGGAACTTTATATTAGGCCTTATAGATCACTGCTACTAGTTAGAGGTGGGTGAGTCAGAGCTGTTGGGACTAAGTCTTATTTATGTGACATAAGAGCTGATACAGTTGATTTGAAAATGTATGGCTATGGGTCAGATTATGTTGAAGTCTTATGTTTAAAGGCAGAGAAGAACCAAATATTTTATAGATGTTGATTGAGTATTCCTTCGAGTTTCTCCTAGATTAGGCCGTGACATCATACTGAGGCAAGGAAATTTCGAACCCAGGTTTTTGGGACTGTTTTATGAGCTAGAGTTAATCAGGCTGGTGGTGTATCGATTTTCACTTACACAGTAATTATGTGATATGCATGATGTTTTCAATGTGTCCCAGGAATTAAGGTATCACCTTGATACTTCTTATGTGATTTATGTGGAAGAGTTTTACCTCTAGAGGGATGCTTTTTATGAGGAGAATCCGATACGTTTGTTGGGTCACAATGAGAAAGTGTTATGGGGAAAGATCATGTTGTTATTCATGTGTTCTGGAAAAATGGAAATTCTCAAGAGGAAACATGGGAATAGTAAGTAGATATGACTACCTAATGACACAGTGTTTTTGGCCTAGAATATCATTGGATCCAGGGAGTGAACCTCAAGGATGATCTATTATAAGGAAGAGAGATGGTAATATCTCGGCCTTTTCTAGGGCAATCTCAGTCATGCTTATAGGTAATGTTTGTTTTTTTATGTACCGTTGGGTTGGGGAATGACCTCAGTTGTGTTTGGGTGATGTTTTTATGGAATTGGGATGACATCTTGTTGTGCATAAGTTTTACAAGGATTTTCCTAACCCTTCACAATAAAACTATTGAGAAAGTGGATGTCATCATGGATTGTGCATATTTTTCCCAACCGTCCGCCATTAAGTCGTGAGGGAAGTATAAGACTACATAGTTGGTGCATGGTTTGGCCTAACCAGGTAGCCTCCCGGGGGAAACCGTGTACACATCCCAATCAATATAAAAAATATCTATTAAATGTACCTAAACCAACAAAACCTCTGTAATTCGACCTAGGCTTAGGATTGACAATTTCTAGGAACTCCCGAATAATTATGGAGGGATTCCAAGGTTACCTAAAAACCATTCATTGAGATTGAAAGAGGGGATCGAAGATCCACTCTCTTCCTGGTATGTGTATTTCATATTGTTTCTTCTCTTATTCTTTCCTCCATACTTACATAATATTTTCATGAAATATATCCACTATTATCATTGATCTAAACATATGGGTTGGGATCTATAACTATATTTTCAAAATATTGATGTCTTTGTTTATAATTATGGTTTAGGAATTTAGATATAGAGAGTGATTGATGGGGTTGTGCATCTCAGATTTTGGGGATTTAGGTTGGGCTAAATAACATCAATAATATAAGGTAGGTGGTATGAATCAAACTCTCATTGTCCTGAAAGATGATATTTGAATGTGAATTTAAGATTTTCTAGATTCCTTTGATAAAAGATTTCATAAATTGGAGTAATTACAATAGTGGAAATGAAATGAGTTTCCTGATGGTTAATTGATGTTTGCATCATTGAAAATGAAGTGGGTTTCCCTAATATATATTTTGTAGATTTGTTATTGGTTGAGATTTGATAACTGAGATATTTATTTTGATATCATATGATAATTAATTGGGGATGATTAATTATGGAATTATGATTAGCTTTGTGAGATTATTAAATGTGAGAATTAATTATGTTCCATGGTATTGACAATTGATAATTAATTAATAGAATTAATTATGTTCCATGATGTTATCTATGATAAATAGGTGTGGGAATTAATTATGACATGTTGAATTATGATATAGACAATTAATTGTGATGAAATAATTATGGAAATAAAATGGAGTTCAATGATTAATTAATTGATGAATTAATTAGTGGGATATGTGCTTATTTAATTATTGTGATAAATAACAAACATTAAAATGTTTAAATAATCATTAGACTAGTAATGAAAAATTGTGGAGAATAATTTTGAATTAAATAATGATTAAATGGCTATTATTGTTTAGTGCTAGACATAGCATTCTAGACTGAGTAGAGGTTGGAACATGGACATAGTATTCTTCAAAAAAATATACACAAGCTTGTGATTATATGGTGCTAGGCATTAATACCTACACTAAATGAGAAAATGAGTTATAGGCATGACAACCTACACTCAACGTGATTTTTGGTTCTAGGCATGAAGACCTACACCAAAGGAATGATAATAATTATTTATTATTCAACTAGGATTTGAGGTGTTAGGAATAATGACCTATACCAAATGATTAATGATATTTAATGATGATTAAAATGGGAAACATGAATTGAAATTATCTAATGTGGTGATTAATGATTAAATGAAAATGTTAGTACTGTTGAAATTATGCATTGTATTTATTGTTTCATAAAGATTCGTGAACTATCTTTTGACTGGACTGTTTTTTGACATCATTGGCGGTGGCCTACTAAGTTTTACTAACACCCTATTCTGTATGCCCAATCAGCACCTGCATATATTTTGTTTTTGCATGACAGTATAAGGGAATAGCCCTTAGATATGTTTTTGTTTGGGATTGGAGCATGGGATAGGGAACCATGCATGGATCAGGACCCACTTGGGAGTTAATATGTATTTACCTTTAGTTGTATTGTAGACACATGACCTTTCCCTTGTCATAGAATGTTTTACCATTCAATTGATTTCTATATTTTTATGTTTTGGTTGTCATATGACATGGATTAGTTCTGGTGATTTATAAGGTTCCACACATGGTTATTTCTATTTTTTATGTTGATGTTTTATTTGGATAAAAGATTTTAGAGTCATTAAAAGTCTTAATTACTAGACCCTCACTTCTTGTCAACACCCTCTAGAATACGAGGAGCAATTCTTGAGGGCATGTGGCCAATGGGCTTGTGGCACCATTATGTGGCACCCAGGTTATAACATCACTTTCATAATTCCAAAAAAATTACATATTTTAGATCAACGTATTAAAATTATGTAATCCATTATTAAGAATTAATAACATTGAATATTTAGTTATTAAATTAAAATAAATATTTTTAAGGGATAAGAAACATGTTTTTAAAATGAATATGTTCAAAATATAAAAAAAATTACATATAAATTAAAATTGAAATTTATTCCAATGACCTAAATTAGATTAATTGATATTTTTTTCTAATTATAATTTACATCAAAATTATAAAATTTAAAAAAAATATATTATTTATATGAGAAACTATTTCCAATTAAAATAATATATTTCGTTACTATTCATTGAAACATGAAACATATCAGAAATGAAAAAAATTTCTATGTATGTAATTTTTATTAATAATAATTATATTTTTATTTTTATTTTTTCTAATATGATTTATAAAAGTGTAAAAAACTATATTTAAAACAATTTAACCATCAGAATGTGGTAAAACAATTTATTTAAAAAATATATAACTTTTATGCATAAAATTGGATTTTTTATTTTATAATGTTTAGACAAAATAATTGAATAATGTTAAAGGTTGTATTTAATATATATATATATATCGTTGGTATAATCCAAAATTAATGAACTAATTATATTTTCGTATCAAACACACTTGTACAAATTTAAATAGTTTATATAGGAACATTTCTATTATATTAAATTGGTTTTCGTATTTATTTCAAATCTATTGGTATCCAATAAATTGAATACAAAATAACTATATTCTACTTAATCAAATTCATAACCACCAGTTTTATGGATATGAGATAAATTCATTTTAAATAAAAATATACATAATATATTGTGGTTGGTTTAAGCTCAGTGTTGCGGGAAATGTAATATATCAATAAAATTGAGTTTATAAAGAGACATACAGTAAAAATAATGGGGTGTCACATTCTTCACTCCTAAATAAATTTTTACCTCACAGTTTAAAATTTCACACTGAAATTCAAATTTTGATACTTCAAAATTATTATAATGGAAGCCCACATTGAAAATATGGTGAATAAAAAATTCTTTTATTATGTTGAAAAGGGAAATCCTAAGGTCACGAACTATTTTGGAATTGACATATAAAACCATTAGTGTAATAAATTGATATACAACAATATGTATATATATTGAAAATGTTCATTTATCATAAGAAAGTAAATCATCGGTAAAAAGTAAATATTTAAAAAAATATGTGATGATTTAGAAGACCATATCATTCATCGAATAATAAGGTAATAGGGTAACATATTTTTTTAATATCCTTTTTCTAATGTATAATAATTTTTTTATATTAAAATGAATCCCTCAAGAGGAGATGCACTTTTTCCCATTATATAAAAACAATCATGTCCTTTGGTTGTTCATCGATCTATCTCTACTTCATTTCATGAATTTAGATATAGATATTAAAAAATATTTTTTTTACAGAATCATAATTTTCTCAAGTCATTGCATTATCCCCTAATTTTTTATTGAAATTAAAAATATTATCACACAGTACCTAATAAATCAAACTTTAACCTCAATGAATAACATTCAATTTTCTGCTTAATCCATTCCAAAAACAAGGCTCATCTATAATATATCAGTCCAAATGAAAATGTAAACTATTTATTTGGAAGGTCACTAAATTTCCAAAAATCAACATAACATCATATTTTCACCAAAAAAACATAATGTAAATATTTATTCACATACCAAATATATAAATACTACAATTACCTAAAAAACATAATAATAACATGTATTCTTCCAAATCATAAATAGATTTGTATTATAGTACAATAATTATATATATCATGATTATTATAACCACAATATCACAATAGTGACCCCATTATTTGTTACATAAATTTTAATAAATACATATAACATTATACCAATAGGTTCCCAAATACTTTATTGGTTTAGTTAATTTTGAATCATGGATCCATAAAAACTCATACATATGTGAATTAAATTATCTCTCACTAGGTTATTCATGATTATAACCCTTCATAAACACATCATAGATAATACATATCTTCATAACCTAAAAAAGGAAACATAAAGTGGGTGAGATCATATGCTAGTAAGGGTAAACTGTGGAGACATGTAAGAATAAATATGATTATAGGGTTATGAGAACATGATAATATTATTATAATATAATACACTGCATATAATGAGTTCATAAACATGACTAATTACATAATTATTAGATGTTCATAATATATGAATCATAAGTAAATAAAGAACATAATACATGGAATCATAACATAGGACGAATATAATGAATTGTGGCTGACACATTAGCATATATAATGATTTCCATAGTATTAAAGGAGTCATTACCATGTCTGTAAAAACCCAAGATTTTATGAGAATTATTATTTTTTATTTCATTGATGTCTTGTGTTGTATGCTACTCCAATATTATATTTCTCTATACGAAACACTGTATTAGCTTGCGGTATACGCAACACTATTCTTAACTCGTGTTACACACAATTTCATGTTCGTTTGGTAGAAATTATTCTATGAAACATTAAGTATATACTTTGTTTAATGTATAAATGAAATATGGTTGTATTTTGTTATATTCAACAACAAAGTAGTCTTTCACTACATGCCACCCTGGCTTGGCTTGCATTACACGCAATCACGACCTTCCTCGATAGCGTGTGCAGTATGCAATATCGGGTTTCACTAAACAACGATATATTGTTATAATATTGTTATGGACTAGACGTTATGAATAGTATTAACTAAATTTTGAATTTTATAACATTATTATTCATCATACATATTTTCTAGAAATGGTATGAGATCAAAATTAATTTTTTGGGTAAAATAAGTATTTTTAAAAAAATGCAGTTTTACGGCCTTTTGATGGTGCACACACATTAAATCTAGTTTTAGACATGTTTATAAGTTCAATTTAACAAAATAATATTCTTACTTGGAATCCGGATATAAAAATTTAATTTCAATAAATATTTCATATTATTCTAATAACTTTCATATTTTGAGGAATAGTAAAAACACGATATATTTTAATTAAAAGCAAATTTTTTCATCGCAATAATTTATTTGGATAGATTATATTTTTAATTTTTTTTAAAGTGTAATTAGGATATATTTTTACCATTTATGCAAATTTTGGTTATTGGAATTAATTTTACTTTGTAATTGGACATAAACAAGTGTTGATCTTTTGATAGTTATTGTTTCTTAAAAACACGTTATTTGTTTTGATAACAGGAATTACTTTTAAAATTAATTAATTACACTTCTATGTTTTGAATTTGGTAAAATTGAAAACATTTTTGAATTCGGAATATCAAATATAGTTTAGGATATTTTTTTTCTGAAAAACATCAATTTTTGATGAATTGTGAAAACACTGATTTTTTGGTTAAAAACGACTTTTTATTAAAAAAATAATTTATTTGTTTTAAATTTATTTTAGGTAAAAATATATATATAATACTTATATATGTTCAATGAAATTAATTGGATTCATTTTATAATAATTTTTATATTTATAAAAATTGTATTGAACTTTTCACCGTCTTTTACCCACCTCCTAGGCGCTTTTGCAATTGTTCATAAAACATACTTGTACCACTTCTGTGAGTTGAATTTCGAAAATCAGAGAGACACAGTTAATTTCAAAGAGTAATTCTTTTAATTAGATAAAAATAGTTTTTGGTGAATATAATATTTTTACTTTTATTTACCACGACTAAAGGTAAATAAGGTAATTCAAGGTTAAAAGAATATTATAATAATTCAAAATTTCATTAACACTTGTCCAAACATTATTGGATGAGTAATGTCTAACCATGGGAATCCATGGGTCGATTTTGGGACCCCTTGGATCCACTTATTAATGACAATGACACATTAGATTAATTAATTTAATGTAAAGTAAAAATTGGCATTACCAAAAATCATTTAGTAATTAATTTTTATAAGGGGTTATATAAATTATATTTTCGACTATAAATATTTATTTTAAAGATAAAAATATTTCCTACATGTTGGTATTTTTTATAATTTTTAGATATCAATTAAATTAAATTATTTATGAAACAATAATGATGCAGTATTTACATCATTAAAAAATGATTTAAATAAATAAGATTATAATGATTTAAATATTATCCAACACCTGTCCAATTCCTATTGGATGATTTTATTTCGAATATTAGTCATCCTATCTTTTAAATTAATTTGATTTGTACCTCTTTAAACCAAATATATGTTTATAATAAAATAATGTTTTCACACTTTCCTAAAGAGGCCCTCCTCTACCTTATAAAATGAGACAACTTCTATGCAATTCCTCACACCTCTGAACCCTTTTGGATCATCCAAACTCTGCCCATCTAAGATCCCTACATCCCCCTCCTACCCCTAGAAGTCATACATTAGTCAGAAGGTACTCCAAGAAGTCCTTTTGTTTCAAACCATAGGAAGTTATCCAAATTCAAGGTAATAGTTTCTCTTAACTTGTTTTCTTTTATTCTACTTCTCCAACCCCTAAACTCATTGTAATCCTTTATTTTGCGACAACACCAGTATCCTAAAAATACTTGGATTTTTTATGAGAAGTATTATAACTACACTTACACACACCACCATCTAATGGATGAAGAAAATAATGTTTCTGTGATGCAAACAAACGCCTCACGAAACGATGATTGTTCGATTTTCTCCTACCACCTCTCATGGTGGCCATTATGATGGCACTGTATTTATATATGACATATATTATGTTTATGATTTCCTTATTCTTATTTAGTTCCCAAATATATCAAGCCTTTACGGTTTCCATAGTTGGTAAATCCGATAATCTCATTTGAGGAAGTACGAACTACCTCCCCCTCAAAGTGATGTGATTCGTTAATGCCTTATGTGGGATTTAAAAAGGATGGAGTTACAGATATTATGAAAGATATTATACAGGAATTATAATATATATTTGTATCATTATTTTTTAATTCCATTAAAATAAGAAATAGAAATGAATGTATCATTAATGCGTACGTACAGTTTACCGTCTCCATTAAAGGTGTATTTCATTTCTTACCACCATATGTTATATACTATTATAAAGACAAGTATATGATGGATATATAATGAATATATATGATATATAAATCATTATTTACATCATTGAAGTAAGTAAATCATGATATAATTAATAATAACATCAAGAACAACAAGTCCAAACACGTACGATAAATAAGATGATTTTACACAAAACGTTGCTTTAACATGAGATTTACAAAAGAACGGGTAATATAAAGTCATTAGTGAACCATATATGACATCATAACAATTAATATAATTCTGTAATAAGTCAATGACATTATTTAAATCATTATAGATGAGGTTCAGATACGTACAAAGCATATCGGACCTAAGGTAAGGGATAACCTTTCCAATCTCGTTCTTATCCGAGATTGTTTATTCATAAGTATTTGCTGGGGTTATTGTTATCATCCAAGTACATGTTTTCTAAATGTATTTTTATCAATGTTTAATTCCCTTTTAACCCATTTTGTCTTTTACTACATTTATGTAAGGAATCTTTCTGTTGTTTACATTATGAGGTACTTTTTGACCTTTCTAACAAAAGTATGTGAAGAATGTTTTTTTAACTTTTACAGCATGAATGGATTTTTAGGACATTATTTCCATGAAGCTTCCTTTACATGTATTCAAATTTATTTTTAATCAACTTCTTTTATTTTAAAATTTTATGACATTTTAAGAAAGGAAAAAAGTTTTTGAAGTAGAAAGGATATTTTCCTCAAGAATGGAGTTCAAGTGTTTTATCGAAATCATTTTCCATCTAAGATAAAATAGTGTTCTGTTTCTATCCCTATTTTTTACATTGATTTGATTGTTTTATAATGGAATTTATTTTATGATGACCTTTTATCTTATATGGGTTATGTTATGATGGCATGATTTTTAAGAATCCCATTTTTACTACACGGGTTATGCTATGATGTATTATTTATGATTTTGTGGCACTAAAAAGAATGGTTTCATTATGCGATGGGTGGGACCTATATCCCCCTCCAATGCATTGGGTAAATATTTATATCTCATGAGATAGTCATGGATGGAACGACAAGTAAATCTGGTTCAGTAATATAGGGTTGGAATGGCAAGTTAACCCGGTTGAGTAAGGGACTTTGTCCACTAAGATGGTCTTGGCAGCAATGCCTTGGCTACTATAGAAATCATTACATGTGCTTAATGGATTCCACAGTTACATGTTTTATTCACATGATATTTTATCATTCCTAATTTTTCTTTATGATCTATGCCTTATGTACTGCCATGTTTTATGTCATTGCCCACGATTTTGATGTTTAAACATTATGTTCATGTTTTTATGTACAAATGTATATGATTTGTTTTATTTTATACATGCTTACCATACTGAGCATTTGATCTCACCCTTTATATTTTTTCTTTTCCCCAGGATATAAATAATGGTTTTAGGTAAGAAAACAAAATGGGATAATCATTATGGGATATGTTGATGATCTTTCACCATGATTAGAAGATTATTATTTTTCTGAGTTTCCAAGACACTAAACTATTACGGCCCTTGAGTGTTGGTTTTTTGTCATGTATTAAGTATTCCTAAAAAGTATTGTAATGTCCATGTACATCATGATTTGGTTCTCTATAGTTGGTATCAGAGGAAATGTTTAGTGAACCTTTGGAAACTAGGATGCGAAAACATTAGTGAGGTACCTAGAGATATTTCTAATGTATGTCTAGGGATGTCCCTAAGGATAAGTAAACGTATTGGTTATAGTCCTAGAATTACATTAACGATATTAGAAATAAACCTATGATGTTAGATATTGAAGGTAATCCCCCTTGATTATGTTATTTTCCTTGTATGATTTTTTCCTCTCAGAGAATTCTTTTTGTGTTTTAGTCATTGGAGGGAACCAGAAGGAATTCAGTTAACATTGAATCCAATGGACAAATTTGTGACAATGAGCAAAGAAATTTATTAATGCCTAGAGAGAAAGATATTGTGATTATTCCGAATCAATCATCATGATATATGATTAACAAGGTGAAATTTAGTGGTATTCGTAATTCATCAAATAAGAGGAAGATATACATTTATGCATGTTCGCGTGTTGAGGAGCATAAATAAAGAAAGATTGAGATTTCTATAGAATGGAAGAAGAACCTTGATGAATACATCAAATGGAGGGGAATATGTTATCAGTGTGGGGAGAAGGGTTATAGAGTGATGGATTGTTATGGAGTTCAATGTCTTATCTGTGGAGAACACGGGCATTACCCAACTCAATGCCCTAACCTAAGAGTTTATTTCTAAATCAAGGATGGACTTATTCCATGACAATAATTTAGGAGGATGGATTGAATTGTTTATGTATTTGTATTAAAGAACAATGTTGTTGAGGGACTTTTATTGTATATTGGAATATCTATGTATTGGTCAATTGTGGTTTTCAATAAGAATATGGTACTGATAACCATGAAAAGTGACTAAAATATTTTTGGAAAGTAGATGATATGCGTATAATGAACGGATAAGGAGAAAATAATATGTTTGATAGTATTAATGAGCTCATGACTGATATAAGGACAAAGTGATACCATGTATTGAGTATATCGAAATTTTGGGATTTTGGAATGTGGAAAGAGTTAACTTTTGACAGCATTCATGTTTTCAGTAAGGTTTAATGGGTATTCATTTTTCCTGAGAATAGATGATTAAGGTATTCACATGATTGGAATGTGATCAAAAAGATGTATCTTGTGATATATGTGGGATAAATTCTTGTATTCCCATTCTTAGTATATAACCTTTCTAGTAATTTGTTTTTATACTATGAGCTTGGAAAAAAGTATTTTGGATAAGCCTAAAGATTGGAATGGTTTATGTT
Organism: Viscum album; assembly: GCA_963277665.1. Lineage (NCBI taxonomy): Eukaryota > Viridiplantae > Streptophyta > Magnoliopsida > Santalales > Viscaceae > Viscum > Viscum album. Next base: position 926,295,468 of record OY728119.1, on the reverse strand, counting down.
GGACGTTAGACATTATTATTTAAGGCTATTTTTTTCAATATTATTGATGGAATGTTATAATTATGTAGTTTTAGAAAAAGGAAATCCTACAGGATGTGCGACAACCCATCACGTCGGACAAGGCTGTGGGATTCGAACCCACAACTGAAGTGTGACAGGCCTTTATCACCTACCACTGGCCTATAGGAAGTCCCTGTTTCGTAGAAACTAGTTTTATTATTTATCCAGTATGATATATGAAGTATAAGGCCATTTTTGGAACCATATCACCATAGATGGACTCATGTATATAACTTTTTCTAACCTTTTATTTGAAACAGATGGAATGAACCATCATTCTATCACATGATCTTCTAACACTTCACGAATAAGAAATTCAACATCATTTCTTTAAGAGATGAAGTGGAAATTGTTCAAGGCACGAACAACAGTGAGATTATACCAAAATCAAGTAAGTATTTCTTCTAATTAAAAATTTTCAACTTTAGGGAAATGATATTGAAAACCAAAAATGTTGTCCTAGTGCTCTTATATCTGATGAATTAGATGGTACCTTAGATCATCACAAATCTATGGTTTTGTGATTGTTAGCTTCTACATACCCCTTTTCTCTACCACTCTCAATCAGAACATGATGGTTAGATTTTTCTTCCATATCCATATTTTCACCTATGTTCTCCTTTGTGGAAACCTAGTGATTAGTTAATTTTGGTAACCTTAATGTTAACTACTTTAGTTTTTAACGATATGTTTTGGTATTCCCTATTACGATGTGGGTTTCTATGAATGAAACTCTCATTAATAAACCATTTATAACCCTAACTAATTTCGAGGGTGAAATTCCTTTTAAGGAGGGTATAATGTAACAACCTGAGAGATTATGAGAATTATTCTTTTTAATTTTTTTGATTTCTTGTGTTGTACACAACACCAAGATTATCTTGCGCTATACACATCACCGTATTAGCTTGCAGTTGACGGAACACTATTCATGGCTCGTGTTACACACAATTTCAAGTTTGCATTGTAGAAATTATTCTATGCAAAATTAAGTATATACATTGTTTAATGTATAAATGAAATATGGTTGTATTTTGTTATACTCAACAAAAAAGGAGTCTTTCACTACATGCCACCCTGACCAGGTTTGCATTACACGCAATCACGACCTTCCTCGATAGCGTGTGAAGTACGCAATACAGGGTTTCACTAAATAATGATATATTGTTATAATACTATTATGGACAAGCCGTTATGAATATTATTAACTGAATTTTTAATTTTATAACATTATTATTCATCTTAGATATTTTCTGGAACATTGTATGAAAACAAAATAAAATTTTTGGGTAAAATAAGTAATTTTAAAAAAATGTAGTTTTTCCGCCTTTTTATGGCGCACCAACTTTAAATCTATTTTATGACATGTTTATGAGTAAAATTTGAAAAAATAAAATTCTTCCTTGGAATAAAATAAAAAAAATTAATTTGGATAAATTTTTCATATTATTATGATAACTTTCATATTTTTATGAATAGTAAAAACACACTATATTTTAATTAAAAACAACTTTTTTCTTCGCAATAATTTATATGGATAAATTAACTTTTTAGTTGGTTTTAATGTTTATTTATAATATATTTTTACCATTTAATCCAATTTTTTTTATTGGAATTAATTTCACTTTGAAATTGCACATAAACAAGTGATGATCTTTTTATAGTTATTGTTTCTTAAAAACATGATATTTGTTTTGATAACAAGAATTACTTTTAAAATTAATCAATTCCACTTCTATGTTATGAATTTGGAAAAATTTACATCATTTTTGAATTCGGAATATCAAATATAGATTAGGATAAATTTTTGGTATTTTTCTGAAAAACATCAATTTTCGATGAATAGTGAAAACACTGAGTTTTTGGTTAAAACCTAATTATTATTTAAATAATAATTTATTTGATTAAAATATATTTTAGGTCCAAATAGATACATAATACTTATATATTTTAAATGAAATTCATTGGAGTAATTTTATAATAATTTTTATATTTATATACATTGTATTGAACTTTTCACCGTCTTTTGCCCACCTCCTAAAAGCTTTTGCAATTGTTCATAAAACATAATTTTACCACTTCTGTGAGTTGAATTTTGAAAATCCAAGTGACATGGTTAATATCAAAGAGTAAAATGTTGTTCAATTAGTTAAAAATAATTTATTGTGAATAGTAACTTTTTACTTTTATTTACCACAGTTAAAGGTAAATAGGGTAATTCAAGGTTTAAAGAATATTATAATAATTCAAAATTACCTTAACAATTGTCCAAACCATATTGGATGAGTAATGACAGACCATGGTCATCCATGGGTCGATTTTGGGACCCCATGGAGCCACTTATCATAGACAATGACAGATTATATTAATTAATTTAATGTAAAGACAAAATTGTCATCAACAAAAATCCTTTAGTAATTAATTTTTATATGGGGATATATACATTATCATTTGGACTATAAATATTCATTGTAATGATAAAACGGTTTCCTACATGTTGGTATTTTTTTATAATTTTTAGACATCAAATAAATTAAATTATTTATAAAACAATAATGACGTAGTATTTACCTCATTAATAATTGATTTAAATAAATAATATTATAATGATTAAAATATTATCCAAAACCTGTCCAATTATTATTGGATGATTTTATTTCGAATATGAGTCATATTATCTTCGACATTAATGGGTTTTGGATCTCATTAATCCGAAGATAAGTTTATAATAAAATAATGTTTTTGGTCACGCTTGTCGTTTATTGAAGTTATATGCGTCCCAAATTAATTACCCATTCTTAGAAAATTAGTGTAGCATATGTTCGGGGTCGATCCATAAGAAACTATGATGTGAATGAATTCAATTGAGTTAATAATTAATTCTGTTATGTATGCATAATTTAGAGTTGATTGAGTTGATTTTGGTTTTTGATTGAAACAAAATTGTTTTACATTGAAAAATGATTAACAGTTTTAAAGAAAACAACGGGTAAATTTAATGATTTGAAAATAAGAAGAAAAGACGTGTCAGGGCTCTGGTGATTAGGAGTTCTTTTGTAGGTTGTTTAAATGGCTATGTTGTTCATAATAATTCAATCATTCTGGATTTCATTTTTTTAGATGATTTCCTTGGTCTGGTTCCTCTTGTATAGAATTAGAGCAGTTGACCCCTTGGTCCGGTAGTTAGTGTTCTTAATTCATTTTTATGTTCGTTCCATTATTTTAATTGGTGAAATACTTCCAATGGTCGTGGATGTTTTCACCGTTACTGCTCCTTGGTATCGCTGAGAAGTCATCCCTTGGTCCGGCTCATAATTCTCAGTTATATTAGATAGTTGTTTAAAAAGAGTAAGATGAATTACAACAAGAAAACACCAATATATAAAACAACACACAAATTACGATCCCTTCATCCACAACTCCAAAACGAGGGGTTTAGTTACACATAGAAATCAGGAGAGAAACGACACACGTGATACCTGGCGGATACTTCGTGTAAGTATTGAGGTAAGGTGTCGGAAGGTGGAATGGCAGCATAGCGAAATGACGGCACCTCAGTGGCCTCGGGAATTGTGGTAGTAGAGCTTCTATCTCCTTAAATGGGTTCTGGACTCTGAAATACATAGGGAAAGGACTCTTTTTATATAAAAATAATGTACATGGCGTGTATAGAAATTACACGCCATGTACTTTTCGTCGACGCACTTTGACGCCAATTTTTCCGCTGCCAGGTGGCATAACACGCCGCCATTGACTTTTGAACACGGCGTTGCCTAGTGGTTGATTCTACCCGGCATGTATCGCCTCCATACACTGTGTGTAGTATCATTAGTTTGGTCGCCAGCCCCTTCTAGAATAGCAGACACGACATGTAAAAATGGAACACACCGTGTCTCCTTCAAAGGCCACATGGGCGTGTGGACTCTTCTTCGGAAACAACGTCTTCTAGAAAGTAGTACATGGAATGTAATGCCACCATACACAACGTGTATCTTCTTCCTGGTGACATGGGCGTGTACTCCCTCCTTCGGTCTATTTCCCTGTCCGGATGTACATGTCGTGTATGAAAGTACATGCCATGTAGTTTCAAAATTTTCAAAGACTTCCCTTGATTCGTGTATTTATCTAGAAAGCTTATGAATGTAAACAGATTCACCAAAATCAAAGAATTTGTTCATAAAACAATATATATTTTCTGAAAACATGTTTTTATTGTAAATTATATATATATAAATGTATACATAAATCAGGTGCAACAAATTCCCCCACACATAGTCATTTTATTTCCCTCAAAAAAATCTCAACATCTAATTAAGAGAGCCTATACTTTAAAAGGAAGGAATTTGATTAATCAAATGTATAACTGATAATGTTACTGAGGAAAAATTCTAAATGGAAAAAACAAATTCAATTCTTAATATATTAAAATCATGGCTCATATATAATGCAATTAACTACTCTCATCCACTTTCAACAAAATTTTCAACCTTTCAAAAATAAGCATGCCATTTGATGATTCACCTTACCAGTCAAAATCACACGCCACACTGAAGATATTTTTATTCATAGTTATGCTCAATATAATGTATATACATTGTATCCATAGGTTTGAAATATGCCTAGTTCTTTACTTCAAAAAAAATGAATTACAAAATTCATGAGGGCTTTATCAATAAAGTTCATATGTCTTTGTGGCTAAGGTTTGGAAGGTTCAGATGTGAAAATAAATTATGAGGCTTGAAAAAGGAAGGCTGATTCCGTTAAACAACATTGCATGATAATCATAGTTAAGATCACTAAAAATTCTACCTTCTCAAGCTCAGTCAAATGCTTTTGTAATCGTCACCATCTTCCTTAGGCAAGTAGGTTTCATGAGAAAATAAGAATAAGGTCCCCTTGTTGTTTGTTTGTTTTTTTTGAATTAACAAAACACAATGGAAACACTTATGAATAAAATGAGTAGATGTTTGGAACCCATATTGCCCCAAATAATCAAGAGGCACTCCCCCACACTTTATTTCATGGTTGTGCACAAAATATTACATGTATTTGCCACTTCCTCTTTAAAGCTAAAATGAATAATCATGCAATGTTTAAGAAGAAATAAGGTAGGAAGGGAAATATGCTTGTAATGTGGCTTCCTATAAAGGCTTTTCATGGCTTCTATGGGCTTCACAATGATTAAATGTAGGGTAGGTCTAAAGATAAAGGGGATGAAACAATCTAATTCCTCAATCATTTTAATGTAATTCAAAAATATCTTCATGTTTTGAAAAGAAATCTTACAAATTCTGGTAGTGATGCATATCCAAAGAATCTCTCAAGAAATAGGGTATTAGAAATGAAATATGAAAAAGGGTTTAGAATACCTCTCAGGAGTGGAAAAATAATAAAGGAACAATCAGGTCATGACATGCATATAAATGATTAGCTGAATCAATGTAATTTAATCAAGGATGAAAAGTTGCAATTGAAACTATATCAACAATCATTTAAAAATACTTAATAACTAAAATAAGAATACAACCTTTCCAAAATTTCCTAGTGATAACTCTAGCATTTATAAGAATGATTAACCACAATTGCTTTACATTTTGAAATATAGAATCTAATAATGATGTCTCCTAGACTAGTTTAAGGGAAAAGTCTAAGATGAAAGATATAGATTATCCCCCACACATAATATTGCACATGGTCTGCCAAGTGCATTACAAAGGTAATAGGTGGGAAACAGGGAGATATGGGGGACAATATGGGGGAAAGTAGTGGAAGAAGTAAATCCAAAAAGAATGAAAATAGAAATAGAAAAATACTCCCCTCGTGAAAAGTGATGCCCAAGGGGCTCCATGATACCGGTGACATGTGAGAAAAAGGAAAACTACAAACATGCACAACATCACAGCACAGAAAATAACAGAATAGATATAAAAGATAAAGAAAAATGTCACTATCATGGTGTTTCCTCTAGGGAGGCATCATCCTGTACAGAAAAGTCCAGTAAAGACGGCTCAGGAGGCATGAAAGTGGGAGGCTCAGACTCTGCATTGGAAAGGAGAGCTGAAGAAGTAGGAGCCATAGGTGTTGGACTCAGGTTTGGAAGCGTAGCAGCAGGCCCTGGCCCGACAGAAGTGGTAGTAGGAGGGCTCACCGTAGTCAGTAGAATAGAATCGGTGGCCTGTGCATGAGATGGTGGTGGATCAGCAGTTGAAAGTCTAGGATCGGAGATAGAGGCTAGTGGCGGAGGTAGTGGAACACCAAGATGTGGAGAAATATGTGCCAATAGCTGTTCCATCTGGTCCCGGCGGCTGTCCAGACGAATCAAATGGCATGCAATGGTGTCATGGCGGCCGTTGATATGAACGAACTACTGCACCATCTGAACCTGTCGGATGTCCAAGAGGCCCAAGACCTCCTCCTTTGCGGCTAGGCGGTGGGAAAGGGTAAGATATACCGAGGGTGCGTGGGTAGGGGGTTGGGTGATGGAATATAAGAAGAAAGGTCAGAAGAAGTGGGGTCAGTAGGAGGTGGGTGAGGTGGAGAAGTTGGAGGGGGTGTGCAAGGAGGAGCAGGATCAACAGCTGGCACATGAGGGGCAACATGTGGTGGGGCTCGATCCAGAGCAAAGATGTAGGCACCCCTACTTTCGAACCAATCCCATGCGAATGAGCATGAGAAATTTCATCCGTTGAGGTGAACCTAACAAGTCATGAGTTAAGAGGTCTTAAATACCCCTAGGTGGTGGGAAAGATGGGTGGTGTAAAATCAGCCGGTCAAGTTGCCCTGACAGCCGGTAATCATGGAGTGGAAATAGGTGGCGGCAAGATAAGGGAGGTCTGCGTAGCCGTGCCAAATGACACAGGTAAGAAGCTCCATGTCACGGCCAGTCACGACCCCCAAATCTTCATGGTGGGGGAAAATGATGGCGTTGAAGCACCAGTGGGTGAAGCCATTGACGGGGTCAGATATAAGAGTGCTCTTCTGGGTAGTGGGGGTGTATCGGTGGTATGGCCCAGCGATCTCCCGCCACATGGCAATGAGGTCAGAGCGCTCGGGCTAGGTCAAGGTAGAAACGGGGGGTGGGGGATAGGATGGGGGTAAAAGCCTCACCCTCGGAAAAACTCTATCATGGTAAGAGAAAACCATTGGCCGCCTTGCCAGAATCGAACTACAGGTACCGCATTGCCAGGTGTCTCCCGGTACTCCGCTCCATCAAACTCAAACGAGTCTGCAAACTCCAAAAATATAAATCACAGAACATAGGAGTGCTGACCTGGATAATATCGAGGAACGAGGTGTGCCCGAGAAGTGCATCCAACTCTTCCCAAATACCGAACTATTGTGGAACACTACTGTCAAGGTACCGGCAACTCAATGGGATTGGCTGACGAGAGAAGCGTCAGACCCTGTTGTATGTGAGGTCGGTGGCCGGGAATACCGTGCAAGGATAAGGAGATCCTACAGGTTCTAGCCTAGGTTCCAGTGCAGTAGCAGCGGCAGGCTCTGTAGGTGGATCGGCCGGAGTGGAGGGTGGCTCGGTGGAAGGTGTACTCGGAGAGGGACCAGCTGCTGATGATGATAGCGTAGGGAAAGTGGCAGTTGAAGCAGCAAAAGTAGTTCCGGTCTTTGCTGAAGGAGTGAGTGGTGGCAGAATGGCCAATGGAGGGAGCTCAACAACCGGAGCATCTGGGTCCGGCTGCGTAGGAGGTCGAAGTCAGATCCGAAAATAACTGGACTCCTCTCCCTCAGTGGCGGAGGCTGGCCGCTTCATGTGGGAAGGATCGTAATCTTCCATATCCTGAAATATAAAGAAATAGAAAACAAAAATAAAATAAAATGAAAAAAATAAAGAAAACAAAACAATGAAAATTTGAGAAAACTGGAAAATAATGTACAAGGCGTGTACTCCAGAGTACACGGCATGTTCTCAAAAATGGAGAGTATCCCGTGTTCTCTGGACAAACACGCTGAGGGTGAATAACAGACCATGGAAAAAGTACATGGGGTGTACCAAACATACACGACGTGTTCACTCAAAGTGTAGGTGGTCATGTGATGCAAATTACATGGCCGTGTTTTTATCAGTTCATAGAAAACAATACACGCCATGTAGGTACAGGACACAGCGTGTACTGCAAACGAAGAACATGTCCATGTAGAAGGTGAGACACGGTCCAGCTGAACCTCTAAAACACATGGCGTGTACCGAACACACACGCCGTGTATATGAACATAGGGTGAGAGGCCGTGTTGAGGGGAGAAAAGGGTCGACTAAATATATAAAGGACACGGCGTGTACCAAAAATACACGTCGTGTTCGGGAACATGGGGTGAGAGGCCATGTTATATTCCACACACGGAGGGTTCAACAGAAATGATCTACACGGTGTGTACCGAACACACACGCCGTGTACATTAAAATGGTGTGTGAGGCCATGTGCAAAGGTGTACTCGGGCACGATGAAATTTAAAAGGAGTGTACCAAACATACACACCGTGTATATTCAAATTTTGAAATATTTTGCGTGTGTCCATGTGCAGAAGTACACGGCGTGTGTTCTTCATTTCGTGGTTGTGTACTGTCGGATGCCGAATGGTCGGCCGATCCGAAAAACACCCTATACAATTCTAAAAACATGAAATAGAGGGTGTAGAATGGTGTACCTGGATTGAGGATCACAATGTGAGAAGAATCAAAACATGAAATTCCCCAAAATGACGTATCTGGAGAAGGGGTGTTCGGGTGGCATTTGGGAGAAGAAAACGGGAAGAGTGTAGGAAATGGGGCGGTCATGTGACTCTGCCTCAAGCCGGGTGGACCGTGGCATATATATCCTCAGTACACGGCATGTATGTTTGGACTACACACTGTGTATCCCGATTTATTTTTTAAGACAACTATATAAATAAATTTAATTAATATATTTAACTATAAAATAATTATTATTAATAATTAAAATAAAATTGATATATCTACAAATTACAATATAAATAAATTTATGCATGACGTATATTGGGAAATACACGCCGTGTGTTTTAAATTTAGAAAAAGAATAGTATAACCTTTGGTCTGGTGCTTAGGGCGGGATTCAAACAGGTGATCGACCGTTATAAATGAACGCCCTCAACCACTGGAGCAAAGGTTGTTCTGCTGTTAAAATTTAGTATATATATATATTTATTTTATACAGCCTATACACATGGAACGAAAGAAAAGCACGGTGTGTGGTTTTTATTTAGGAAAGGATTGGAGTGAAGCAGGGAGATTAGTGCGATTCGAAACCGGGTCTTTTGAACCTGGTACCGAGACTTTGCCAATCCGCCAAATTCACCCACATGTAATTTCTTATTTTTAAAATTTTTCTAATTTAAATTTGAAAAATTATGGTTCACACTGCATATATCGGAGTACCCATCATGTGGTTTTATTAAAAGAACAAATTATGTAAATGGAACAGTTGTCTGGGTTCGAACCCATGTCTTTGGAACTGGATTACGAATTTAGACAACTGTTCCATCCCCATCATGGGTTTTATTAACCACATTTATATTTATATATATGGAAAATAACACACACGTCATGATAATAAATGGAGGAACCCCAGGCCAATGGTTGGTCAGGAGGATTCGATCTAGGGACGACTTGAATAAACTCTTGTGACTTTACTATCGGCACTAGTATCATCCATAGTTATTTATTTTTTATTATACATATTCATACTATTAAGATCAAAAATTAAAAAGATATGTACACGCCATGTATATTAGTGGGACACAGAGTGTAACCTCTGGGTTGCCTCCCAGAAAGAGCCTTTGTTTTAGGTCGTTGGCTCAACCTACATACCTTGCTTACCTGATATTTGTGATGGATAATGGTCCCAATAGTGGCTGCCCTGGCCATCTAGGAGTTTCAAGTTCTCTGGATCTTCTTCAACAAGAATGTATGGATTGTAAAAATTATCAGAAATATAGGAACATATCAGATAATTCACCAGGTGGACGTCCATGGTAGTTATTGCAGAATAATCCTCATAATCGGATGATGATGCCTGCTTGATGGCTTTGAGAACATTGTAGGAGACTCTCTCGTCTCTTACCCGGAGAATCATCTCTCCCTGATGCATATCAATGAGTGCCTTCCCAGTGGCTAGGAAAGGTCTTCTGAATATAAGAGGTGTGTCCTGGTCATCCCCCATGATGAGGATGATAAAATCTGTTGGGAGGATCAGCCTACCTACCTTGACCAGTACATCTTCCAGTAGCCCCTTTGGATACTTAATGGATCGATCATCAAGTTCAAGGGCTACATGAGTATGCTTCAAATCATGGAGCACATGTTTTTATAAAACTCTGAATTGCATTAGGTTGGAACTTTCTCCCATGTTGCATAATGCTTTTCCAAATTCACAGGGTCCAATTTTGCAGGGAATGGTGAACCTTCCAGGATCTTGGAGTTAGGGTGGAATGGAATGTGGACCCACCACGGAGCACTCCTTTTTTAGTGAAATAATTCCCAAATATTCCATCTTATGCTTATTGGAAAGGATGTCCTTTATGAATTTGGGGTATGTAGGCATTTGTGTCAAGGCCTCCGAAAATGGTATGTTGATGTGGAGCTTCCGGAACACCTCTATGAATTTTCTGAACTGGCAGTCTAGCTTCCTCTTCTTCAACCTATCCGGAAAGGGTAAGGCATGATTGAATGGATGGACTACCTCCTTCCCTTTATTCTTTGAAACTTCCTTCTATGGGATTTTGGAAGAGGAGGGGTCGGTAATGGTACGTTCTTCATTATCATGGGGTGTGGGTGCACCTGGTTGTGCCGATTGGTTCTGTTGGAGATCTTTTCCACTCCAGAGCATGATGGAATGGGCCTCCACCCTCGTGTTCTTCTCAGTGTTTCCCAGTAGTATAACAGGATGCCTCACTGATAGTTGGTTTGCTATCTGGAAAATTTGATTCTCGAGGCTTCGGATGGAAGCCTCCTAATTCTGGAAATTTTTTTCAGCAGTTGATATAAATTTACTCATCCGGTCCTCTAACCTTGATGTGCTCTCTTCCTGAGATGGCTGGGCATCCGGTGGAGGAGGTGGTTGTCGTGGCTACTGTGGGAGAGGGTTCTGGTACCCTTGCTGTTGATAGGAACCTTGTTGGAATTGCTGTCTTGGAAGTTGGTTCTGGTCTTGAGGTTGATTGTAGCCAGGCGTTCACTGGGGTGGAGGGTTTTGCTACTGTTGACCCCAACCTAGGTTCTGATTATCTCGCCACGCCGAGTTTTGGTACTGGTGGTACTAGTTGGGCCCTCGATTTTTGGAAACATAACTCACCTCGCTTGTCGAAGGGCCTCTAGTCGAACCCGGTCATTCTCCCATGATGTGGTTATCACCATAGTCACCGCATGCGAGATGGTTCACCGCATGAACTTGAGATGCACCTTTGATATTTAATGCGTCGATTTTCTTGGACACAATGCCGAACTGAGAAGCTAACATATTGTTAGCACCAATATTGTGCATACCTCTCTTTTGAGTCACCTACTCGGAGTGCCACTAGATGCTATTGGATGACATGTCTTCCAGTAGTACGAATAGTTCTTCGGGGGATTTTCACATCACCGTACCTCCAGCAGCAGCATCCACCATGGACTTGGTAGTCATTGTATGTTCTCCGTAGAAGGTCTGGACATGCATCCAGAGTGGGAGTCCATGGTGGGGGCACTTTCGTTGCTTCTCCTTGAAGCATTCCTAGGACTCATACAACAACTCGGAGTCGTGCTGCTGGAAGTTATGAATCTCGTTCCTTAGCGTCACCGTCTTCGATGGGGGGAAGTTTTTGGAGAGGAATGCCTGGGCTAGCTCTTCCCAGTTGAGGATAGATATTAGTGGCATCCCTTTGATCCATTCTTTCACCTTGTCTCGTAGAGAAAAGGGAAATAGGCGAAGATGGGTGGCATTTTCAAACACACCATTGTTTCGAAATGTGTCGCAGACCTCCAAAAATTTGGAGAGATGGGCATTCGGGTCCTCACTGGCAAGGACTCTAAATTGGACAGTGTTTTGGATAAGCTGCATGATAGAAGGCTTGATCTCGATGTGTTGGGCATGGATAAGAGGACCAACGATGCCCGTATCAGCTCCGTGGATCGAAGGAAGACCGTACTCTATAAGGTTACGTCTTGGAGGTAGCTGCTGAGGGGGTGGAGCTTACAGATACTGCGGCTCCTGAGGGGTGAAATACGGTCATGGGAAGAATTGATGTGGTTGTTTCAGTTAGCCATATGCCAGAAGATGTTGTGCGGAGGCCGTTGGTAATCCCTTGGATGGAATTCCATGAAGCCTACACGATCCTGCTCCGGTAGACCAGCAGTGGGAGGATGCTGATCCTGGTACTGCTGCTCAACCGTAGCATCCACAGCTGGTGCTCCCTCTTCTGTGTTTTCCATGGTTTGAGGTTGCTAGTTGTGACTTACTGTCAGTGCACGCCGATGTTGAAGCATAGTCCGTTCAATCCCTGGGTCAAACGGAACTAATTCTGAATACTCGGTGCTTCTGGATCGTGTAAGACGTCTGATCATACACTTTAAGATTCTGCACAACACAAAAAAACCAAAACCACGCGTAAAATGGAAAAGAGAAAATTTGAAATGGGATTAGAAAAGGTATTTTTGATAATTTTTTATTTTTATTTTCATTTAAATCAATTATTAACGCAATTTAAATTGTAGCACTAAAACCAAAGTTGTTCCCCGACAATGGCGCCAAAATTTGGTCTTTCTTGTCGTTGATTGAAGTTATATGCGTGCCAAATTAATTACCCGTTCTTAGAACTATAGTATAGCATATGTTCAGGGTCGATCCACAGGGAACTATGGCCTGCGTGAATTCAATTGTGTTAATACTTAATTAGGTGAAGTATGCATAATTTAGAGTTGATTGAGTTGATTTTGGTTTTTGATTGAAACTAAATTGTTTTACTTTGAAGGAATTGTTATCAGTTTTATATCAAACAATGGGAAAAATTAAGAGTTAAAAATAGGAAGAAACGACGTGTCAGGGCTTTGGTGATTAGAAGTTCATTTGCAGGTTGTTTAAATTGTTGTGTTGTGCATAATAATTCAATCATTCTGGATTTCGTTTTGTTACAAGATTTCCTTGGTCTGGTTCCTCTTGTTTGGAATTAGAGCAGTTGACCCCTTGGTCTGGTAGTCAGTGTTCTTAATTCTTTATTAAGATCAGTCCATTATTTGAATCAGTGAAATCCTTCAAATGACCATGGATGTTTTCACCATTACTTTTCTTTTGTATCACTGAAAATTCTTCCCTTGGTCCGGCTCCGAATTCTTAGTTATATTAGACAGTGGTTTAAGAAAAGTAAGATGAATTACAATGAGAAAACAAAACTATATAAAACAACACAAAAATTACGATCCCATTATTAATATCCCCAATACGAGGGGATTAGTAACACATAAAAATCAGGAGAGAAACGACACACGTGATACCTGAATGAGTCATCGTGTAAGCGTTTAGGTAAGTTGTCGGAAGGTGGAACGGTGGAATAGCGGAATGAAGGCACCTCGGTGGCTTCAGGAATGGGGGTAGTAGAGCTTTTATCTCCACTAATGGGTTATGAACTATGAAATTTGTAGGCTAAGGCCTCTTTTTATATAAAAATAATGTACATGATGTGTATAGAAAGTACACGTAGTCTACTTTTTGTCAACGTGCTTTGATGCCAATTTCTTTGCTGGCAGTTGGCCTAACACGCCATCTTTGACTTTTGAACACAGCGCCGACTGGTGGTTGAGTGTACATGGTGTGTAGTGACACCATACATGGCATTTTGTATCATATGTTTGGCCGCCAGACCCCTTCTAGAATAGCAGACACGGCGTGTAAAAACCGAACACACCGTGTCTCCTTCAACGGCCACATGGGCGTGTAGACTCTTCTTCGGCAATAATAACTTCTAGAATGTAGTACATGATGTGTAATGTCGCCGTACACAGCGTGTATAATTTTCCTGGTTACATGGGTGTGTACTCCCTCCGTTGGTCTGTGCCCCAGTCTGGATGTACACGGCGTGTATAAAAGTACACACCGTGTAGTTTCAAAATTTTCACAGACTTCCCTTGATTCGTGTATTTAGCCAGAAAGCTCCTGAAAGTAAACAGATTCACCAAAATAAAAGAATATATTCATAAAACAACAGATAATTTCTAAAACATGGTTTTATTTTCAATTATATATATGGAAATGTATACACAAATCAGGTGCATCAGATTTCACACTTTTCTAAAGATCCCCTCTGCTCCCTTATAAAAGGAGACCACTTCTATGAAATTCCTCACACCTCTCAAGCATTTTGGCTCATAAAAAATCTACCCAACTACGCTCAAAACATCCCTCTCCTCCACATAGAAGCCTTAAATTATGCATAAGGCAATCCATGTAGTCCTTTTGGTTCAAACCAAAGGAAGTTATCCAAATTAAAGGAAATAGTTTTTGTTAAGTTGTTTTCTTTTATACTACTTCTCCAACCCCAAAACTCTATTTAATCCTTTCTTTTGTGACAATACCAATATTCTCAAAATAAAAGGATGTTTTTATGAGAAGGATTATAACTAAACTTACACACACCTCCATCTAATTGATGAAGAACATAATGTTTCTTTGATGGCAAACTAACGCCTCATGAAACGATGATTGTTTGATTTTCTCCTACCACCTCTCATGGTGGACATTATGATGGAACTGTATTTATATATGATATATTTTATCTTTATGAATTCATTATTCTTCTTTACTTCCCAATTATATCAAGCTTTTATGGTTTCTATAGTTGGTAAATACGATAATCTCATTTGAGGAAGTGCAGACTACCGCCCCCTTAAAGTGATGTGATTCGTTAATGCCTTATATGGGATGTAAAAAGGATGGAGTTAATGATATAATATATGATATTATACTGGAATTATAATATAGCTATGTATTATTATGTTTCAATTCCTTTAAATTAATAAATAGAAATGAAAGTAGTGTTCATGCGTACGTATAGTTTACCGTCTTCATGAACGGTGCATTTCATTTCTTACATCCACATGTTATATACTATTATAAATACATGTATATGCTGGATATATAATGAATATATATGATATATAAATCACGTTTTACATTCTGAAAGTAAGTAAATCATTATATAAGTAATAATAACATCAAAAATAACAAGTCCAAACAGATACGAAAAATAAGATGATTTTACCCAAAACATTTATTTAACATGGGATTTACAAAAGAACCGGTAATATAAAGTCGTAAGTGAACCATATATGATATCATAACAATTAATTTGATTTTTTAATAAGTCAATGACATTTTTAAAACCATTATACAGGAGGTTCGGATACTTATGAAGCATATCCGACCTAAGGTAAAGGATAACCTTTCCAGTCTCATTCTTATCCGAGATTGTTTATTCGTAAGTATTTGTTCGGGTTATTGTTATCATCCAAGTCCATGTTTTTTAAAATTATTTTTATGTATGTTTAATGTCATTTTTACCCATTTTTTCTTCTACTAAATGTATGTAAGGAATCATTCTTTTGTTTACATTACGAGGTACTTTTTGACTTTTCCGAAAAAAGTACGAGAAGAATGTTTTTTCTAACTTATACGACATGAATTGATTTTTAGAATATTATTTCCAAAAATCATCCTTTACAAGTTTTCATGTTTATTTTTAATCAACATATTTTAGTTTAAAATTCAATAAAATGTTAAGAAAGGAAAAATGTTTTTGAAGCAGAAATGATATTTTCATGAAGAATGGAGTTCAAGTGTTTTATCAAAATCATTTTCCATCTAAGATAAAATAGGGTTCTGTTTCTATCCCTATTTTTTACATTGATTTGATTTTTTGATTATGGAATTAATTTTATGATTCAATTTTATCTTATATAGGTTATGTTATGATGGCATGATGTTTAAGAATCCCATTTTTATTACATGGGTTATGCTATGATGTATGATTTATGATTTTGTGGCACACATAAGAATAGTTTCATTATGAGATGGGTGGGAACTATATCTCCCTACAATGCATTGGGTATAGATTTATATCTTATGAGATAGACATGGATGGAACGACAAGTAAATATGGTTTAGTAATACAGGGCTGGAACGACAAGTAAACCCAGTTCAGTAAGGGACTTTGTCCACTAAGATGGTCTTTGCAGCATTGCCTTGGCTACTATGGAAATTATTACACGTGCTTAATGGATTCCCAAATTACATGTTTTATTACCAATCTATTTTATCATGATTAATGTTTCTTTATGATCTATGCCTTATTTACTACCATGTTTTATGTCATTGATCAATATTTTTATGTTTAAACATTATGTTCATGTTTATAAGTTCAAATGTATGTGATTTGTTTTATATTATCCATGCTTACCATACTGAGCATTTGAGTTCACCATTTATATGTTTTCATTTCCCCAGGATATAAAGATAGGGTTTAGGTAAGAAAACAAAAGGGGGAGATCTTTATGGGAGATTTTGATGATCTTTCACCATGATTAGAAGATTTTTTTTTTCGAGTTTCCAAAGTCACTAAACTATTACAGTCCTTGAGTGTTGGTTTTTTGTCATGGATTAATTATTCTTCAAAAGTATTGTAATATCCATGTACGTCAAGATTTGGGTCCCTTTAATTTCTTTTAAAGTAGTCTTTGTACAATCCCCATCCTATATTTTTCATCTTGGTTCACTCCTTTTAGCATCTATGTAGTATAAGTTCACACCTCAGACCATCTTTTTAGCCATGGTCCACTCGCATATCCATATGAGTTTTATAGGTTCATTCCCATTACCATTGAGTATATCTCATGAGATATAAAGCATTTCCCAATGCATTGAATGGATATTTAGGTTCCAACTATCTCATAAATAAATCCTACATACATGTACAATCAAATAATAATCAATCATATCACAACTGATGAAATAAAAAGGGTCTCTTAAACAAGTATTCATATAATAACCTATTGAAATACCTATTGGATTCAAAATCATTTCATCATAATGATACCCCATTAAAATAATTGGTCTTCAAAAGAATATTACCCGGGAAAGATAAATAGGTTTCATACACATCATGACATAAAAAAACATAATTTGTTTAGATAAATAATATTAATACAAACATTGAAGAATTTTACCATAAAAGACTATGACACAATAAAATTAACTCCCTTCGAATGGAAACTACAAAATTCTTATTTAAAGACATACCAAAAATTGAGTTTCCAAATAAAAAACTGTGTAATCCCTGTCAAAATGAAAAAAACACAAAACTGCCTTCAATCGAAAGATAGAAGTGTCATATTCTCAACCTCTCGAACTGGATCAGAAGAATTTTCTTTAGACTATCTAGAGTTTCTAGTTTAAATGGGAAGAACTTTGTTTATGTACTAGTAGATGAAATTTCAAGATATACTTGGACCTTCTTTGTGGCACACAAAAGTGAATCATGATCTTATTTAACTAAATATGCCAAGTCAATGGGAAATCATTGTGGATATAGAATTAAATCCTTATGATGTGATCATGGACATGATTTTTAAAATCAGGAGTTTGAATCATTTTTCTCAAAAAATGTTTATAGTCACAATTTCACTACACTTAAAACACCTCAATAAAATGATGTATTAAAAAGAAGAAATATAACCCAACGAGAGATTGCTAGAACAATTCTTAGTGAATATGAGCTACTTATTTATTTTTGGGCCAAAACTATCAATACAACTTGCTACATAATCAATAGAGTGTTGATCAAACATATACTTAAAATGGCTCATTATGAGTTATAGAACAATTGAAAACCCAATGTTACGTACTTCAATGTTTTTGGTTGCAATGTTAATATTCGTAATACTAAGGAAAATATTGGCAAATTTTCATCCAAGAGT
Source organism: Viscum album (assembly GCA_963277665.1). Taxonomy (NCBI): domain Eukaryota; kingdom Viridiplantae; phylum Streptophyta; class Magnoliopsida; order Santalales; family Viscaceae; genus Viscum; species Viscum album. The sequence goes on along the minus strand of OY728119.1, from coordinate 926,277,437 downwards.
GATAAAGGTATCATTTTAGGATATTCTATGTCAATTAAATCATAAAGAGTGTTCAATAATGAAACAAAATGTGTGTAAGAATCTATCCATGTCAAATTGAATGAAGCAGATCCACATGAGCATAAAAACATTTTAGAGAACATAGAGGATGATGTATCAAATCTGATTATTAATTCAAAATCCTTAAACTATTCAGTGAAAGAATCTTTGAAAACATATAGTTTAAGAAATTCATTAGTCTAAAGACACAATGAACATGAACCTAATGATGGTATTGAAATCACTACTCCCTCTTTTTCTCGAGCTATTAAAATTATTTTGAACCATCATTTATATGTTGTTGTAGGAGACCTAGACAAAGGAACTCAAATGAGAGCTTCTCATAGGAATTCGGTCAAACATCAAGTTATCTTGTCATTACTTGAACCTAAAAACATTAATGAAGCTATCAATGATTATATTTGGTTGAGGGATATGAAAGAAGAAATTAATCATTTTTAAGGGAACAATGTTTGAAGACATGTTGAAAGACCTAAGGACACATTAATTATTGGAACTAAATGGGTGTTTTGAAATAATTTAGATGCATCTGGTAATATTGTTAGAAAGAATGCTAGATTGGTTGCACAAGGATATTTTTAAGAAGAAGGAATCGTCTATGACGAAACCTATTCACCAGTAGCTAGACTTGACGCTTTCAGAATCCTGCTTTCTTATGCTACACATCTGAATTTGAAACTATAGAAAATGGATTTTAAGAGTGAATTCATAAATGGGAATATAGCTGAGGATGTCTTTGTTCATCAACCCACTGAATTTATAAACCCCCAATTTCCAATGCATATTTTTTAATTTTCAAAATACACACATGGTTTAAAACAATCTCTAATAGCTTGGTATGATAGGATGGGTACTTTTCTTATTTCTAATGCTTTTACAAAAGGAATAGTTGATCCTATAGTATTTATAAAATGAATTTCTATTGATGTTTTAGTTGTTCAAATATATGTAGATGACATTATCTTTGGATCTTCAAGATATTATTTTTGTATTTATTTTTCTAAAATCATGCAAAATGAATTTGATATGAGTTTAATGGGAGAAATATTTTTTCCCAGATTTCATATATTTCAACATAATAATGGAATTATTTTAACTCAAGGTAAATATAAAATAGATCTTCTAAATTTTTTTCGATTGGATATCACTAAATGTGTTGACACTCCCATGAGTACCACTTGTAAGTTATATTTTGATAACGATAGAAAATATGTTGATTAATCCACTTATAGAGGAATGACTCAAAGTATACTCTACATAACATCTACTTGACTTAACATTATGTTTACTTTGTGTATGTGCACTCATTTTCAAGAAAATCCTATGGAATAAAATTTAAATATTGTAAAGTGAATTTTCAAATACCTCAACCATACACCTAATCTAGGATTGTTCTATCATCGAGAACAATAATTTGAATTAGTTAATTATTTTGATGCTGGATTTGATGGATATAAGTAAAATAGAAAAAGAACCTATGAAACTTGTCACATTTTAGGCAAGTCACTAGTATCATCGTGTTGTAAGGAAAAAAATTCGGTTTCATTATCTACAATAGAAGCTGAATATATAGCTTATGGTAGTTTTTGTGCACAAATCTTGTCGATGAAACACAAATTACAAGATTATGGATATCATTTCAAGAAAGTACCTAAAATAATGAAAAAACAAGTGCTATTAAAATCTCTAGAAGTCTTGTTTCACATTATAGGACAATTAATATTTATGTAAAACATCACTTTTGGAGAGTTCATTATCATGAAGTATATATCAATTTGGAAGTCATTGTTACTGAGTATCAGCTTGGTGATATATTTACCATACCATTAAATTCTAAAAGAATAGACAACGTAATTCATGAATTAGGCATGATAAATCATAATTAAATTTATTAATATTTCAAATCTTACACTATTATATCTTACTGTTTCATGTTTATGGACTCACATTTAGTATATCGTGATTACAGTCTCACAGTCACTGTCACACCGTAAGGACCAGTCACTGTCACATAGTAAGGACCAGTATTTATGTCACTATAAATTTCCTTCAATGTCTCACCATAATTTCCTAATATGGTCTCACCATAATGATCTTTTATGATTTTAATTTACGAATTAATAACGGTATCATGATAATTATTCATTTCAGATTTTTATTTTTCCGTGATTTTACCTTTGTGACGTTTGGTATTCCAAAATGATAAAATTAAGGAAGTTTCACATGTCCTTCAATCGATCTTTCTTCTATTAAATAAATTTGTTACCCGTCTTGAATCCTTAAACCATTTCCACTCTCAAACCTTTGGTGATTGTCCAGGATGAAACACCCTTCATCAACGACTCGTGAGATATGTAGCCAAATGAAGACGAAGATTTCACCTAAGTTCGCACCTGAAGGTCCTCTAAATCCAAATATGGTGAACTGAGTAGTAGTACCTAAAAAAAGGGATATGCCCTATGTGGCTTCTATCGATTTAGTCTCAAGTTTTTCATGTTTTAAAAGAGAAAGGGTGGTTATAATGGTTTTCTAAGAAATATATACATATCTACTGTAACCTTGTGGCTCAATTTTAATAGTTTGATCGGTTCTCCCCTACTTATGATGATGGTTATGCTGTGAGAAGCTAGATAAATGGACAGAAATGCTCATTCTCATGGAGTTTATAGTCGGCATGCCATTGAATACCTCATGAAGGCATATGTGACGACTATCATAGAAATCCATCGCCTTCTAGTTAATTATTTATTTTGGGAGATGCTCTGAAATGATTAACCAAAAATGGAACCAAGTGGGATCCATTACTGGTGAATTGGATGGATAATCTATACTTCTATTTGTGTTTATATAAAACATGATTAGCCACAAAAAAGGTGATTTTTCTATACTGAAATATTAGGATGTGTTTTTTATTCATCTTATAAAATGGGAATAAGATCAACCTTTGTAATTATGTCATACACCATATGTGTGAGCTGATCAAAACCAAATCCAATTATACCTCCATGTTTTATTCTAGTGTTATATTAGCCATTCTTCATGCCAAAGGTGTGGTTGGAAATAATGAAGAAGTTATCATGTATTATGAGATCATCCATTAAAAAGTGATTATAAATAGGATGAAAATAAACAGTAATCCTTGGAAAAAGGAATGAGTGGAAGCCAATGATAGTATTTATGAAAAATTTCAATCCAGTGGAATATCCTTCAACACCAAAATATATTACGGATCCTGGTTCAGAACCAGATGATGTCATTTAGTAATCTAAAGAAGATGAAGAAGAGGCTATTGTGACTCCCAGGGAAACTGTTTGTAATAAGAAATACAGTACTCTTGTCCCGCAAGTAGTAAGTGAAAAGGAAGTCCCTGCTTCTAAAGATGATGTTAATCTGGAAGATCAAACCGAAGTTGAAACAAAATCTGCTGTCCATGAAATCGAACAGAATGTTATGGAAGAAATTTTAGAAGAATAATTACCTGTTATGCAAGAAGCTGACCTTGAGGAACTCCCAGTGGAACAATTTATTCATGAAGTCATTCCGTTAGGTGAGGAAAGGCTGGATCTTTCATTTCAATTGGATAGACAAGAAATCATAGAAGAAATAAGAGATGAATTCAGAGAACTATATCAAGCCTCTAATCCACACAGTCCTGAGAAGGATGTACCTATTAAGGGGGATAAACCCCTGAATCTTGATTCTTTTGATGTACTAAACCATATTGATTCAATCCATGTAGACACTCGGTATAAATTCCCCAGATTTTATGATGAGAATGACTACCAGGATGTCTCAGTATAAGGTCGTGACCTATCCACTATGTTCCAATTGAAATATGTATTTAATATTTCCCATGAAAACGTACCTCATCCCGTATCAGTCCCAATCTCTTAACCTTCACCAGAATAACCATCCTTTTTGAGTAAAGATGATTTAAAAGAATTTGGATCTAACATTTTAGTTGGAGTTGAAAAACTCATGAATACCCGACCATATCTGGTAACAAATCTAAGCTATATAGATGCCACATTATTTTTGGGAAAAGATATTTGGTAAATTCACCCCCAAATCTTTAAGATATTCGAGAAGTAAGATTTGAAAATAGACTTCACAATGATGAAGTGATGACTCTAAGTGGTATGATTGAAGACATATAGAAAGTGATAAATTCGAAATTAGAGCATGATTCTCATCTTGTGGAGCCTGTTGTTCCTCAAAACCCACAGAATGTAGTATGTTAGATTAAATCTCATTTAACATCATTATCTAAAAAAGTGGAATAAAGAAAAAAACATATTGTGAATGAAATTCGAGAGCTTGTGGTTAATCTTAACAAGCTAACTGATGAGTATACGTGATGCCTTCAAAAAGTGCTAAATCAACTGAAATCTCTCACCTTAGTTGTCACTACTTATAAGACATCTGGACAATCATATCAGTATTACTTGGATAGTTACTTGCTTAGAATAGTGGAAAATGAAGATCTTCAGACTGTGCTTAGTGGTTTCATTAAATATTATCTATCTGATATTATCAAGAATAGTGATAGAGATCTTGATCTGGTCCAAATATATTAAAAAATTATTAATGATTCTCAGTAAGAAATTTTCAATAATGTTGATTTCTACTTCAACTGAATATTCCCAAAGACTGACATGACCAATCATTTCAAATATCTTGTAGAAAATCTAAGGATTCCTCCAGTTAGTCAAGATTTTAAGACTCAACTCCAAAATCTCACAGAGTTCACTCATCTATTGGACATGTTTAGGGAAAACAAGGATGACTTCGGGAAAGCTATGCATTATGGGGGAGAGATCATTGAAGATTTTTTAAGCTTCTGATGCCCTTTCTTCTTTATTAGTGTATAGCTATTGTTGTTCCTGTGGCTTCCCCTCTGAGGACTGCTTTCCATACTTACACCTCTTCAGTATCCTCCACTTCTATGTCTATTAGTCAGGCACTGAGCTAGATCAGGCATGTGATCCTTGATAAAAAAACATCTTTAGTCTTATATTTCACCTAATCATACTCCCTATGTCTTTGAAGGCCTTACTTTATCTTTTATATCAACCACCTCACTACCTTCTTTGACTATAACCTCTATTCCAATGGCTCTCTCTTCTACTGTTGCTACTAAGCCCAAAAAAAAGACTAGCCAGTGGAGAAGGACCGTGCTTACTCATTTTTTATGGTAATCATGTTAATTTTGTTTTACTTTATATAATGCCCCTCTGTTTATGTAATAAATTATTCCCTTTTCTTTTCACTTTTGTATTTCCCTTTCAGGACACTTTTTAATTATACCAAAATAGGGAGAAATATTATAGACATAAATGAGATGAGAACAATAACTCAATATATGTTATATTCAAATTTAAACTATGTTGTTAGATCGAATATAAACTCTAAATATACATGATTTCTAATCATAAAAAAGTGGGATATTGTTGGACTCCCTATGTAGTAATCATCATTTAATGATCACAAATCCTTTTAGGTCTATAAACCATGTTAACTCTATGTAATCTATCTCACATCAAATGCCTATTGGTTTAGTAAAATATATCCAAAGATCTTATGAGCTATACACTCAGTTTGATAACTATACACTATAATTTGATTCACCTTATAATTATATATATACCAAATTATTAACTTTAATTCATTTCATAAATATTATTTTTTTTGTATGAATGCATATATTTTCCTAAGTGCGAGACACAGTGAACAAGAAGACACGGTGACAACCAAACACCATGAACAAGACAGTGTGACATCGAGACACCGGGACAACAAGTCAATGTGAACAAGACACTGTGAACAAGACACTGTGAACTAGACACCATGAACAAGACACTGGGAACAAGACATTGTGACATCGATAAACCATGTACCAGACACAGTGACCACAAGACAATGTGACCAATCCAGACATCATGTGAATGAGACACCATTTCTATGACATATTGTGACACCTTTTTTAATATGTTTTGTCGTCTTTAAATTTAATCCTTAATGTTCATATTTGAATGATTAATAATGAACCCGTATAATTAATATTTATTTGTACACATATCATCTAACAGTATGAGGTACGAGGTGCAGAATAAATTCAGCTTGTCGGCTGAAACACTTGCACTCAAATATAAAAGTGTAATGCGGCCTAGAAAAAATAAGAAGTGTGGTATGAAACTAAAAAACAGAACAAGATGGTGGGAATGAGCATGAAAACATAATAAACATAGTTAATTAATAAATAAATAATTTTCACATACAACTCAACATTCCTGGAGAACACACGAATCTCAACAGAATTGCAGAATCACAAACATCTTCTTATTATCAAACATCATAAAGAACATCATCCAGATATGTCCGACTTGCAACACTCTGTTTTCCATACAAGGACTTTATTTTTTCATCTGCTTCATCTTAGAAGTCCAAAGCTACATATACTTACATTCAATGGATTTCTAAACCTATCTCGGTATCTCTTCTAGGTTGTTTATCATTTTACTATCTTTTGAGTAGTGTGTGTATCTGTATGACAACACACTATATCGCTAGCAAAAAAAATTAATGATACAATATATACTTACTCAAAAATCTTATTATATTTGTATACCCACTGATATGTGTGGATAATTTTCCTATATTGATTGGTTTTTTGATCCCCTGAAAAACTGTGGAAGAGGTCCATGTGCGACTTGGACAATCCTATTTACTGTTGTTTAACACCAATCCTGGGTGTAGATCAAGTTTATTTATATAAACTTATTGGTTGCAGGTGATCACCAATAAGAGTGGATTAGGTCTCGACTTGGAACTGAACCACTTGTTTCATATCCGTTGGGCTGCTTAATATAGAATTCTCTGTTTTACTTCATTACTGTATAATTCAAAAATCACTAAATTCATTTTGATTGTTAATCATGGAATGAAGTTATAATTTTCATTTCTTAGTAGAATAACCTCAAATTTAATATTATTAACATACATTAAGATTACTGACAACTAATAAATCTTCTAAGAAGTTATTCAAATAGTTAAACTCTTATAATAGTATAACCTTGATTTATTGGGAAGTATTTAACATTTCATTAAACCTTTTTAAGACTACTTTTTCCCCAAAATTTTTTTTAGATACACATTTAACCCCCCCCCCCGTTAGCAATCTACATAGACCAACAAATTTGATAAGAGAAATGAGCTTAGTTTGGTTGAGCATGATGGCTCAAAATGGTGTAAATATGAGATGGATGACGTTTCCTTTTATATGAGAGGAGGGAGCCACATTAGGAAAGTCTTAAACTATTAATTATTTATAAATTAAATTTCGAATTTAAATTGTCAAAAACTTATTTAATTGGAAGATAATATTATTTTGGTTCATATACCCATAATCAAATACTTTTTATGCATGATTTGAATAATTTTTTCCTTCGATTTTTTATTTAAAACATGTTTTATACATTTTAGAAATTGAATTATATCTTTTTATACACATTTCGGGTTAAGGCAATTACCATATCATGTCAAAAAACCCCAAAAAGTAATTTATGACAAATTTGGACTTATATTATCCATTTGGAAGAATCATATATTTTTAGGTATTAAATATCATTGAATAAATTATTTTATGTTTTATGTTATGAATTATTTATATTTTGGATACAATTTAAACTTGACTATTTTTAAAAAAAATTAAAACATTATTACATTGTAAAAAAGCAATTTACCCATCCCTAATAAGTTAAATTATTCTATAAAATTTGTGGATGAAATCAAAATGTTCAAATTAAATTTATTATAAATTTTATAAATTCATTTATTTGAATCATTCATTAATGAGGTAATCACTAATTCATAATTGCGACATAAATTAATATATTTATCTAATGTCTACAAATTATAAATAAAATATATTAATATGGGAAATATTTTATCATTATAATTACTATTTATAGACATAGAAATAGATTTTATAACCTTATATAAAAATCGATTATGTAAAATATATATGTTTAGGTTATAATTGTATTTACATTAAATTAATTCTTATAAAATGTAATTTTCTGATCAAAGTGAGTCTATGGGGTACCCGAATCAAACAAAGGATGGATGTTTTCTGAAATATCTCATAAAAAATGATTATGTCATGTTTTAGGGTAGTTTAATATTACTATAATATTATTTTGTTTACCCATATTAACCATATTTATCCTCTAACCATGGTAATAAAATAATCATTGATGTTATTATTCATAATGTAGACAAATAAAATGTAACATTTTAAAAAATTAGATCCTTTTGATACAAAATATAGAATATATTTTTTCAAATTTAAAACACAATATATGTATTACTTAATTTAAAATTAAATCTAGTTGTCAAACAAAAAAGTATTCTTTTAAGAAGTAATAAATATGAAAAGATTGGCATGACATTACATCCAATTTTAAATGAAAATTAAATAAAATGAAGAAAATTATATTAAATGATAAACATTTAATCCAATTAAACATTAAAAAAAATTAAAAATATAATAAAATTATAAAAATAATTTTGATGAAATTACTGTTTTGAATTAAAAATCTATATTTTTCACAACTCCTTAAATTTAAATTTTATCAAAAAAATATAAATAATTAAAGAAATTTAAATTTTTATATCCTCATTTCAAAGAATATATTTTTATTTTAAAATTTAACGTATAAAATTATTAAAAACCCCATTTAAAAGGGGGGTTCTATCAATAGGCGATAAAATTTCATTTTCTGAAAAATATTTATTTTATCCGAATAAATTTATTTTTTTCCTCATACCATGTCCTAGAAAATTTGTAATATAAATTATAATGTAATATAAAATTAAAAATTTGTTTAAAAATAATCATAATGTGTAGTTTATATCCCATTAAATAATAATAATTTAATAAAATATCGTTGTTTATTGAAACTAGGTATTTCATACAATGAAAGCTATCGAGGAAGGTCTCCCATGAATGTAACAAAAGGAAAGTCAGTGTTGCATGTGGGAAAGTTTCCTTTCACATTGTGTATAACAAAATCCAATCATTGTTCATTTATATATTGAAAAAATCTATATACTAAATGTTGCGTGAAATGACTTTTTTCAAAAGAACTTAATGTTGTGTGTAACACATGGAAAAAATGGTGGTGTATATACATTAATCTAATATGATCATGTGTATAGTGAAAGCTAATCAAGGTGTAGAATTCAAAAAAATAAATTTGAGAAATTAAAAACAATATATCTCATTAAATATTGGGGTGTTACATTCTACACCCACAAAAATGAATTTCTCCCTCGAAATTCTTCGGTCTTAGAAATGGTTATCTGCTCGAATGATTTTTTCACAAATGCTTACAATGTTAAAATGGATACTAAAACTTAATTTTAAAAAAGAATGTTTGAAAAATAATAGTTACCCAAATTAACTCATCATGTATTTTCTACATCAGTGAAAATTAGTAGGATGTTAAAACATGTATATGGAAGATAAATCTAACAATCATGTTCTACTGGATAGTGATAGATAATAAGATTTAGAGAAATATAACTATTAGAAATCCATAAATCTATGATGGTTTAAGGGTACATTTGATTTATTAGATAAGAAGTTACTTGGATAACATTTTTTGTTTCAAGATCCTTTTCTTTATGTTGATAAAAATTTTCCTGAGAATAAATATTTTATTGATTTCAATAAAATTTCAGCATTAATATCTCCCTAATCAATTTTTAATTCATCTCTTATTTAAGGAAGATAAGTATAATTTTTCATTCTTATGTATTAGACGATCATGAGATAGAATGACATGTCATTCCATATGTCTCTATCATAAAAATATTAGTAAAAGTTATCCAATATACAGAAGTCCATATAAGGTAAGATTAATCATATATGGTTCAAAAAATGGGCTTCTACCTCATTTATCATACCACATAAATAAAATAAAACCAATTTATACTAACCAGGGACTTCCCTAAGGCAAGTGTGGGGAGATAAAGTCTTTTCACACTTCATTCTTGTGTTCAATTCTGCATCCTTGTTCGACGTGATGGGTTGCTGCCCATCCTGTAGGTTTTCCTTTTTCTAAAACTATACTATTATAGCATTACATAAAAAATATATATTAAAAAAAAGTTTTATCCTTAAAAAATACTATCTGATATCCAAAAAAATCCATTCCAACCTTTAGGCTTATCCAAAAAATATCTGACCAATCTCAAATCCCAAAAAAACAACAAAGGTCATAAAAAAAGCTTGTGAATATCATCATTTCCCCCCCACATATCACAAGATATATCTTATTTTTCACCTTCCAAACCATTGAAAGACATCATCATTCATTATATTGAGTCATTGTAATAACCTAAATTACCATAAATTCTTAGTGTAACCATGCACATATCATTATTCCAAAACATATTGCTTATATTCCTTAAGTCCAAAATGATTGTATACATTACCCATGATATCATAACCCTCTTGTAAACAACCACGTAATTAGTTCCCCTATAAGTAGAATCATCTAATTTACTTATTCAAATCCAATATATCATTATCAAAGAATCACTATCTTAACATACAAGTCATGTTAAGGGTTATCTTCCACTTAATCATGTGTTCTCCGAGTATATCACCTTATCCTTAGATCACTTTTTGGATCCATTGAAACATTAAATATATCTATTTTAGTCCTTAATGAAAAGATAATACATAAAAAATTATATATATTATGATTTATATGACATAATCTCTGAATTCCAAAACATATACACTTCAATAATCAACCTTTATTCATAATCCATTACTCATGATCCATCAGAGTTGTTTTTACTAAAATATGATTAACGTATTAAGGTGTCTAAACCACAATATTTTTAGGGTTAATGTAAAAAATAATTTAAGAACATCACCTAACATTATCATGTCATTTACAATCACTTTATCCTGAATAGTATGACCAATAATCATACCATCATCATGATTCTCTAATTGATACATCCACTTAGGAAATCGATCATTCACATGTACACATCTGAAACATTCACTGGTTAACTATGTTTTATGTAGTTCGGTATATTGACTATGATCATAATTCATAGTGTGAGAAATACATATCATAGATTAGAAACACATAATTATGTTAATGTACTTAAAATATTTCAATCTATGATATCTCTAATTTAGCCAGTGGTTAGTCATGATTTTAAAAAAACTAGTTTTTCAACATATACTTTTCTTATCCTTAGGACTTCATTAGATATATCCTTAGAAATATCTCTAGTGTTCTCACTAAAGTTTCCGTATCCTAATTTCCAAATGATAACTAATCCTTCGCTCTCATATCATCATTAGAGAATCATGTTTGATGTACATCCACATTTCCTTAAATACGACGAATACCTAATAAAATACACAAAATGATTCCAAATGAAAGTATTATTTTAGTGTCTTTGGAAACGTGGAGCATAATCATCTAACATGGTAAAACAACATCAACATCTTCCATAATGATCTTCCACTTTTATTTTCCCACCTTAAACCTTTCTTTATAAACCTGAGAAAAGAAAACAAAAAATGGGTGAGATGAAACTCTCAGTACGGGTAGACATTTATAACATAAAGCATACCATAAACATAATAATGTAAAATATGATCATAATTTTTAAATATCAAAATCACGAGTCATGAAATTAATCAAGGTTGTTCCAAAGGCATTGATAATAAAGGAAAATTAAATATAAAATTTCATCAGCCTAAAACATGTGAGGGTGACATATAAATAAGAACATAATATGATATCCATAGTAGACAAGTCATTGCTATCATGACCAAAATTATTGACAAATCCCATTACAGAACCATTTTTACATTATGTTCAATCTTTATATTACAGAACCAGATTTACATGTTGTTCCAGCCCTGTATTACTAAACCATAATTACTTGTCAATCTAATAATATATATATAATGAGATATAAATAATTTCCCAATGAATTATGAGGAGATATAGGTCCCACCAATCTCATAATTAAATCATTCATACGTGGGCCTAAAAATATAAATCATTCATTATAGCATAACCCATGAAATAAATTGAGATTCGTAAACCTCATGTCATCAAAACCTAATCCATATAAGATAAATGTTATTCATAAAAAATTCCAACCTATATATATTGAAATCAAATTTATAATATTTATATAGACATAACCTAATTTCATATTAGACAGAAATAATTTAGATAAAACAATGTAACTATATTCTTGAATAAATATCCGTTCTTTTTCAAAAACACTTTGTCTTCTCAAAATGTTCGCCATTTTTAAAAGAAAATAATTTATTTGAAAATAGACTTTTAAATTTGTTAATTAACCTCCATGTAAATAAGGAATTATAAATATGAACAAAATCACTCATGCAGTATATGTAAAAAAAATATTCTCCTCGTTGTTTTTGCTGGAATTGTCAAAGAATATCTCATTTGGCACGAAAAAGAATGATTCATTTCATAAAGCATTGTAAAAGTAAAAAATAGTAAAATTATGTTTAACATATTAACATTAATAGTAAAAATTTTATGAATTTTTTTATTAAACATTGACATTTATGATAAATATGTCTTCATTAAATTATTACATATAAACAATCTCTGATAAAAATGAGATTGCAACATTATCCCTTATCTTATGTCTGATTTTTTCTATATAAGGGACAAACTAATGTATAGTGCGTTTAAACAAATTATTAACTTTTAATAGAACCATAATAATATTTATGATATCGTTTATGATTCACATATGACATTATATTACCCGATCATTTGTCAATTCAATGTTAAAGTAATGTTTTGGGTATCAATCGTTTCATTTCTTGTACGTGTATGGACTTGTTCTATAGGATATTGTTAACTACATCTTGATTTAATTACATATAGAATGTTAAAATTTATTTATATATACTATATATTTAGTTTTTAAATATATTTATAATATATAGATAAATGAAATTGAATACACTGTTCATGGAGACGGTATGTCGTATATACGCATGCACACTATTTTCGTTTCCTTATTGAATATTAATGAAGTAGTAAAATGAAATATATATAAAAATAAATTCAGTTGAACAATTATCTTATATATTTTGATATTATTTATTATATATATACTTTATAATCATTCTTGAATAATTAACATATAGAATGAATCTTTTCGCGTTGTGGAGACAGTAAGTTGTGCGTATGCACTAGCGACAAGATCATTCCATTTATTATTGAACGGTATTGAATTAGATGGTGTATAATGTCTCATAATTCATATAATGCTATAATAATCATATATAGTTATTATTTACACAATTATACCCATCTGTGTAATGTGGTATTGAAAAACTGATTACACCACAACCTGGAGATGGTAAGTTGTATGTACGTACGCGCGATAATTTTATTTTTCATACAATGTTTAGAAGGTTAAATAGGGTTTTTTCATATTTATAATGACATTTAAGTATATGGGTGATAGTGATGTTTTTACATTATAATTAAAAAAATAATGAATATTATGTTGAAGAAGATACAAATTTGAATGAAACGGTAGAAAAGATTACCTCTTTCTCGACGTGCCCCCATTAAATTTTCACATATAGCACTAGAGTTGGATTTTTGAGAAGACTAGAACATATAGAATATTAATTGGGAACTTAATAATCGAAATGGTCTAGTTTTTATTCATATTGAAGACTCAAAATGGATTGAAGAGAAGAGGGAGGAGGAGCCCTTTTATAAGAGAGGTGAAGGGAACTTTAGGAATGTATTACAATATTAATTATTTATATATTTTATGTCGATTAAAATGATCCAATAAATATTTAACATCAAAATAAGATTGTTTTGGTTCTAATCCCAATCATGAAATAATTTTTAGATATGTTTTTAATATTGTTTTATCCTTATTGTTTTGGTTTAATCGTTATTTTACCCTTTTTAATCTTACCATTATAACATATTATTTTCACATTGTACATTAATGTTATAAGGCCCCGACCTTAAAAATTACTTAATATTGAATTAAATGAATAATTCCCATTTAGTATATTTTCAGGTTTAGAGTTATAGAGAATTATACCATAACTAATACATCTCGAAAGATTACACAGTAGACACTTCTAAAAAGTTTCCTTTTTTTTCAAAACATGAACTAAAAAAAAGTCATTTCTTGTTCCATGTTTAAGAAAGCATGACTTTTCCTTGATCCCATCGTTGACCCAATTCCACATTATGTCCTATGAATGAACATTTCAAAAAAAACTTTGGGTGAGCATAAAAAACTCAGTAAGGGATACACAAATAAGGAAAATTGTTAGTTTTTCAAAACAAGTAAACCATAAATACTTTATCAAATTAATAATTTTCACCATTATGGCGTAGTAAATACAATTAACTGAATAAAATATCATTACTTACCCTTTTTTAACCAAAATATTACCATAAAACCCATATAAAGAACACATAACATATAAAGTTAACTTGGGACATAAACATACTTAAATGGATTAACCATACGGTCGACTTCCACACATATCACTTAATGGAATAGCCATATGGCCGACTTCCATACCCAAATAATTGGAGTTTATAACTTAACCACCCGTCCTAGTTTTCACAGTACCACCCGTCATATGGTTTATCACGTAAACACACGTCAAATGTCCAAATACCATTATAAAATCATAAGACATAAAACAAAAATTATGGAAGGAAAACACTTCCACATTTCAAACACAATATATCACTTAAATATATTGATATAAAAAATCCATTATAAAAACCATTTTCAATACCAAAATACTTAAAAGAACATATGTTGTTTATTTCATTTAAAAATACATCACGACATGTTGTGGAAGGCAAAGACCAAAGAATATTCGCGACGGTGGAAAAGGTCGTTGTCACCACGTATGTTATAAGAAACATTCTTTTTTGTCATTTTGTAAAACGATTTGTAGAAAAAGATTCCTTTTGTATAAAATTAAATTTAAAATGGGCTTATACACTGTAAAAAATAAATCATTGTATTAGAACAAAATATGCCTCAATGAATGGAGACTGAGACGAAGTCCCTTATATTGTGTCCGACATGACTCCATTTCTCTTTAATCTCTTGAATAATAAACTAATGTTAATTTTTACTTGATTAAGAACCTTTTAAAGTTTATTATTCCTTATAAATAACTTATATCCATGTTATAAACGTTATGTAATCATTTAATTTAATAAAGTTCATTTTGTCGATATTAGGTACTTTAGTCACAAATAGACATCTTACAATTACATGTTGTTTATGTGTTCAATGGTTCATTATATCCAGAATGATATTCATGATTTGGATATCATATATATCATATATATCTATCATATACATGTATTTATAATAGTACATAACATTTAGTGGTAAGAAATGAAATGCACCATTCATGGAGACGGTAAGTCGTATGTACGCATGAATGCTACTTTCATATCTATTTCATATTTAATGGAGTGAAATCATAATGATATAAAGATATATTATAATTACAGTATAAAATCATATATAATAACATTATCTTTGTCTTTTATACGTCCCACATATGGCATTAACGAATCAAATCACTTTCAGGGGGTGGTAGTCCACACTTCCTAAAATGAAATTATCGTGTTTACCCACAATGGAAACCATAAAGGTATTCCAGAAATGAAAAATACAGAAGCATAAGGAAAACATAAACATAATAAGTATCATATATAATTAGAGTTACATCTTAATGGCCTCCATGAAATGTGTTAAATGAATATTAAACAATCATCATTTCGTGAGGCAGAAAATCGCCAACTACAGAAACAGTATGTTCTTTAACCATTAGACGAAGGAGTGTGTAGGTGTAGCGCCAATAATTCTCATAACAACACAATTGTATATTTAAGATACTGGTGTTGTTACTAAATAATGTAATAAAAAGAGTTTAGGGTTTTGGAGAAGTAAAATAAAACATAATAACACAAGAGAAGACACTACCTTTAAATCGGGAAACTCTTTTTGATTTGAGCTCAAAGTCATCCTTGGAAATACTTCTGACAAAATTGAGGCCTCTAGGAGTAAGAGAGGGATTTGGAGAGACAAAATGGGTAGGGTTTGGCCGAGCCAGAGGCTTGAGATGTGTGGGTAAGGAGGTTGAGGTGGGGCCTCTTATAAGAGGAGAGTAGGGGCACTATTGGAATGTTATTAAATGTTACTTTATTATATAATGAGTTTCAATTTTTTAAAGGTCCCACAATTATATATTTCGAGTATAAGGTGATAAGATTTCGAAATCCACCCATCCAATTGGTTTTTTACATGTTTAGGTCTTAGAGTTTATATTATCTTTTCATTTTATTTAAATCGTTAAATAATGAGGTAATCACTACATCATCATGGTGTCATAAATAATTTAATTTATTTAATCTATAAAAATTATAAAAAAATATCATGATGTATGAAATATTTTTATCTTTTTAATGAATATTTATAGTAAAAATATGACTTGTATGACCCCATTCAAAAAAATTTCTATTAAAAAAACACATGTTTGTTACATTTTAATTTTAACTGTAAATAACAAGTTATTAATGTCATTTTCCTACCAAAGTTGCTACATGTGGTCCCCAAGTTGACCCATGGATTTTCTTGTTCGGCCATTACTCATACAATAAGGTTAGGACATGTGTAAATGTCATTTAATATTATTAAAACATTATTTTTAACTTAAATTACACTAATTACCTCTAATAGCGATTAAAAACTTAAAAGTTACTATTCACTAAAAAAATTACTTTAATCCCATTGAACAACATTTTACTTCCTAATGACAACCATGTATGTCATATTTTTGAAATTCCAAACACAGAGGTCATAAAATTTCATTTAAATGAAAAATCAGGTTTTTTAAGTACCACTTAGTGGTTTCACTATTCGTCAAAAATTGATGTTATTTAGAAAAATACCAAAACATCACCCTAAGAAATATTTGATATTCCGAATTCAAAAATGATTTTTATTTTAAAAAACTCAAAACATATTAGTTAAATTCATTAATTTAATTATTAATTTCCGCTGTCAGGACAAATAGCATGCTTTTATGAAACAATATATATCAAAAGATTGACACTAGTTTAAGTCCAATTTCAAAGTGAAATTAATTCCAACGACCACTATTGGATTAAATGGTAAAAATATATTCTAATTTAATTTTAAAACAAATTCAAATGATAATCTTATAATATTAATAAATTAGATTAAAAAGTGGTTTTTAATTAAAATACAACATTTTCACTATTCATTAATATAATGAACATTATCAGAAAAATACCAAAAATTTACAGAAAGTAAATTTTGATGTCCCGATTATAAAGAAGAATTTTATTTGGTGAAATAGAATGTATAATATTGACAAAAACTATATTTAATGATGGTTCGCCATCAAAAGGCAATAAGTGGACCTTTAGTGAATAATAGAGTATATATGCCTAAAATTGAATTATTTTCGTATTTAAAGCCTTTATCCATTATTGGATAAATGTAAAAACATTTAACAAACATAGGTAATCATATTTTAGTTATTTCTATTCATTTCTTCCAATAAAACAGCTATGTGTTAACTACCATTTAAAAAAATATTATTTTATTAGTAGTGTGCAACGTAAGATTTCAAAGAATCTATTTGTTGCGTATCAGTTACGCTATCGAACATAGCAACCACTTTAAAGTAAAATTAATATTTAATTTGAAAATATTAATAAATATGAAAATGTTTTATTCTTTATTTACCTGGGATGATACATCCTTCCCACCATTTAGTAATTGTGTCGTCGCAATTTTATTCACTTATCAAAATAAGTGGGGGTATTTATCCCTCAAAGAATTTTCAGATTCCCACGTTGCCTATTCAACCATATGGTTTTACCACATAACCTTTACCTGGTGAATTACCTTCATTCTCCACACTTTCCCCCTTCAGTCATGAATCTAGACTGTTTGTTATTTATAAGAGAGATTCTCTTCCAACTGAACTACCTCCAGGCTCAAAACATGAGATCGATCTGGCATATACTTTCTCCACATCGAAACATGAAAAACATTATGAACCTGAGATAAACTCGGAGGTAAAGCCACTCGGTAAGCAACTGATCCAACTCTCTCCAGAATTTCATATTATCCAATGAACCTTGGACTCATCTTTCCTTTCTTACCAAATCACATCACACTTTTCCACGGTGAAATTTTGAGAAAAACATGATCACCTACCTCGAAAGATATATCCTTCCTCCTGTTGTCTGCATAACCTTTCTATCTACTCTGAGCTGTTTTCATGTGTTTCTAAATCAACTGAACTTTTTCAGCAATCTCTTATACCAATTGTAGTCCCATAAGCTTCCTTTCACCCACTTCATCCCAAAAATCTGGAGTTCGACACCTCTTCCCATATAATGCCTCAAACGAAGCCATTTGTATACTAGAATGAAAACTGATATTATATGAAAATTCAACCAAAGAAAGATGTTGGTCCCAACTTCCATGATAATCCATTGAACAAGCACATAGCATATCCTCCAATGTCTGAATTGTTCATTTTGAATTCCCATCTGATTGAGGATGAAAAGATGTACTAAAATTTCATACAGTACCCAATGACTTCTGATGGCCTTTCCAAAATTTAAAAGTAAACTTGGGATCATGATTAGATAGAAAGGATGGGGGAACTCCATGCAACCTGACTATCTCTTTAAGATATAATCGAGAATGTTGATCTAGAGAGAAAGTATCTTAAATAGGAATGAAATGAGTAGATTTAGTCAAGCGATCCACAATAACCCATATTGCATTATTACCTCGAGGTGTCTTCGGTAATCCCATAACAATGTACATGGATATATTTTCTCTTTTCCACTCTAGCACTGGTAAAGGCTGAAGCACCCCCTTCAGTAACTTCTGCTCTGCTTTAACCTGCTGAAAAGTCAAACACTTCACAGTAAAATCAAAAATATCTCTATTCATTCTATCCCACCAGTAATACTCCCACAGATCTCTGTACATATTAGTACTGCCAGGATGAACTGAAAACGGGGAACTATGAGCCTCACTTTACAACTCATTCTTCAACTGTGAATCACCAGGCACACATAATCACTTCCCATAACTCAAAACACAATCATTATCAATATTAAATTCAGGCAACATACCCTTCTAATCCAGCTCTACCTTCTTCTGGAACCCACTGTATTTCTTCTGCGCTTTCTTAATTCTGTCTGATAGAGATGATCTCACTAATACCTGAAATAAAACAGAAGAACTTCCTGCACCAACAAATTCTATTCCAAAGTTCATCAAATCAAATATCAAAGGATCTTGTTACAAATGTAGAATGGTTAATGAAACATTACTTTTTTGACTCAAAGCATCGGCCACATTATTTTCTTTTCCTGAATGGTAATGAATTATACAATCATAATCATTGATTAATTCTAGCCATCTCATCTCTATCATGTTAAATTCTTTCTGAGTTAATATATACTTTAAAATATTGTGATCAGTATATATTTCACACATTACTCTATACAAATGATGACTCCAAATTTTTTGAGCAAAAACAATAGCAGATAATTAGAAGTCATGTGTATGTTAATTTACCTCATGAATTTTCAACTGACGTGAAGCATATGCAATTACCTGATCATTCTGCATAAGGACACAGCCAAGTCCCTTCAATGATGAATCACTGTATATAACAAATTCACCATTCTTGAAAGGAAGTGCCAAAATTGGACCATTCACCAATCTTCTTTTCAACTCCTGAAAACAATCATCACATTCTTTTGTCCAGATAAACTTAACACCCTTCCGAGTTAGCTTAGTCATTGGACTAGATAACCATGAAACATTTTCAACAATCATTCGGTAGTAACCTTCCAATACATGAAAACTATGGTTCTCAGTTACATTTGTGTGACTCGGCCATTCTTCAACAACTTTTGTTTTAGCAGGATCAGTAGTTATGCCATTTTTTTGAAACAATGTGACCAAGGAATGAAATTTGTTGTAACCAAAACTCACACTTCCTGAATTTTCCATACAGTTTCTTTTCATTTAAGGTTTGCAAGATAACCCTTAAATGACATTCATGCTCCTCTTTACTTTTAGAAAAAACCAAAATATCATCAATGAAAACAACCACAAACTTATCCAAGAACTCATGGAAAATTCTATTCATAAGGTCCTTGAATAAAGCAGGTGTATTGGTTATCCAAAAACACATAACTACAAAGTCATAATGGCCATATCTAGTACGAAACACATTCTTCGGAACATCTACTTATTTTACAATCAACTGATGGTACCCCAACCTCATGTCAATCTTCGAAAAATACTGAGCTCCCCGGAGAGGATCAAACAAATCATCGATATGAGGCAAAGGATACATGTTCTTAACAGTGATATTATTCAAGGCTCTATAATCAATGCAAATTCTCATTGAACCATCTTTCTTTTTAACAAACAAGACAGGAGCACCCCATGGTGAGGTGCTATGTTTAATGAAACCTTATATCTAATAACTCCTGAAATTGATTCTTTAACTCTAAATGTTCAACTTGAGCCATTTGGTAAGGGGTTTTGAAATTATCTTGGAATCAAGAACTAAGTCAACAGTTAATTCAACATCCCGATCATGAATAATTCTAGAAAACTCATCAGGAAAAACATCAGGATACTCATTTACCACTGGCACATCATTAATCTGAACAGTTCCTTTATTTTCAACAATATGTGGAAGATAAAATTAATTTCCATCTTTTACTAGTTTCTCAACTTCCTGATATGTTATCAAAAGCAAGGGTTCATTCTTGTACCCAAACTGAAAATATTTCTGAAGAGAAACCAATTTATCTTTGCAGTCAATCCTAGCATGATAAACAGAAAGCCAATCCATGCCCAAAATAACATCAAACTATACTAGAGGAAAAACAATAAGGTTTTCAGGTATATTATTTCTGCAAACAAGGATAGGACGGTTTTTATAATTTCTTTTTGTCTCAACGTTTCCTCCGGGTGTTTTTACCATAAGTTTAGGATTCATATCTTGAGATGGAATTCCCAATTTACTAGAAATCTTCTCAGAAATGAAAGAATGTGTAGACACATAATCAAACAACACATTGGGATAATCTGAAAAAACAAACAGTGTACCTGATACTACTTCATTCTATGGACCACCATATGCTGAAGTAGTTGCAAATGATTTCACCACCTCTTTCTGCATGTAGTCTGGCTGCTTTCCCCCAGTTGATTTCTTCGTTACACACTCATTTGCATAAGGACCCATTTCATTACACTTAAAACATATTACTGTTGGATTTTCATTGCCTTCTTGATCATCTTCATTACAGTTGCGACCAATATGACCCGACATACCACACCGAAAGCACTTTCCAGACTTGGATAAACATTCTCCAGGGTGCATTTTACCAGACTTCTCACAGGGTGGATTTTTTGTTTTCTTACCTCCGGGTTTCTTTGATGAATTCATCCCCTTTGCCTGCCAACCGGACATCTTATTCTATTGTTAGTCAAAGAACACCTTATCATCTTTAAACTCCATTTCCACCTTCTCCGCACATCGAACAAGTTTTTCATAACTTTTGAACTCACGAGAAGCTAAATACATTCGATACATTGGATTTAACCCTAAGTAAAAATGGTTGATTTTCCTATAAAGATCTAGTATGAAGTTTAGAGCATACCTTGCCAGTCAAGTGAAATTTTCTTTATAAGCATCCAGTAAGTCATCCTCCTACCTCAATTGTAAGAATTTTTTTTCCATCCTAAGAAGAACCACCTTAGGAAAATATTTCTGAAGAATCATAACTTTGAATTAATCCCAGTGATGATCATCAATCTCATCACTATCCCTGATAATTTTCTTCATCGACCACCACTGATCTGCTTCTCCTTCAAAACAGTATACAAAAAAACTAACCTTTTGATGTTCTGAACACCCCATGACATCAAAAATATTCTCCATTTCTTTAATCCAACCTTCATCTAGCACAGGATCAGATGATCCTCTGGATGATGGGGGATATTGCCTCATTAAATATTCCACCACTGACATGTTCCTATGTGGTTGATCTGGCTGATCTCGTGCATGGATACCACCACCATTTATAGCCTGATTCAACTGTTCCATCACTGCAACAAACTGTTCAGTTCCAATTCCGACCATCTCAGGTTGCTGATTTAGAAGGTTGTCTTCCTCCTGATGTCGTCCCAACACATCTGCCTTGTTTCCTCTACGGAAAACCATTCTGAACATAGAAATATCTTAGGCAAAGAAACATGGTAATCTTTAAATGTTATATCATTTCAATCATACCATAAATTAATTTATAATTTAACAATTTTCTAACTCCTAAAGTTGTCTAAACCAACCTCTGATACCAACTATAAATCTCTGACCATAATCATTACTTAATATTGTATTAAATGAATAATTACCATTGAGGATCCTTTCAGATTTATAGTTTTAGAGAATTAGACCATAACTATTACATCTCAAAAGATTACACAGTAGACACTTCTACATAGTTTCCTTTTTTAAAAACATGAACTCAAAAAAAGTCATTTCTAGTTCCAGGTTTAAGATAGCATGACTTTTCTTTGATCCTACACTTGACCCTATTCCACATTATTTCCTATGAAAAACATTTCAAAAAACTTGGGGTGAGCATGAAATGCTCAGTAAGGGATACACAAATAAGGAAAAATGTTAGTTTTTCAAAACAACAATTAAACCATGAATACGTTATCAAAGTAATACATTTCACCTTTATGGAGTAGTAAATACTCTTCACTAAATAAAATATCATTACATACCCTTTTGTAACCAAAATATTACTATAAAACCATATAAATAACACATAACATATAAAGGTAACTTGGGACATAAACATACTTAAATAGATTAACCATACGGTCGACTTCCACGCATATCACTTAATGGAATAGCCATTTGACCGACTTACATACCCAATGCATTGGAGGATACAACGTAACCACCTATCCTGGTATTCATGGCACCACCCGTCATATGGATTATCACGTAACCACCCATCAAATGTCCAAGTACCATTATAAAATCTTATGGCATAAAACAAAAATAATGGAAAGAAAACATTTCCACATTTCAAACACAATATATCACTTAAATATATTGACATAAAAAATCTATTATAAAAACCATTTTTATTACCAAAATACATAAAAGAGTATTTTTTATTTATTTCATTTTAAAAAAAACATCACGTCTTGTTGAGGAAGACAAAGACCATATAATACTCGCGGCAATGGAAAAGGTCATTGTCACCGCGTATGTCAAAAGAAATGTTCCTTTTTCTCGTTTTGTAAAACGCTTCATAGAAAAAGATTATTTTTGTATAAAATTAAAATCCAAAGGGGTTTATACACTATATAAATGAAAGCCTTTTATTAGAACAAAATATGCCTCAAGGAAAGGTGGTTGAGACGAAGTCCCTTACCTCATGTCCGACGTGACTCGATTCCTCTTAAATATCTTGAATAATAAACTATAATAAATTTCTACTTGATTAAGAACCATTTTCAAGTTTATTATTCCATTTATATAACTTATTTCCATGTTATAAACTTTATGTAATCATTTACATTAATTAAGTTTGTTTTGTCGAAATTTGTTACTTGAGTCAAAAATTGACTTCTTACAATTACATGTTGTTTATGTTGTCAAAGGTTCATTATATCCAGAATGATATTAATGAGTTGTATATCATATATATCATATGTATCCAGAATATACATGTATTTATAATAGTACATAACATTTAAAGGTAAAAAATGAAATGCACCGTTAATGGAGATAGTAAGTTGTACGTAAGCATTAACACTAATTTCATTTATATTTCGTATTTAATGGAGTGAAATCATAATGATATAAGGGTATAATATAATTCCAGTATAAAATCATATATAATAACATTAATGCCATCCTTTATACATCTCCCATATGGAATTAACGAATCAAATCACTTTGAGCGGTCGGTAGTCCGCACTTCCTAAAATGAAATTATCGTGTTTACCCAAAATGGAAACCCTAAAAGTGTGACACAAATAAAAAATACAGAATCATAAGGAAAACATAAACATAATATATATCATACATAAATATAGTGTCATCTTAATGGCCACCATGAAATGTGTTAAAAGAATATTGAACAATCATCGTTTCATGAGGTAGAAAATCGCCAACCACAAAAACTTTATGTTCTTTAACCATTCGACGATTGTGTGTGTAGGTGTAGCTCTAATACTTCTCATAAAAACATCCTAATATATTTAATATACTTTTTTTGGTACAAAATAAATGAATAAAAATATTTTAGGGGGTTGGAGAAGCAAAATAAAACATAAGAACACAAGAGAATACACTACCTTTAAATCAGGTAACTCTTTTAGATTTGGGCTCAAATTCTTCCTTGGAAAGACTTATCCACAAATTGAGGATTCTATAAGTAATATAGGGATGTGGAGAGACAAAATGTTCAGTGTTTGGCCGAGCCAAATGCTTTAGAGGTTTGGGTAAGGTGGTAGTGTTGGGGGCCTCTTATAAGAGGAGAAGAGGGGCACTCTTGGAAAGATATAAAATGTTACTTTATTATATAATGAGTTTAGGTTTTGTAAAGGTCCCAAAATTATATATTTATATAATAAGGTGATAAGTATTCTAAATCCACCCATCCAATAGGTTTTTGACAAGTTTTGGTCTTAGATTTTACATTAACTTTTCTTTTTATTTAAATCGTTAAATAATGAGGTAATCGCTGCATCACCATGGTGTCATAAATAATTTAATGTAGCTAATGTTTAAAAATTATAAAAAAAACTATGTTGATTTAAGAAATCTTTTTATCTTTCTAATGAATATTTATAGTCAAAAATATGACTTGTATAACCCCATTTAATTTTTTTTAGTAAAACAACACATGTTTGTGACATTTTAATTTTAACTTTAAATAAAAAGTAATTAATGTCATTTTCCTACCATAGTTGTTCCATGGGGTCCCCAAGTTGACCCATGTATTGTCTTGGTCAGACATGACTCATCTAATAAGGGTTATATTTGTTTCAAGGTCATTTAATATTATTAATACAATATTTTTACCTTAAATTAAACTAATTACCTCTAATCGTGATTAAAGAAATAAAAGTTACTATTCAACAAAAAATTATTTTAATCCCATTTAACCACATTATATTTCCTAATGACAACCATGTATGTCATATTTTTTAAATTCAAAACATAGATGTGGTAAAATTTCATTTAAACGAAAAATCAGTTTTTTTAAGTACCACTTAGTGGTTTCACTATTCATAAAAAATTGAAGTTTTTCAGAAAATCACCAAAACATCACCCTAAGATATATTTGATATTCTGAATTAAAAAATGATGTCTATTTTAAAAAATTCAAAACATAAAAGTTACATTAATAAATTTAATAATTAATTTCCACTGTCAGGACAAATAGCATTTTTTTATGAAATAATATATATCAAACGATTGACACTAGTTTAAGTCCAATTTCAAAGTGAAATTATTTCAAATGACCACAATTGGATTAAATGGTAGATATATATTCTAATTTAAATTTAAAACCAATTCAAAAGATAATCTAATCATATTAATATATTAGATTAAAAATAATTTTTTATATAAAATAAAACATTTTGCACTATTCATTAAAAAATGAACATTATCGGAAAAAAACCAAAAATTTACACAAAGTAAATTTTGATATCCCGATTCAAAAGAAGAATTTTATTTGGTCCAATAGAATGTATAAGAGTAAAAAACTATATTTAATTATGGTTCTCCATCAAAAGGCGATAAGTGGACCTTTATTGAATATTAGAGTATATATGCCTAGAATTGAATTCTTTTCATATTATAAGCCTTTATCCTTTATTGGATAAATGTAAAAACATTTAACAAACATATATAATCATATTTTAGTTATTTCTATTCATTTCCGCCAATACAACGGCTACGTGTTAACTACCATTTAAAATAATATTATTTTATTACTAGTGTGCAACGTATGATTTCAAAGAATCTCTTTGTTGTGTATTGGGTAAGCTATCAAACATAACAACCCCATTAAAGTAAAATTAATATATAATTCTCGAATATTAATAAATATGAAAAGGTTTTATTTTTTTATGTACCTGGGATGTTACAAATGTAATAGCCACATCATTTTAAATGACCTGAAAATATTATTTATGACTTATTTGGAATAATATTTTGTTTTTGAGTTTTATATTTTTAGGAATTTCATATAATTTAATGAAAAATTTTATGTTTTATGTTATAAATTAAGTTAATTTTCGATATAATTCATATAGTATTTTTTTGATAAAATTCATAACATACTGATTACTTCATGAATAATGCATTAACCCATCCCTAATATGTCAAATTTCATCTATAAAATTCTTGGATGGCATCAAAATATGCATATTAAATTTATTTAAATAATAATAAATTCATTTACTTGAATTTTTCATTAATGTGGTTATCAATATATCATAATTGTGTCAAAATAAATATATTTTTCTAATCCATATAAATATTAAATAAAATACCATGATGTAGGAAATACTTCTAGATTTGTAGTCAATATTTATTGACATATATAAATTACATAAACCTATATAAAAATAAATTTATTAAAACATATATGTTTGGGTTAGAATTATTTTTACATTAAATTAATTCTTATAAAATATCATTTCACATCCATGTGAATTCATGGGGTCCCAAAATCATCCCTAGTATGTCTATAGTTGTTAATATCTAATCTAATAGGAAAACTACATGTGTTGGGGTAGTTTAATGTTAACATAATATTATTTTGTTAACCTTATTCACCATATTTACCCTTTAACCAAGGTAAATAAAATTATTATGGAAGATACTATTCCTATCATCCTAATATAAAAGTTACATCTTTACGCAATATGATCCTTTTGATAAAAAATATAGAATACATTTTTCCTAATTCAAAACACATAACTAGAATTAACTAATTTTATAATAATTCCCGTTGTCAAAACCAAAATTGTGGTTTTTAAGAAGTAATAACAATTTAAATATTGAAATGTGTTTATATCCAATTTATTGTGAAAATAATTCCAATGACCAAAATAATAATAATTGACAAAAACATAATCCAGTTACAATTTAAAACAAATTAAAAAATTTAATCTTCTTATATAAATAAATTATATGATATGGCAGTTTTGAATTAAAATGCAATATTTTCACTATTCATTAAAATTTGAATTTTATCAGAAAAATACCAAATAACACCGAAAAAGTAAATGTATATATCTCAATTCACAATATAAAGTTTATATTATTAAATTCGTCTTATATAACAGACAAAAATTAGATTTAAAATGGTTTCTCCATCAATAGGTTGTAAAACTTCATTTTTTTAAAAATACTTCATTTATCCGAAAACATGATTTTTTTATCATACCATACTCTAAAAAATCTGTAAAATGAATTATAATTTTATATAAAATTAAAAATTTGGTTGATAATATTCATAACATCTAGTATATAAACTATTAAACAATAATATTTTAATAATATATCATTGTTCAGTTAAATTCTGTGTTGCGTACAACACAAGATATCGATGGAGGTATCTTTGCAGGTAACGAAAGCAAAGTTAGGTTTGCATGCAGTGAAATATTACATTGGTATCTCATATAAGAAAATGCAAACATTTTAAATTTATACATTGTGTAAAATATATACTAAGTGCTGCATGAATTGAATTTTTTCAAAAGAACATGAATTTACATGTAACACAAGCCAAAAATAGAATTCAATATATTGTAAGATAATATGGTGTTACATATAGTGAATGATAATAATGGTGTAGAGTACAAAAAAATACAACAAATTAATTAAAAAAACCAATCTCATGAAATCATGGGGTCTTACATGATACATTTTTCTCATAAGAATTTTAGATTACGATGTTAGTTTTCAACCTTGCGGATTATCTAATAATCCTACATTTCCCTGTAGTTTTTTTCCATGAACAATAATCATAACATGATTTTCAAGATATAATTTTTTATATTTTTAATAAAATTCTATATGGTTCAAAATATGTGATGAATCTGGTACACAATTTCATAACATCGAAACATGAAAAACATTGTATATATGGGATCAAATTAGCTGAAAAGTAACCGGATAAGAAACTAGTACAACATCCTCCAGGATTTATTATGTTCAAATGAACCCTTTACATAACTTTACATTCTTATCAATATGAATAACACTTCTCTATGGAGTTATTTTTATGAAAACGTGATCACCTACCCTGAAAGAAAGGTCAGTGCTCCAATTATCTTAATAACATTTATGCCTTCTTTGAGTTGTCTATATGTGTTTTAATATTATCATCAGTTTCTCAGCTACATAATATTCTAATTATAGTCTTATCAACATCAATTAAATGAATTAATTATAAAATTATCATGTTCTACACTGCTTTCCAAATAATTTCTCCAAACGTGCCATATTTATACTAGAATAATAAAATTTATTAAGTAAAAACTGAACTATAGAAAAACATTGATCACAACTTCCTTGGTAATTCATTTATTATTTTAAATCATATACTAAATTTTTGTAATTTTCACACTGAATTTACACCAAATTTCGAATGAAAATCTTTATTTAATTTTAATTTAGGTGTCAATGAAATCTGATGACCTTTAAAAATGTTAGATGTCATCCTTGCATGATGATCAGATACAATAGAGAGGTGAATTTCATGTATCCTAAATATCTCTTTTAGGTGAAATTTAAAAATCATCCATAAATTCATAGTATCATGAATATGGAGAATATATCACTATTTATTCAACAGATCAAAAATAAAACAAATATAATTTCTACCTCGAGATGTTTTTGTAGTTCCACAAAGACGCCCTTGGATATAAATTCAAATTACCATTTTTGAACTAGTAAATTCTTATGTATCACCTTTAGTATTTTACAATCATCTTCAAATGGTTGACAAGTATAAAATTTCATATTAAATTCATCAATATCCATTTTCATTAATCCCATCATAAAAACTCCAAAAGGTGTTTCTATATCATAGTGTATCAAGTATGGATATAAAATGTAATATTATTACCTACATGAATCAACTATTTCTATGTATGGGAATAACATTGAACACATAATCTCTTTCCAAATATGAATAAATAATCTTTATCAACATTAAATTTTAGAGTCATACATTTCATAACCAATTCTACCATTTCATACACATTAATTTAACTGCATTTTGGTTAAACTTTCTCATTGGGATAGATAACTAATGTGCCTGAAAAAATAATTAATTCAACCAAACATGGATCAAATTATAAATTTATATAATCAAAAATCATACTAACTAGAAAGGTGTAATATACTATATTTTCATGGTCACAACCATATAAAGAGGAACTCGATGATGAAAAATATCGATGAAAGGTTCGGTCTCTCAAATTTATGGATGCCTTTAAAAATCATATTTTTAAAATTAAAATAAATTAGTACAAGAAGGGAAATATTATGGAGGGAAATCAGTTTCTAGTGGTGTCATTGCTATATAAATTTATCATTTCCTGCAAAATAATAAACAATAATATCTACGAATCCAAACAATTTTATCAATAGAATAAATGATCATTCCCTATAAAAATACAATAGAATCCCCATTAATAATGGTATGATGAATAAAAATATTTATAGAGAATTGCATTTATACATCAAAAAGAAAAATAATAAATATATTCTATTTTTATGAAAAAAAATCATAATCATGATGGGGATCAATAGTTATTATAATTATATGGTCAATTCTTATTTGATGAATTATATTGTTGTGTAGGCACAATACGATACTATGACATAAAATAGTCTATATGACAAATGGTAAAGTGAACTCAGATGGTATGGACCCCTTTTAACATATTTTGATTCTAGATATGGGTTTAATCCATTCATCATTGGATGATCCCTAATACAGATTAAAATCAACACCATAAGAGATAAATTATGAATGAATGGATGATAAGGTAATGAATAAAGGAATTTTATTGAAATTAAAACTATAAATTATTCAATTATTACATGAAATAAAGAAAATAAATAACAAACAAAAACCTATCTATGATGAATATTTGTCGGACCTCTAATGATGCCTTCCTATAGTTAGTCCTCTCCACCTTTGATGGAATCCCCAAATACCGGGGCCATACAGCCTATTTATAATAATCTTTGTCATTCATGGGCCTCCCTAGGTCGAAGACCACACTTAATGTCCATTTTAGTCTTAACATGAAAAACGGTTGTCAAAGATACACTGAAATATAAATTTTTTTAATCTCCTTGTTAAATTTTTCATCGTCTAAAAATTAACATTATTTGTAATATTTAGGGACTTGAATCGCTTGAAATTTTTTTAGAAGACATGTATCTTCAACTACTAGGGGAAATGTTTTTCTATTTCATCAAATTTAGATATCATGTAACAAGTTAATAATATGTGTGCATTTATTTTCCAATATTAGGAAATCAATTTATTCATTCTTCATCACTTTTGTGTCTACAGAAGTCCCCCATGGTCATCGTCGAAATACGATGTCTCGATTAGAGGGATGCTTATTGAAGGTAGGGTCATTATGTTCCTTATTTTTCATGTTATCCTTTCTGTTTATGAAAATTAAAATAATGCATATGAATTCACACAAAATTAATATCCTTAAAATATATTATATAAAATAAATT
Source organism: Viscum album (assembly GCA_963277665.1). Classification (NCBI taxonomy): domain Eukaryota; kingdom Viridiplantae; phylum Streptophyta; class Magnoliopsida; order Santalales; family Viscaceae; genus Viscum; species Viscum album. Next base: position 926,246,368 of record OY728119.1, on the reverse strand, counting down.
AACATTGAATGAATTCTAATATAAAAATTTTTTATATAATTACAATAGAGTTATCAATAATAGTGAAATGTATTCAAGAAACATTCAGTAATATTATTCTAATCCAATTAAAATTTGGATCTCAATAACATTTGTAGTTCATTGACATTAAAAAAATACATTTTATTAGAAGGATCAATTATTATTCCATAATTATATATAAATATACCAAGAGTAGAAATATGTTATAATAATAAACACTATTTTATAAATTCCCCTTATAAAATAATTTTTTCAGATTTTTTTGGAGACACCATTGATGTTTTTCATAATCCACAATTTTTTTGAATAAAAAAATATCATCAATAATAACCACCAAAATGTTTTCCAAAAAATTATGTAATATTTGATTAATAATATATTTAATAATAGTATGGGGAATTAATCATACCAATGGGAATAAAAGATAATTCATAATGACTATATATGTCAGGGAGTTATATTTTTGGTATGTCATTTCATTTTCCATTAAATGAAGATAAATGGATCTCATGTAAGTCATAGATAAATACATATCTTCTTGGATTAGATCTAACCAGAAAATGATATGATGAAATAAAAACATATCCAAAATAATAATTTTATTCAATGAACTATAATCAATGAAAGGAATCATTGAATTGTCCTTATATCTAATAAACTAAACCATAGAACGCCATGGTAATGTTCTAGGATGAATGAAATATTTTTCAAGGAACTCATTGAACTCCCATTTCAATTCATCAAGTCTTATATGAGACATTAGATTATTTGGATGTGAAATTTGACTAGAATCAACAATTATGTTAATGGTGTATTTTACTTCTTCGTAAGGTATAACAATAGGAAACTAATCTCTATGTATATAAATGAATTCATTTATCACTAACACATCATTAATCTGATATATTCCTATTTTTCAATAATATGTGTAAGATAACATCAAATTTCATTATTTAAGAGTTTTTAAAATTCATTATATGTTATTAGTGATATGGTTTCAATAACGAATAAAAATATGAAACTATTTCAGAAAAAACTACTTTTATCCATAAAATCAATCATTTCCTATTAAAATGATATCCAATCCATACCCATAATAACAACAACCTCTACTAGGGTTAAGATAATATGCTTTGTGGTAATTTATATCCCCATAAAACAACAATAAGATTGTTATAATTTATATTTTTCATTAATATTTTCCCTAGATATTTTTACTATAATTTAGAAATTCATTTAATTATGTGAACAGTATACAATACTAGAAAATTGTTTATAAATAAAGGAATTTTTATATCCAATAAGAAAAAATGTATTAGAAAATTATACGTAATCAAAATTTACATGATACCACTTTATCAGATGAACCATTATCTATTGAAGTAGTCAATAAGGTTTCAACTACATCATTATTATTATAGTATGACTACATACCATCATACATATTATTCTTTTGGAATGTTAGGGTATAATTCTCCATCCAACCACATTTAAAACTCATTAATGTTTTTCAAAATTTGCATAAAATATTAGTTTCAATTTAATATCGGGCCATATTTCAAAATATAACACATCTTAAGTGCTTCCAATATTTTAATATAATTTCCCAGGGTTCTTTTTACAACACATACCACATAATGGAAACCATATTTTTTCTATTATAATATTTTATTTATTAATTCTTACCCATTTTTTTCAATCTATAAATATTCTTATTATGATTCCCAAATTAATCATGTCCATAAATGAAATCCATTTTTATACTCTCAACACATCACAAAAGATTCAAAATTCATTTGAATTTAATGGAATCCAAAATAATTTGATATAATGTCTTTAATAATGAGTACAAATGATGGATTTTACTATTATGATTTCTATTAACAAATGGAGCATACCTAGAAAAATGAGAGATGTTTGAATCATACACATCCACTAAATATTCTCCCAAAATTTTAATGTCATGTAATTTATTTTACATTCTATATCGAACTATATTATGGAAGTAATTTTGAAGGAACATATTATTAAATTTTTCCCATTGTAAGGCATTAATCGTTTCTATTTACTTGATATTCCTGACCATTTTAAATAATTTTCAGCATCAACATCAAAACGATAGTTTCTGAAAATTTAATTTTTATTTTATGAACACCCATTGACATATAATATTGTTTTAAGGGACTTAATACACCCTTCACATACTGTAGGGTGAAATGATATAATAAAATTAGGAGGGTGTTATCTCAAAAAATATTCAACTACAATCAATTTACTTAGAGTTAGTTCTATTTGTTATCATCCAGGTATTCCAACAGCAATTATAATTTTCATAATCTAAACTATTACAATAAAATATTAATCAGTTCAAAATTTTTGACATTTTATGTTGTGGAATCAGAATGATATCATCCTCCATATACCATGCTACTTTTATTTCCATGATTTTTTATGAAAAACCATTCATCAAAAAATCATTATAGAGAAACTAGCGTGGTAATATTAAAATTATATATTATATCAAATTAATCATAATGTAATAATAATTTAGAGTATTCAATTTACATCTTATGAACCCCTACTGTTATTTAAATATTTCTATGATACGAACTATAATGACCTGACCATAACTATTGAATTTTTATGTGTATTTAGACTCTAAATCATTATTTTTCATTCCCATAGATATTGTAGGTTTATATGTTTATATATTTTGATAATAAATCATTAAATACAATAAAAAAATAGTGTGAATAATACTAAATTAATACACATTTTTTCAGAAATATAATTGTTTTAAAAAACATGATTAGTTTTCTTGAAAACAAAATTCACAACATTCGACATGGATTCTTCATTTCTATATCGAAAACATTAATGTTTAAAAAAAATTCAAACATGGTATGAACACATAAATATAATTAAGGGAAATAAACAATTAAAAAACCCATTAATCTATATATACTTAAAAGCAAATGAAATAAAATCATTCAAACCCTTAATAGTAGCGTGCACTTGATTTCTAAAAGTGTGAGGTTTCTAAAAAATTTAAAATGCCTTAAAAACCATTTTGATGACTTGTTTCATCATTTCATTATAATAATTATTTATTATTACATCCATAATGTATAACATAATATTTGTACCCCCTAAGTAAAATTTCATATGTTACCATTTTTAGAAACCCTATTATTTAACTATACTTAATACATTTAGAATAACCCAAATAGTGAACATCAAACATACCCAATTCATTATAGTTATATAATAGAACCACCTGTAAAATTTTTTATAATATAATAACCTGTCATCATAAAAAATTCCAATGAAATAGAATATAATCATTAGATATGAATACTTAAATCATAAAAACAATTCCTTTTATATAATATCGTATTCTTAAAAAATATTACACACCTGAAAAGGGAAAAAAATAGAAAATAGAAATGAAACAATTAAATAAAACTTCAAAATAATAAGGAAACATGAGATCCCTAAAATCTTCTCATTCCATATACTTTAAAAAACCAATTTGTTATTAAATTTCTTCAAAAGTGGTATTTAAAAGGATATTATAAGGGAAACTGCTTACTATATGTTCGAATACCTTAAAATAGTTTCAAATATTCAATATAAATGTTTAATGAGAATTTTGGATTTATTAGAGAACAATGTTTATATTTATAATACCTAATATGATTTTATTATAACATATCACTACCTATTTATTAAAAATATTATGTTATTTTCGTTGTTTCATGTCTGTTTGTTTCATGGTTTCATGGTTGTTCATAATGAATTTTTATGTAAAATTGAAATAATACATCAAAAGATCAATAAAAATATAGACCATTTTGATAAATAAAATTCTAATTTAATCATTCCATGAATGAAATAATGAGAAATGAAAATTCATCATCTACAAAGATAATGAATTAACAAACAATGGATGATGATTTCATTTTTAGGTGTAAATTTCTAAAATAAGACATTTGATGACAGATATGCAATTGACATAGTATAATTCTAGTATATTTATGATATTTTTGTTCCCATGAAATAATATATGGTATAAATGAGATGTAACATAATGAAAATAATGATGAATTTACCTCTTGAATATTTTCCCTTCAGAATCTCCTTGGGCACTTGGACTTTATCTTTTTGTGATACAAAAAAACACCAGAATGTGGAAAGAGATTAGGGGAAGTCAGTTTTCAGAGTAAAGTTAGAAATATTGAAAATTGTGATTAAATTATTTCAATTAATTAGTCCCTTTTTAGAATTGTTGTGTGGGGAAATTTCTGAATTAGCATAAATAGGCAAATATGTTATCACTATTATAAGTGTAATGAAATTCGAAAAGACTAAAATACTCTAGGGATTACATCAGATACACAATAATATTCCATTTTTAATTAGTAATTATTTTTCTTAAATTTAAATAATTTAACGTAATATTTTACTCATTAAATTTATTTTTTTTCAAATATTACACTATTTATTACTATGAATGTAAAAAAATTAAAAACAATAAAATTAAAAAATTTCTATGAGAAAAAATAAATGTCATAGTTATATAGATAATATATGGAATATATTAATTACCTTAGATTATATTAATTATAATATTTTTTATATCAGTAATTTTATTTTTCAACTAAATTACTAATTATTTCATCATCCTTGGGGAAACATTAATGCATTTATATTTTTCCTTAAAAATAAAAAATTACCATTATTAAAATAATTAGTTAATATTTTCAAAAAAAAAACTGTTTATGGTCGAAACAAATTCTCTATGGCTTGAAATTAAAATTTAATGATATTTGAAAACTATAGTGTGAACAACTTGAAATTTATATTAATAAAATATAATAATTTCCTTACTATGATCCCTATGGATCTAAACTATTCAAAATAAAAATAAAATAATATAATGTCTTAAAATTATTCATTAAAAATATTTATTCAAATTTTTAGGTAATATAATATTTATTTATATATATGTGAAATCATTTTATTTATTTTTATTCAGAATAACCAAGCACTATATCAGAGTTTAGCAAGTATTTAGATTAATTATTTCATATAAAATAATTAATAATAAATTAATATCTCAATTATAATACAATTAGATTCTTGAAAATGTTTTTTATTATTTTATTATGTATATTTACTCATATCAATGTCAATATAACTTCTTTTATTTGATAATTCGATATTTATTTCCTTTTGCATGCATCAGAGTAGAATTTGGATAATATTCATGTTAAATAAATCCAAATTAAAAACCAATCAACCATAAAATAAACTATGCATAATAATTAATAAAAAATGTCAAGAAAATGACCTTTGGTATTCAATTATTATCTATGAATAAACAAATTTGAGTTTAGCAATGATGCGTAGGCAATAAATCATCACTAACAATGATTTTAATACTTATCATGAAATAAATAATAATATACATGTTCTAAATTATTTCATGTAAAATATTTATAATATAATATCATTATTTACCCCTTCCATAAGTTTAATAAATTTTATATTATATTTATTACATTATGATTTCATAAAAATATTGTATCCCTTTAGTAACTGTATTTTAATATTCACAAAAAATTTATTTTTTCAATAAATGTTATAAAAATTCAATGAACAATTATTTGTGAAATTCAGAATTAAAAAATGAAATTATTTTTTTTCAATTTAAAATAATATAATTTGTAAATTAATATATCAAATATATACAAATATGTAATTAGTTTTCATAAACTATTTATCTTAGGTGTTACATAACATATTGAATTTAACTGTTTAATTGAATAATTCAAAAAAATATGAAAATTATAATACTTTTAGTACCTAAGTTGTTACAAAAATTCTCATGGAAAAATATTGAATTTTTTAAATAATATTTTTAAATTTATTATCCTACCATTACAAAATAGAAATGATGAACTTCGTATAAAAGTATAAGAACCACACATAACATTACAAGGTATTTCTAAAACAATCAGATCCCCTAACATCCAATGAGTAAAATAGACAACAATTTAATAGAAAATGTTTAATTAATAATAATTTTTGAAGGGTATAATTATAAAATATTGGAAAAAGCTTCTACAAAATTCATTCTTATGTTTATATTTATTTTACAGAAGGTTAAATAAAATTATTACTTTTGGGATTTAATGGTATGGATTTTCATTAAAATATCATTTTAATTATTGATTATTACGATTTATTTTCCATTTATTAAAATTTCTTGAGAATTACATTTAAATCCACTTGTATACTTTATACTTTTTATTGATCATGTGTCTTTATGGAACACTTACCATTTCACATCCTTTTTTTAAGAATAAAATAAATGTTTTTCGTGTTATAGAAGTTGTCCTCACATATTTTTTTAGTTATGATAATATCAATGCAGTGTCCATATATTAAATTTTTTTCATTTACATATTTATATATTAATAAAATAATTTATTTAGGAAACATTTATATTGAAAAGTCCTTGTTCTAAAATAGGAATCCCTTTTACTATTTTCATTTTTTTTTCATGAATATTTACATTATATACAAAATGATAATAGGGTGACATTTTAAATAATTATGCAAAAAAATATTCTGTTTAATTTATAAATTTTTATTTAGAAAAGAACCTTTCTTATTTTTATGTTTTTCAAATGGCGTTATAATTACCTTTAATAGAAATATATTTTATAAAATGAATTTTTTCAAAAAAAATAGAATTTATATGTTCTAATTTTTCTGAAAAAAAATTAATAATAATTTAAATTTCATTTTCTTTAAATATACACTAATTTATGTTATATTATATGGCGAACATTTTATATTAATTCTATAAATTTTAATTTAATTGATTTCTTGTGATAATATTTTTTTTAAAACACATTTTTCATGATTTATTTATATTGTGATGTAATTATGAATTAGGTCATGTTCATAAGTTACACAAATGTATTGTTTGTCATTATGTGATATGTTGATGTATTACGACCCTCAAAATTAATATGTAATATTTTATACCTAATTAGAATAAATGGGTACATCGTTAGATAACCCAATCCCAAAGGAACATTAATGACCATCCCCAGCGCAATGGTAGATTAGTGGAAAAACAAATCACAATAATATGAATAGATCGTTTTAAAAAACTATTATTTTATCAAAATAAGCCTAAAATAGTCCATTATAATAATTCTTTTAATATGGTTTACATTTATTTTCATCATATGTATGTATTATTAATATATTCGTAGGATATACATTACTCTTATGTCAAAGTTGAATATTTCTAACTCATTGAAATGGCCCAATATTTTATCTATAGAACTTATCCCATCTTATAGTTATTTCATATATTATATATCACATAAAATAACTCATTGGGCATAATAATAACATTATAAATGTTGAATTGAGAAAATAAGATGTATTTATATGATTTAACCATCCAATACTCTAAAAATAATAACATATACATAGGAATAGTAATATGACCCATATAAATATCAATCCACCCAAATAAATAGTAGCCTCAGACATGAATATATAAATAATTTTTTTGAATCCTATTATTTAAAATATGTTATTAATATATCACTATATGAGTAAGAATATATTTTAATAATTAATATTCAAGTGTACATATTATTATAAGTAATAAATAATAAATTTCTATTTTATGATAAATTTAATAATTTAAACAAAAACTTATATACAAAAAATATATTCAAATCTTAATTTTTTTACGACTTCTTATTTTAAGAAAATTTTATGAGACGTTAAGTATTTTTTCAATGTGTTATAAAATAAGATAGAATTTTAAAAACTATATTTTCCATGAAAATTATGATATTAACCAATAATTAAACTACTAACAGTTATAGATTTATTTTCAAAAAGGGAGGTCATATTTCGAATTCTATATATCAAAAAAAGCTGACATTGAAATTTTGGGATTTTTCCAAATTACTTGAATATTTTGTGAATAATTAAATATATAAATTTATTGTACATATACATTACAAGATAAATAAAATATTCTATGTTTCGTCACTGTTGTAACAAAAAAAATTTCAACTCAAATAATATAATTACTATATATAGTATCAGGAATCAACACTATGGTTTGTCTTGATATAAATAATACAGTAATGAATTAAATAATGGGAAAACACCCCTATCCATGACTATAAATACCCCCTCACATTCTCATCTCATCACACCTCTCAATCATTGATCCTTTCCCAAATTCTAAAAAAGAATCATCCCAATCCCCCCACATCCTGGATATCTTCATCATATCAAAATACTATGCATAGGTGCCATGAGGAAGAACGCAAGAGGATAATTGAAGTTATAAATCCCCTAACTTTTTATTTTAATTCCCTTTTAATTTATATCTTTTCATATTCTCTCATCTCCTCTCTTCATACATATACAATGAAAAATCTATTATATTACATATACTGTAATTATTTTTTTAATGGAATTTCTATCATTAAACACCTCCCTCTAACAATTTAATTATATAAAAATAAATCATCACCCTTGATATATCAATTTACAGACATCATGGGAGATTCACATTCATTTTACTTAAATTCCATCATAAATTTTAATAAAACTATTTATTAATTTAAAATATATTTTAATTTTTATGATACCACCCACATTATGTTGCAAAACTAAAATTTGTTCATAATACTAAATGATCAAACAAAGAAAGACCATTATGATCAATACAGTACCAAAATTAACCTAAAATCATCATCGTTAACTTTTATATAGTGATTCATTGTCATGGTATATGATAAAATTATTTATAATATCATTTATAATTTTTCAATATCATTAGTATCATATAATATCATTCTGGATATTTTTCCACATATTACACAAACAGCCATTCTGGTATACAAAAAAACCAATTATGATGACCATGGAAATGAATGCTCTCGAATTATGAATGTAAAGTATATAACTCATCGAAAAAGACATAATTAAACATGATGAAATTATAGTTAATAAAATTCATTTATAAAAGGTTTTTTTAATTAATGAATCAAATATGACTATACATGATATTAATGTGAAGGATTATTTCAGGCAGTAGGTATGGGTAATTATCATACCCTACTATCTTTATATGGGTTTTCCATATTTCACCCAATTTTCGGTATGTATATTCCTTATATACATTTTAATCATCATTATATTATCTTTTTCAGATATATATATTTTCTAATTATGTTTATGAGAAAAAAAAGTTGTCAAAAATAACTCCTCTTTTAGAAATAAAAATCATTTATTTCTCGAGGTTGTTTCCTCTACACACATAGTTGATGATTCAACTATGTTATTCCTTCCATTATTTGGTTACAAAATGGTTATGAATTTATGATTCTTAAATGAAACCCGTTCCCTTCACTGGATTATTTTATTTTCAATATTTATATATTTTCTATGTGCCATGCATGTTGTTTTAAATTTTATGATATAACTAGTGCACCGTGATTTATAAAGAGAATTTTAAATGTTATGATGTAACGGGTGCCCACATAATTTTTTACAATTCCAATGTGTTATTTAATGTGATTCATCTGAAGAGAATAACGAATGATGTGTGAACATAATTCTACCTTTGGTCATAACTAGGTGAGGTAGATGACCACTAAGACATGATGTTACATTTTTATGCATTTCAACATTCCAAGAATTTTCATAATCCTTCATCCCATGATTATGATCCTATAACTATGTTTTTATGATAATGATTATAATCACCTAATGTTGAATTGTTTCATATCATTATCTATCCCCTTAATGGGAATTTAGCTAACCAATTTTTGATGTATATCCTCAGGTGATTACTTATACGAAATAGAATGTGAAGTTGAATAAGAATTATGAGAATAATGAATAAATTTTTTTGTATCTTTTATTTTTTAAATGTTATGTATGGTCTTTGTTTAACCAAGACACTAAACATTTTTTATCCACATTGTGTAATTATTTCAGATTTTTTATCTTTAAAATGTTGTAATAATATATAAAAGAAAATTGTGGTTGATATATTCTGTATCATAGGATAGATTAGTTAATTTGGTAATTAGGATTAGAGAAACATAATGAAAGCACTCAGTATAAGACTACACACAATTAAGAAAACAAGAATCACTGTTTATTTAAAATACCAAACATAGGAATCCCATAAGATATTACTTTAGATTTATCTCTACAAATAGTTAAATTATAGATGAATTATTGAATTCAGTTTTGTTATAAACATTTCTATTTTGAAAAAGGTGGGATTCTGGAGAAATCAGACTAATAACTTGTGAATGGGAAAAAGAAGTGTTTTCCAAAACGATATCCCTAATTAATTCAAATTTGGAGATGATAATTTCATGGTGATGATTACTAATTTTTCTAAATCTATGAATGATAAACTAAATAATGTATAACATTCACCTTCAAATAAAAGGGAATAACTATATATAGATTGTTATCTGTGAAAGTTACCATTAATTTTTATTGGATCTTATCATCCTATACTTATGGAGTATTGGGTTATCTATATGGAGACTATTTTTCTGTTCTTCGTCGTTATGAAATAATGAATATGTATATCATTGTTTATCTTCATGATGGAGAGGCTGAACAATAGAGGGTGTTGATTAAGAACACCAATATGTGGGAAAAATTGAAAAGATGGAGTGGGAAGAGTGTAATGTAATGACATTTAATAATTATTCAACAAGATATATTCATTCAAACATGGAGGGATAATTCATATATATAAATAAAAATGAAATATAATCTACCATGGTCTTCTACGAAACATTCATTAACCTTGATTGTATTGTTAGGTTTCATTATCAATAATGATATAAAAATTTATTGATGCTATTGTGGGTTAAAACCACACCTTATAAAGGCTCTACCAGAACTCGGGATTAATGAAGATGTTGTTTGATGGGCTCTCAAATTGGTGATAGAGTTTTGAAAATGGTCACATGTCAATGGAGATGTTAAATCAATGTTATAGTTTCATGAAGGATGGACTAATAATAGAGGTCTAAAGAAAATTCAATCACAACCATGTCAAAAATGATATACAAGGTATCATGGGGACAACCTAAAAGGGATAGATAAATGATTAATGTGGGGAGATAAATCCACCATGCTCATGAATGCTGGGATGTTAAGAGGAAGCTATAAATTGTGGCATATGAAATGGGAGACACACCCTTGGTCCAATGCTACAAATATTGGTAGAATGGGAATTATTCATGATCCTAAACCATTCCTTACATCCTCATGGAAATTATCATCATCAGCCACCTAAGACAAAGGGGACCAGGAAGCCATAGGATATCACTGTTGTAGAAGTGGAGAAGTAAAATATAATTGTAAAATGTACACATCTTATTCACCAATGAATGGAAAATTTATTATTTGATATTGGTTCATCAAATTTCATTATATATTTTCATGTATTATAGATTTATTCAATCAAATACCCAAATCTATTAAATAGTGATATCTATATAAACATATAGGGGTGAAATCAGTTTAAACCAAGTACATTACTCTAATCATATTGGAGTATGTTGGATTATTATCCCAGTGAATCTCAAGATAAATTACTTGGTGTAATTTTATTCTATAATGGGAATGAAATGGATCTCATTATATATAGCACATATAATATTTCAGGGATATGAAATATTATTTCATATTCCCAACCATCCCATTCTTCTCTACAAATGTAACGATGTCCGTGAATGTCCTTTTTAAAATACATCAATGATGTGGGTGTTGATTCAATGTCAATATCAATAACTCAGCCAAATGGTTATTTCAAAGGATGTTATCAACCTTTAAGAAATTCACATCATGAGGGAAATAGATTGATGTATTTCATAAAGAGTTACCCAGACATACCATGTATCGTGAGTTATTGTTATCAATATAACTCATACCCTTAGCTACTGCTATCTCAAAATGTCCTTATATGATGGACCCTATCTATCTGTAAGATTTAAAGATTCAACTGTTAATGAATTTTGATAATGGTTTTCTACACACTAGTTCATCAACTGGGGGTGTTACATTTCTCTTTTAAATGAAGTCGGATAGATCAATTTGTCTGTGTATTGATTATCATGAACTCACAATGTTAAAATTAAATAAAAAGTATCATATTCAAAGTATTCATACTCTTTTGATTTGTTATTTTGAAATTAGTACTTCTCTATGGTGGATCATTATTCTATATATCATCTTGTAAATGTGAAGATGCAATAACATGAAAATAATACCTTCCATACAAGTTATGTGGACTATTAGTTTTCGGTGATTCCATTTACATTAACATATTCCCATAAAATATTCCTGGATTTTATGAATAGAGTTCGTAGACATTATATCAAAAACATTTGGTAGTGTTTATCAATTATATTCTCAACTAAGAAAATAGATTTTTGGAAGATGAATAAAATATAAGGCATCTATTGGTTACAATATAAAATGATACGTTGTACCCCATGTGATAAATGAGTTACTTTTGGATGTATCATGTCACATTCATTGGAAATGTTTCTCGCAATTTAGGGAATTTATATGGACCCTTCAAAAACAAAGGTAATTTTGGAATGGACGAAAACCTATACTGTCAAGTAAATCGATAGATTTCATTGAATATAAAGGTTTTGTCAATGTTTTCTGGTAAATTTTTCTTGATTAAAAAGTATGATAACATAGTCAACATAGAAATGGGTAATGTATGTTGGTACCTAGGAATGTGAGAAAACATTCAAGGTGATAAAGAAGAGGCAAATTGCTACACCTATACACACATTACATAAAAGTGTAGAATGTTTTTTGATATACATTAATGATTCAAAGAATATCTTGGGTTATGTACTCTTAAAAAAGATAATGCCATAGCCTACACCACACGACAGTTGAAGATCTAAGAGCTGAAATAGCCGATTCACGATCTAGAGCTCGGATGTTATGGATTTTTCCATGAAAATATGGAGGCAATTCCTTTATGGTGACAACTATGACATTTATACCTATCACAAAATCCTAAAGTTTATTTTCACTCAATAGGATCTCAAAAAGCATCAAAAGAGATTTTTATAGATAATCAATGACTACGATTAATCTATTCCCAATCATCCAAGAAAGGAAAATGAGTTAGCTAATTCTATAAGAAAAAAACAACATACTACTATATTTATGTGGTAGATTGAGAAAGAAATTATATTCTTTGATATGCATAGGTTGGATTTAGAAATCATTATAGCATGGTATAAATCCCACCTTTCCTAAATGATTTCCCATCCACATATCAAAGAGATGATTAAAATTGGAACAAAGGGATGATATGAAGTTAGTAAATAAGGAGAATTAATTTCAAGAAAAGTAAATGTCTGAGTTCCATATCAATGATTATAATATTTTTAGTTTTGAATGAGGATTTGTGTACCTTCATCATCTAGGATAAAGAAACGGCTATTAGAAAATTCACATAGATTGGTATTATATATCAATCCCAAGAGTAACAATATGTAACTTGATCTCCGAGAACACTTATGTTGGGGAAACACAAAGATGGATATTGATGATTATATCTCAATGTGCATGATATTTCAGGGAGTTAAAGATGATAAATAGAAGACCAAAGAGATGATGCAATGATTACCGATACCAATGTTTATGTTGTTTAATGTCACTATGGTCTCTATCATGGGTCTCCAAAATATATCCAACGGAAATAAAGTGATATGTGTTGTATTAGAACGAATCACCAAGACATTCCACTTAATATCTATTTAATAAAATCTATCACTTGAACTATTAGATATGATATATAAAAAAGTGGTGGGCCTACACGGTCATCTACTTTCCATTGTCTATGATTGTGATCATAGGTCTACATCATAATTCAAGAGGAGTCTTTAACAATTTGTTCAATACTAAATTAATTTTCAGAACCACCTATCACCCCCAAACATATATCCAAAAAGTAAAACTATTTATAAACTAAAACCTATACTATGATATTACTATATATAATTTAATGGTGGATGAGATCAATATATACCATTAGTTTAGTTATTATACAACTATATCTTCCACTTGAGTATTTATATGTCTCTATATAACACTGAGGAAATTAATTTAGAACTCCAACATTTTGGGATGAAGTTGGTGGAAGAAATATACATGTAACTGATCCTATGTAAGAGATGACGTATAAGGTTCAATCATTAGATTAAAATAGAAATTCATCTTATAGTCGGTAAAATATCTATGTTGAAAAAAGTCTAAGGGATGTGAAGTTTGATTTTGCAGAAAACGTATTCCTTCGAATATTACCAAGGAAAAGATTCATGTAGTTGTGAAATAAAGGTAAGTATTGCCCAAGGTATATTTTCCCCTTTTAAATCCATTCACACATATGAGTCATGGCCTATCGGTGTTCACTTCTACATAATATGGCTCATGATCATGAGGTTTTGCATGTATCACTCCTATGGAAGTACGTACCAGATCCCTAAAATGTACTGAATGGTGAGGTGTTACATTTAGAAGATGATCTATCTTATGAATAATAGCCAATAAAAATTATCAAATTAATATATAATATTATAACCAATAACCAAACCTCCTTGTAAATGTTTTTTGAGAAAATGTATGTATAGTGAAGAAACTTGTTAACTAGAGGAGGAGATTAACAAGAAGTACTCCCACCTATTTAGATAAAATGAAATTTCGTGGGAGAAATTTCAAAATATGTCTAGAATATAATGACCCAAACATTTATCAATAGAGCTTCACCCTTCTTATAGTAATTCCATATATTATAAATCACATAAAATCACTCATAGACCATAGTAAATATTTTAGAATTGATTACATAATGAAATAAGATGTATTTAAAATAGTTAAAGAACCAATAATTATAAAATAGTAATTCATCATTATGAATTGTAATATGACCATTATGGATAATAAACTAGTCAATGAATAGTATCCTCACACATGAATGTATAAATAAAATTTCGGCATCTTATAATTTATAATATGGTCTAAATATATCATATTTTTTTAAGTAAATATATGAAAAATATTAATGAAATAACCTTATTTTCAACTAAGTCATTAATATTTAATTTCAATATTATAATTTATTTAATAATTTTAACGTATATTTATTTAAAATAAATATATTCATAAATTATTATTTTTGTGTCTCGTTAATTTAATCTAATTTTATGATCCCTGAAGTAATTATTCGATGTATTATAGAATCAATTATAACTTTAAAATCTGTATTCTCCAAGAAATGATTATTTTATTAAATTTTAAATTAAACATATTTAGAAAAATATTTTTGTAAAATAGAATTTATTTTTGATTAATTCACATTTAAAAAATTATAAGGTGAATTATTGGTATTTGTATAAATAACATGATATTTTGATGAATTGTGAAATACAATAATTACAGTGTATATACGTTAACAGATAAATACAATTTTCACCACGTCATTGATAACGTAAGAACCATTAGTTTGAACTGACATTACTTAATTACTATTTTAGTCTCAATAATCAATATTATATGTTCTCTATATGAAAATAACAATCTAATTAATTATATAATAAGAAAACACCCCTCTCCTCCAATAAAAATACCACCCTTCACACCCTCTTTTCATCACATCTATAAATTTTCAGACATTCACAAATTGTGAACAATGATCTTACCTAAAATCTACCCCACATCAATGTTATATTATTCTCATCAAAATAACAACCCTAGGTTCCATGAGGAGGATCTCAAGAGGAAAATTCAAGAGGTAAATCCTCTCTCTTTTTCTTCTAATTTCATTTATATTTCAAAACTTTTCTTATTCTATCCTCATCTATATTTATCCAAATGAATTGATAACTTCATTAGATTGCATATATTGTAATTAAATCATATGAATTGAAGATAAATTATAATATTCTTCTATATAGATCTTTTATTATTAAAATTAAATCATCCCCATTGATGTGTCAATTTATTGGCATCATGGGTGATGCACTTTCATTTTCCCTAAATGATTTCAAGGATGATAATGAAAAAATTATATGGTTTAAAAAAATATTTTAATGTGTATTAAAAAACTAAATATGTTCTAAATGTATCATTTAGACATAAAACAAAATTATAGTATAAAATGAGTTTGTTGTGATAAAAAAAACTGGTGAAATTAAACTAAAACGATCATTATCAACTATTATCTAATAATTAATATTAATGGTATATAATGAAATTGTTTATAGGACCATTTAAAATTATTTAATATAATTATTAACTTATAAAAAACATTTTATTTATATTTATCCACATTTTCCATGAACTCTAATTCATGTATAAAAGAAAAACCAATCGTGAAAACCTTGAAAATAAATGCTAAAAAATGATTAAATTAAAGTATATAAGAAATATAAAATTCCATAAATGAACATAAAAAATTATTCAAATTCATGTATAAAGTGATCTTTATTAATCAATTAATCAATCTACTGTGATTTTAAATTATTTTATCGTGATGGAATCTTTTAGACACAAGGTAAGGGGAATTATTGAAACGAACTCTCCTTCTTTGGGGTTTCAATATTTCACCCAATTTTCTATATGAATATTATATATATATATATATAATTAACTATTTACTATCTTATCATTTTTGGGATATAAACGTTCTCTAATTGATTTTATGACCAAAATAATGATTTTCAATGAACACTTCTTAAAAAATACCATTTACTTCTGGATATTTTTTCTTCTTCACTCATGTTTCATGGTTAAGGTATGTCATTACCAATCTCATTTTGGAACCCATATACTATTAATTTATGATTATTAAATGAAACCCATTCTATTCAATTGTTTCTTTTATGTTCAATACCTAAATATGTTCTATGTGGCATGAATGATAATGTAAATGTCATTATGTGAGGGGTGGAACAAAAATTATATAGAGATCCATTTCATTGGGTAAACTGATGAATGTCACATGAGAATTTATATATTCATGAACATTATTATCTCTTTTTTCACAACTAGGTATTATAGCATACCACTATGAAATGATGCTTCCTTTTTATGAGTTTCTACATTCATTGACATTTCTTTATGATACATCTCATTATTATGACCCTTTTACTATGTTTTTAGGTTAATGATTTTTCTCACCCCATGTTATATTTTTTATGTCACTATCTACCCTATTATTAGGATTTTATCTCACCCCATTTTATAAATATGCTCAAGCGATTGCATGTAATAAGTACAATGTGAAGGCCTCTAAAATCAAGAGAATACGGAATTAAAGAGATGTTTATATTTTATTTATTATATGTTATTTATGGTTCTAAATTTTCCAAGACACATAAACATTTTGATCCAAAGTTGGTAATTATTTAATGATTTATATCAACAAAATGATTTAATATGATATATATGAAAATTTGGGTCACCATATTCATTACTCATCTTTTCTATTATATAAAATAAAAAATATTTTATACCCAAACTTTTTATCTATGTTTATATGGTTTTATTTCATTAAGGTGTGTTTGTGAACTTTTATTTTTAGCCATAATAATAGGTTTACATATGCATGAAATTGATATTCAATAGATGAAATTTATTTTTACCATTAAAAATTATCTAAGGCCACCCTTTTCGATGTATCCATTTCCCCTGATATGAAGAATAATTTAATTATTATATGTGTATGAGGTTACCACATGTGAATAATATTTGTTGGAGACATTGAAGATGGTGTAAAATATGTTTTTATATATGTAATTTCTAAATACACTAACAAAATAGGTTTTTAGTTGTGTTTTATTATGATATATAATGAATATAAAACTAAAATGGTTTCATAGTAATCTATAAAAAACTTAGGATACATTAAAAAAATATGAAATGAGTGAGCCCATATTCCTTTAGCATCTGATTGCTCACATGGATTCGTTTAATCATGATTGGGAGTTTGATTTTAATGATGATCATCCCTTATTGGATAAAGGCAAGATCTCGGTTGATTGGGATCCAGCCACCTTGAGGAAGAAGGGTGTGTCCTTCACAGAGGCCTTATCTGGTTCTTCAGACCCAATCAAGTAGGGTTCTTACAAATCCTCCAACAGATATAGATTAAAAAATCGTGGATTCTCGGTGGTGACTAAACCAGATGCATTGTAGTAGTGTGTTACTCTCTATAAAGCTTCAATATTGTTTCATGTTTTCTACTCAAAGGGGGATAAGTCCTTGTATTATGATAATCTTAAGAACATGGTATCTCATTGATGTGGTTTTAGAAACTGGAGGGTTTTTCTATCGGGAGAGGGTTCTTCCATATTATTCTACATTCCAAGGACGACTTCAACAAGGCTTGGGGTACGGGAAATCTACAACTCAAGACTAGTATTTAAATTCTGGTAGAATGTGATGTCAGTTTCAATCCCATTAATTTAAAGCAAACCAATGCTCAGATCTGGGTCTGGCTTCACGGTTTTAATTTGATGTACCAGCACACGATTATCATTAATTATCTTGCCTTTTGTATTAGTACCCATATCATATTGGATCAAATGGATCTTTAAGGGGATCTTGGAATCTTTGATAGAATTTTTATTGATGTCAATCTTGAATCCAAGTGCCTTGACATCATTATGTTTATTGCTAATGGAAACAAAACTGATGTCAAAGTAGAATATAAATGAGTCCCGCCTTTCTGTGATGTATGTAAGATTTTTTAACAGGTTGTTTTCAACTATAGAATGATTCATAAAAATATTAATAAAGAACCCAAGACTTCATATTGAAATGAAATCAATCAGAACAGAAAGATTAAAGGTGTTTATACAGGAAATGGGGATTTGGCTCATGCTGGTCCTTCCAGTTCTATCCCTCCTAATAAATAATAGGCTGATATTGTAGCAGAAGATGATCATAAAAATCATTAATTGTCCATCCTACCAATGAAAGCTAGAGATTTGGATCTCAATTCAATTGGGAGGGCCATCTCAGCAGATCATGATGAGAATTCTGTCCTTTCAATGGAATTCGTTGAGTTAGTCTATTGTCTACAAGTGGAAGATGATGATCTTATCTTGTCACATGAGATATCTCAAAACATTAGTGACTTTGTCTTTTCACTCCAAAGATGTTATAATTTATCTGATCCCATGAAGATCCCATCTAAAGTTACCAACTCTAATGGTGATGCCACTGACTCATCTACTGCAGTTGCCTCTCAGAATAAAGAAATTATGGCCTCCTCACTTTTATAGGTTCATGTTTCCATGGAACCAACAGGGGCCAACAGTGATCTAAGCACTACTGATGGACTCCTCGAATTGGTGGAACTAAATGTTACTAACCCCCACTCATTTTAGATTTTCACACTTCTAGTGATGGCACAAATCCCCCCTATGTTAATGGCTAAAATATTTCAAAGGACCCCTATGTTCCTCCATTGGATATAGGACTTCATAATCCGACTACTGAATTCATTGACTTCGGCTCCACTACTAAGTCTCCTTCACCTAACATAACAACTCTATCCACACTAGATCCTTTGGCTCTTGGTAATCAGGATTAGATTACAGGCCTAGATGTTGACTCTTGCACTCCTATTAGTCTGAATGCTGCACATAATGCATCTAATTATAGTGTTGATGGCATTGCTGTCATTCAGAATAGTGTAGTTCAAGTCCATACTGCATGGCCAGAACAGAAGAAATCAGATATTATATATCTTATTCAGGGTATCCCTATTTCCAAAATATAAATGGGGTGACCACCAAAATAAATAAATCAAAAGGCAATGGAAAATAATAATTGGGTTTCCACCCCTAGCTTCAAGTTCAAATGAAGATCCTATTTTGGAATTTTCATGGTTTGGAAAACTGAGACACCACTTGGACATTGTTACACCTTATTGAGACACATTGACATATTCTTATATGATTTTTTAAACCTAAAAGAATTTTCTCTTCCAGTATTTCCAAACTTGATTTCTTGGGTTTCCATCATATTGACACTAACAAATTCACATCTAAAATTAAGGGACTTTGGGTCCTGGATCACTCTTCAATGTCAAGTATTTCTCTGGTTCCTCAATAGAGCAATATTTCACTTGTGAATTTTATTTACATGGTACTCACCACTTCTGATCTTTCATTTATGCATTTAACATCTACCAGGTCCATAGATGCATATGGATGGACATAAGCCCTCTAAATTATTCTATCATTTGGCCATGGAGTATTCCAGGATATTTCATTTCTATTTTTCATCCCGATGAAAATATGGGATCTATGAATAATTCTATCTCCTCCATTGAATTTCAAAATAATGTGGAAAACAAGGATCTTATTTAGGTTAACCCTGTTAGAGCAATGTATATATGGGACAAGAGATATATAAATAGGTTTTTTGCTAGCATAATTGACAGGGCCTTTGTAAATCATTCCTCCTTGGATTTTTGGGACTCTATTTCTTGTATAACTATTCTAAGGATTAATTCAGACCATCATCCAATCCTGGTTGATCTTGTTGGGAGAGGCTCTAGGCCCCCATTCCCCTTTATGTTTAACAAACCGTGAGTGGATCACAATGAATGTAGGGATTTGGTACAAAGCATCTAGGACTCTATCAGCTACAAAGATGATGCCTATTCTTAAGTCCATAAACCCAAAACATCCAATAAGCACTTGAAAACATGGATAAAAAAATGTTTTTGCTGTATTGATTATGATATTTCATTTATTAAATCCTTGTATCATCAATCTCAAGAGGCCGACACTCACAAAAATTTCACTATTAATCTCATGGGTGAAGTCGAGATGACTTCTAATATTAATAACCTTCTCAACCAAAAATATGCATTACAAAGGGATGCTTTTATGGTTACGTGGATGAAGGATGGTGATAGACATTCCATATTCATTAATTCACTCCAGAAAATCAGGAAGGATGCTGGGCCTCTCTCCTTGATTAAGGATGTTGATCACATCATTGATAACAGAAGGGACCTCTCGAGGAA
The DNA here is from genome assembly GCA_963277665.1 of Viscum album. Taxonomy (NCBI): domain Eukaryota; kingdom Viridiplantae; phylum Streptophyta; class Magnoliopsida; order Santalales; family Viscaceae; genus Viscum; species Viscum album. Next base: position 926,225,178 of record OY728119.1, on the reverse strand, counting down.
TGTTGTTTCATATTTTAAGAACATTTTTGTTGGAACATCCTCTACTTCATCCCCTAGGGAATGAATTCTTCCAAGGATTTTTCATCAAGATGAAAAATCCACTATCAACTCTATTCCATTGGATTTTGAAATCATGGTGGCTGTTTTTATCCTCATACTCGAAAGCTCTCATGGAGCAGATGTTTATGAAAATTATTTTTTCCAGCCTTATTGGGATATAATCCATGTTGTTGTCTACAGATTTATCATTCACTTCTTCAAAGGGGGATCTTTTCCTCAAGTCATGAATGCCCAATTTTGTGCCCTTATTCCCAAAGTGGAAAATCTAATGAGATCCATCTTTTCAGACTAGTTGTCTTGGATAAGACCATTTTCGTGATCATTGGAAAAAATCAAGCCAACAGGCTCTCTCCTATTGCATGAAAAAATGTGTCTCCTAATCATTTTGGTTTCATTTAAGTATGATCAATTCAATACTACCTTATCACTACATCAGAATGTGTCTGCATTCTTATGAAACCCTCTTGGCGTGGCAATATTGTGGTCAATATTGATGTTAAGAAATCCATTGATATTATTAGTTATAAATTTATCTGCAGTGTTCGTTCACTGTTTGGCATTTATAGTGTTTTCATTACCTGGGATAAAGCCATTTTATTTTCTACTCACATTTATATTCTTTTTAATGGTTCAGCTGAAGGATTCTTTGATTTCTACAATGTTGTTAGACAAGGTGACCCCCTATCTGCAATTATCTTCTCTAGCATTGAAGACTATCTCAGCAGGCTCTTTTTCACCATTTCTTGTAATGGGAAAATGGGATCAATTTTTTATGGTAGGGATCTTCATGGTCCCACACATCTGATGTATGATAATAACATTATTCATTTCTCTAATTGGAAAAAAGGAACATTATCAACATCAAGTGACCACTTTTGCATTATGAAAAGGTCTCTAGTCTGGAGATCTGATAGGGAAAGTATATTGTTTACTTTGGATGTGGTATATCTACCAATAAGAATCTTGACATTATTATAGATTTTGGAATTTGGGATGGACTTATTAACTTTAACTATCTTGGTGTCCCCATGTTTTGGGGAACACTGAAGGCCTACTACATTTCTGACATCATTAGCAATATACGAATTCAACACTCTTCTTGGAAGGTAAAATCCTTATCCATTGTTGTTCATGTTTGTTTTGTGAAATAAATTAATACATCCATGTGGCTTTTCTCTTTTATGGTTTATAAATTCCCTTGTTCTATCCTCAAAAACATTTATATCTAAATTAGAAACATTGTCTCGAGCAGTATCATAATGGAATGAAGGATTGGCACTGTTTCTTGGAACTCCTATTTCATTTCATAGGATTTGTGGGGCTTAGGAATTATGAATCATGGGTGAATCAATGACTCTATGCATGCATCTTTTTTTGTGGATGCTCATGAAGGGTAATTCTGATGCTCTCGGGTTCCTTCGGGTCAAATTTCTACAGAAACTCAAGACAAGAAATTGAAACTAAAATTTCTAATCGGTGTGGCCTGCATTAAAGTCTGTCTTTACATCTATTATATCCCATTCCAAATTTTTTGTCTTCAGGGACTCTTCCCTAAAATTTTGGAATAGGAATCAGACTAGTACCCCTTAAATAATTCTCTTGTGGGTGATGAAAAATTCTGAATCTGGACATTTCTATAATTGAATAGTTATGCAGTATTGAGAACCTACCAGATCACATTGTTATCATTGTGGATAATTATGTTTTCTCATACAGAGATTAATTCTGGGATTGGGAACCATCTATCAACTGATTACTCACTTCCAAGCTATTTTATAAGCACTCTAACTACAAGTCTCTTCTTTTTAGGAGTCTTAGAAATATGAAAAGGACTTTTTTTAGACCCTCTCGCTCCATTTTTTTTTATACTGGTACATAGGAAGCTTCCCCATGAACTGCTTTCTGTAAGCATTAGGAATTTCGCTGGGCTTTCGATGTGCTCTCTGTCATCAACACAGAGATGACATTAACCATCTCTCTCTAAGCTGTGGCACTTCATCTTCAATGTGGAAAGTCATTGCTGATATTTTTGAAGTAAGCCTACCTCAGGTCTCTTCAATTCATGAGCAACTCATGAGATGGTATTAACTTGTGATCTCACCCCTTCACAAAGATATGCATCAGGTTGTTGTGGAAGAACTAATCTATTTCATATGGTCCTCTAGAAATAATATTATTCCTAAAATCCTCCACTTCACTGTGCCAACTGCCATCTCTGCAATACATGCTACTGTTTGCGACACCATCATACCGTTGAAGCACTACTCTTCATACTCGATACATTACTTCAACGTCCTCAAGAGGATTGTTGTTAAAGGTAGACCTCATCCACCCCATGGTATGCTTTAGGTTTTCTGGTAACCCCCCTTTGTGGGATGGATAAAAGTTAATTCGAATGGTGCCTCAAGTGGTAATCTTGTTCCCTATGGCTACGTTTCCATTTTCAGAGATCAGCAAGGGATCTCCTTTGATGTTTATATGGATCTTGTGCCCTTGTTTCCTCTCTCGAAGATGAAATGATTAGAATTATGTCAGTGGTGGAATAGGCATACCGCCGTGCTTGAAACAATATATGGCTTGAATGAGATTCTACCATTATTTTCCATTCTATTTGGATGGTTCTTCTCAGGTATCTTAGAAGCTTACTAATCAGTGGCACAAATTCTTGGATCATATGTTGTCTATGAAATATTTAACCACTCATGTCTATAGGGAGGGAAATTCTAGGCCAGATAGTCTTCCAATTACCGTCGTCAATGGCAGTGACTTCGCATGGTGTGATGTGATCCATGACGACCTCCACTATTTTATCCAGATGGATCAATGTAAACTTCTAATCTTCAGACTCTTGTATGCTTTCCTTTCTTTTCCTATTTCCAATAAAAGAGGATTTTCCTTTTTGGGAAAGTTCTCATCTTAATATCTTAAAATATGAAATAAAAATAAACCAAGATAAAAAACATGTACCATAGTATATACATAACAAATAATAACCATCAATTATGAGATTATATAATTTATGATGTTTCAATAGCGTGATATCAAAATTCAATAATAATATTATTTGGAAACCTAACACATGAATGTTGAAAATTCATAATATTATTAACAAGACTAACTACAATATATCCATGAAATAAAAAATAAACATAGTTATAGGTATCATATCAAAAAATTACTTTGGTGAAATATTTATCCACATCATATCCAAATGTATCTTTGTATGAATTTTTTAGTTGTATCAAATATTATCATAAACAAATTATCCCTTTTGATGTAAGTCACATGACATTTCATTATAAGTGTATATAAATTTCATATTTATAATACAAAAATTAAAATCCACACAAATGTGTCCCATGTAAAATAAACCAAAAATAATGATTTAAAAATAAATGAACATAAAAATTGTTTGTTACATTGTTTCAATTTTTTATATAATAATAATTTTTCATTAGATATAAATAATAAGCAATATTTAATCAAAAAATAAAATATTTAAAAACTATAATTATAGTTATATAAAATTAAAATATTTATAAACCCGATTGATATGTTACTAATAGATATTAAATATATTATAAAACTATCGAAATGGTATTTTATATTTATTCGTAACATTTATTTAAAATAGAAGTTATAATGAAATTTTAGAATCACTTTCATATAAATAAAATCATCAAATAATATGTTTTTTTGAAGAAATCATTACAATAATGGAACATAAAGTTTTTTATGTATTTTTTATAAAAAAAATGTTTTTTAATTTATATTAATTTGTGAAAATAATAAAACATTCATTTTTTATATTTTCAACTAATTTTAAAAATCACTGTTATTGATGACTAAAAAAATAGTTCTGTTTGAAAATAAATGAATTGAAATTTTAGTATTACTAAATAGAATACATATATTAGATCCAAAATAATCATAAGACACATTTTTAATAATACATAACTAATAAATTAAAGTGTATTCACCTCAATGGTGATGGAAATAACTCTCATAAACTATAAAATTTGGAAAAAATATGTTAGAAAAATAATTATATTTTCTTAATAATGTAATTTTCTGGAATTTTTTTTGAGTGTCTCAAACCATATTTTCATTAACATGATTTCATCCCCAATAGATATCTTGGTCATTAAATATTCTATCTATATTGAAATGAATTTATATTTTATGATTTTGGTGTTCTTGGTTGTTGAACATTATTTCATCTATGTAGCTTTATATTGGTATATATATCTAGTTTACTGCCCCAAATCATTAATAAGTCAGAATTTGTTTTGTTACAAGGTTAAACAGAAATGATTTAGAATATATGATTATTATTTCAAATTTATAATGTGTGTAGGTGGTTTTTTTAATTTAGATTTAAATATTCATACCTCTATATCTATTATGTTGCAGTAAGGTGTATTTATGTTTTGATGATGATCCTTTCTTGGATTAAATAGTTATCAATTTGCACAATATCCTCTTTAATTTCATATATATGGGGTTTCTTGGGAAATTATATGATCTATTTTTTACAGTGTATTATTCCCATTAATATTTTCATGAACTTATTTAAAATTTATCATTCTTCTCTTAACATGTTTCAATGTGGTGCTATAGTTAGGTTAAGGAAATCAATGACTCGAGTGACAATATGGCTAGAGGTATTGTGAAACCAAGGAGAGGAAACGACAATAATAGCTAGCTAGTGAAGAACCACTAGAATGATGGTGTATTGCAATGTGTGTATAGTTAGATATATAGTATCCTAGTAAGGCTTTAAAATCTCCCTAATTGTGTTGTGAGACCCACCAGGTGGACACATGGGTTGACAACATATGCTTGCTATTGGTGTCTTCTGGCTACCTGGTAGGGTCTTTATATGCAACATATGTGAGTAAATAGAATGGATTTTTTAACCACTGGAATCCTAGATTCTGATATATTTCTCCTAAAGTGGAACATTATTCATGTTTTATTTATTATTATATCTCTTCCGGTATCTTGGGTCTTCTCTATCACTTTTCATATCTTCTTTCACTAATTCTAAATTCTGATGATACAAAATCATTCTGCCTCACATATACTTTCATACATCAATTTATTTCTCCATTGAATACTCGTATTAAAAATTTTATGCTTTTTTTAAAACAGTTTCTATAGGGAACAATTTTGTATGAAATGGGTCCCTTCCATTGTTCATTGAATACCTCTTATCTGTTCATAAGGGGGATAGTATACAAAAACATTTTAAAGAATATTTTGAATTTTCTATTTTTTCCATCAATTTTGATCAATGTAAAATGTTATGTGCATGACCTAAGATAATTATAAACCCACAAAAATATCTTATTCTCTATTCTTAGAGAACCTTCAGTCCCCATTTTTTTAATTTGTATCGTGATAGGTACATGTGAATACTATATATGTGTTCCTACGATTGACCGAAAATTAACACATGGATTCATTATTACAAGATAAATCTGATGAATAATGAATTTTTATGATAATTTTATTAATATATAATTATTATAACATGGTAACTATGATAATTGTCTTGAGAAGGTAACATGTCTCCAGAATGTTCTTACAAGACATGAATGTGGAATGGACTAATGAAATGAAGGAATAAGTATATAATGTCATATTAACAGGAACTTTTCCATTAATGAATGTGGTATAATTTTTTATATAATTGTTAACATGGAATATAAATGGGGGTTATCTTATCTTTGTCATTTTATCATGAAACAGTTCCTTAAAACTATTCAGGATTAATTATTCAATGATAAATATGATATAACATATTAAATAGGATGATTATAGTAAAATTGTATAATTCACCAATTTGAATTATGAAAACATGTTTGGATTCTTTTGTAATTTGCATCCTAATTTGATTGCTTATATTTCTATCTTGTTAATACAATTGGTTATATATTATTACTATGTGATAGATACATGGTCACCTACGTACCATGTTCTAGAATCGTGGTAACCTATCATCCAAGTGATAAATTCAATGTTATATACCAATTGAGGGATAAATTTATTTTACAAACTACTTGTGGGGTTGATTCATGGGTTCATATTGACTGACGGAATGATGCACGATTATGTGATGCATGAGGGGGATATATTTATTTATAATTAATTATCTGGTGGGAGATACCTTGTAACATTATTTACTATGGGTACAAATGAATGTACCTTGATACACGAACTAGGTGACTCATCCTAGAAAATGGAATCCACCGATGTAATAAGTGATTCATCATAGGAATAAAGAATGAAAATATTTATAGAGGTACTAATCATTTTTCCTACCCAGGTTTGTCTTACACAAGGTTTCAACAAAGTGCTCGAGGCTTAGTGAGTTATTCTTTTTTCCTTCATTAATTTATGATATAATTTCCCTATATATTGTATTATTTCATGAAATATATGACCATATTATATTTTTTGGAAAACATGGGTATTATTGGGTTGATTTTTAGTCTTTTTATTATGGGTACCATTTAGTACCATGCGATACATCATAGATTCAATTCAAATAAAAAAGGTTAAGGGGAATTTTGTTTGATTGGAAGTTTATTGTATGGGATTAAATCATTGATTATGGAAAACATGGGTTCCAAACCATGGTTTTTTGATTCATTATAACAGATTTAATTATTAGTTTTATTTATAGAAATTTTATCACAATGTTTATTTTTTTATACATTATTTCAAGACATGGTTATTTATTATTATTTTGATTTTTTATTTATCTATCATCATCTTGAGATTAATTGTGTGAATGATATATCTTATATAAATTGGGGATGATACTATATTATTGATGGTATAATGACCATATTATATTATAAACAGCCTCATTTATAGTTAAAAACATATGACTTATATAGACACATTCTTGAAGACATGTTTCCTTCAAACATATAAGATAAGGGATAACCTGGTCAGGGATGTTAAAATTTTTTATTAGAGATTGGGTCATTTATAAATCATTTCTATAGGGGGCTGATATATGGAAGAAATACATGTGTTGGGGTTTGATAATAATTTCATGAATTGAAAGTACATGTCCTATGTGTGGGGGAAAACAATGTTCCCAAAGATGATATTTCCCTTCCTGACATTTTTTTACAGTACAATAAGTTTGTTATTTTATATTTCCTATTTCATGTGTTGTATTTTATTACAATTTTATAATATAATACATTAGGGTTGGTATAACATGTAGTGTGTATGCATCGATAGTGGTATTCCTATAGGGAACTACTTTGAAATAAAATTTTTATGATCTGAAAATAATTACAACATATAATATATATTTCATCATAAAAAGTAAAATTCAATTAAATTATATATCTTATAAGAAGGAATGAATTGAAATTTTATGACATTTCGATTCAATTGTTAATAATTGTTGTAATTTATAGCTATATTATCATTGATCCTATATAGTTTTCTATTGTTGATTATAATGTGTCATGATTCTTTGTTAGTCACTTATTTATAATGTTTATCTATATCATATTTTGGTTAAGAGTTTTGATAATGGTAACGGTTACACACCTAAGATAGTGTATTTGATAGATCAAAAGAATATATAAACCTGATGGATGATAGAAATCATGAAATTATTCTTCAAGTAATGTAAACCATATAACCAGAAAATTGTAATACACTGAATTCAATGTCTGGTCACAATATAAAAATTTATCTATTCAAACATCCCAAATTAACTAGGAACATAGGACTTTATGATGATGAGTTTAGGATTGAATTAGATTATATGATATTCAATCACCCTGAGACAATAGAAAAATTGTGGGAGAAACTTATGACTAATAAGCCATATAGATTATCAAGGTGATGCTTGGATATCCAATAATATTCCATTCAATAAGGGGGGACCATAGAAGGACCCAGATTTGATGTTTAAGTTTCAATTTTAGATAGAGTTTTTGAGTAGTGAGTGGTTTCAGATTTAACTCACATAATTTATTGGATCACAATAGTGATGCATTATAATGGAGTGTTCATTGAAATGATGTGGTTGGAAACCCCTTTGGAAGTTGGTGAGATTCCCAATGTTAGATGTTCCATTATGTGATAAATTATGAGATCATGCCATATTTGAACATATTTAGGTTCATTATCTTCCCTGATTAAATGATTCATGCTCTCACTATAAAGGGGAAGATAAATGTGGCCATAAATTGATTAAAAAAATCACTACAAGATTATCGAGGATATCTTCTTCATTTAAAAAGAAGAAACAAATTAAAAGTTACTACTAGGGTGGTTGAGATCTTAGAACCTTGGGGAGTGGAAATCCATCACAATACTATTTCTATTGGAAATTCCTTTTGTGCAGTTGTGATGACTAGAATTGTTTAGAGTATCTATTCAAATTTCAAATAGATCCTAGTGAAGAGGGGTATGTCAGATTCTGGTTATAAATTATATCTATACCATTGTAGACACATGTCAATTGAATGTTAGAGGTATGATTATTGTTTCCCCATAAATTATATGAGTTTTTTGTTACATTGACTTATTTTTCTTTTATATCTTCTCAATTTTTCAATGAATTTCCATTAATTTTTGGGAGACTATTTACAATTAAGAAAATTTATGAAACATTCAAGGTGTGGTAAGGCAGATTTAAATGCATCTTGGAGTTTTCTCTTCAAATTAGTGGATTATGTTTCATTACATATCATCCATATGGCTATGAGTAGGATTAACACCAAGGGATGTTCTAACGTGGAATGTATAATTAGATCAAAATTTTTTTTGTCTCTATTTTCCTCACCTTCCACTTATGTCCCTTCGACTTTATACAGTATATTATCTTGGTCTTCTCAAATCATCATTTTCCCATTTTTAAGGGTCTGACATTCCTTGCTTACACACATCTTGTTTGACCTTGTTTCCCTCAGTGTGGTATTTGGTTAATAATATTTTCTTCAATTTGAATTTCCACTTAGCCACAATGCGTCTACCTGAATCTCAATTTCCCATTTTCTCATACTTCCTTCTTAGATTGTGGATTCATTTCATTGTAATTCCTTCTTAACTATCCAATGATAGTTGCCTATGACTATCTTCAACTGATTTTACTTCATTTTTAACCTGTACTTGTTATTTGTCATCAAATCCATTAAGGTGGTTTCCAAAATTTTTCACCAGGACACTTTAGTAGGGCTTGAACAGCTCAAGGACATCAACATTCCCACATTAACATTATCGAACAACATTATTCCATTTCACAGATATTTCAGGTTATATGGGTCATTTGATATAATAGTATTTTTGTCCAAGGAACTAAAAACATTCACCAATTTAGACCCCCTGTTCCTTATTACTAGTCTGATAAGAGAAAATACTCCACATAAACATAAAATAACATAAATATTTTAGGATATGGTTGAAGTGCATATTCCAAAAATACCATCCTTTAAAACATTTCCACATAGATCATCCTCTACAATGGTATCCATCTCAATTGCAGCAAATCAAAAGAACAACTGACCAAAAGGATATTTCACCTATATCTCTTTAGAGACCACTAGAATTTGATATATAAGTTTTTTACTCACTAAATCCCTTTTCAACAGACCTATGAGATCCACCACCTTTGGAGAAGGGTACCTATGGAGTGTAGCCTTCTGATGGCCAACCAATTTCATATCTATGCCTATCTAGTGCTTCAAATTAATATGCAACATAGTCATTGGATCATTGATGTAATGCCCCAACCCCAGTTACCCAGAGTCAGTGCATTATCATATAACATTGGAATGATCACAAAAGATCACGTCTCAAAAGTCCGATTAGTTTAGTATCCTTTGAATCAATAGATGAATTCATTAGTCCTACATTATATCATAAAATGAAAACTACAACAACATAGTCTCCATAGTCTACACTCATATCCACTCACACTATCCCTGTAAGACATTCATAAATTACATCTTCACATTTTGGGAAAAATAAAACATAGAAAGGGGTGAGCTCTGATTCCCACTAAGGATAAAAATATAGAAAAATCATTTATAAATAAGCATAAACATTTAAGGCAATGTATAACTAAAACAAAATCCTTTTAAAATTGATCTCCATCATAATATGGCAGAAATAAAATGAAATAATGAAATTAACATATTCACATGGATATTCTACTAATAGAATAATCACATCCAATATCAATTACCACTTTCATAATTATGGAATGCATAATTCCAGACTATCATAACCACATAGTCAAGGCCTTGTGCCAAGACAACAAATAATAATTCGTCAAGGCCTTGTGCCAAGACACTAGTTTTTCTTATGAGACCAAATAATGTATCAAGGAGCATTATTGGGATCCACCTGTCACTTATTATGTCCAATGAATTCCTCATATTAACATGTTTAAACATAACATAAACATTCATATTAAAACTACCATACAAAATGAAAATACTTTCTCTATAAATCATGAATGGTATAATAATCACACATACAAAGTCAAAAATATCAGAAAACCTTAAATACAATATGGAAGTTTTTTATAATAATAAATCAACTTAAAATAAGCATAAAATCCATCAAAGGATGTTAACATAGATGAAATCAAAACTATTTGAGAGAAATATCTTTTTTAAGTCATTTAAAATTCACATAATTATAAAATAAAACATTTAATTTGAAAATATTCGTATAAGAATGTATGTGATGTTTGTATGATGTTATAACGTCATAAAATAGCCACACCCACCATATAAGTTAAAAAAATAATTCTTACCTTAATTTTGTCGAAATGGTTAAAAAAGACCTTGTTTGGAAAACAACGGATAGATTCATTTCAAACAAATTTATAAAAATTCAAACAAGGGTATAAATGAAATTAACCCATAGTCTAGTAAATAGTAAAAATTTCGTGAAATACATTTTAAAGAAACATGGATTTGGATGATAAAGAGGTCACATTAGATAATTACGTATAAACAACCTTGAATAATAAAGAGATTGTGAAATTAACCCTTACCTTGTAGTTTTTCTTGGTCGAGGGTAGGTTTTCCTCCTATATAATAGTTAAATCATTTTTATTAAATTATACAATAATCATATACATAAATATTATATCATATATGATTTTTTAATATTTCATTGTTAATAATATTTTAGTATTATTGTCGTTTCAGGTGTTAACTGATTCGTTTTCCTTTATATGCTTTGTTTCGTAAGATGTGTTTTTTATGGATAGGTTGTATCTTATTCATATCCGGAATGATATCAGGTAATTAAAAATTACTTATAATCATCAAATGAGATTTATTCTTGAATGAATATGATGGGGAAATGAATCTCATCGTGTTCGTGGAGACGGTAATCCGTACATACAAACGAACGCTACTTCCATTTCATTTTTCATTTTAAAAGGAATCAAAACTGAATGATACATCGGTATTTTATTATTCCAGTATAATATAATATCTTATATATGTTACTTATTTTCATTAACGCCATCCTTTATACGTTCCATGTATGGTATGAACGAGTAATATCACCTTGAGGGGGGTGGTAGTCTGCACTTGCTCAAATGATATTATCGTATATATATATAACATGAATTGAATAATAGTATGCTATAAAATGGAATTATATAAGCTTATATATAAAGTAAATATCATTAATATCATATTTAATTAATGTTCCATCAAAATTTCCACCATGATAATTGGTAGGAGATCATTGAACAGTCATCGTTTCGTGAGGCGTTTGGTTGTCATCCACAGAGACATTATGATCTTCAACCATTTGATAGATGTGTTTGTAATTGTAGTTAAAATACATCTCATTAAAATATTCAAGTATATTGATTATACTGGTTTTGTTACAAAAGTAAATAATAAGACGAGATTAGGGGTTGAGGAAGTAAAATAAATGAAAAAAACTAAAAGAAATCATTACCTTTAATTTGGGTAACTCCTTTTGGATTATACCAAAAAGGACTCTTGAAGTGACATGTTCCTAAGGTAAGGCTTCTATGAGGAGGATAGGGAAGATGGGAGCTTTATTGGGCAGAGGTTAGATGATCCAAAATTCTTTATAGGTTTTAGAAATTGGTAAGAAGTGGTGTCCTTTTATAAAGAGGATGAGGGTCTATTTAGGAAAGATTGAAAATATTATATTATTATATAATGATATTAGGTTTCTAAAGGTCCAAAACTCATTAAAGTTGATTATAGGATGACTCATAATCGAAACGAAATCATCCAATAATAATTGGAACGGTTTTGGGAGTTATTTTAGACTTTATAATCTTATTTATTTAAATAAATTATTAATGAGGTAAACACTACATAATTATTATGTCGTAAATAATTTATTTTATTATATGTCTAAAAATTATAGGAAAAATACCATGATGTTGGAAATATTTTTATATTTTTAATGAATAATTATAGTTGAAAATATATCATATATAACTCTATGTAAAAAATTTTTCTGAAAAAGATATATGCTTATGTCATTTTTGTATTTACTTTAACTTAATTAATGTAAAGTGTCGTTATCACTTAAAAGTGGCCCCATAGGGTCCCCAAATCGACCTAAAGATGACCATTGTTGGACATGTATCAACCAATAGGGTTAGGACATGTTTTAGGGTAATTTAGTATTATTATAATATTATGTTTTTTACCCTTATATACCGGATTTACTATTTAACCATGGTAAATAAAATATCTACCGAAGAAATTATTCAAAATGACTAAAAATAAGAGTTACTATTTACACAATTTAGACCTCTTGATTCTAGATATTTAATCAATTTTTCTAAATTGAAAACAAATAAGTGGAATATAATAAATTTAAATTAATTCCCTTTGTCGAAACAAAAAAGCGTGTTTTTAACAAATAATAACTATAAAAAGATTGACACCTTCTTATGTCTAGTTTAAATTTGAAATTATTTCCAATGACCAAATCCTCCTATTTGGGAAATCAAGAAAACCCCATATAGTTCAATAAATCAATTTTAACTCATTATTAAGAGGTTAATGGAAAATATATATATTGGAAAAATCCTTCCTTGTTTTGGTGGAATCAGAATGTTTGGTAAGGAAAAACAAATGGAGATTACAATTGGTGTAATGAAGGGGTATCTTCTGTTCATTTATCATTGTGTACAATTATTCATGGTATAGGTCAAGAGATTATATTTGGATGGAATGTCCTCCAAAATTGTGATTTGAATGGATAGTTAGAAAGGAAAATCAATGTCCACCCTGTATTGGTTTTCCCTGTTTACTTTTTGACCAAATCAATGTCTATGTACTCCTTATAGATTTATATATGGTGAATTTTATTTATCATTAAAATACATTCCATGGTCATGAATAGTGTATGGACTGTATCGACATATAAAAAGAGAAAAATTACTATTACCTGGAGGGAATGTGTTAATCAAACTGAAATGGTAGGCATTAGGATCATAGACCTCAATGTCTTTAATGATGGTCTCACTGTTAAAAACACATGGAACATAAAATATAATGATGAATCCAATGATTCATGTCCACCAGATTCAATGGGAGACATATAAATGGATTTAAATTATAACTAACATCATGTGTTTGGATGTCTATAAATCAATCATGTCATATAATCATTTTCAACTCATAGTGCTTGGTAGGAAGAGAATCTATAATCAACTATTGGAATATTAATTTGTAGGGAATCGCATTATAGGATATCGTTTTTCTTATCCTTGAGATTCAATACACATGGCCATATTCTATTTTCTTAAAGAAAATGAAATTCATGGGAGTCTAGTGGATACAAATGAAAGGTCTAGAAATTCAGTGTTATGATATTATGGATTAGGACACCATGTTATGGTAAACAACCTGAGTAGGCCATTCCGTACTACAGATATTTATAGTATGGAATGTAGAAGCTCTATCGGAACACTAAAATGGATTATGGACTGACAATAACCCTTCCTACATTCCTATATATTGTTTTTATTCTATGGATATTATAGAAAATAGGTATTCCCACTCATGATCAGATTAAGGGAATAGGGAATCACGTTATGTCAGCATACTCCCTTTTCAAGAATGCTAATGGGGATTTCCCTCAATTATTTTTGAGATATGATTTTCCCAAATTCAATTGGAACATACAGTATTTTGTAGGATGACTATAGATATCACATAAAGGTACCTCAACTTCATGAATATATTTCGCCTATTTTCTATATTGAACATGTAAAAACCTCTCCCTTTCTACAATGTCTTCAATTCCTATATACATTGAAGACCAAATGGAATGAAACGATATTAAATAATTAAGACTCATTTGTTCATGTTCTTGTTATATCACTGAATAAAGATACATACACGACCTCAGTAGTCTAAACTGGAATTATGTCAAATTGTTATGTTGAATTGAACAAAATATAACTCTTGGGTGGGACATGATGTTCGGAGAAACCAGAAATTATGAAATATAATATTTAGAACCCCTAAATTAATTCATGGATAAAGTTTAATGTGTATATGTCCTCTTCAATAACATTGAGTCCCCCATGTAGTGGACATGAATTTTACACCTACCATAGTGTAATAAAGGTATGATTCTACCATCACATTAGAATTGGAGATTCCTATGGTGGTAGTTTATAGGCCATTGTGTATGAAATCCATTATGCTATTCTATAGAACTATAGAAATTCAGGGATTATGTACGAATCAAAATTTTCTATCATAACATTGAAAACAAGAATAATGAATATGCGATGGAGGATTATTCATCATTAGATTGAATGTTTGAGGAATATAACATGAGTTGATGTTGACATCTAAAATTCATATAGAGAGAAAAATTAATCAGTGGATGTCATAACAAATATGGTTATCAGAGAGGTGAACATGATGTGGTCCTTTAGGAATCCTGACTATTTTGTTCCAATGTTGAGTGTTGAAATAGATTTTTTAATACACACATGTTTTCGTAGTAATATATTTCAACTATTTTATTTCCTCACTATTTTTATAAATAAAACTCACATAAGATCATATTCTCCCATATCATAATATTTTGGGTTATATCATTGATTGACATAGTTATTTGTTATTATTATAATTATAGGATATTAATCATTCATATTCATCAGTTGTATTCTAATAATGTTTTTTTTTGTGATTTATAATATGTTATATAGGCTATAGAGTCCCTATTATACTTAATACATTATTACATCTATTCAGTAGCCTCTTACATATAGGAGGAACACATGATGTCATATGATAAACTAAATTGGCCATGATATATAGAAATAGGTCACCAATGAAAAATATTTGGTCTTTCTAAATATTTTAATTATATTGTAAAAATATAGATGTTTTGGAATTTGGAAGAGAAATGCTTCATTAGATTTTTTTCGCTTTTTATCATTTATTTTATTTCCATTTTATATGATTTTATATAGATTGTTTTTATTTTCTAATCCATGTTCCATGTACTTATATTTTCATATACATCAAATATCTTTCAATTTATGTTTATTATGAATAATTTTATTTAATTGATTATTTCATGGGCATAGGATATTCATGATATTGGGTACTAGTTAAAAATTATTGTTATATGTATCATTGGGATAAATAATGTTTTTAATTGAGTGTAACTTGAACATTACCGGTGGAATGTTCCATGGTACACTATCCTGTAAATAAATTTAATTGTGAAAATCATGGTAGATGTTGTGTTTTTTGATGTTTTAATGTGTTGTCCTTGTTTTTTAGAGAATAATGGTATTTTATTTTTAATATTTTATTTTATATTGTTCTTAGTGAACCATAATGTGGATGTTTGATAATGAAAATGGAATTTAAGATAATGTAGAGGTAAATATCGTGACATTAATAAAAGATATTGAGTTAATTAAGACCCTTATATATTTTATAATGTTTTAATCAAATGTCAATGAAATAGATAACATGATATGGAAATATAAATATATTATATCATATCTAAATTATATGAAAAAATTTCAATTGGGCAATATATAAAATATATGATGTAAAATATGTCAATGATAAGAGACATGTCTGGAAATAATTTATTTTTGAGAAATCATAATTAATATATATTCTAGTATAGACAAGATCATTTTGTAACTACTAACGACTATAATATTTTACTAATTTAAATCTCATAGGTAAATTATTTGAGACTACATCTTGAAACTAGATTTTACAAAACAAAGATTTATAATTACATATATAGACTGTGGTTAGAGATTAATGGTGAAACTGATGCTTTTTGGGGGTATTTTTATTAGTGAAAGGGGTGGTTAATTATTGTTATGGTGAGTGGAATCCCATTCATTATTTTATTCAGTTTTCTTTAATTTAATTAAAACATAATCACCTCTACATCCCCTTATTCCCCATTACCTCACATTTTTATCTTTGTTACAATTAATTCAAAAAATGGATTTTAACCTGGAAGATGTTATTAATAAATGAATAAAATATGATTTTATTTTTATCATATTTTATAATATTTTCTCGTTTTCTTCTACATTTACAATGAATATAAAACAACACAACCAAAATAATTTTTAATTATTTATTTCAAACATTAACTCCATTTTAGAAAATAGATTATCAAAATATGAGAAATTTATCATTTAAAGAAATACCTGTGAAAAAATATCTCTTGTAAAGATTGTTATATAAAGAGATTAATTTCAATATTTATTCCCATATTCGTAATTTTTGAAGACTATTTATAAATTTTATATCCATTATATGATAAAATCACCAAAATATGTGAAATTAATCATAAAATTTAAACAGTAAATACTTTTGAATATATTAATTAAATAAAATATATGATTCATAAGCATTTTAAAAAAAGTAAAAGTTTAAAATCATACCCAAAGAATGGTGTATTAGAAAAAAAAAGAAAGTCTTATTTATGTAATAATGTTTGAATTCTATATACCCAACATAATATTTTATTTTAATTTAAAAATTATTAATTGGATTTTTATTATTTCATATTATACATAAGGAAATTTCATTTGACATATACAATTAATAACCATATATACCAATATACTATATAAATCTAATGAAAATAAATTTCCATATTTCATTCCTATATATGTATTTTTTTAAAATACCCTCCAAATTCAATAACTTTTCACAAATTTTTTATTAAAACATTCGCATATTATATATTTTATACAATTATTATTCATTCTATTGTACTCATTGGTGATCTTGATTATTATTATTCCAATCTTGATATATTTTAATTTTCATATAGTTTTATTCCATTCAATTTTGCTCATAATTAAGTTTCAGTTTTCTATCAATTAATTTTTAATCCAGTGAAATCTTAGACCATAAAGTAATATGTATTTTCCAAAAATTTTTGGTGTTTCTTGAAAGAGGATATTGGTAGAACACAAGTTTTATTTAAATAGCATTTTATAATAAAAAGTTTTTTCAAAAATTTTATCTTCATAGAAGTCAATATATATTTTATAAACAATATATAATAATGATAAATAATAATTAACCTTTAATGAAATTAAAAATATATACTTCTTGAACTTGTAATAAAATAAATTTTTTTATATATTAGTAATCTAAAAGTATTTCTGGAGGTAATATATAATTCATATAGATGACAATAAAAAATTTTACACATGGAGATTTATAAAAGATTACACATAAACTATATATTATTTATATGTAATCATAATTTATGATATTTATCATTATGTGTAGTTAATTTAATTAATATAATTCTATACTTATAATTTTTTGATTAAATAATTCATAGGACCCTTATAGAGAAATAATAGTAAATTTACATCTTTTCAATGTCTTTGTAATAAATTTATATTATTTTAATCATGTATATAACAAACTTATTCAACTAATTTATTGCTCTAGATTTATACAATGAAACACAATGTTTAATTAATATTTTATTATTACAAAAATAAATTATTATTCCGTGAGGGTAAACACAAGTTTCCCAGATATTGATCATTGTGAAAAAAAATATTTAAATAAATATTTTCTCTATAATGGGATATTTTATTTAAAATATGTATAATTTATATTTATATATCCTTGTTCTCATACTATGATAGTTTGAATATTTTATAAATATTAAAATTATAACTAAAAAGTAATTATAAATTATACATATAATTATATACCTAGAACCAAACACCACTATTTTTAATAGTACTCGGGGATGAAAAATTGAATCGAGATATGATATGAAATTCATTCTGGAGATGATAATGAATTGAATAATTGATGGTGGAACCATGATACAATATTAATGATACATGAATTGAAGCATAATTTATATAGAATTATCATCCCTTAAACATTTACGCACGACATTTTTATTCATAATTTCACGTCACTCATTATGTGAATGTATACAAATCTATTTTATTTTGATTTTATATCATTTCATTAAAATATAATAATTTTAATTTTTCATATGATTTACAATCTTAATTTTTTTTCCAAATTAGAATTATTATTTTAGAAAATGAATATTTTTGTTATTCCATCAGTAATAGACAATTGAACCATATAATATTTTCACTAATACTAACTTTAATCATTTCTAGGTAATTTTTTTCTATAATCATTTTCAATTAATAATATTAATTATGAATTTTTATTTTATATGAAATGGATAGAAAAAAAATATTTTTATTCTATTTCATAGAATATTATATTTAATGGCCTTAAGATTGGTAGATGGTTCAATTAAAATGTAACATGATAGTGGGCCGTAAAATGATAAGAAGTTAGAGTTTTTAATTTTAATTGTAAAGGTAATTATTTATAAAAGGGAACTATGGAAACATAGAAGTAGACAATTAATTAAATACCCTATTTAGGGTATCAACTGGAAAATTGGTTTTAGTTAGTTATTAAAATGACTTGGTTCCACCTAATCTTGTGAATATATAAACAATAGTTATAATTGGGGTCTCTCTCGATAAAGTATGTGGTAGTTGTTCCATGAAAGACATTGAAATATACAGAAGATGTAGATAATGTTGAGAACCAATGTATAAATAGTGAAATCCATGAAGAAGTCATATCTATATACTTGAACAGACTACATGATGCATTGTATATAAATTGAAATATTTTAATAGTACATGGGGATCTCTCTAGGGTTTATGAAATAAATGAAATATTACATGATGTGTGATTATGTGGGACACATCGACTTTATAATTCCAAAATTCCTTGGTGTGTTTAAAAGTACAAACCTTAATTACCACTTTACCTATTTACCTTGTGGTCCTGTGTTCAGGTATTGTATAATGAAAAAATGAATTAATCTAATATTGAAGAACATGCCTAATTTTTTCATGTGTCCCATGTATTGTGTACCATTAATGATAATCCATCTCAGTAAATTACATATGAATAGTAAAATATAAGGCAATTTAATTACATTCTTATGGATGACAGAACATGTTTCATCAAGGAACATTTTATGAACTAATTTCTTAATAAACTTTTCCAAATTTTATTTATAAGGTGTAAAAATTTGGAAATTAATAATCCATTATAATTACTTTTTCTGGTATATATCAACATGAATTATATTTCAACTACAATGGAGAATCTGTCTAATGAACACATGGAATCTTGACTCTATAACATTGCTAATATGATATGATAATGCATGTAATACATGAGGATTATGAACATAGTTATTAATCATAATTATTCGTGTAAATGTATGGTGTAATTCCATATTTTTAATTTATGTAGCTAATAATGCATCATTGATTGAGTTTATCCATTCTCCACTATTATAATTCTATGATGAATTTGGTAAAAATATTATACCTAACTATTTATAGTAATCTATTACATATTTTACATCCACATAATATCTCTCTCAATGCGGTGATAGTCTTTGATAGAGAGGATGAAATATGTGATGCCTCAAATATGCGGTGAAGGACATCAATTCTCTGGGTCAGTAAACCAATTTACTAATATTTACAATATGGGGATGATTTTTCCTCCAATATGGTAAAGGAAAGTTGAAAATATTTTTGAATAGTCTGATTAGTTATTAATGAAAAATATGGATGTTATTGTATATAAAACACCGACTTTAGTAGTAGAGAGCATGTAGATGCTTTATTAAATTTAAACTAGAAACTGGTAGTCTTGTCTCATTAGACATGATAGTTTAGTAATATTTGAATACTATATAGAAACATGATTCACATATTATATTTTATATATAATATATATTGTATAAAATCATTTTCTTCATCTTTTATGTTATTCATAATAACCTTCTTCTTATCCTAGGTAAATGGAAAAAATAGTTATCTCATATGCTCAGTATGGGTTTGAAGACAATGGATTCTAATAAGGAATGAATAAATGGGAATTTAAAAATGATGATCAACAAAATACCAAATAAATAATCACATGAACATTAAAATGGATAATGAATTTCACACAAAAAAATAACATACTCACATAGACATTAATGAATGATTTCATAATGATGGGATGAATAATGATTGATATTTAAAACATAATTTCAATTCCATGTTACTTGATGATTGAAAAAAAATTCAAGACATTAAGATAAAGGTTTGCGACTTTAGACAAACTGAATATTATTTGACCCGAGGGGTCAACCAATGAATAAAAATGTTATCGTGGGACCCACCCAAAACATATTTACACTAATTCGTTAATCATACTGAAGGGGTGAAACAAAAAAATTAACATTCATATTTGAAAACTATAATATGAAATTATAAAGCATTCCAAACGTCAAAAAGCATTATCATAAATTATAGTATGTAATTTTAAAAATGGTAACAAAATAGTACATCTATAGTAAAACTAGTCATTAATCATCCAAAGAAATAATAATGAGGGTATCATTAATACATATCCATAGTATTAAATAATTAAATAACGGGTTTTGGTTGTTGATATAAATCACTGTAAAAAATTCATAAAAAACATACATGAGGAAAATACCATAATTATATTGAAAATCAATTTTTAATAAATAAATTTCCAAAATATTAGTAAAATAATTTTTTAAAAAATCATTATAACATTTAGATAATGATTCATTGAATGTAAAAGTAATTTAGGAAAAATATTTAATTTATATAATATATGTTAAAACCAATATTCATTTAATATTTTTAGTAAAACCAATAATATACATCATTTATAAAAATAAAAGATGATTGGTTTTAATGAATTTAACTAAAAATATCCATCAGGGGTAAAACTTTATTTCATAAATCAATTGGTGGGATTTTAAAATATTCATTATAATATGTTTATAAAACCTAGGAATGTTAGAGAAATTGTTTTTGACAGAAGATAGAAATAATTTAATATTTCGATAAAATAAAATTCATAATCATTTAATGATTCAATAACACTGAAATGTTACTATTTTTTGAAAATTTTATAAATAACCATGATGAATATAAATTATAAGGATTAATATAGGAATATCAAATAATTCCCCTTATAGAGACTTAAACATAAACAATCATTTATAATTTGTAGTTTGGGAAAATTACCCTTAACGCTTTCGTAACATTCTAACAGTATGTCAAATGAATTAAATATAGTTAAATGAAACTATCAAACACCATCATGAAAAATAAATAAATTATACAATATTTAAAATTGGTATTATAGACTCCAAGAAGAGAATCATTTCCCTTAGGATAGAATTCCATCACATCTACAAAAGTCATATATAATAAATATTTATTTGTCATAAATGTGATCCTAAAATATAATCATATATTTTATATATTTTATAATACACTAATTTCATTTTATCACATATTTATTAACAATTCATTATTTAAGTAAATTTTCATTGTTAAAACTATTTAATTTTTAATGTTTGTTTCGGTTCGGTATTTTTAGATCATGAACCTTGATAATGGTTCTGACATCTCCATAATTTCAGTAATTATATAATTATCATTTATATTTAATATATAAATATTCAGGGACATTTGTAAAAGTCATATATAAAATGGAATTACACCATTCATGGAGATCGTAGGTCATACATATCAATGAATGTTATTTTAAATTTTCATTAGATAGATGGAAATATTGGAAAATTAAAATTATTCTATAATATAAATAATTTATATTCCTCAAATAAACCCTCATGATCTACCATCTAAAATTTAATGGAAAAAATCTCATAGCTTTGGGGAGGATGTTTCCATACTTATGCACATGCGATGTTATATTAATCCAATAGAATGATAGGAAATAATTTTATTCCTGATATTAAAAAAATTGGGATATAATTATGTCATAATAATAATATATTAATATTATACCCATCATAAGAACCATTCATGAAATATGGGTTGGGAAAATGAATTGTAGCCCAATGTAGAGATTCTATGTTGTACATATGAATGATCTATACATTCACTTCTCATTTATGTGGATGTGTGTAGATAAATTGGAATTAATAATCATAATAAAATTTCAGTTTAATTATGATACTGAATTTTTTAGTCTATAATAATAAATATATATTTAGATTTGGTAATGATGACTTAAAAATTAAAGTCATATCTTAATGTGATTTCTTGTACGTTGAATAAACCCTTTAAAATATCATCTTAATGGTTGAAGGCTTTTTATTTTGGGATTAATAGAAATATTTTAATTTTTCAATAAATATAATAATTTATTTTGTGAGGGTTGTAAAATCATAATTGGATAAGTGTTTGGTAAATAACTGATAGAAGACATGGCAGTTATTAGTTGAGTTGAGGTGAACTATTGGAATTTACTAAATGATTAAATTATAAAAATTCCATTTGAAGGGAAATTATTAAAAAGGGAAAGGTATTACACCCTAAGGATGGATATAATCTAAATACCAAAAAAATACAATTTGGAAATATTAATGTCAGGTTTTATAACATATCTTTTAAATGGATGCCTTTATTAACCAATTTAAATATTAACTATGAGTACATAAGTTTCACTATTTTATATTTATAAAATTAAATATGAGGAATGTATTCGATGATTAGTGGATGTGGGAGGAAATTTTGTACAAACTATATCCCCTTGTGTTATTTAAATATTTGTGTGAATGTTAATAAATTTAATATAGTAACATTTTGATAAATTATCACCAGTTTAAAATTTATCACAATTCATTTAATTTATATTTGAATACATCAAGATCATTTTGTTTCTAGAACATAATTCATTTTAAGACTACTAAAACATATTATTTTTATAGATAAATCATTAAGTACTTTTACTAGCTCAAAATATGTCACTTTCAATATTTTTAATATCATTGATTTTATTTTTATATTAAATGATTAAAAATTATGTATTTTCAACGATCAAAATTTGATCAAAATTATATATTCAATTAAAAATGAAAAATAAAAATTCATACATAATATAATTTTAATTTTAAAAATATTTATATTTAGATTCATTCAGTAATTTTGTTTCTTTATGGACAAATAAAAAAAAGTAAAATTTTTGTGAGTGATGTTTCTTAACATTCCTTGATATCAATATTGTTTTATCATTTCAGTGTAAAAATATTCAATTAATAATACAAATTTATAGACTACATTGAAAACAGATTAATTACATTCATAATATATAATTTGGGATGAAATATTGTGATATTATCACTTTGTTTTAACATTAATTAACCTTATTTTCCCTTTATTGAGTTGATAACTTTTACCTTGGTGAAAACCCATGTTGACCAAAAATTAAAAAATAATATTATCCAAATTTGAACATAATTTTCCTTAATATGGATATATGTTTGAATATGTTGTTTTTATATGTGATATAAATAAAATTTAAAAGATATTACATAAGGTGGTGAAGATATCTTTTTAGGAAAATTCATTTTTACAAAAAATATTTGATTTATTCTTATTTCATGTTTAGTACAAACTCAATATGAATGTTAAATAATGTTAAATTTTATATAATACTAAGAAATAGTTAAAATAATTTCAAAAAAATTGATCAATTTAATTTATTAATATAAATACACATTAGGCACACATAAAAATTAGTTTTAAGAAAAAGCATTCCATTATATTCTAATGATTTATAGTTTTATTGATAAATAATGAATTTATATTATAATTATTTAAATATTATAAGTTTAATATTTTAGATCATTATATCACTACATTACAATTTTAATGGATAGATATAATGATTATAGAAGAATATTTGTTATATAGAATATCGGACCATTAAACTCATTGACGTGTGGAACATAATATTTGTAAAAGAATAAATTTATTTAAAAGACACATGATGGAAAATCATCGGTAATTTCATTCTTCTCTAAATTGAATCTTTCATTAATTAAATTGTTTGATTTTCACCTCGTGAATAGTTTTGGGTAGTTATTAATTTTAACTTTTCTAGGGTCCCACCTGCCTCATCTATCATTTAATTTCACTTAAGTAAATTTACAAGTATAGATGAAGAATTTGTCCTTACATGTATAATATTATCTATATATTCCATTGAGATGCTTTCATGAAAACATAATCTCCCTCATTAATGAATTATTAAGTCCATTAATTATCGCTATATATATTTTTCCATCTTTTATTTTTAATTATATGATATTGGATATTTATTAATTTTTCCATTTTCACCATCATAATTTAAGAACATATATTATTTCATTCGCAATATTAATCCTATTATAGTGGAGTATGAACTAAATTTCCATCAATTTCTTTATTCGATTCAATTTTAATATAATAATAATGTTATATTTATATTATAATTATACGAATTTTTAATACTAATCTCTCACCAAATTAATGTCAAGTCTGAATAAACTCATAATGTATTACAATGTTTTAAATTTCCTTTTTAAAACCAATTAGTTTGAAGATCAGATGTGGTGATAATTTTAAAAATATATATATATAATTCGGAATTTTTTATATAATTTTAATATAAATCATAGAACATGATCAACACAATTAATATTGAAACATAATGAAGGCCTACGAATACATAAATTTGAGATTTTAAGCTAATATAGTGGTAAATAAACAGTTAATTCAACGAAATGTTTTCATTTGGTGAGGTTATACACAACAGTATGTATTACCTCATTCTTTCTTAGGGTGTTTTTGTAATCAAGTAACAAATTACATAGAAATTTCAACTCATTTACAAGTTGGAATTTTCGTAGGTGCAAGACTCACCTTGGATTATTTCTCATCACCATCAATAAAAAAACAATACATCCTGACACCTAATTTAAATTTTTTTATTTCATATTATAACAATATATATATTCTTCAAAATACTTATACATATTAATGCTATTATACTTTAATGAAAATTTTGAGCTATGAGATTCCTCTATTTTTTCTTATTTTAGGTAAGGTATATATTGGAAACAATACCTTTTTTTAAAGATGACAACATAATTTTCATGTAAAAATTCAAATATTTACCATCATTCCAAGATTTATGTTCTATTTAAAATTATCTTCTATATTGCGAGTAGTTTTTATATTTTAGAATAAAATCTTTTTTTCATCATTTTAAAACAATGTGTTGAATCACCTTAGTAATT
This sequence comes from Viscum album, assembly GCA_963277665.1. Lineage (NCBI taxonomy): Eukaryota > Viridiplantae > Streptophyta > Magnoliopsida > Santalales > Viscaceae > Viscum > Viscum album. The sequence continues at coordinate 926,199,390 of OY728119.1, read as the reverse complement.
AAAAGATGCATATTTATTAAATATATGAAAAAAATAACACTTTGAAACAAAATATTGGTAAAAATAATTGTTTCTTCCCACTAATATTAGTTTCTACATTATGTCCCATTTCAAGGTTGTAGTGTTTTTGGAAATTATAATCATTAATTTTCTCCTGATATCTCTTTTTCATCATATTCAAAAATTTATAAGAAAATATATACATTAGAATCTTATGATAATTATATATCCCATGAATTTCATTATAGATATATTGTCTTCATATTATTAGTGTACTGGTTAGTTTTCTTAAAAAAAAATATTGTGTTGGATAGTTATCTCATATCTATATAACTACGATGATGCATAGAAAATATATTTATAATTTTTCAAAAGGATACAACAAGGTTCCCCCATATATTCATAAATATATATAACAAATCCACCATTTCCAAATGGAAGAGTATAAAATGGATCATTCCCCAATATCGACATAAAATATTGAAATATTTTCCCTATTTATTTTCTCATATAAACATAACCCCATTAAATGTATTACTTTTTAATCGTTTATCCAATTGATGAAAATATTGAATAAATTACCAATGGTAACCTTAAAACCCTTTAAAACTACTTAAATAAGTTATTCTCATTGTATTAATCTATTCCAATAATTAATTTTTCATCATGTTATCAACTAGTAATCTATCCATAGAGAAAATATTAACCTAAATAAAAATATTCTGTTGACATTATTCACACATTCAAAATTCCCTTTGTTAATATTTTATTCAATGTGTCTCAAGAAGTATACTCAACTAACTCTCAAGGACCTCATATCTCTTATAGTTTTCAATGTAGTCGTCGATAAATACCACATAAAAATTATCAAGATATTCCCTTAATATAAAATTCATTACATCCATAAAGACAAAAGGTGTTTTAGTAAATCCAATATGCATTCCTTTGAACTCGTAATTTATTCCTCATCCAAAAAAATATTTAAAATCCCATACATCTGTATTCTCCAGGGATTATATTCGAAATGAATGTCAATATTTGAAACTGATTATTCTCCACTAGGTTAATGAAATTAGTAGTCATCTTGAGATATAACATACTACTTATTTCTTATAATAGAATTGAATTCCATATAATCAATTCACAATCATAGAGGTATATGTTTCTTCTTTTTGAAGGGAACATATAAACCCCAAGGTAAAACACTAGTTAATAAATACCGACAATCACATAGCTCCTTTTTCTTATTCTCCAAATCCACTAATTCTAATGTGTCCATTATATAATTATTCAATAATATTGTCCATTCATTATAAGATAAATAAATGAAAAATATGAATTTGTGTTATAGTATATGTCTTGGTAAATCCTCATGAAATATATCCTTTTATTACATTATAATTGATACATACAAAATTTTATGATTGACTATTCCCTTAATATAATCTATATAATATTCTTCGTTAATAATATAATTCAGTGGATCTACTATTTGAGGTTATTCACAATACTGAGATAATGATACTCCCCATACAAAATACAAGGAAATCCCTATCTTCTTCAATAATCATGAAATATTTTTCTTTGAAATTTATTTTTACACCATATTTTGAAATCTAACTGATAATAATAATTTTATTTTAATGAATAATATGAATGATAAAGAATAAAAAAAATATAGAATGATTTTGGTTCTAAATGGTAACCAACTAACAAATCATTATAATATAATTGATTCCAATATGAGTCTTGAAATATACTTCCCATTATTATATTATGCAAAATATCTAATTGTGCTAGAAATACTGAAGATATAAATGTGTGTGAAGATCCCAAATTAAATAAATCATTAGATAAAATTTCAACTATAATTAATTGATCTTACCCATTATATGTCAAAACTCTTACATCATCTTCTATGTTTGTATATTCTTTTCCATGATACCTTGGCCTTTTATAGGGAATACATTTTTGACACATGTTACTATAATTTTCAAATTGTTCCACCTATATATATTTGAATCATTACTCATTGATAGATTCATTGTTTTCCAATAAATATTATGAATGGTGTACTCTCTCTCTGAACATATAGAAAACTTCGATTCCCTTGCATCATCATCCATGTTGAATAATCCACTATTATAATAAGAAGTAAATTTGACCCTCCCCTGGCTCCCTTTTTTGATATTTCCTTTTCATGAGTGCATAAACTCCCATTTTATTTTTTTATTTTGTTCATATAAATAAATATTTGATTCTGCATTATTTTTCATTATATCACAAGAAACTACATCCTCAAATGAGTAGAATGTCTGGGAGACTATATACATTCAATTTGATGGATTATTACTAATAATAAACCCATAAATTATTCTTTTTGGGTTACATAAATAGTCTACAATATTTGTTTTTTAACATAGTAAAGGTGTTTTCATACATAAAAAACATTTTCATATTCCTTTTTTCTTAAATTTATGTATTTTCATTATATATCAGGTTATTATTCTTATGAAAAATGTTTCTTGCATGAAAACGTCTTTAAAATCAATCCATTCCATGATTTATGTTTCCTCATCAGGTTTAGTACATTGAATCAATGAACTCCATTGATAAAAATCCATTGAAAAATGATAAACATTCATGACAAACTTATCCATTTCATTACATATAAAAAATAGAATTTTATATATAGAGCTTTTCAATTTCTCAAATATAAATGGATTTTATCCCCTTTAAATGATGGAGGCAGTAGATGTGTGAAATATTCTGTTATTATTTCAAAAATTCATCAATCTGTCTTATTCAACATATAAAAAGGGTTACTGGTCATAAATGAGTGAAAATCCCAAAAATAATTATATATTTTTAGATATAACCACAATTCTAACTCTATCATCATTATCATTCCGAGGAGGGTAATCCCAACTTTTTTTGATTACATTAAATAATTTTTTATTCCATAAACTAGGATAACATTATAAATAAATGAATATACATGATTAGATCACAACATTATGAACCACAATGCAAATTTTTATAACTAGTGAAATAATTAACATAATCTAAATGTATATATATGAAAAACATATATATAATAAGATTAATATTTTTCAATATATTCTTAATGTTCATCATATGGTTACATTACATGATATATTATAGGTTATTTCTAGTTCCTATGGATCATAATAAACATGATCTAATACAAAATATAATTACACAGACCATAGAATCCTTGAGCTAGGTGTTAAAATATTACATTTGTACTATATAAAAGTAATCATATACCAATGTGAAAAATATTTTAGTAGTCCTGGATAACTATCTAAACACATTATTTCCATATTAAATTATTAATTCAAAATGCATACCATAAAATTATTCATTCATAATAAATTTTGTTCATAACACACTTCTCCATATCATAGAGATAAAAACATCTTCAAAGGTGATATCAGAGTCATATTAATGGAATTCATTTACCAGAATATAATTTTTGTTGATTAATTTTGAAATAAATGATTGTGTTCAAAAAAATACTATATAAATATAAACATAAAGTATAAAAAATAATCCATACAAATTATTAGAAATAAAATATTAACATGAAAATATGTAAATGATTTGATAAGGAAAGAATGATAAATATCAGACATCTAAATCATAATATTGTGGTCCTTTTCACTATAATCTGAAAATAATATGATAGACTTATATTGTGATATATATAAAAATTGTTAAGACCTCATCCAAAACCCAATCGTTTTTACTCATGATACCTACCATAGAATTATGTTTCAATAGAATGACTTTTCTATCACTTTATAAGTGAAAAAAATCCTAAATATGAAATAGGGAATAATTATCAAAGTAAAATCTTCAAAATAAAAAATTCAAAATAAAAAACTATCATTCTAAATGATAAAACTTTCCTAAATAAATTAATTTAATTAAAATTAATCATGAATAATATTGTGAATTGTACCAAAATAGTACACTTTTAGAAAAATTGATAATTACCAATCCAAATAAGGAATAAGGATAATATCATTAAAATATATCCCTAGTGGATAATATTAATAATAAGTTTTTTTTCATTGATTAACAAAAATACCATAAAAATACATAAAATATATTATTAAAGAAAAAACCTTTCACATTAACTATAACATTTTAAAATATATATTTTAGAAATATAATGAGACAATTCATTTAAAATGAATCCTTAATAAATTCAACATATTTATATAATAATAAAATGATTATTATGGTTGTAAATTTCATTTATCCATCAAATATTAATAGCATGATCATTTCCACATTTTAGTTTAGAAAATGTTACTCTTTCAAAAACTAATCAGAATGTTACATTTAAATTAATTATTAGAAAATAATAATTAGTGGAAAAATATATTTAATAAATCATTTGGAACGTTTTTAAAAACAATATTTAATTTTTTTAGAAAATAATAATGTTTGAGAGAATGTATATTCGACAGAAAAAAAATAAAGGCATCTTTTCTTAAAAATATTTTATTAATAATTTTGTGGGGAATAATATTGAAATGAAGTATTACATGATAATATCATAAATATACTGATATGAAAAAAATATAATTGTTTTTTTATAAGAATATCTTATAATTACCATAAGGGAGACTTAAAAATTAATATTCATTAATATTGATGAGATTATGAAATAAAATTGTCCCAAATTGAATAATATAGAATCATTTGACCAATAAAATAAATTCTGCGAAATAAAAATTTAAAATTAATTTATGGTCATTAATTATATATAAAATCAATGGGTATGTATATAATAAACAAAAAAGAAACAACTATGGATATAGAATATGTCTAACTAATGAAAACATTAGACGAAAAACACGTAAATGAGGTTCAACATAAGTTGAATGCATCTAGTAATATTTTTTAATAAATATGAATTGATTATAAATATATTTAAAACCATAATAATATATATAATATATATCATGATTTATATATAACCTTTTATCAATTTTTTATTTATAATTAATTATAAATAGCTTTGTTTCATGTGGTAATTGCTTCATTTTTTATAAATATTTCGGCACTTATGTTATTGTATTTACATGTTGATAATAGTTCTATAATATAAAAAATATTAATCATGAAATAATTATAATATATATTCAATACATAAACATTTCATGTAATTCATAAAATTAATATTTTGAAAAAATAATTATAAACTTCCTAGAGAATGTAGGTTGATCATACACATGAAGATGATATCATTTGTGGGATAAACTAACAATATGATTATTAATACTTATTTCCATTAAAATAATAATTGTTATATAATATAAATAATATATACTCACAAATTAAATAATTATTTACATAAATGTAAAATGTAACAGTACCCAAATTACATCTGATTTTGGGGGTGTTAGACCCCACACACACAAGAGAGACCTTATAATATTCCAATAAATTTAAAAGTAATAAGGAAGATGTGATATTATAATTATAATTATATAAAAACTTCATAATTATCATATATAATAATTAAATCCACTATAATAAACCTAATTGAAATATGGTGGTCAAAAATGAAATGAATTAAAATATGGAGACAATAATCCTTATGTACCCATGAGCGATTCATTCACATCTAATTTGATTGTAAGGAGGGTGGATAATGGTGATATCATATTAATAATAAAAATTATGAAACTAAATTTATTATTTTATTATAAATACAACATATTTAGAAGATTTATAGAAGATATAAAAAAATTTATCGGTTTAGGTAATTACCACTTCATTGAAAATGAAACATTAAATATTATATTCATGTTCTTTCGGTTGGAATATAAATATAAATGAAACCTCTATAATTTTGATAAGAAATAGATGGGATATTTTTAGGGGGTTTTATGTATGAAGGATAAATATTTTTTAAACAACTAAGAGAGTATGTTCCTTATTTTTAATTTGGGTGAGGGTAAATTTCGGAATTTCATAAAAGATTAAATTATAATAAATCGATATTGAAAAAAAATCATAATGGACATGGGTTTATTTTTTTATAATACCGAATAAATAACAACATCCAATAAATTTTTAAAATGACAGTGAGTTTTCTTAAAAATTATAATTTGGTCTACCCCCTTAATTAATATTTTTTAACATTATCGAAATTAATATATTTTAAATAATAATGTGTTATAATTTAACAAATAAGGAAAATAGTGACACATAAATGTACAGTGGATAATATTGTAGACCATTAAATACCCCATTTTCTAATTTTATTATTTTTATGATTTTTAAATTATTTAAAAATATGTTTTTTTAATTAGCTGTAACACACCCAAATGATAAAGGGGTAAATGACTAAATGATATGACTCATTTCAACAAGGTGAAACTTCCTTTTCGTGAGGCTACCTGATTAGAACTTCACAGATAAGCGTGTATGTCCTGGCGGAGTGATTAGGTTGGGTGATCTTCTGGGACGTTTCCCTGGGTGTGTGTGAGTGAGGAAAACGTACACTGGAAATGGCATGTGATGGCCTGTGGGGATAGTATTTAGTCAGATAAGTCGTTTGGGCACGTGGGTGGGCCCTAAGGTGGGGAAAACATATCTACGGAGCAACTAGGTGTACTCGGCAGGCCAGGACCCAATCACCATGTTTAGGCGGGGTGTTGGTGATTTCATTGGGACCCGAATGTCACATTTTCAATAAGAGGTTGGTTATGAATTTTTTCTTCATGATTGTATGGATTAGAGTATTCTTGTCAAGACTTAGGAGGTAGTTGTGATTGAGTTCCTGACCAACTCTCACCGCAATGGACCTTAAGTCACCAGGGGTGGTTAGGGAAAAGCCTACATGTGGATTAGTTATAGTCTTTTCCTATTTTGATTTGGATAGAATGGAATCCAAAAAAATTATGTTATACCAATTATAGTGGTTTTTTCCTGGTTTTTATGTACGTGCATTATCTAATGCCTTCCTTATTATCTGCTGATGTTGTGAAACATCATTCCTCCAAAAAGTCGTGAGAATCTGATGCAGGAAGGCACTAATACTGGTCATCTTTGATTGAATTATCCGGTGGACCCGAGCCTGGTTGAGGTGATTGTGCACACTTTCCAAGATCTTGGATAAACACCACCTCTAAATCCCTTATCCGGCTCTTTCTGTGGCACTTGTGGTGCTCTTTGAAATTTTTATCAAGAGTTCATTCACCAGAAACCACTACTTCTGAATGGCTCCACTGATCCTTGAGTAGATAAGGAATGGTTAGACAGGATAAAAACTCTTTTTGAGTACTTGTAGACACCATAAGAGATCAATGTGTAGTGTTCCACCATTCTGTTAAAGGAACCAAGAAGGAGATGGTGGTACATTATAGTGACGACAACGAAACAAGAGGGATTTTATTGGAATTACATCGAGGTTATTTTCAAAAAAAAATTCTATCCTGAGCCAATGGTGTTGGCCAAATATGTGGTTTTTCCATGCATGGGCAGGATAATAGAACTGTGGCTCCTACATACATTTTGGGGGACTTGAAGAAGTTATGCCTCAACTTTCTCACTCCACACAGTGGCACAAGATCATTAACATCATCAAAACAAATGTGGGGAAATAAAATGCTTCACATAAAAAAGGGTTCCGGCCACAAGAATCTGAAACAAAGCTTCTTCATGGAGTAGATGAGTCTCCAAAGGATGCAGATACTATTCCAATGACTGTGAGTTGTATTATTACTATATCTTTTTCATAGTGACTACTAATTAGATACAAGTGCATCTAACTCATTTTTTTTCAACCCGTACTATTTATCTACATATTCTTATTATAGATATTTTATCTTTTGCAATTGATATTACTATACCCCTCCGTATGAAGAGAGAGCAGTGTCTCCATATTCCATCTTGTGTCTCCCCTCTATCAGTTTTCAAACATTCATTGAGTTTTTTTATACTTGGCATGAAATCTCTTGACGTCATATTGAAGATGGGTTATATTTCTTACAATAAAGCCCAGATTGATTGATATCATTGATGGGTCTACCTTACCACACCTAGTGGTGTATCTCTTATCATTCAATGATAATGGGACTCATGGTTGAGTAGGGTATGACCTTCTTATCCAGAGTAGGGGAAAGTTATATAAGTGTTTTCTTTTGATATCAAGGGAGATTCAAAGGTTGGAGATCTTCCTCTAGTTGTCATCGAGTTTCCCATCGTGTTTCCTTCTATTTTTTCTAGTTTACCACCAGTATGATAGGTTGAGTTTTCTATTGACATTATGTCGGAAGTCAGCATGTTTCTTTTCCCTCTTAAAAAATGTCTCCAACTGAACTAAGAGAATTTATGTTCTAGATAGACTATCATCTTGAGAAAGCCTTTATTCAGCCAAGTGTGTCACATTGGGAGGCATCGGTTCTCTCTGCTATTAAAGCTAATGGTTCCCTTACAACTTCTCTTCTTGATATGTTTCTTCTAGAATACAATGTTGTTGATAAATTTCGTAAGCATTAGAGACACTCTTTTTGGTGGGGAGGCTGATGTCTAGTGGATGTTCTCTATTAACAATGTTCTGTTTCATTAGAATCATTATGTTGTACCGTTAGTGACATAGATGGCTATAATGGGGGATTTCTATAATTTCCAATGATTTTTGCACCCAGGAATCACTAATATCTTCTATGACATGAAGAATAAATTTTGGTGACCATGTATTCTTGAAGGCTTTAACCCGGTTGGGTCATCGATGACATGAGAGACAATGGAAGCTTTCTCCTTGTTTAGTGGGATCTTTTAAGGCTTTTTATTATGTGGGGAATGTTTTTTACCATTTAGCACTACCAACACAGAGGACATCGATACATAATGTGTCTCATGTATCTTTGTTTCGAAATAATTTATCTGACTCATCTCATGTTCTGAGTTGGCTTGATCTTGAAGTGAAACCGATTTTATCTATGACTGGATGACCAGTCATGGATGATGATTCTAAGACCAATGTTCTCCATGGAAGTATGTTACTAATGGTAAGAATGATATGGAAGCATGATTATAATTCTCATGAGATGGGAAGGTGAGAGGCACTGATGGGAGAAAAGTGGCCTTGTCATTTTTAGGGGGAGGCTTTTTCGTAGGCTTTCTGGGGACAAAAAGTTCCCATGGTGGAGAGGTTGTAACATCCCATATTGTTTCAAGTATTTATAAACCATATTTTGATAAATTATTATTACGTTAAATATGAAAAATAGTTTATCAATGAAAATTTGCATTTTTAAACAAGTAATAGAATGGTAAAATTCTCAATTTTTACTCTAGAATATTAAATTAAATATTTTTTGAGTTAAAAACTGAATAAGTTATAGTTTTTGTGGTCTGAAAAGTCTTGGGGAGGTCTAAATAAAATTATTAAATATATTATTTTATGCTCGAGAAATTTATTCAAAATAATTGAAAAACTCCAAAATGGTCCATCATATCAGAAATCTGAGACCAAGGTTATGTTCTAAATACGGTGTTTACCCAAGGAGGGCTATAACATTCTATGGCAGTAGACAATTGGGTGTCTCTCTTGTGATATAATGTTCTTAAATAATATTTTAAAAAATATTTCTTAAATATAATTAAATATCTATCGAATAGTGCGTCATATGTGAATTTTGAGACAACTGATGGCTCTGGAATGATGTATTTTCCATAGGCGAGGTATAACATTTGTTTACATAAGGTGTTTGGACGACTCGCTCACATGAATAACCCTTTTTTTTTAATTAATTAATTATTCAAAATTTTAATTAATAAATATTTAATATCTCTCAAAAGGTTCAACATTTGAGAAATTAGAGACCCTCGTTGTGTCCATAACCCATTGTTTACCCTAGAAATGTTATAAAATTTTTTCGCATCGGGTTTATGGATCCCTCACTCACAATAACATTAGTTTTTATATTTATTATTTCTTTATTTATAGTTTTCATAAAAAAATCACTAATATTTCTCAAACTTCTCACTGTTTAAGAAATCTAAGACTGCCATTGGGTCAGGAACAAGGTGTTTACCCTAGATGGGGTATTACATTCCTTCGTAATGGGTCTTTGGTGTCATTTAAGTTTTACATTAAATTGTTAATTTTATTAAATTCATTTAATTGTTTAATAACCATTGTACTTTTCAATCTCCAAAATCGCACCAAAACTCCATTTTAACGCATATGGGGTTTCAAATCCATCAGTTTTTTAATCATTTTCAACTTTCTCAATTATCAATGCCTTAATTGTGTGATATTAAATGATTAAATCATAGTTTTGAGATGAATCACTCATTAAATCGGGTGTTCCTTTTTGAGATATTTATTGCTGCATTTTTTAGGGTTTTAAATAATAGAACCATAAAATCCTTAGATTGGGTTGTTTTAATAATTTTTTTCATGGCCTTGGAACCCCTCAAAGTGAATCTTTAATCTTTGTTCATCCAAAGTCTTTCAATTCTGGTGTGTGAAAACTTCTCATGGCTCCTCATGTTGGTTTGTTTAGTTTTTATTTTTTCATTTTGATTTCACTACATTCTTTAATTTATAATCATCGTTTATTTCCTCCATCGAAACTCCAGAAAAAATATATAAATACTTATACCTAAGCTATATCGTAATAGATCATGAGATATTTTCAAAAGATATATATATATATACACACACACACACATAGTATATAATTACTTGTATTTTGATAATCACATCATTTTCTTGGGGATAATTGTTTTAGATAATTTTATTAAATTATGATTTTATGACGAATCAAAGGGGAATTATTGAATATTTTTTCACTAGATAAATGAAATATTTTATTAAATGAAAATCACATTGTCAAAGGTTATTATGAAACATATATATATATATACACATATATATATATATATTTATATGGAGAATTAGACTTCTTTTCTATATTTAATTTAGTGATAAAAATTATCAAATGTTGTTTATCATATTATCATATGTAATTTTCCAAATATTAAATATTGTGAATTTATAAAATTCCAATTGCATGGAAATATTAAAAATTATTATTATATATATATTATTAAATGATAATTAATAGAATAATCATATGATAATTTTGATATTATTAATGGTTGGTTATTAATATTATTAAAATAATAATTGCGAGCTTGTCAAATATAATTATTCTTATGGATAATCACGAGCACATGATTTGACCTAACAATAAACTGAAAATTTTCCATAAAAGATAAATATTATCACATGTGATCAAATATTTATATTTTGATACTTATCCTGGTGAGATAAATAATCATCTCATGTGATAATTTAGAACGATAATACTAATATATTCCAAGAGAGTGAAAATGTAATCACATTTGATATTTTATTTCATTGAGAAATAAAATAGAGAGATATATTTATCAAATGCAGTTTATGATTATTTTTATGGATATTTATTACATTTTCATGCATTAACATAAAATGATAATTAAGATATTATCTTAGAGAGGTAAAATGTAATCACATGAAATATTTTATTCGATAATTAGAAATTATCCATGAGGGATAAAATAAAATTATGGCATATAGTATTTTAATCCATAATTAGAGAATTTTTCTGGAGAGAGAAACTATCATCACAGGTGATATTTTTTTTCTGAAATAAAATATTGGGGATTGAATTTATGAACTCTTAAGTTATGTTGAGCATTTTTTTTATGATGATTATGATAATAAGGTCGTGAGGAGGCATATTGCACCACATGTGGTGGTTTATCCTTGCTATTGACATCAACGACCTAGAGTCAGGTGGTTCAATCCCGACAAGCCATAGTGATTATCATTGCATTTGCTTGATTTATTTCTATTGTGTATTTAAATTCAATTGATCAAATTTTCATTAAATTAAATTGATTAAAACATGATTCCGGTGAATCGAGATTTTTCAAATGGTTTTGGAAATGAAATATGGAGAACCTCAATTCCATTGAATTGGGTGTTTTTATGTAATTTTTCCAATGAAAGTTGTTTAATTTAAATTGTAGATATGGTGGAAATGATTTAAATTAATTTATAGAATTTAATTGTGGAATTAAATTTTGTATTGATGGAATTGGATTTTAATGGACTTAGAACTGGTGGAAATGGATTAAAATATTTGATACAAACCCGGTGGTTTTATCTTGTACAAAGGCATTTTTTTAATAAAACCCTTTTGGTTTTAAATGGAAACAAATTAGAACTTTCGATAATGGAAAAATGAGATTGAGCATATTTTAAGCAGTCCTAAAATCATTTACCAATCATGTAAGAGTGCATGAAATCCTTAGGTAGTTAGTGAGTTCTTTGGATACAATGTACGCTACGAAAACGTTCTAAAATATACTTATGGGGGGTCACATCTCCAATGGGTTGGTGACGAGTCTCCCTTGGCCAGGGTCATAGGGATGCCTGTATAAACATTTTGATGAGTTCACATAGAGAGTGCATAATCCTATTAATGGTTACTACTATAATACCTTCTGGCAGATGACCATGTTTGTTGCTTGTTTATTTATATTTTAGATAAAAATGTATGCCAGTTCTTTTGAACTTCTTGACATACCTATAGAATTTATATACAATTATTTATATAAATGTTTTATTTAAGAAATTTTTTTATAAATATTACATCATTTGTAAAATCATTGCTTAAAATATTTATTTCCATCATTACAGAATTTATATCATGTTTTGATTAAATATGATTTTGAATTTCCAAACGTATTTAATTTAAAATTGAAATCTTTTTTTGATATTCCACATTTTTCCTATGTTATATAATCTTTGGTGGTATCCTAATAGGCTTAGGCTCACACCCTACTTTTTCCTTTGAGAGTTTGTAGACTTCCATTTTCCAGGTTTGGGCAATGGGAAGGAATCTCTTGGAGGTGGATCCAGATGTTGAGCTTTGGTATTGGTGAGTTGTATCCATAGGGACCATGGGGCTATTATTCATACTTTAGAACTTGGGTTGTAGAACATTGGGCTTTTTGCCTCTTTGTATTCTGGTACATTACTATCGGTGGAGTTTATTTTTTATGCATATTTTCTTATTTATTTTATTCCGCATTGTTGGGGGAAAAATCATTGCCACTTGCATTTTATGTGAATCCAGGTGCTACTAGATGACCCATGGGGATTGGTAATGACCTTCGGGCTATGTCAGGGATGGCTTGGTTATTGGGTTACCTGGGTATCCTACTGGTCCGTGACATTACCATTAATGATAACGTTGAAACTATTCGATTAATTTTCCTTAAAACACAATATGAAAAATATGTATTTACAACATAATTTACATACAAATAAATAATATTTCATATTTTCTAAAAGATTAATGGAAAATTATATATAACTCATTTTTAGTCACTTTTATGAGTTTTTCTATCATTTATTTTATTTTTTGATTAAATGAATATATACTGCATTGGAGTTGTATAAGAAGATAAATTAATTGTATATTATCATAAAATAAAAATTAAATTATCACAATGATGATAATTTCATTATACACAAAAGTTTCGTTTATATTTTTTATAACATTAGTTGATCTATATGTGGAATGAAAATAGATATCTAAAAATTAGAGAGTGACATTTTTTACTTTCATTTATTTAAATAATACATTTTCCATTTTCTTGCACTATGTTAAATTAAACATAACAAATTTGAGCCTATGGATAAATTGGTTGAAATAAATACATCCAATAGTTGTAAAAATTATGTATTATGACCTTATCCATTATTTTTAACAATGATTTGACTGATTTACTCTATACCGAGTTTTAAATTATTACTAATATTACTATTCATAATGACCAAATACTAAAGGAGAAAACCTAAAATTTTGATCCACCTAAATAAAAATATTTTATATATTTGTCAATATTAAATTCCAATATGTTTATGAAATTAATTTTAAAATATGTTTTCAAACCATGATGATGTGTTTTATTTCGAAAAAATAAATTTTTTAACAAATATATGAATTATTATTAATCCATGTCTAGTAGAAACTATAGATAAATGTTAAGAAATAATTATTGAGTATATAATATTAAAATTTCATTATATAAATTCTAAAAAATTATAAAAAAATTATTTATTAATATAAGGAAATATTTTTCACACAAACAAATACAGATTCATAGAAAAATATGTTTTTAATTTCCAATTGGTTTTTTGTTTTCATTGAAAATTAATGAAGTTATTTTATTTTTTCATAAAAATAATTTTTTTTAAATATTAATTTCGTATATAAATATCGATTAATCTAAAAATATATGATATAATAGTCATATTATAATATTTGAATACAAGAGTGAAATCTTTTTAAAACACCTTATTGGCTGAAATGAATTATATTAAAGAACTTTAATTAACTTAAATGATACATTCTATAAAATATAGATGAACTATATTTGTCTTATGAAATTTGTAAGTCCTGATATAATTTGATTTAGGAATCACATCTTCTATTTAAAAATTTTAAATTAATTATTGTAAAAGTAATTATAGAATAACTAGATTCTTTTATTATATCATCCTTCATGTGGATAATCATTCATTAAATATATTATTAATTTATCAAGTTATGTATTGATTATACAAAATATCTTGCATAACTTGTGTTCCAAATATATTAGTTTTTTGATTTTGTTTTTTAATTATGATATTTTTTAAATGCATTACATGGTATACTATTAAATATAACCTTATATAGGTCATCAAACCCAAAAACAATTTTCGTGCATTTGATTCTTAAAATGGCGTTGATCATTGTTTTCATAGAGCCAGTGGAGAATGTATAAAGTATATATAGATATATAAAATGGTTCATATAAATAATTATTAAAAAATATTTTTGTTTCAGTTTCACTATATTGTAGATGTGTTTTCCATTATTGTAGGAATATATTTTGTACAGAAATTATATTAAGAAAACATTGGTTTCTATTTTGGTTAAACATATATTATTCTTTAGGATTTCTATTTTATCAATAATTTATTATTTTATATATTTTTATATGTACATATTAACACAAATTATTATATACGCCATTTAATTTAGTTTTATATACATTTAATGTTGTTGTAGTCTAAGGTTATTGTTTTATTATTCTCATTCCTAGTGGAGGTTTGTATTACATAAACAAATAAAGCGATGATTGTATTAGTATACATTTATTTTAGTTAAATAGGTTTTGAAATCTATGGAAGATGTTGTGTTGGAATGATAAGAAATTAATTAAAAGATTGATATTGAATTTAAGATATTTTTAATATTGATATAGGTTATGGGAATTTAGGGAAATGATATCAATGGGTTATGCCTAAAATTAGCTATTAATGGATCCTAGTTTTGTTGATGATGAAAATTTATACATTGACCATGAATTTGAAAATCTATTTATCGAGAGAAACATATTTGTTATATGATATATCCTTCAATTCAAAAATAATGTGAATGATATAGTGGTTAATTTTTATATTTATTTCTTTTTTGGGACTTCTCCCTAGTTATGATCTCATAACCATTGACAATGATTCAAAATAGATATTTTAATTTACATGAAAATAACTAATACTTACATTTAAAGGTATCTTGGTATCATTATAGTATTCCTGCCTCCCACTATTGAGTAATTAATCAAGAAATGATCAATTTAGGGACATGATATAGTGGAATCATTCCCAAGGATTAGATTAAAGATGCATCACCATTGTTTTATAATATTGACGTTATTATTGTAGTGGGTGGAATTTTTCAAAAAGTTATATGATACTAACTATAGGTACTATTTGTTATGTATATCTATTTTAAAAGAATTTGTAAACCATAGAGTATGAGCTAGTAGAATAATATCTTGTAAATGTCTAATTTTCACATTTTCGATGGGAATTATTAGGGGGAAACTATAAATGAAAACATTATTTTATAAAGTTAGTTTATAAAATAGATATAAGAAGTATGAAATTGATAATAAACATTGAATTTCATATTATACACAATGCAGAGGTATGATGGTTTTTATGATTAACTTTGTGGATCCATTGGAGTCTTTTAGATGATATATACATGTTTTATTGAAGTGTTTTTTGGAAGATTCATTTTTTCAAGGAGGGGTAAAAGATTGTGACTCTGTGAATAGGTTTCCTTAATTAATTGTTATTATTGGATAACACTAAATCTGAATCTACTTATGTGTTGTGACTAATTACGCTAGTTGGGCCTTATATTAAATTATAAGTTTGAATCATTTTTTCAAAATAAAATTAAAACATATTGTAAAAATATCCAACTTCCATAATTAAATTGTTTGAATAATTTCATCAGTATATTAGAGTGTTTAAAATCATGTTAATAATTTCTTGGTTCTCTACTATTAATTTTCTTTAGATTTTTTTTATGATCATGTATGAGTGGTCATACAATTGTATTTTTTTATATTTTGAAAATTGAAGATAGTATTTTATTTTTTTATTAATATTATAATAACTTTCTAATATTAGTTAATGTTATAAAACATTTATTACATAATGAATTTTGTTAGCAATTTGATTTTTTATTTCAATTACCCAATAAGTGGTATCTGGGATTTTACAATGATGTTTTTATAAATCAGTTTATAGGAATGGTGTTTCAGAACACATCTATATAGAATCATTCATTCAATATCCTAGTATTAAAATATTAGTATGAAACATCTAATCATTATTAATATTTTATTACTTTTTGTGAGTACACTATTTCAAAGAAAAATTTTATTAGATTAGTGTATGTTCAAGGTTGAGAAATTTAACAGTAAGGATTTGTTCTTCCATGAGAAGCAAATATGGAATTTTTTACAATCGTTAGAGATTGATATATATATTTTTTAAAAATACATAAATTTTTAATTAATTGGTAATGGAATGAAATGTAAAAAAATTTGTAATGATTATCCATATTTCATTAGTGAATACTATGGACTATAACTTTTGGGTGGTCAAGAATAATATAGATCCAAAAGTGATTCTAAATGATAATTATGGGAATCCAAAATTAATAAACATGGTCATATTATTATATATTTTATTTATAATTATTATTTTATATGTTAATCACATGTAAAACTTGTTAAAAATATTATTTAGAAAAACTATTGGACTTGAGGATATCCAAGATGAAAATGAATTATAATCATTATAGTCACATTATTATCATTCTGATATTGTTGGAATATGTTAAACTAATTTGTGATGATATTTCAAATTAATTATATTAAAATTCATCCCTCATGTAATCACGGGATGTGATGGTTACAATGCTGAGAAACTATTGAGGTATGATATTACTGTTGCATAAAAATTGCCTGAGTATTAATTTTTATAGAAAACATTATCATATAAATGTTAGGACTCTATCATATATATAAAACGTGTGTTATATGTGTTACTCTACCTGTCATGGAAGGAACAGATTAATATAAATTTAAGAAGAATCAATATAAATACAAGACCTTATGAAGCTGGATCCAAGTGAGAAAATTAACGTAGGATAGTTCATATGAAAAATTATAGTGGTGGGTGAATTATAAATAATTGAATAAATTATTCCCAAATATTTTAAATAAATCATATATTAAAAGATATATCATCCTCTCAAGGTTTGTAATAGGATCACTAGACTAATAGACCGTAGAATTTGGGTATTCATTTCATTCTATATTCATCATAGGATGTTTGAAAAAATATGAAATTTTTATATAAAAAAATAATATAAGGATAATGGATCTATCAATATAGTGTGAATATGTAATGTTTCAATCCTGATAATACATAGTAATTGGGTAATGTTTTAAAGAGTTATGTACATTTTTAGGATAATTATAAACATTATTCTAAAGGTACAACTGGATGAAATGGTTCTCAAGATGACTTTTACACATTATGTTTGGATAATAAGGTATGGTTTCAATGTTGTTGATGAATGGGAGAAGGATGGAACGTTATAAGAATCTAGGGTTTTAAAAGGTGAAATTATAAATGGAGAATCAACACAAACACTTTTTCGTAAGGAAAACATATGAAACATTAGATATAAGAAGATGAATCTACTACATATTAAGTTGTTTTAAAAATTTGACACATTTACTATAGAATATATAAGGAATCACACTTTTTCAAATACTAGATAGTGTATTTACTAATTAACGATCATATGCAATGGTATCATAACCTATAACTATTTCAAAAAAAAAATAAATGTTGGAAACAAATTTCCATTTTCATCAATGGTCATTGTAATATTAATAACTCTCTAATTATGATACATGAATGTCATGGGAGTTGTTCTTCAAGAATATGTCCTATTTTTCAAAAATTACATTTGTTTTTTCTCTTTATTTGAAAAGGTTCTCAAAGTAAAATTATAATTTTTTAGACTAGTAATGGTTAAAAATAGTTTTTAGTTATTTATATATGTTTTAATGGTGTATTGAAATTGTTTTTATGAATAATTGTATTACTATGATAATGAATAAGTTGATAGATCTGAGGAAAAATATCTTGAACAAATAGACCCATATTCAAATCTAATTTTTTGGGGGAAACCATTGAATTCTATTATGTAGTTTATAATTAGAATAAAATTACCCCTATTCAGTTTCAGGACTCTAATTGGATCAAAAAACCATTAATGTTCTCAAATTAAAACATAAATCACTCACCTACAACAACATTGTTGGCTAGGAAATAGAATTGAATGAGGATATGTATTAATAATTTTACCAACTATGTTATTTAAATAATTTTTATTAATTTCATTAAATTGAATATTAAATGTGTATGTTTTCAATATACCAAAATTTTATGGTTAGTAAATACATAAAGTGGAAATATCAAAAAGTGTAAAAGAACATAATTGAGATCAACATAACTTCACAATATATTGTTTGTCCGAATAAAGAAATATTTGTAATTATTTTGACACAATCAACAATTTTTTTGAACATATAAAATGTTAAATATAATAAAAAAAATTAAAAATAAAAACATTTGATTTATTGGTCTACATTTAATAGATATGAAAAATAACAATATTATCTAAAAAACCTATGTGTTACATGTCGAAATAAAAATTCACATTTACTATATGAATAATTAGATATTTTATATTCATTTGATCAATATATCGCAAAAAATAACTACTCATAAAATTTTATTATATATACAACTATTATTACATTCCATCATTACATAGGTAAATAAAATCATAGGAATAGCTTAGCTCAAACAGTATATATGGGTATGAAGTAGTGAATAAAATAAAACATCAAATGATGGAATAACATTGATATATTAGAATGAAAATATTAGTATACTATATGATAATAATATAAATATTTTGTACACAATAAAATATTTATGATAATCCCATATTTATTTCATGCGGATTTAGAATAATGTAAATGTTATCAATGTATATTGGAATCAATGGACTGTGAATAAAACATAATGCCTAACATCTTTAACATAATTCCATGATAACTCCCATGAAAACCATCACATATATAAACATGTTCCATATTATAATATTTTAACTATTATATATTATAAAAATGATCATGAGATATAAATCCTTACACAATTACTTGGTGTGATATATAATTTGAACCCATCATTCATATCATTTAATATATCCGGAAATTTTTTGTAGAGAAAAAAATATAAATTATTTCATTATTGAATTATTAACCTAACAAATAAATTACCTTAAAATCTCAAAATAATCATGATAATAAAAAATAGTGAAAAATATATTTCATTTTTGTAAAATTATATATCTACATTAAATAATGTAGTAATTTAATAATGGGGGCAAGATTGAAAATTCACACTTGTAAAAAGAATTTTCAATTTTTGAAAAATTAGAGGGTTTCTTGAATTGAATTATTTAATTCCATGAGTTCAATCAGACAATGTATAAATTTATTTAGTGGGAAAATCATTCACTAATAATCCCATAAGGATATATTTATATTAATGTAAAATTTAAAATGAATATATAATCTAAAAATAGTATTAGATAAAGTTCTTAAAATTTAAAAAACGATTATATATTTTTCTGTTATGAATTGCCTTTAAAAATTATTATGTGAATAATTGAAATAATATTAATTTGAAAATATTATCGAATATTAAATGAATTCCAAATATATTACGGTATCAAATGTGAATGTGGTATATATGATATATAATTTGTAAATGGATGAAATTTTTATTTATTTAAATACAAAATATTTAATAAAATAAATAAAAAAATAGAAAATAGATTTTTTTTAAAAAATTAGTAAATTTATGTAAAATACATAAGAAAGAAATTTTAAAAATGTTTTCATATTAAAATAGGATAACATCGATTGGAAGAGAGAAACATAGACATGGATGGAAATCCATTATTTAAGATGAAGAGGAATATTCGTAACAATGTAGTATTTTCATGATGAAAACATTTCATCAATGATAATGATATGATAAAATGCAATCACCCATGATACAAATAAAGATATAGATGGAAAAACATTAATTATGTTGTGGTGGAATATTTTTTATGAATTATTATTTTTATGATGAAACATATTTCATCAATGATAATTATTTGAATAAAATTAAATCATCCATGATAAAATTATCGTATATGGTATCAAAATAAATAAAAATTCCATTGACAATCATTATAAATCCAAAAAGAATATTGAATTTTGAAAACAATTATAATTTTTTGTATGTATCAATAATTGTATAAATAATTTTGTATCATGAATGGAAATTATGATTCTTTGACAAAACATTTATGACAATTGAATTCCATATATATTAATTACACCATATAAATGTATATTGTAACATACAATACAAACATGAATAAATGAAAGTTGTTTCGGAATACACCCATTTAATATTATCAATATGTCATTAAACAAGCTCTAAAATCATATACTAGAAATAAAACTATAATAATTACTTATTTATAGAATAAGACTCTTCCCAATTATATTACCCAATTATAATTATTCATTATGTTTTTATTAAATAGTAATTATTTTTTCCAGTATCCTATATGGGTAATTTTGGTAGTTTTCAAATTATTTTTGGATAGCCTTTTATAGATTCATTATTTACTTAAATATTATCATTATGAAAACATAAATGGAATTGGTAATTCATTATATTTTTGTGTGATTTTTATGAAATACTAATTGGTATCATAGTGAATGATTTCAATTTTAGTATTGAAATTCTATAAGAAAAAATGTTATTTCATTATTTTTATCAAATATTAAAATTATTCATTTGTTTATAGTCAACCATGATATAGTTTTTCATAATTATACATAATTGTGTCTAGACCAACCCAAACTTCAATATACTATAATTTATCGGTAGTTTTAAATATATCAGTGGTTATTTAGAGAATCATATGATTATTTAAAATAATAATGTTATATTTAACAAACTTTTATGGCGTTGAACATTATTTTAATGAATTTTAACAAATATTAAGTAATATAGGTTAAATATTATATATATTATATTAAGGGTTGGAATATGATGAGTAGCCTCTCTTTTTGTTATATCTTGAGTTAGGTTTTTCTCCATTGGAACATTGGATGGGGGAGATAGTGCACTGCATCTGGCACCATCCTCTCCTTCCCTTATTCCATCACTACATCCCTACCCACTGTCCATTTTCATAATTATCCTTTTTCTCCCATTAAGGTTATATTTTATTTATTTCTTCTTCTACTCCACCCACTTCCATTTGTAGTATTAGTTATTTATTTCTCCACGATAACTCCTCCTTCACTATTATACTGGTGACTTTTACCTATGGTGTCTTTATATAATATAGATGGTGGTCTGGGAAAGGATGAGCTTTCATAATGAGCCCCCCTCCCACATGAAAATATTCACAGAGTTCTTGTTACCTAAAAGCCTTAATTATTGAATGGGGTTTCCTTCTTCTAGGAGGCTATGGGTGGTGACGTTTATTAAGATCTTATTAATCCTGGTGGATCGTCAAATTTAAAATTTTCATTGTTCCATGGTGGTTCATGTAAGAGGAAATATTATTATGTTATCCACTATTAGTATGTTATATTTTTCATATGTTTTGTAGTTTTATAGTTTATTGGGTTCCCAATAGAAGGGTCAACATTTAGTGGATCATGGATCAATATTGATTAACAACGTTAACTTATTCTTCCTTGGGAACTGACGATGGTCTATTGGTAATTAATTTTATTTAATTGGGTTCATTGGATCTTTTCTAAGGTGTTTTACAATGGTGAGGATATTTTCTAGTGGATTGTTCACGTAGGTCAGTTGGATGAGTGAGGGGTTGGTTTTTGTTAGGGTACACATCATGAGGAGGTATGTAGCCTGACGCAATGAGAATGGTATCCATTACAATTTTAAAACTTATTTCATTATAATAGTTTATCGAAAGATCTTGAGGATTTTTCTTGAAATATATGAAATTATTAATAAGGGATGTGATAATTATTTTTGTGAGGGCCCATTTGACTTATTGGGTCAATGGATTCATATTTCTGATTAGTAATTAAACATATAGTATATTTTTCAAAAATAAAAAAAATGGATTGGAGTGGATTTGTGGAGAGGGTATCATATACAACACATGTCTAACAGCTTCATTTCATGATTAATGAGATGTAATAGAGAAGTATTTTAGTATTTATATTTGTAATATTAATTATATTACTCATATCATATTTACTATTCAATTACATCATTATAAATAGTAAAGGAAGACTATGGTGAAAAAGTATTTTTTCATTTCATGGATGTGGTAGATTGCACAACAAATAAATGATAGTTTTATTTTTCCTAAAATAAATATTAATTGTTGTAAGGAATTACAACAATAACCTAAGAAAATTATATTTGAAAACTACAATGATTTAATTAAATATTAATTGTAATATTTTAATTGAAAAATTATGATTGAATGGAATGAATATCAGATGTTATGAGTACATACATATAATTATTTGTGCTTTCTTTAATATAATCCTATAAAATAGCAGACTTATGACAATAAACTATTAAAATTTGCTTATATTAAAATATGGAAATTATTGGGAAATATTAGAATTATATTTTTTAACGATGACCATTTTATATAGTAAGCTTGAATGGGTGCTCAATGACCATATTTATAATTGGTTCGAGTTAATTTTTTTAAATTATAAGAACATAATACAAATAGATAATTCATTATACGTGAAAAGTATCTCCATAAATGTATATTTATTCTTTGAGGGATGAGATACAGTTCATAATACAACAAAAATACATTTTCACAATTTGTTTATTACTTTTTTATTTCCATTACTATATGAATTATCACATTTACTATTTTTTTGGTTTACATTGGTAACAACTACGTACCTATGTATATAATTTTTCATACAAACAAAATAAGTTCTCCATAATTAGATTGTTTTGGATTGTTTATTTTAAATATGAAATAATTTTTATAATATAAAATTTCATTATGTATGGAAAATGATTTTTGACCATATCTCATGTAACTCATAAAAATAAATTTTGAGAAAAAGTATATATTTTTTAAAAATATTTATTATTAGAGATGATTTATAAATGTTTCTAATTTTCATTTTATGTACAATTTAATTATGAAAAAATGAATGTTGTTTTGAAATGAAAAATCATTATTTTTAATAAAATATTTTTAATTTAAAACTAATGAGAAAAAAGTCGGAAAAAATTGTAACAAAGTACCAAAATGAGAAACATTAACCTAAATGCTTTATAAGAATATTTTAGAAAAAATTATAATGTTATATATTAATTATATGATTTTATAAAAAAATTATATTATTAATAATTTTGATAACATTATATTATTAAATATTAAAAAATGTTGAGGTATTAAAAAAATAGAGTATTGAAATATTCATGTAATAATTTAATTTATTTAACAAAATCCCAAAAATTATAGTATTGAAATCTTGAAATGAATAATTTTAAGATTAATTACATTTTACTAAAGATAAATTATAATATTAAAAAATCATTTAATGTAAAATATAGTGAATTTTATTTTTGGAAACACAATCATTCATGTTCTTTACACATAAAAATGGGTAATATATAAAATTTCACTGATAAATAATTAATTTATTTTGTTTTAAAAAATTTATATATGTCCTACCATCTATCAACATTGTCGCACCTATTCTTCAATCAAGATCAAAAAAATTAATACTTTGGTGACATTTGAGTGCACTGATTTCAGTAGAATAGATCCTATGGAATATTCCACAATAATTAATTTCATTCAGTTATGATTATATGAAAATTGAAATTGTTTTTGTTCTGTAAGATATTTAGAAACATTATAAAATATATAATTTAAATAATTTCAATGAATATGTAAATTATATTTGTTACATATACATATGCTAATTGTTTCCATTTAATTCCATTTTGGATTCCATAATTGGGTTAATTAATTTTATATCCAATGATTTAACACCTATATTATAATATTAATGATTTATTTTCATATATCACAATTTATCGTCAGTTTTAGGTTTCATATAAAAAATCTTATAAAATTAAATATATCTTTGTAAAATATAATGATAAATTTCATGTTATTAATTTTCACCCCTTAAAAATTTGGGTTACCATAGTTTGAATTACTACTCATTAATTAGAATAGTTAAGGGTATCAAAATGATTGAGATGACTTACGAATTTATTTCTCTTGATGTTTATGCTTTACTATATTATGTTTCAACAGTTAATTAATATTTTCCCATATTATACATTCCCTTTTCATCAAGCCATTAAAAGATTTTTAAACCTATAATTCTTGTAATACTTCAAAATAGGTAATCTTCTTGTATAATGATATTATTTCCCATAGTTATGACAATGAACTAATAGTGGTAACATAGGGTAAACAATTTTTTCATTCACCACGTACACATAGCTTTTCATTATTCCTTGTCAATTATATTCGTTATCCACATTTGAAAATTGTAAATAAATCTTCAAGAATCCTTAAATCATTTCCCATGGATCCACTTCTAATATTTGTTACATGATGGAAATAAATCAGTTTTTCCCTAATTATCATGTTCAATGAATCCTAAATTAGTCAACATTATTCTATTCATTTTTTTTGAATTTTGAATTTATTTATGTTGATAATGAATAATATTGATAGTAATATTTCAATAATAATTTTATTTCATACTCTATCACATACCCCATTTAGATTATCATCTGTATTTTCACTAAATTTCTTTAGGAATACAATGTTCACTAGTATCCATTTAGGAATAGTCATTCAAAAATATATTGTAATGCGAGTGATGAATAATTATCTTTATGAATGAATTATCATAAATGATTTTAAAAAATTTTGATCTCCAGTTGAAATATCCTTGAAATTCGTAAAATTAGGTTTTAGTTTACCCATAGTACTCTCAATTTTATCTTGGTTTCGTTATGCTGAGTTCTATAATACATCCTATTTTCATTAAAAAAATAAACTATAAATGAATCCTCAATATCAGTTGGAATATATAGAGTTACTTTGCAAAGAATATATCCTACGAAGTAAATAGAATTGTGAGATATCTTAGACCAAGTCATTATATAATAGAGTTGTTATTTAGTTGACAATCCAAATGATGTTTTTTATGGTGATTACCCCTTGGTTGGTCTCTTCTATATTCTCACTAACATTACAATATCAATGCATAGATGTAGTTTATTTTAGAACAACAAATTATCAAAAATAGTAAACTTTATGATTTTTTCATTCTTAAGAATAGAATTATCCCTAAGAATTATTGATAGAGAAATCACAATAGGTCTCTAGTAGTAATCACAAGAAAATAATTGAAAATTTTGTTTTTATATAAATTATTATCACTAAATCTATACTTTTATATATTATATTGTTTAAATAATTAAAATCAAGAATGACTAAGAACGTAGGAGCAAGGTGTATAGTGTATTTGGAATTATTGTGTAAAATAACCTTTATGTAACAGAAACCCATGTTTCTCTTGTCAAATGGACAATATTATTTACTATTCTATTAAATAGATATACCATAACTAATCAATAGTATTTTTCAAAAAAATCCCAACATTATAATAATAGAGACAAACCACAAGTATTACACTTCTTAATTTACATTGTAAATCAAGATATTATATGTGGTGATATCAAATTCTTAGTAATGGTAATCGTTATTGACAAAAATTATAGATCAAAATTGAGAAGAATAAAATCATCTAGTTACTAGTATATAAATAAGAAATATGACCTTACAACAAAAAAATACATACAAAATAAATCATATATCATCTACCTTAAATCGTGGCATGTAGATTTATAAAAATGAACTATATATAAATAGATCCTGAAATTAGTTTATTTTTTCACCAAAAAATTTCATGAAATAAAAAAAATAATATGAGGTTTGCATTGATGACAGTAATTATATAGTGGAAATGTACTATAGTATATTATGTTTTTCCCTGATCCCAGAAATAAAATTTCATGTGATACAGATCATGACATCATTTCATGGAGTACTATATAATTTCTAGTCCAATATTTCTATCGCTTTATGTAAATATATATGTGAAATGCATATAAAAAATACATAAATTCATCAAGGTATTTATAACTAGAGAAATAAGTTAGATTCAGCATTATTTGAAGATACCATAACCATAAAAATTAATGAGAAACATGTTTTTTTGGTTAAAAACAATATATCATAAAATAGAATAACAAAATTATTTGGATTTGGTGATTAATAGGAAATAAACACTTTCAAAATGAAAGATTCAAATAGTAAAAAATAAAAAGTGAAAATTAACTGTAATATTAGATATCATTAGTTAAATCACCAAATGGATAATTTTAGGTATTTATTAAATCTGAAAAAATGAGCCCACAAAGTGGAATACTTTCTAATTTTAATAGTAATATGGAAATGATAAAATAATATAGTTTATGAAATTTTTTAACCTTAATATATAAGAAAAATATTGTATGAAACAATGGATAATAAATTAAAAAATGTTAAAGTAAACACATAAAAATTTTTGATCTGTAAATAATATCCATAATTGGATCATTTGATATTATAAAATGGTATCCCAAGGAATTTTGTTTTGAAAGAAAAAAATATTTATCACGGAAGGATTTTTTGATATTGTAAAAAACCCACTTGTTGAATATCCACACAGAAATAGAGGTAATAAGAAATAATTATAACAAGGTTAAAATAAAATATTATATATGGAGGAGTTAATAGATAATATTTCATAATAATTTTATATGATAACATAGTAATTATGAGGTAAATATTAAAATTGGTGATAAACTATCATTTAGAATGATTACAATTATTATTAACATAGATTTATCCTTAAAAATGATGATATATAATAAATGATATTTATTTTAATAAAATTTACTCTTTCACAATAGAAATATGGGGTACCATATGAATTGATGGAAAATTTTCATGGAGAATAATTATAAAAGTAATATGGATATTAAGTTGTGATGTGTTGTAATTTTTTAATGAATAGTAATAATATTAACTGTTGGAAATGATGTGAATAAAAGGAAGTGAATATTTCACATTAAATAATTTTTTCTGATAGTAAATTTAAAATAATATTTAATTACATAAAAATAAAGAATATTTATTTATAATATCAAAACATGCCTAAATGATGTTTGATAGAGGCATAAACCCTTACCCATTATTATCAATTTGTCAAGAAATATCTATCATCCTATACGAAAATAAAAACTATAATATTTTCCCATTTTAAAACCATTTTCACAAATATTATTTTTTATACAACTAATTTAAAATCCATGTTTTATATATTATATAGTTATTATCGATATTTAAAACTGAGTGTGAGTAATTATGAATGTTTTGAAATATTTTATGATAGAATTTTTTAATCTCATTCCTTAGAAATTAATTATCATTGATTTATCATTCTTGGATACCAAAATTATTATTTTAAATGACTTACAAATATATATGTTATTTATATGGTGTTTTTGTTTTTGATCTACATAGATGAACTCTATAATAGACATGTTTTAGTGTATTTTAAAAAACAACTAGTGGCTTAATATAAAATGAATGTAATTTTAGAATCACCATGATCGAAAAGTAATAATAAATTTTTTAAATTAATTATATGTTATGTTATCTTTAACACTATGATACATTATTAAACACATACTTCTAAATAAATAAATCAGTCATATTCGATAACTTGTGATCCATGCAACACAATGCATCAACAAAATACGAAACTCTTCAAATATTAATATTTAAACATCTTCATTAAAACCAAGATATTATATCTTGTGTTTTGGAAATTATTATGTAAATTTTTAATATGAAGTATCTAAATTTTATATAATAAATTTAGTAGTTATCTAATGATTAGAAAAAATTAAATATTTCTTTAAAGAGATATTGATGTTTTTTGAAAAATTGTATTTAAAAAAAAGTAATCTAAGTCATGCATTGAGTATATAATTAAATTTTTTTTACCCATTATATATTTTTTTTTTAAAATAAAAATAATTTTTTATTTCTAACAATAAAATGTATCTTTATTTAAATTGTTTTGATATTTCTTAAATGTTTTCATTTTTCTTAAAAAGTTAACAAAACTGATTTTATTGAAAAATAAAATTATTTATGAATAATATAATAATGTATATTATAATTAAAATTTATATTTATTTTAAAAATAGTAAACTTATTTTTCAATTTAACAAACTTATGTCATTTTAATCGATTTCATACATAATTTCTAAACTATATCATGTAAAATATCTGAATGTTCTTCCTTTTGAAACCGTATTTTTTCATCACAAATGCAAGTTTTATTTTTAATTTAATTTTTCCACATAGATGATTTTAGTTTGAAATTTTTTATTAAATATATGGATAAAATAACTTCCATTTTATAGAAATTCTCCCATAATATCTGACAGTAAAGATTATTTGATGGAGTGACAAAATTTCATTATGTTAATTTTAAGAATTGTTTTGTTAGGGGATAATATAAAATGATAAATGTTATAAACCAAAAAAATACTAAATAATATTCTATAGTATTATTATGAACATATCCTTTCCAATTTTCAATAATAGTCCATTTTTTAGCC
The DNA here is from genome assembly GCA_963277665.1 of Viscum album. Lineage (NCBI taxonomy): Eukaryota > Viridiplantae > Streptophyta > Magnoliopsida > Santalales > Viscaceae > Viscum > Viscum album. The sequence continues at coordinate 926,170,037 of OY728119.1, read as the reverse complement.
CAGTGGCATGAAAAAAATAATGAGTGGAATTATATCATTTCACAAATTTCAAATGTTTCTTCTCCCAATCCTATAAAAGGCTACCAATAACCCATCCATTATACACATTCAAAACCCATTATATAGTCCACTAAATACCAAAATAATATCCTTACACCATTTCAATAATCTAAAAAATCTATTTTTTGGCCAGAATGAAATCATAGTATGGCTCTTTACATCAATCATTAAAATGTTTTCGAAAATGGGGCAATGTCCTTATCCATTCATTTTATATTATTATTTTATAACATGTTAAAATAATATTAACATATGATATAATATACTTAGAATATATTTTATAATTTTTTTATAATATATTTACCTAAAACCATTTCTTGAAACCTCAAATGGGAAATGAAACCATTGATTGTGTGTATGGAGGAGTACCTCCTTTGAAAGTGATGTGATACATTTTTCCCTTTCACATTACATAGAATTTAAAAAGTATTTTTTTGATTTTAATATATGAGAATAATGAATCGTTAAACATTATTTGAATTAAATATATAATATATTTTTAAATTACCAATCATTGAATTACCAGTTACATAGCTCATGTGTATGATAGATTATTGCCTCACGAAGTGAAGTGATTCATTATTACAAGATGATTTACATGGAAGGTAAAAATATATAAATATAATTAATATAAGAGATATATACAAGATTATATCATTTTTTTTAAATAATTTTATAATACACTTCATTAATATTAATTCATTAAGGAATTTATAATTTGACACAAGTATACGCATGAAATAAAATCTCTACAATTTGATTAGACTAATTCTCCATGATCAAGATTATATAATTATTCTAAATTTCTGTCTAATAAGAAAATTTTATTTTTAACTTTTAGAACATCATGAATATTATTTTACTATATCCTCTATTCATAATCCCAAATGTTCATTTCAAAAACTCAAAGATAAGTCAATATAATTAACACATGAAACAGTTGTGATAACGATTTTTTTCTAAAAAATAGGAAATGACATGATATGAAGGATCATATATGATAATATCTATCCTTATATATATATTATAGGCCAATAGAATTATTAAAACCACTATAATGGAAGTCATATAGTTCTCAACAAAAATGATTAATGAGGTAAGGGGTTTCGTAAATCAATTTACATTCATTGGGTAATATAAATACATCAATGATTATATTAGAAACACAATTATCTGTGAAATGGAGTTAGATTTAATAATTTAGTTTTTTTATATGGATGAACATTTTGTTCCACATAATCACCACATTTATTTATTCTCACCTAAATCATATGAACTAGAATGTTTATCTTCTAAAATTCCTTCTTGGATTGACATGTTCTTTTAGGAACCTAATTTCAATTAAATGGATAATATAATCTCCATTTACATAGTATATAATTGAAACTACCTAAATGTTTTATATTAAGTTAAATTTAAACTACTTCATCGAAGGAAATTTATTATTCAAAATGTTTCAAAATGATAATGGTTTATATTTCTATCTCATTTTAATAATAAATACATATTATTAAAATTGAAAATTTTAAATTATTTATCATTATAAAATATAACCCTTTGACATTATTTTCTGATATTAATTAAAAATTAATTCATGTATTACTATCATTTTCTTCTCTATGGATATTAAAAATATTCATATCTTTTTTTAATAATATATAAATTCATTTCACTATTCTATCAAAAATCATTTTCATTAAAAATATATATTTTATAATAATGTTTTAAAAAATGAATTATTTTTTTATTTATTATATAGTGTTTAATTTTTAGAAATTATGCTTAAATATCGGTGTTGGTGATTTTGGATGAAATGATGACTCCTAGAGAATTATTTTGGATTTATCTTCTTTCATTAGATATAAGGATTTGACAATTACCCTTGGAAAATCATTGATGATTGTTTGTGTTGCATTTAATTTTCATAAAAATGTGATAATAAAAAATATATAATTTAAAAAAAATCAATATTAAAATAATCCCATTAAATATTAATTTTATATTTTATGAGTAAAACATATTTTAATGTAGTGACGAAAAAACATTACTATTTCCTAGGGAACGGAATAATTTTTTAAGTGGCCTCAACATTTAAATTTGCATATATAATTTGAATATCATTATTATATAGAAATTATATCTATATTTTATTATTTCCCTTAAAAAATATTGAAACTACTGTCCAAAAATATCAAATGCTCAACCACAATATCATGTGGGACAACATTTTAGCTTGCCTCCTAGGAGCCAATATGGGCCGACCAAGAAGGTAGAAGGTATGTGTATGTGATATGAGTGGAACATGTATAAGTATCATGACTGAACACCCATATGTGAAGAAGGACTGGTCCATAATCCTATAGGGGTAACCATGTAATACGAAATATTGTATGAATCAGGTTAGTGCGATGAATAATGTACCTATGGGACGACCGTGGTGATGGATTGAAGGTGACGTTGTCACCAATTGTTTGATAAACAACAACATATTCTCTTCTATGATTTTAGGTGGGATCTGTGTGGAGGGGAACCATTCCTTAATCATTTATACTATACATATAACATTTGTGACACCATTGGAATAATTCATGATGTTTAATAGAAAAAAGTGATCATCATTAAAATTTATCTTTTTCAAAGAACTTCAGTACAATAGATAATAATATGAGACATTAATTTATTTTTTTTATAATGTATTAATGATAATGTCGAAGGGATTATATTTTTATTGATCAAAAATTATACATATACTATATTGTCTCACATGAATTGGTTGAATTTGATATATGTTCATCAATGTATTCGTAATCGATGTTGCATTCATCATTTTAATAAATGAGTATTTTATGATTTAGGGTGGCTAAAAGATTATCGTCATATGACATTTTTCATACAGATTTGATAGGGTCCCCATTTTATCATAATAAGTGGATATAATTTGGGGTACATTCCTATCAATATAGATGATATTTACATATAGATTTTCAAAGAATTTTTGAAGGGATCTCATTTTTGGAAAAATAGAGCACCCTGAAGCAACCGTTACTCAATGAAGAATCCCTCCTCAGTATATTATTATTCAATGGATAAGAGAGGATTAGAAGGGTATAATACAAGAATAGTGATAATTATTTATTCATTGATGTTAAAATATATTCAAAAATTAATTGTGATTACATGAAACTCTAATGATGAACCTCCAACCATGTATGAATAATTTAAAGAAATGTAGTGATAGTGTCACCTATAATCTATTACGAGAAGGTGATAAGAACTAAATCCCTTCATAAATTTTTGTGTGATGGAAATTGAATAATTTCAAGATATATAATATGTGTAATACACTTTTGGTAATAAATAAGTATCATTAAATATTTAAAGTTCCAAAAATAATTTCATTTTTCATATACATGAGAGAAATACAATAATCCTAAACTATAGAAAAAGGAAAAATGTGCATGAAATCAAGATATTTTTTAAGATATAAAATTATACAGTGTATTTTTTTTGGTTTCATGAATCAATCAACAAAATAATTCATTCATTCATAATCATGAACATGTAAATTATATCTAGAGAGACATGAAATAACACTTTATTTGCCATGATATACATTCATGAACTATACTTGATTATTGGAAGAAAAGGATTGATATTATTCATGTTATATCTATCATTCAATATTTAGAATTATTATGTGAACGTATTTCACATCTTGATTTATGTAAATAAATAAAAAAGAAGTAATCATTAACCATGAATCATGGAATAGAGGAAAATGATGAGTTAGTGGTGATCAAATCAATCAATAAAGTCCCACAGACCCAAAAAGTGGTTGTTGATATTATGTGAATCAGTACCTGAGAAAGTCAGATACAAAATTTTCTTAGAGAAAGATCGGATAATATTCATTCAATGCATCAACCATAGTACATAGTTGATGACTTCAAGAAGGTTCTTTAAGTAAGAAAATTCTTCTTTTAGGATCTAAGATCATTCAAAGTCCCTTGGATGGAGCTATAGAAATATATATATTTGGTGGGATCAAATAGAAACATAGTATATTGGTCAGAGATAGAGAAACAATATTTTAATTGTAGAAAAAAAAATTATCACATGATAGATAGTGAGTTATAATGTTAAATCCATGTTGGACTAATATTAAACATGAAAATGATTTTATATTTACATTAATCATATTAAATAATGGGTGTCTCTCTTTTATTTTTTATTACTGCGCACATGATCAATTTTAAATATTATATTCATTAGATCAATAATCAAAAAAAAGTGAAAATATTGAATTGAAATTAAATGTAATTCATAATTATATACCACTGATTCACCCCACCCTTCAATGCGGTCAATCAGTTATGAGATATATAAGTGGAATAAGATCATATTTGTCCTATAAAGATCCATGAGAGTATATCTGAATTATTGATTTTATTATATGAGTAAGAAACCATAAATGTAAATTTCATTAAAAAAATTTAATAATATAAAAAAACCCAAATTTAATATGAAGAATATTCGTATTGTTAATTAAGAGACACCCCAAATAAGTGGAAATTTGAAATGTAAAACATCCAAAAATTCATTCAATTATGATATTTATAAGGAATCCCACAAAAGATGTGGGAATGAAATATAATTTACTGACCACACATCATAATTCCAAGAGAATATTATAAAACTCCCCAATGATATTTTAAATTTTATTATCAAACTATTGAATAATTACAAGTATGTGTTTGTGGGAAATATTTATCTGAGATTATATTTTTGGCATCTATCCCTTCATTTTAAAAATTATATACTATTTCTATGGATTTCTAATCTGATTAACTAGATAAAAATTATAACATGGAAATGAAGAATCATAGTTCATGGTATGAGTCAAAATATTTTCATAATCATCTATTAATGACATTGAAAGTGGAATTGGAACCAATATACAATCTTTTTAGGATTTTGTAATCTCTCTCAATATATTTTTATTAGATCTATATATGAGATTAAAGAATCGCGAATCAACTCAATTTGAAATTCTCATACTATTGTGAAATGTGATATTGTGACCCATGTGTGCTAAGAGAATCATGAATCCCAGAAATGAATTAGGAAATTGAATAATTAAAAGGAAATATACTTCGAGAAGAAGATATAATATATCACAGAAACAATTTTATAGACAAATGTTGTTTTCTGTAGTGGTACAGGTTTTTAAACATACTCTGAGAATGTATGGATTCAAAAAACTAATGTCAAATATACCACATAAATGATGGATACGAAATGAAAAATTAATATATGGTCCCAAAGAAAATTTCCACAGATTAATGGTTGTACTCAGAATATCAAATATCAAAAATATGTGAAACCTACAAAAATAAATTTATAAATGAAAGGAAGAATGCTCAAATTATATTTTTAGTGTTAATAGATATTTGGACATCAGGAAATATATTAAAATCACAATATGTAAAATCATGAGAATCAAATAAGGCATGCATTTAATGGGAGAATAGATGAACAAAAGAGAATTATTTCACCAAAAAAGAGAAATGCATAGAAAAATACAACTGATAATTCATTCATGGAATTTGAAATACATAATAAAACATTAATACAAATTTTATCCAAGAAGTATAATGAGATATATTCTACTATATCATGGGGAAAGGAAATTGTAAATCCACATGGATACTCCAAACATGATTTTAATATTCCCCAATACATTCATGTTATTTTATTGGATTATGTGTATAAATATTTATACTTAGAAGAATCTTATGAAAATTTAAATGATAAAGGAAAAATGAATATTACACGTGAAAAATATGAATTTTATAATAGGTTGTGATGAAATTTAAACTCTTTTATCAATTAATACTTCCGTGAGAGATAAAATAATGATAGACACATTCCAAATGTATGATTAAATAAATTTCTAATAAATCATGAATAATTTATGATAAGATGCTTATTTGATGATATGCATATTAATATATTTCTAAATTAATATTAACTATATCATATATTTAACAAATATAAGTGAAAATATCTTTGACACTGATCAATATTTTTTTCATAATTTGTTTTGGATGCATGAATACTGAAGAATGTGGAGCATCATGGAGGAGAAAAATATCTCAACCATTATTTTCATATTGAGGAACACATAATGTCCATCCTTATTCCCATTTATATTATTTATATTGAACTATTATGTATGGAATGTATGGGGATGATTTTTTCCAATGAGGGGAGTATTGGTATCATAAAGGTTATAAATCATCACATCTTAGTGAATGAAAAAACACAAAACAACATTATAAAATATGAATATGAGGGTTTCCAATATACTTCCTTCAATCATTAATAATTTTTTTATCATATCAATTAAGGTGGAGTTCTTGCTGGAAGAAAAAATTAGATAAATTGCAACAATTATGTTTTCATATTGAATTAATGATGTGTTGATAAATGTGAGTGTATGCTTTGTAGTTTCATTGTTAAATATTATTATTTATTACTCCTTAGATGAAAATTGATATACTCTATGCATGATTTCACATACATTGTTTTTTATAGATATCATTGAATAATGTTGCCATTTTTCGCATGTTTTCAACACAAGTTTATCCTAATTAATCTTAGAGTTGTTTAACTAATGGATATTTTATATGATAGTCATGTGATATCACACCTATCATAAAGGTATTAATGAAATAATATTCCAATGGTGGAGAAAAATATTTTGAAACAATTCCCAATTATCAATTTATTTTGATTACTAATATGGGGGGAGAAAATTGTGATCACACATCATAACTCATACAAAGTGTTCTGAAGAGGTATTGAAAAAAATTAAATGATTGATATTATTTATATCAGTGTGGAAATTGGTATCAATGGTGTTTCAATATGTGTTTTTGGAGTTTGGATGAAGTAGACATGCCTATAAAAATGTAATCTATCCATTAAATGGAATTATATTACATTCATAGAGAATTTCCCTTAGACAAACAATAATTATTTTCTTCCCTCTTCATAATATTCATAAATATTTGTTTTAATAAATGAAATTTATTAATAAAGTTTTTTGCGTGATTAAAAAATTTACTTTCAATGTGAACCTCATTCTTCAACATATCAATTATATTGAGAAGTATCCAGAAAAAAATGATTACATGATGATGTAAAAAAATTTGAGTGGTCTTGGTATTTAAATTTAAAAATAATATATAAATCAAATTGTATGTTATAAATTATTTACGAATTTTATTTTGTACCATATGTAAAAATAGTACAACCAATTGTCCATACAATGAATATGATCATCAATAGAAACTTTTGGGAAAAGAGACTACCATAGCCAGCTGTAGCTAGATCAGGCCAGCAAAAATGCGGTATGACCTTGTATATTCCCAAAGTAGGCCCATGTATACGACCCACAGAGTGCTTTCCTGATGTTAAACATAGATTAGGCTAGAATCCTACATGGGTATCCCTACACCGTACAATTTTTCTTGAAACCTATGGGAATGGGGTGCTTTGAATCAATGTTTTGAACATTGTGTCATATCAAAGGTGCACCTTTCAACACATTATTATTAGACCATTTGTGAGGTAGTTCAAATAATCGACGTGGGACATGGGATGCAAGAGAACTATTCCTCTATCAATTATGTTACAAATATCACTTGTGTTCTATTATTGAGTGAATTTTATCTATTATATAGAAATCTACAATTTTCATCAACCCCCGGTTTCATACGAGAACTATATTATTCCGTAGAATAATAAAGGAAAAATATTAATTGATTTTTTTTTATTTTGAGGATCATACAAAAGGGATTAGTATTTTTGGATCAATATAAAACTATTATAGTGATTTGGCTTCTCACATGCATGCATAGAATGTTAGGTCTTACATCTTCTGATTTAAAAAATGTGGAACATGAAATTAGAATAATGGATGGGTATGATTTTAGGTTAAATAAAAAACATGAGAACCTTATCACATGAAATAAATAAATCAGAATGTAATAATGACTAATGATCAAAAAATAACTGAATGTGTATAGAATTCAACCTGAATGACATGGTTGGTTGAAGGAGTGATGTGATATGAAATTAGTCTCATTGTTTTGAAGGGTTATTGAATAAGGTTAAAGAAGATGATCTAAGATGAAGATACTCTCTAATAAAAGGATAATATCACAATGGACATTGCTTTAATGAAAATTTTAGAGGCTCTCATTTCGTGAGAAACAGAGCACTACAAAACAATAGTTTTCTGAAGAAGTAGCACTCCCCATTAAATTATATCTCAAAGGGGATCATAGGATACTATAATCATAACACCATTCTTTAACACAATATTTATGATTAATGAATAAAATTTTTTCTATAAGAAAATTTTATTTTGAGAAACTCTCACATTTAACCTTCACTATTGCACAAAATTCTTAAAGTAATAATGAGGTGTTTTAAACTACAATGTTATTCTTCATGGGGATAAGAGCATATAGACATAAAAATACATTTTGGGACTTACATAAGAAAATTTCATGAAGAATAAAATAGTTAATGTTACATTTTTCATTAATATGTATCGTTCAAATGGAAAAGGTCCTTCAACCATTCTTTTTCCATATAATCAACACACATACAATGAACCTAATCTAAAGAAAAAAACTAGTTTGTGTTAATACAAGGTGTTCTTGATGAAATAAAAATAGGTTTTTTGTGTTTGAGGATTCATAACAACACAAATACATGAATTCATGCTTGATCATTCAGATAAAAAAATTACGTGGGATACCCTACACTACAAATTCATATATGATGAAATCTAGTAATTATGTGTTTGTTGTTTGAGAATAATGTTTGTTGATATTCTGTATATTATTTATTTCAGATAATAATAGACAACATGGGTTACATATCTTGAACCCATAAATGTTTTACAAGACATCAAATAGATTGAATCATAGTCATAGCATTGTTGAACATAGGAAATTGATCGATTAAACAGGATCATATCATTTCGGTATGACAAATGGAAAAGACTAATTGTCTTTTATTGTAGATTAATATATAAATGATAATTTATGATTCTAAATGATCATGGATGAAGGTAATACAATCATTTATTATTTTATCAATCCTTTAATAGTGAGGAATCCATCTAGTAGTTTCTAAGATTAGGTGAAGTCTCATTATTGGAGCTAATAAAAAACAATATCTCTATGTTTGAGCCTAATTTTTATAGTTTGGTCATAGTGAAAAGAGATTATGTCTCATAGATGGAGTAAAAGTTAATATTTCTTTCAATAAGAGTATAAATACATTATAATAATATGTTTGACTCTGACATATAAAGAAAAATAAATATATGTGGGAATAAAAAACATATAATCGAGTATGTCTTCATTCAAAACCTTTTAAATATTTTCTGTTGTGATTTTTGTTATATTTACTCAACATAATGGTAGTTTTATAGATAATATTTAATTTATTAACCACTATAACTTGTTCAAGCAGATTTGTTGAAAATAAAATGAATTCATAAAAATAATCCACTATGTCACTGCTCTCGTTTCTGTGGTCAGTATGGTGTGGAATTTATTGTTTAAAGTCATTTTTATAAATGATTGGAATTTGAAAAAAATGTTTTTAACATGAATTATTGTATAATTTACAAAACAAGTTTTTTTCATTATCATAGTCATATAAGAATGAAATCCTAATTTTTTTAATACTATTTTCATGAATAAAACCATATTATGTCATTAACAATCATTTAATCAATCATTAATTTATATATATATATGATGTTATTTTTAAAGAAAATTTATTTAAAAATATTATAGATATTTTTTGTTTTAAAAAGTAATTTTCATTGTGAAGGTATTATGATGTTTAAAAAAAATTAAATTATTAATTATTCTATTTTTTAATTCAATATATAAAATCAATGGTATTATAGTATACTTGAAAAATCTGTATATATATATCTCACATATATAAATAGTTTATTATCAATTCTTATACTAATGTAATACATTATGAATTATCATTTCTAAAATGCATTCTTCTAATAAGATTTGATGTGTGATAATGAAACATATTTTCATTCCATATATATTATTATGTTATTAATTATGACTGATTCCTATTTTTCGAACACGTTGGTCATGAACATGTTATTATAGGGGAACCCAGATAGCACTCCAATGAAATGGAAAAAGCATTAGTCTCCGAAGTAATAATGTATCTAATTTTCGATTAAACCTAATCATTTATTATACATTGTCTACAAAGTTATTGTATAAAGAAATTTATCCTTGACTCATATTTAAATAATATTATATATTACTACCACAATTCCTATGATTCCAGGATATTGTGTTACTATGTTACATATATTATGATTTCAGGTTATTAATCACATTATTTCTCTCTAATTATATAAAATTATTCCTTTGAATAAAAAATAATGTTTCAAAATTGTCTCTGTTCCATTTCATGGATTTTTATCTCAACCATTTGATTATGTATTCCACATATTATAACATTCCTATTTAGCATCTAAAATGGAGTGTTAGATATCTCTATTGAAAATATAATCAGGCATCCATGTTTATTGTATTAAGAGCATAATATTCCTATGAAACAAGGCATTTCAATCTATTTTTATTATTTATTGTTATTTATATCTATGAATCATTTATTAATATGTATAAAAGGAATGTGTCAATATATTTTGTATTAAATGTCCTGAATAGTTAACCTTTATACGTGTGAAGAGAATACGTTTGTGTAATCCCTTGGGATATGTCTTCGTACAAGACTATGCGTTGAAAAATATCCTAGAATCATGGGGAATTATTGAAAATTTCTAAATAAATTATATCCTTATCTAGATAATATAAGTGGAATTGTATTAGGAATAGATGTACATAATTGTAATAAATCTAAAACAATAGATTTTTTCAACGACATGAATGATACATAGTATATAAAAAAAGACCATATATGCTACTAGTTTGTAACCCCTAGAGGATGTGATTTATACATTCGATAAAATGTTATGTACATACAAATATGATATGAATTGATTATTATAAATAATTTCCATGGTTATATCTATGGTTCCATATATTGAAATTATGGTGTCCTGGGTTAGAGATAATCTAAGTGTCATTCCATGTTTTTTTTGTTTCACACTAATAATTTTGTTTCTCGTATAATGATTTATGGTTTTGGTAATTTCCAGGAACACGATGGAACTTGTTTTAACATTAATTTAATATATAATTCTTTGATCATATCCCAAGTGGGATGATGACTCGAGTAAATGGTATTTTAAGTATGTCTAATATGTTTTAATGATATATAATTAACAAACTAAACCTTAAAAACCTCTTGGGCTCACCAAAGAAGAGAAGGATAATGTTCGCTATGTGCATAGTGGTTGACATTATAGAGGTATAAAAATTAATATTTATATATGTAAAAAATGTAAAATGTAAAATTAAAATTAATGAATCAAAATAATTTGATGTTAATGTTGGAATGAAAGGTAAGGATGCAAATCTATCAATTACTGTGGAAATAATAAAAAATTAGTAACCATAACAGATGAAAATAATGTTCATTATAAGGTATCATAGTGGGTTGAATTCTTAAAATATGGAATGTATGGACTTTAATAAAATAGATTTCCAAGGGGGAAAGAATATGATCTTCATGGTTGTATGATTAAATGTTTTTATTTTGATAGTTAAGAGTCTTCAAAGGATATAAGATTTAAATGAGGTAATTAGAAATTGGACGATGAAGCAAAGATAATGGTATAAGAATGAAACAAAATGACATAATTGATTGTTTAAAATAATTCATGAATTTTTTGAATCATGAAAAATATATATACTAATTTTTATATATTTTCTTTTTGTTAAGGATTTTTAAAATTATGTTGAAAGGTAGTCATGACCATGAAAGGTGAATTAATGTAATGGTGATAATCAATGAATAAAACTACATTTTGGAATATATAATATTTACTATTTTTTGATCTAGTGGTAATTAGTTAATTTTTTTGAAGTAAATGAGAATTATAGAAAACCATAATAGTTAAAAATAATTGACTTGATGAAAAGTTTTATTTTTTTAATATGATCATTATATTCTTAAGAATTATATATGTTCAGGGAGTATTATGAATATGATTATGACATATATTTTCCCATAGTTTTATAAAGAGGATAACCCCATGTCTGGTAACAAATAATCACATCCACCAAGGACACTATGGTTGAACCTACAACTGAAGGGAAATATGGGTTCACAACCAATCACTGGACAAGGATATTTGATGATTAGTATAACATTTTTTGTAAATATATTATTGAAAGGATAAATATAATTTTTAATTTAGGAATCAAAATATAGGATCAATTCATTTGATTTTAGTCTGAATAATCATATTTTTAAATTCTATATACTATAATAAAGTATACATAACATTATTTTTTAACGTAATGGATTATTTTGGAATAATTATATTTTATTATTTGAAATAAATGTTTAAAGGAGATGAGACGAACACTGTGGTTAAAGCCTTATTTTTTTTATAATATTGAGTTTAATTGGGATATCAATTTATTTATTGATGTAATTCTATATTGTAACTATTCTTTCATCATTTTTAAATTTTCATTTCAATTTCATTATAGAAGAGAAAATGTAAAAATAGATCAAATCATAATGAAAGGATGAAATTATCTTTATGAATTCTTATGATATCACATGTATATATATTATTTTGTTCTAAATCTTAATAGAAAATGAATACCTCACCTCTATGAAAAGGAACTTGAAAGAAAACATTTATATTATTATATTAATAAATGATAAATGAATTTTTTTAATTCAAAAATGGTATTTGTTGTTGTTGAATTTCTATTGATCATTATAAATATTTTCATCATTGACCTCAACCACTCCCTATAATTATTTAAGCATTTATACCATATCAATAGTCTCAAATTTCATTACTTTTCTACACCATATAACACTAGTAATCATTTATTCAAGATGGAATTTATGTTTCACATTCCATCCTTTTTTGGATGATGCTATATTATCACTTATTAAGATAGGGTTTTCTAAAAAAATAATTTTAAATATAAAACCCTAGATTATTATGATAATGATTAAATAATTTTAATAAAATTTATATAATGGAGTATATTTAATTAGCCTAATACATTCTAATATGATTATATTGAAATAAATACAATCTCTTAGATATCATGTGATGCAAGAAACATAGGGTTTAAACAAATAAATAATCTAATAAAATATATTTACACAAATATGACCATTATAAATTATCCATTAAATTGGTAGGTATGAATATGTATAAATTAATTATGAATCATATATTTTAAAATTATTTAAAATATACTCTTCATTTTTCTATTTACAGGAATAAAATAAAAACCATTTTATTGGAATTTTTTTTCGAAAATATTATTTTTTGAATGGTTGATTAAATATGATTTTCCCACAATAATTAAAATTTATTTTATCAAGTTTTAGATATATTATTTAAATTAATAAAATATGTTTTTCATGAATAAATTAAATTATAGCCTCTTTTGAGTTTTTTATAATCTATAGAAATTATTTTTCATTTGATAAATATTTAGAAATACTATTTATTGAAATCATTTATTCTGGTGAAGTTTATTACAAATGTAAATAATATTATAAATTATTTTTAAATACATAAATTGTCAAATAATGTTTGAATTTATCTAATTTAGGTAAATGTAATGAATTTGGAATTTAAATATTAATAAAAAAACATATACTACTTTTGAATGTTTCACTTTGGAATACTCATTATTTTGGAATTTTTTGTGGGATTAATTTTAAATTACATTCATAATACTCAGTGTGTATAACATATGGTCATCTTAGTTAATGATAATAATTAATAGTGAAATAAATAACAATTATTTACATGTGATAAGGAAAAAATAGGTTTATTGAGAGATTTATCAAAACATATATGGGATAAAAATTAGCCAAAAATGTATAATTACGTTTTTATGATCCTATTTTGACCACAAATCTCATTAGAGCCTAATGTAGTCCAATTTTTGAGACTTTTTTCATAAGGAAATCATTGGTGGAATTCTATCTTCTGAAAAAATCAATGTATGTTCTCACCCAGGCACATAAAAGGGAAACAATTTCATATCCATCCAAACATCCAAAAAACATATTTTATCATACAATATCTTCCTGAATTAATATATTAATAGCAATAACTCATCCTATAATATATATTTATACTATAAATATTCATTAATAGATTTTTATGCAAACCAAAATAAGTTGTTCAAAATGACGTAACATCCTTAACCGAGCATTTTATTTTATTTCTCTTTAAACATTATAAAATATATTGTTGAATGATAAGGTTATAATAACCATAGAATATTACATATAATAAAATTTTGTTATTTTATGTTCATGGAAAAAATAATCTTATCCTTCATTAAATTTGAAGCAATGTATTTTATCCTCTGTATAGTGTAGTTCCACCTCACAATGATATGTGATTCATATTACACTTATAATTGTTAGTGAAGGTATTATGGATTAATTTTATGATGATATATGAAAATAATTTTTTATAAATAATAATGGAAATGAGATACATAATATATTTTCTTGACTACATGTCATTTAATAAAAGAAAATGTCATTGATGTATATGATATACTAACACCATGCGAAGTGATGTGATTCATTTTTTTCTAACACATTAATTGGAAAGTAGAAAGGATATATTTAGAAAATATATATGATATATATGACATTATAAAAATTCTATAATAATAACATACAATCTAATTTATTATCCTTCTACCCATTTTGTAAATGATAATTTATTTCATGTATATGTATGGCCTACCGTCTCCACCAAGAGATGTGATTCATTATCTATTTTCCAAAATGAATAAAAAAAAAAAAAAATTATTATAGAAACTGCTATTTATAACATTAAAATAATCATATAGATTATTTAAGTATATCATATGTTCATGATTTGAAACATTCATGACGAAATGTGCTGGAGATGACAACACAATTAATGCATGGAAATGTAATATTAATAACGATGAATGACTATTAATGAATTTTTAATAAGTGGTAATTTAGAGTGATATATGTTGTTATAAATAACAATATTATAATTTTATAGGTCAATAACTTTTTTAAAACAACATTGATTAATGTTAATGTGAACATAATTATTGATGATTATGACGTATGGGGTTTCTTAAATAAATATTAATTCACACAGTTCTATGATTACATTATTTATTATACTATGAGAAAATTATGTGGAAAATTACAGTTTATTCCTATATAGTTGGTTTATGATTTTATTTTTTGGGATAAAATCTCTATTCTATAATCTCCCAATTTATTATCTATCACCTCAATGATAGAAACTTCTTATGGTATTTTAACATACTAACTTCTTTAAATCGCATGTACTTTTATACATGTAATTTATAATAATTGTGTATATAATGCCCAATTTCATAATATATTATGAATACGTCTGAAACATGATAATTTAGATAAAAATTCATCCAAATTATTAATATTAATTTATGATTCAAAACATACTAATTTGTAATGGTTTGTTGTTTCAATATCTTTGCAATATATATATCGTAAGATTTAATATACATTAAATAAAATTATTTGATAATTATCTAATATTCTATTTAAATTTTCTCATATATCTTATATATTCTATGTATTAATATAATTTTATCGGTTTACTGTATTTTATACATAATAGGTTTGGGAAAATGTTTTCAAAAAAATTCAACTTCATTTCACTCTTCAGTCAAATATTATTTTTCTTCTAAATACATGTTTTCTAATAAAAATTCAAAATTGCTACCACGTGATTGTTTAAATTTATTTTTACCAATTATTTAATTTTCTAAACTATTTTTTAAAATGTTATAATTCTCTCATTTTACCAAAATGGTTTTTTTCTTTTCTTAACCAAATGTTAAATGAATAATTTTTTTTAAACACACTTCGTAGGAATGGATCCTTCCACAGTCTTGATAATTTACATTATTGAATATTCATTTTCATGTTTGATATGATGGATTTAAAGAAGAAAATGGTTTTCCTTGTATTACGAAAATTATTTGTTTTTAAATGTTATTTTTACAGTGAAATGATTATTTTCATCATGATTTATATTTTTAAATATATTAAATGTGATTTAATTTACTATAAAAAACCAACAATTTTATCGTTTTGTTGAATATAAGGTATTTTTTCCTCTCATTTATATACCTATTTTACTGTACATTCTATTTATGGGGTAATACATGCAATATTATAATTTCTAAATTAATTCATTATAAATAATCCTTCGAATCTGATATAAAGAATTTCTATGCAGCCCATTTTTAATAAATGGTTATTTCAAATGATATGTATTATCATGTATTCATTTATGTAGCCCAAATATATCATAAACATGTTATGATTGGTGCTCTCACATAGTTTAATTAGGCATTAGAAAAATAAATATTATCATGAGGCCTAATATATAGGATTAGGGAAAAGGACAAATCCATAAGGGGTATATATCCACCATGTGATATTTCGTTGGATGATTTCCTTGAATCAGGTTTATAGAGTAATATATGTTGCAGCCATAGTTCCTTTGATGATGTGATCTTATGATTCCATGTTAATTATGTTATGATTTTCATTAATTAATCACATTCCTTGTATTTTTTTTATGTTATATTATACAACTAAGAATCATGTTATATACAGTGTTTCATGATTAATATAAAAATACATTAGAACATTATGTAGCATAGTTATTAATTTACAAAAACACATGACACAAAATTATATTATGTTAGTTCCTTTGGAAACTTGGAAACAATAACATCTCTCTATGTGTGAACTACATCATATCCCATTAAGTTCAACATAACTAAAACCATGTTTATAAACATATTACATAAAACTTTTTCTAAATAACCCATTAAATTTTGTTAGCTTTGTTTCCTATTAAGGGAAAAAAATTTGATACATAAGCATAATGTATCATCCAAAAAAATTGTAAATAAAACTCCAATTTGGATTTAATTAAATGTATTATTGTGATATTTAAATATAATGAACATAAAAACATCTTTTATTTTATCCTATAATATTTAAAATACCTTTAATAATCTATACCTTTGATAATATTTCCATTGAATAATGATTGAATGATTAATATAAATATAGGTGTTTAAAAAATCCAACTAAAACAGAAAAATGAAGTGATGGTAAACTGTTAAGATTATACCATAAGAATCCCATTTATTAAAGATTATATTGTTTATAATATCATTGGGATTTTTTCTAAACCAATCCCATTCATAGATTCAAAAAAATAAGCATGGGTCATACCATTTTTGGGATAATTTCTAGCTAATCATGTTCAGGACTGAAACCATGTTCGTAAACCATACCAAGAAAAACTCATCATCATGCATCATAATCTAGGGGCATTTTATAGTATATTAATGGGATATGTATGAAGACCCATGAAATATGTGTATGTACATATTTTTTATATAATAATAAATATGTTTACATCCCATATTATTTAATTTTTAAATGATTTTTATATTGATAATATAAAATAAAAATTTTATTTTTTTGTAATATTCATATTCAACTATGGAATTTTTTTTATTAAGGTATATTTGAAATAAATATTATTTTAATAATTATTATAATAAAATATTTTTTATTAAATATAAATTATTATATAATTTTTATGATGACAAATGATATGTTTATAAGGTTTTAAAAAAATGTTATTGCCAAAAAGACGAAACATTAAAGAATAAATTTACATTATTATTTTAAAAGGAAAAAATAAAATATTTTATATAATTAATTTTATAAAATGAATATTTTTTTAATATAATCATCAATAATATCAAATGGTTATTTTTTATAATTTTCTAAGATAGTTAAATTATCTCGAAAAGTTATAATACTGTATAAATATAAGGTGTGTATTATAAAAACATAAAGAATATAATTTTGCATAATTAATTCAATAAATTGTATAAAATACCAAATATTTATTATTCATTTAATATATTTTTCTTTTCATTGTATTAAACATATTTTATAAAGTCATTTTGAATCCTCCATAACTAATATTATATTTTTGGGTTTTAAAATATATTTTTTAAAGTGTATGACTCACTTCAATATATGCATGGGTATTTTTCTTTTATGTTAGTCCTTGGAACATATAAAATAATTAAAAAAATATAGTATTTTATAATCCATTTTAAATTAAAATACTGTAGTTTTTTGTTTTGGTTATTCTATAATATAGAGTATCATACCCATGTTTTTCAAATATAAAAGAATTCACTACTCATTTTATAAATTTTCCCACAACCCCATGATCCCATTTCACTTTATTGAAAATACAGGGAGAACATAATCACTATTACCTCACCTCTCTTGAGTCCTCCTCTGGATTACCATGTCTCATGTTGCACATCCCAAGCAATTGGAGTCGCACACTAAAGTAAATGATATTTTAATTTGTTCAATTTTTTTAAGAATATTTATTAACTTATAAATTTTATCTCAATTTAATTTTAATGGGTTTTATATTTCCATTTTCCCCTACAATAAATTTTTTTTCCAATTATTTAGATACCCATTTTAATCTCATGAACCCAATGTATAAAATTTTAAATGACAACATTATCATGTAGAAATTTTATCATGATTTTCCATGGAAAAATTAAATAGTAAAAACCATTCTCATAACCTATCAGTTATATAGACCATTATACAGATATAATTAATTTTCATAGGTCTTACAAGTATATATTTTACACTATTAAATAATTATACAATATATGATGATGAATGATCCCTTGTTATAGGATCTACATAGAACACAAAAGCATGAGAATTAAATTATAGTGATGGGTGTAACGAATTTATATAATTATACAAGGAAATTTTTAAAGATTAATATCATGATATTTCATGTCATGATATATAGTGAACCAAATTCCATTATGAGAATTTTCCCATTACAAAGTCCTAAGCAGTTATCTTTGATTTATGTTCTTGGTGTAGTGTTTTAAAATGGGAATAATTTCCTACATCTTGAATATCATGCTATATGATACATTATTATTCATGTCCATTTTAATACCCATTGACAAGATTATTTTATTAAATTTATTACCTTACTCCTTTATTAATTCCTTACATGGCTATATATCCCATCCATTTCTAATCAATTTTTATAGGATATCCCAAATAGTTTTATGTGTGAGTATGTTATGGATGTTATCAATTATGATGATGTATTTGAAGTTATTAGTTATTAGTTAATGTACCTAATTCATTACTACACTAGATATCTGGATCATTTAGGTTTTATTCAATATATTTTTATGTAATAAATCCAAAATTAATCTCCATTAAATAAATGAGTTGTAATAAACAATCATGATCATCGTGGAATGAGAACACTAGTATAAAATTTGAAATCCATACTTTTAAAATAAAATATCATAATCATTGGTCATCGAATAAATAATTGTTGTTATAAATACCTAAATCATTAAAAATTAAAAAACATGATCCATGAGAGCATATCATTGGAATTATAAATGATTTAACGGCATACATATAAACATATTAAATTATTTTCATAGTAGTCTGGGATAATTTCTAGGGCTATCTTAGTTGAATCAGTTCCCTCCCCAAACAATATTAATAGACAAGGATCACTTCCAGTACCATATTAGTGGGCAATAGAAATTGCATAATAATGTTCAATCCATATTATATCCTAGTATATCACCTAATATATAATTCCTTACCAAATATTTTATAAATATTTATAGGTCCCACCAATCACATAATTAAATCATGACAATGTGCTCCACACGATCATAATCATTCATCATATCATAACACATGAAATGAAATGGGTATCATAAAATTTTTATAATATCATAACCTATGAAAAGTATATATTTTTATAGTCATTTCATTATAGTTTAACCCATGAAATGAATTAGGTTGCATAATCTATAACCTTTAGAAGAGAAAGGGGTTTCATAAACATAATTCCAACAAAAATTTATCTATTCATTAAAATATTAAGATTGGTAACTATGGATCATATACCTAGTAATGCATGAGTAACACAAATTGGTGTCATATTAGATATATAATAATTTTGAAATAAATATTAAAAAATTTCTATTTTAAAACATCTATTTCTCTTTTTATTTTATTTAATAAATAATTTTTTTGAAAAAATGTACTTTAAAATTATTTTTAAAAAGTACATTTGGTATAATAATTTTTAAAAAAGAAAAAAATCGATATTATTCTATTTTTAATCATTATAAAAGAGTAATAAAACATTTTTTAAAATGTTTTTTCAAAACATTTTTTGAAATGAAGAACATTTTCCGACCAAATAGAGAGATGACATAGTATTTTCATAAAAACGTACAATTTTTTTTAATTACCATAGTTTGGAAAAAATTATACTTTTAAAAGAATATATCATTAATGAAAATATAATATTATATTTTATAATAATTTTTAATAAATTTCATCAATGGAATAATAATCCTATACAATCCCTACAAAGGCTGAGATTATAGGAATTAACTTTTACTACATTGGTAATATAGAATCATAATACCTATGGTTTTTTATTGTAAAATGAAATGTAAATTATAATGAAATTTATTATATTATTGATATAAAATTCAAACATGTATTATTATACACATCCTAAATTAATATAGGTCCATAAAAAACATGTGTCTCAAAATTAGAAAATTGAGACAAGATCCCTTATTGCATTAGTGAAATTGAAGCCCCAAGCCCATGAATGTTAGTTCCTAAAATATATATTAAAATACGAGTTTTTCAATATATAATTATAAAAAAATAAATAAAAGTGAATAGTACACACGACACACATGAAATAGGTGGTGATTAAGGCTTAGATCGCATTGAAAATAAAAGTTAAATAGAAATCCCTTACCTTATGTCTCAACATATATTGTACTAATTCAAACCATTATAGTAAGAAATATAATTTTATTAAATTTTTTTTAAATATTCATATTCATTCATATCATATCACATATTATTTTTTTGGACATAATAATTCACTTTTATCAAAAATCTAATTTATTTGAGAGGATTACTATAAGAACCGAATTATTATTATTTTTTATTTTCATTTATGAAATTTTTATTCAAAAACTAATCATGGAATAATAATATCTATATGGATCAATATGATATAAATATAATATATAATTTTTAAATATGTATTTATAATTTTAAATAAAATATAGAAATGAGAAATGAAATACACTATTTATAGAGAGAGTAGGTCGTACGTATGCTTTAGTGGTGTTATATTATCATTTCAAATTGAAAGAAACAATATTATATGATATATTATAATTTAAAAAAGTCTTATGCCAAATATATAATATGTGATCCTTAAACACATGTCTTTGACATTTCATTTAATGCATGAATGATTCAGATCACTTCGTGAGGCAGTAGTCCACCATACAAATGAACGACATTATTGAATTCCACCAAAAGGGATATCATGATGGAATGTATGAAATAAAAATTCCATAAACATAATAAAATCATAAAAAATATTAATCAAATATACGTAAAATTTACATATTTATTTTCTATATTTATAGGGGCTAATGAAAATGTGAATAACATCGATCTGTGATGTGGAAGTCCACTATATAGATTAACGATGATTTCATAACCCATTGTATGGGAGTGTTCATGTTTATAGTATTTAATTTGACATAAATAAATATTAGAATATTGACTCTATCTAGGTTATTATAATAATAACATAAAAAATTATTTCGATATCCTGATGACATAAGACAAAAACATTAACAGATGAATGTTACCTCTTCTTTGGGAATTTCATTTTGGTTTGTAACAAATGAATTTATAGGATGTTTTTAATCCAAAAGGAAGTATTATTTGTTTATAAGTTGTAATAATGGAATATATTTGTAATGGGGATGTTTTATCATGATGGAATGTGTGGTGCTAAGAAAGGGGAGAGGGGGTGGCATTTTATAAGGAATGTGTGTTGAAATATTGAAATTTTTTAATTGAGAAAATCCACCAAATATTATTCCAATAACAACTGATAAAACAATCTACCAATATAGATACTATATGTTATAATATGGAAATATCTCTATAAAAAGGGGTTTGATAAAATGTTTTGGTAATGATTCCCTTAATCTTAATGGATTATCACTAAGTAAACTTGTTTTTTCTTAATTATTGTTATTAATTTTATCTGATTACAATATTAATTTTATTAAAAATTTAAATTTAAATTATTATTAATTACAATATAATATATTAATAATTATTTAATCCATTTTTTAAAATTTAATTAACATATGTGGATGATATTATTTTAAAATTAATCCCACAGATGGGACCAAACTACTGGTTTTTAATGTGAAATTATTCGACAATATTAAATGTTTTATGTCATATTTCGATGGTAAATTGTTTAAAATGACTGTAATTGTATTTATTGATGTATTAGTGAACTATTTTTTCATTAAAACGAATTTAATTAATATATTAACAACATAAATAATTTTTATGACTCATAATGTTTCTATTAAAATTTAATATTATTCACAATCCATAAAAAATGCAATATTTTTGAAAAATAACTAAAAATCATACTAATAAAATTATGATATTATGAATTTCAAAATTATTTGTAACATCCCAAGTAAGTAATGAATAATATATATTTTTATCTATGTCTATTAATGATTAAGATAGTGTTATAGAGGCTTAAAATGAAAATAAATTCAATCTTATGCATGGAATACACTAATATTCTTAAAAGATTGTTTTACTGCCTTATGATGAAAAACCATTTTTAAATCTATCTTTTTACAATTTTATAAACTATGTTTTTCAAAATAAACTTATTCGTTATGATTGGGACATAAAAATTTACTTTGTGTGAATTTTTGGTATTTTTCTGACAATGTTCATTTTTTAATGAATAATGAAAAATACTGCATTTTACATCAAAACTACTTTTTAAAATAATTTATTTATATGATTAGATTATCTTTTTAATTGGTTTTTATGTGAAATTAGAATATATTTTTACCATTTAATCCAATTTTGGTCATTGGAATCAATTTCACTTTGAAATTGGACTTAAAATAGTGTCAATCTTTTGATACTTATTGTTTCATAAAAACACGCTATTTTCTCTGACAGCGGGAATTAATTATTAAATTAATTAATGTGACATATATGTATTGAATTTTTTAAAATATACTACATTTTTTAATTCAGAATATCAAATATAGCTTAGGGTGAATTTTTGGTAATTTTTTGAAAAACTTCAATTTTTGATGAATAGTGAAACCACTAAGTGGTAGTTAAAGAAAGTGATTTTTCGTTTAAATGAAACTTTGCCACTTTTTTGTTTTTAATTTCAAAAATCCGACATACATGGTTGTCATTAAGAAGAAAAATGTGGTTCAATTTGATTAAAATAATTTTTTTGGTGAATAGTAACTTATTAAGTTTTTAATCGCGATTAGTGGTAATTAGGGTAGTTTAAGGTATAAATAATGCTTTAATAATATGAAATTACCTAGAAACATGTCCCAACTTTATTGGTTGTGTCATGGCCGACCAAGACAAGCCATGGGTCAACTTGGGGACCCCATTGAGACACTTTGGTTGGGAAGTGACATAAATAACTTTTTATTAAATGTTAAAGTAAAAATGACACAAACAAGAGATGTTTTACTAGAACAATTTTTACATGGGGTTATAAAGATAATATTTTTGATTATAAATAGTCATTGGAAATCTAAAAATATTTCCTACATCATAGTAGTTTTTTTATAATTTTTAGACTTTAAATAAGTTCAATTATTTATGACATCATGATGATGCAGCGATGACCTCATTATTTAATGATTTAAATAAAATGGAAAGATAATGGAAAATCTAAAACCTAAACATGTAAAAAACCAATTGGATGAGTGGATTTTGAAGCCTTATCAGCTTATTCTCGAATTATAGCAATGTGGGACCTTTTTAATCCGAAACTCTTTTTAAAATAAAGTAACTTATCTTTACTTTCCAAAAGTGCCCCTCCTCTCCTCTTATAAAAGGCCCCCACCTCTACCTCATTTCACACACTCCTCAAGCCTTTGGCTCAGCCAAACCCTGCCCATTTACTCTCCCCACATCCCTCTCCTCATCCTAGAGGATTCCCTTTGGGCATAATCTTTTCAAAGGAAGCCTTTAGGCTCAAATCAAAAGGCGTTACACTTTTAAAGGTAATTCATTCTCTCATGTTCATTTGTTTTATTTTGCTTATCCATCCCCATAAACTCTTTTTATTTACTTCTTTTGTAACAACACCAGTATCTTCAATATACTATAATGTTGTTATAAGATTTATTTGAGCTACACTCTCACACAACTACCTCAAATGGTTAAACAACATACGGTTTCTGTGGATGGCGAAATTCTGCCTCCCGAAACGATGATTGTTCAATACTCATTTAACACCATCAAAGGTGGCCATTATGATGTCACTATTTATATATATGATATATAATATGTTTATGTTTTCCTTAAGCTTCTATTTTTTTCATTCATGGCATACCATTATTGTTTCCATTATGGGTAAACACGATATCTTCATTTTAGGAAGTGCGGACTACCGCCCCCTGAAAGTTATTTGATTCGTTAATACAATATGTGGGATTTGTAAAGGATAAAGTTAATGATATTATATATGTTATTATACTGTATTTATAATATACTCTTATATCATTATTATTCCATTCCAGAAAATACGAAATATAAATGGAAGTAGAGTTCATGTGTACGTACGGCTTACCGTCTCTATGAACGGTGCATTTCATTTCTTACCTCTAAATGTGATGTAATATTATAAATACATGTATATGCTGAATATATATGATATATATATTATCCAAATCATTAATATCATTCTGGATATAACTAACCTTTGACCAAATTAACAACATGTAAGTGTAAGAAGTCTATTTTTGACTTAAGAACCAAATACCGACAAAATGAAAATTATTAACTTAAATTATTACATAATGTTCATAACATGGTATAAAAGGAATAATGAACTTAAAAAAGGTTCATAAGCAAGTAGAGATTAACTCATGTTTATTATTCAGGTGATTAAAGAACGGTCGGGTCAAGTCGGATACTAGGTATGGGAATTCGTCTCAATCTCCTTTCATTGAGGCATATTTTATTTTATACACAACTTTCTTTTATACGGTGTATAAACCCCTTTATCTTTTATGTTTATTCAAAAGGAATCTTTTTTATACAAAGCGTTTACTGAACGACAAAAGGGAATGTTTTTGTCGTACGTATGCGGCGACAACGACTTCTCCGCCGTCGTGACTGTTATTCGACTATCGGCTTCCTCTACAAGCCATACCTTCTTTTTAAAAGAAAAATAAATACCATGTTTTACTTTTCATTTATTTTGGTATTGAAAATGGTTTTCACAATGTTTTTTTGTGTTGTATTGATATCTTGTCATTGAAATGTGGAAATGTTATGTTTCCTTTATGCATGTTTTATGTGATACGATTATGTTATGGTTCTTGGGAATTGTTATGATGATGGGTGGTTCAATGATAAACTAAGGGCGGGTGAGCCCAATATAACTCTCAAATGCATTGGGTAACACGAAGGAGTGAAACGTTAAGGTTTCTGCGAAGAGATTTTAGGAAATATACTGTGATGGGTATTCCCAACGTAACCAAGAGGGTTAATCCCTACGTAAGAATGTTATGAATGCCTCAAGTTACCTTTATGTCTTATGATTTCTATGATTTACTCATGATTTGATGAGGTATGTCAAAGTGCTTATGTTTTATGGGTAAATTATGATTTCATTCTTATGTATATATGTACCCATGTTTCCTTTGCATGTTTTTATATCCCTTACTGAGTTTTTTATGCTCATCCCTTTTTTTTGAAATGTTTTTCACAGGTCAAGGGAAAGGTACATGATATGATTATAGTGTCAAGGACGTGTCAAGAATGAATCCATGTTTTATTTTAAATATGTTTCCACTGATGGGAATGAAGAATACTATCTTTATGTAACCACTTTGTTTATATGTGGAATGTAATGCAAGTTTTATGACCTAATTCTCTAAAACTCTAATCCCGAAAAGATCCTCAATGTGTAATCTTGTAATAACTCAAGATTAAGTAAGGTTTATGTCTGGGGCCTTATTGTTGGTATCATAGGTCGGTTTAGATAACTTTAGGAGTTAGAATTCTATTAAATTATTATCCAAAAAATATTTTTTGAAATGATATAGCATTTGTAGATTACCATGTTGCTTCATCTAAGACATGTTTGTTCATAATGGTTTTCCGCAGAGGAAACAGGGAAGCAGAGCTAGAAAGGCATACAGAAGGAAATAACCTTTTGAATCAGCATCCCAAGATGGTCAGAATTGGAACTGAAACGTTTGTTGCAGTGATGGCACAGTTGACTTAGGCTATAAATGGTGGTGGTATCCATGCGCGAGATCAACCAAATCAACCGTAGAGAAACATGTCAGTGGTGGAACATTTCATGAGGCAACATCCCCCATCATTCAGAGGATCATCTGTCCCTGTGTCAGCTGAAGGGTGGATTAAGGTTCTGGAGAAGATTTTTTATGTCATGGGCTGTTCAAGCAATCAAAAGTTTAATCTTGCTATTTACCGTTTGGAGGGTGAAGCAGATCAGTGGTGGTCGATGGTTAAAAATATCAGGGACGCTGATGAGATAGATGCTCTTGACTGGGATGAATTCAAAGGTATGTTTCTTGAGAAGTATTTTCCTAAGGCTGTTCGACTTAGGATGAAAAAACAATTATTGGATTTGAGGCAAGAGGAAAACTCAGTGGCTGCCTATGAAGAATGGTTCACTCGATTGGCAAGGTATGCTCCAAATTTTATCCGAGACCTTGATAGTAAAATCAATCATTTTTACTCAGGATTAAAGAAAAAATATCGAAGGGAATTAGCTTCTCGTGAGTTTAAAAGTTATGAAAATCTTGTTCAATGTGCTGAGAAGGTGGAAATGGAGTTTGCCGATGACCAAGTGTTCTATAACTACCAGCAGAAGAAGAGACCGAGGTGGCAGGAGAAAGGTAAGAATTCTTCAAAAAAGTCTGATGGTAAGAGAACTATGTTTCCAGTTTGTGATAAATGTGGTAAAAGGCATACTGGGGAATGTCTTCTGAATTCTGTAAATTGATATCGATGGGGTAAGAGGGGACATAAGGCTCGTGATTGCACTGAAAAGGATCAAGGTGAAGGTAAGAACAAATTCGATTTACAGTTAGTGAAATGTTATAAGTGCAATGAGATGGGTCACTATGCAAACAAGTGTCCGACAAAGAGCTTGAGTGATGGGAAGCAGTTAGACTACAAGCAGAAAGGGGTGGTGAAATCCTTTGCAACTACTTCAGCAGATGTCGGGCCATCAAATGAAGTTGTATTAGGTACATTGTCTGTTTTCAGGAGTTGAAAAGATGGTTGGTGAGGGCTCCAGTTTTGGCACTACCTTCAAGGAATGGTGAGTTTGTTATATACAGTGATTCTTCATTGAAAGGACTTGGTTGCGTATTAATGTAGAATGATTAGGTAATTGCTTATGCTTCACGACAGTTGAAAACTCAGGAGGTAAATTACCCTACGCATGAATTGGAATTAGCTGTTGTTGTTTTTGCTTTAAAAATTTGGAGGCATCATTTGTATGGAGTAAAGTGTGAAATATATACCAATCACAAAAGTTTAAAGTATATATTCACTCAGAAATAATTGAACATGAGACAAGGGAGATGGCTAGAATTAATCAAGGATTATGATTTTACAATTCATTACCATCCAGGAAACGAAAATAAAGTGGCTGATGCATTGAGTCTAAAAATTAAGGCTTCATTAACAATGTTGTGTTTGAAACGTGATCCTTTGGTTAAGGATTTGATGAACATTGGAATAGAAGTTGTTGGTGCAGGAAGTCCTTCTGTTTTGTTTCAGGGATCAGTGATATCTTCTCAATCAGATAGAATCAAGCAAGCATAGAAGCAAGACAGTGAGTTGCAGAAAAAGGTAGAGCTGGTTCAGAAAGGTAAGTTGCCTGAATTCAACATTGATAATGATTGTGTTTTGAGATTTGGGAAGAGATTGTGTGTGCCTTGTTATTCACAGTTGAAGAAAGAGTTGTTATGTGAAGCTCATAGTTCTCCGTTTTCAGTTTATCCGGGTAGTACTAAGATGTATAGAGATCTGCGGGAGTATTACTGGTGGGATGGAATGAAAAGAGATATTACTGATATTACTGTGAAGTGTTTGACTTGTAAACAGGTTAAAGTAGAGCGGTAGTTACCGAAAGGGATGCTTCAGCCTTTACCAGTTCCAGAGTGGAAATGGGAGAATATATCCATGGGCTTTGTTGTGGGATTACCGAAGACATCTCGAGGTAATTATGCAATCTGGGTTATTGTTGATCGCTTGACTAAATCTGCTCATTTCCTTGCTATACGAGATACTTTTTCCCGAGATCAACTTTCCCGTTTGTATCTTAAAGAGATAGTTAGGTTACATGGAGGTCCTCTCTCCATTGTATCGGATCGTGATCCCATGGTTACTTTTAACTTTTGGAATGGCCTTTATAAGTCGTTGGGTACTGAATTAAATTTTAGTACAGCTTTTCATCCTCAATCAGATGGGCAGTCAGAACGAACAATTCAGACAATGGAGGATATGCTACGAGCTTGTTCGATGGATTATCAGGGAAGTTGGAACCAACCTCTTTCTTTTGTTGAATTTTCATATAATAACAGTTTTCATTCCAGTATACAGGTGGCACCATTTCAGGCATTATATGGGAAGCGGTGTCTAACTCCAGCTTTCTGGGATGAAGTGGGTAAAAGGAAGTTGATGGGACCAGAATTGGTAGAAGAGATGGAAGAAAAAGTTCAGTTGATTCATAAACACATGAGAACAGCTCAGAGCAGGCAGAAGAGTTATGCGGATAACCGGAGGAAGGATCTATCTTTCGAGGTAGGTGATCATGTTTTTCTCAAGGTTTCTCCTTTGAAAAGTGTGATGAGATTTGGTAAGAAAGGAAAGTTGAGTCCAAGGTTCATTGGACCATACAAAATTCTGGATAGAGTTGGATCAGTTGCATACCGAGTGGCTTTACCTCCGAGTTTATCTCAGGTACACAATTTTTTTTCATGTTTCGATATTGAGAAAGTATATGCCAGATCCATCTCATGTTTTGAGTCCAGAGGTAGTTCAGCTGGAAGATAACCTATCTTATGAGTAACAACCGGTCCAGATTCTTGACCACAGGGAGCAAGTGTTACGGTATAAGGTGATTAATCAGGTAAAGGTTTTGTGGAAAAAACCACATGATTGAAGAGGCAACATGGGAATCTGAAAATGCAATGAGGGATAAGTACACCCATTTATTTTATAAGTAAATAAATTGCAGAGATGCAATTTTCTAAAGGGGGGAAGGATGTAACATCCCAAGTAAGTAATGAATAATATATATTTTTATCTATGTCTATTAATTATTAAGATAGTGTTATAGAGGCTTAAAATGAAAATAAATACAATCTTATGCATGGAATACACTAATATTCTTAAAAGATTGTTTTACTGCCTTATGATGGAAAACCCTTTTTAAATCTATATTTTGACAATTTTATAAACTATGCTTGTCAAAATAAACTTATTTTTTATGATTGAGACATCAAAATTTACTTTTTGTGAATTTTAGGTATTTTTCTGACAATGTTCATTTTTTAATGAATAGTGAAAAATAATGCATTTTATATCAAAACTACTTTTTAATATAATTTATTTGTATGATTAGATTATCTTTTGAATTGGTTTTGAAGTGAAATTAGAATATATTTTTACCATTTAATCCAATGGTGGTCATTGGAATCAATTTCACTTTGAAATTGGACTTAAACTGGTGTTAATCTTTTGATACTTATTGTTTCATAAAAACACGCTATTTGCTCTGACAACGGGAATTAATTATTAAATTAATTAATTTGACTTATATGTATTGAATTTTGTAAAATAGACTTCATTTTTGAATTTGGAATATCAAATATAGCTTAGGGTGAATTTTTTGTAATTTTCTGAAAAACTTCAATTTTTGATGAATAGTGAAACCACTAAGTGGTAGTTAAAGAAACTGATTTTTCGTTTAAAGGAAACTTTTCCACTTTTATGTTTTGAATTTCAAAAATCCGACATACATGGTTGTCATTAAGAAGTGAAATGTGGTTCAATGGGATTAAAATATTTTTTTGGTGAATAGTAACTTATTAAGTTTTTATTCGCTATTAGTGGTAATTAGGGTAGTTTAAGGAATAAATAATGCTTTAATAATATGAAATGACCTAGAAACATGTCCCAACCTTATTGGTTGAGTCATTTCCGACCATGAAAAGCCATGGGTCAACTTGGGGACCCCATGGAGACACTTTGGTTGGGAAATGACATAAATAACTTTTTATTAAATGTTAAAGTAAAAATGACACAAACAAGAGATGTTTTACTAAAAAAATATTTACATGGGGTTATAAAGATCAGATTTTTGATTATAAATATTCATTGGAAATATAAAAATCTTTCCTACATCATAGTATTTTTTTTATAATTTTTAGACTTTAAATAAATTAAATTATTTATGACATCATGATGATGCAGCGATGACCTAATTATATAACGATTTAAATAAAATGGAAAGATAATGAAAAATATAAAACCTACACATGGGAAAAACCAATTGGATGAGTGGATTTCGAAGGCTTATCACCTTAGACTATAATTATAGCAACGTGGGACCTTTTGAATCTGAAACTCTTTTTAAAATAAAGTAACTTATCTTTACTTTCCAAAAGTGCCCCTCCTCTCCTCTTATAAAAGGCCCCCACCTCTACCACATTTCACACACTCCTCAAGCCTTTGGCTCGGCCAACCCCTACCCATTTACTCTCTCCACATCCCTATCCACATCCTATAGGATTCCCTTTGGGCAGAATCTTTTCAAAGGAAGCCTTTAGGCTCAATTCAAAAGGAGTTACACTTTTAAAGGTAATTCATTCTCTCATGTTCATTTGTTTTATTTTTCTTCTCCAAACCCCTAAACTCTTTTTATTTACTTATTTTTTAACAAAAACAGTATCTTCAATATACTAGGATGTTGTTATAATATTTATTTGAGCTACACTCTCATACAACTACATCAAATGGTTAAAGAACATATGGTTTCTGTGGAAGGCGAATTTATGCCTCCCGAAACGATGATTGTTCAATACTCATTTAACACCTTCAAAGGTGGCCATTATGATGTCACTATTTTTATATATGATATATAATATGTTTATGTTTTCCTTAAGCTTCTTTTTTTTTCATTCATGGCATAATATTATTGTTTCCATTATGGGTAAACACGATATCTTCATTTTAGGAAGTGCGGACTACCGCCCCCTGAAAGTGATTTGATTCGTTAATACCATATGTGGGATGTGTAAAGGATAAAGTTAATGATATTATATATGTTATTATACTGGAATTATAATATACTCTTATATCATTAGGATTCCATTCCAGAAAATACAAAATAGAAATGGAAGTAGCGTTCATGCGTACATACGGCTTACCGTCTCCATGAACGGTGCATTTAATTTCTTACATATAAATGTGATGTAATATTATAAATACATGTATATGATAAATATATATGATATATATGATATCAAAATCATTAATATAATTCTGGATATAATGAACCTTTGACGAAATTAACAACACGTAAGTGTAATAAGTCTATTTTTGACTTAAGAACCAAATTCCGACCAAATGAACATTATTAACTTAAATGATTACATGATGTTCATAACATGGTATAAAAGGAATAATGAACTTGAAAAAGGTTCATAAGGAAGTAGAGATTAACTCAAGTTTATTATTCAGGAGATTAAAGAACGGTTGGGTCATGTCGGATACGAGGTATGGGACTTCGTCTCAATCTCCTTTCATTGAGGCATATTTTAATTTATACACAACTTTCTTTTATAGGGTGTATAATCCCCTTTGACTTTTATGTTTATTCAAAAGGAATCTTTTTTATACGAAGTGTTTACTAAATGACAAAAGGGAATGAATTTGTCGTACGTATGCGGCGACAACGACTTCTCCGCCGTCGTGACCGTTATTCGAGTTTCGGATTCCTCTACAAGCCATACCTTCTTTTTAAAAGAAAAATAAATACCATGTTTTACTTATATTTTATTTTGGTATTGAAAATGGTTTTCACAATGTTTTTTTGTGTTGTATTGATATCTTGTGATTGAAATGTGGAAATTTTATGTTTCCTTTATGCATGTTTTATGTGATATGATTATGTTATGGTTCTTGGGCATTATTGTGAAGACGGGTGGTTCCGTGATAAACTAAGGGCGGGTGAGCCCGATATAGCTCTCCAATGCATTGGGTAACGTGAAAGAGTGAAACATTATGGTTTCTCCGATGAGATTTTAGGGAATATACTATGATGGGTATTCCAAACGTAATCAAGAGGGTTACTCCCTACGTAAGAATGTTATAAATGCCTCAAGTTACCTTTATGTCTTATGATTTCTATGATTTACTCATGATTTGATGAGGTATGTTAATGTGCTTATGTTTTATGGGTAAATTATGATTTCATTCTTATGTATATATGTACCCATGTTTCCTTTACATGTTTTTATATCCCATACTGAGCTTTTTATGCTCATCCCAAGTTTTTTTGAAATGTTTTTCACAGGTCAAGGGAAAGGTACATGATATGATGATAGTGTCAAGGAAGTGTCAAGAATGAATCCATGTTTTATTTTAAATATGTTTCCATTGATGGGAATGAATAATACTATCTTTATGTAACCACTTTGTTTATATATGGAATGTAATGAATGTTTTATGATCTAATTCTCTAAAACTCTAAACCCGAAAAGATCCTCAATGTGTAATGTTGTAATAACTCATGATTAAGTAAGGTTTAAGGATGGGGCCTTATAGTTGGTATCAGAGGTCGTTTTAGATAACTTTAGGAGTTAGTATTCTATTAAATGATTATCCAAATAAATATTTTTTGAAATGATATAGAATTTGACTATTACCATGTTGCTTCATCTATGACATGTTTGTTCAGAATGGTTTTCCGCAGAGGAAATAGGGAAGCAGTGCTAGGAAGGCATACAAGAAGGAAATAACCTTCCGAATCATCATCCCAAGACGGTCGGAATTGGAACTGAAAAGTTTGTTGCAGTGATGGCACAGTTGACTCAGGCTATAAATGGTGGTGGTATCCATGAACGAGATCAGCCAAATCAACCGCAGAGGAACATGTCAGTGGTGGAACATTTCATGAGGCAACATCCTCCATCATTCAGAGGATCATCTGACCCTGTGTTAGCTGAAGGGAGGATTAAAGTACTTGAGAAGATTTTCGATTTCATGGGGTGTTCAGACAATCAAAAGGTTAGTCTTTCTATTTACCGTTTGGAGGGTGAAGCAGATCAGTGGTGGTCGATGGTTAAAAATATTCGGGACGCTGATGAGATTGATGCTCTTGACTGGGATGAATTCAAAGGTATGTTTCTTGAGAAGTATTTTCCTAAGGCTGTTCGACATAGGATGGAAAAACAATTCTTGGAATTGAGGCAAGAGGAAGACTCAGTGGCTGCCTATGAAGAAAGGTTCACTCGATTGGCAAGGTATGCTCCAAATTTATCCGAGACCTTGATAGTAAAATCAATCATTTTTACTCAGGATTAAAGCCAAAATATCGAAGGGCATTAGCTTCTCGTGAGTTTTAAAGTTATGAAAAGCTTGTTCGATGTGCTGAGAAGGTGGAAATGGAGTTTGTTGATGACAAAGTGTTCTATGGCAACCAGTAGAAGAAGAGACCGAGGTGGCAGGGGAAATGTAAGAATTCTTCAAAAAAGACTGATGGTAAGAGAACTAAGTTTCCAGTTTGTGATAAATGTGGCAAAAGGCATGCTGGGGAATGTCTTCTGAATTCTGGAAAGTGCTACCGATGTGGTAAGATGGGACATAAGGCTCGTGATTGCACTGAAATGGATCATGGTGAAGGTAAGAACAAATTTGATTTACAGTTAGTGAAATGTTATAAGTGCAATGAGATGGGTCACTAAGCAAACGAGTGTCCGACAAAGAGCTTGAGTGATGGGAAGCACTTAGACTACAAGAATAAAGGGGTGGTGAAATCCTTTGCAACAACTTCAGCAGATGTCGGGCCATCAAATGACGTTCTATCATATACTTTGTTTGTTTTCAGAAGTTGAAAAGAAGGTTGGTGAGGGCTCCAGTTTCGGAACTACCATCTAGGAATGGTGAGTTTGTTTTATACAGTGATGCTTCATTGAATGGACTTGGTTGCATCCTAATGCAGAATGATCAGGTAATTGCTTATTCTTCACGACAGTTGAAAAATCAGGAGGTAAATTACCCTATGCATGATTTGGAATTAGCTACTGTTGTTTTTGCCTTAAAAATATGGAGGCATCATTTGTATAGAGTAATGTGTGAAATATATACCGATCACAAAAGATTAAATTATATATTCACTCAGAAAGAATTAAACATGAGACAAAGGAGATGGCTAGAATTAATCATGGACTATGATTGTACAATTCATTACCATCCGAGAAAAGAAAATAAAGTGGCTGATGCTTTGAGTCGAAAAAGTAATGCTTCATTAACAATGTTGTGTTTGGAACGTGATCCTTTGGTTAAGGATTTGATGAACTTTGGCATAGAAGTTGTTGGTGCAAGAAGTCCTTATGTTTTGTTTCAGGTATCAGTGAGATCTTCTATATCAGATATAATCAAGCAAGCACAGAAGCAAGACAGTGAGTTGCTGAAAAAGGTAGAGCTGGTTCAGAAAGGTAAGTTTCCTGAATTCAACATTGATAATGATTGTGTTTTGAGATTTGGGAAGAGATTGTGTGTGCCTTGTGATTCACAGTTGAAGAAAGAGTTGTTATGTGAAGCTCATAGTTCTCCGTTTTCAGTTCATCCAGGCAGTACTAATATGTATAGAGATCTGCGGGAGTATTACTGGTGGGATGGAATGAAAAGAGATATTGCTGATTTTACTGTGAAGTGTTTGACTTCTCAACAGGTTAAAGCAGAGCAGTAGTTACCGAAAGGGATGCTTCAGACTTTACCAGTTCCAGAGTAGAAATGGGAGAATATATTCATGGACTTTGTTGTGGGATTACCGAAGACATCTCGAGGTAATAATGCAATTTGGGTTATTGTTGATCGCTTGACTAAATCTGCTCATTTCCTTACTATACGAGATACTTTTTACCTAGATCAACTTTCCCGTTTGTATATTAAAGAGATAGTCAGGTTACATGGAGTTCCTCTCTCCATTGTATCAGATCGTGATCCCAGGTTTACTTCTAACTTTTGGAATGTCCTTCAGAAGTCGTTGGGTACTGAATTAAATTTTAGTACAGCTTTTCATCCTCAATCAGATGGGCAGTCAGAACGAACAATTCAGACATTAGAGGATATGCTCTGAGCTTGTTCGATGGATTATCAGGGATGTTGGGACCAACATCTTTCTTTGGTTGAATTTTCATAAAATAACAGTTTTCATTCCAGTATACAGATGGCACCATTTCAGGCATTATATGGGAAGCGGTGTCGATCTCCAGCTTTCTGGGATGAAGTGGGTGAAAGGAAGTTGATGGGACCAAAATTGGTAGAAGAGATGGCAGAAAAAGTTCAGCTGATTCAGAAACACATGAGAATAGCTCAGAGCAGGCAGAAGAGTAATGTGAATAACCGGATGAAGGATCTATCTTTCGAGGTAGGTGATCATGTTTTTCTCAAGGTTTCTCCATGGAAAAGTGTGATGAGATTTGGTAAGAATGGAAAGTTGAGACCAAGGTTCATTGGACCATACGAAATTCTGGAGAGAGTTGGATCAGTTGCATACCGAGTGGCTTTACCTCCGAGTTTATCTCAGGTACACAATTTTTTTCACATTTCGATGTTGAGAAAGTATATGGCAGATCCATCTCATGTTTTGAGTCCAGAGGTAGTTCAGCTGGAAGAGAACCTATCTTATGAGGAACAACCGGTCCAGATTCATGACCACAGGGAGAAGTTTTTACGGAATAAGGTGATTAAGCTGGTAAAGGTTTTATGGGAAAACCACATGATTGAAGAGGCAACATGGGAATCTGAAAATGCAATGAGGGATAAGTACCCCCATTTATTTGATAAGTAAATAAATTGCGGGGACACAATTTTCTAAAGGGGGGAAAGATGTAACATCCAAAGTAAGTAATAAATAATATATATTTTTATCTATGTCTATTAATAATTAAGATAGTGTTATAGAGGCTTAAAATGAAAATAAATACAATCTTATGCATGGAATACACTAATATTATTAAAAGATTGTTTTACTGCCTTATGATGGAAAAGCCTTTTTAAATCTATCTTTTGAAAATTTTATAAACTATGTTTGTCAAAATAAACTTATTCTTTATGATTGGGACATCAAAATTTACTTTGTGTGAATTTTAGGTATTTTTCTGACAATGTTCATTTTTTAATGAATAGTGAAAAATACTGCATTTTACATCAAAACTACTTTTTAATCTAATTTATTTATATGATTAGATTATCTTTTGAATTGGTTTTGAAGTGAAATTAGAACATATTTTTACCATTTAATCCAATGGTGGTCATTGGAATCAATTTCACTTTGAAATTGGACTTAAACTAGTGTCAATCTTTTGATACTTATTGTTTCATAAAAACACGCTATTTGCTCTAACATCGGGAATTAATTATTAAATTAATTAATGTGACTTATATGTATTGAGTTTTTTAAAATAGACTTCATTTTTGAATTCGGAATATCAAATATAGCTTAGGGTGAATTTTTGGTAATTTTCTGAAAAACTTCAATTTTTGATGAATAGTGAAACCACTAAGTGGTAGTTAAAGAAACTGATTTTTCATTTAAATGAAACTTTTCCACTTTTGTGTTCTGAATTTCAAAAATCCGACATACATGGTTGTCATTAAGAATTATAATGTGGTTCAATGGGATTAAAATATTTTTTTGGTGAATAGTAACTTATTAAGTTTTTAATCGCTATTAGTGGTAATTAGGGTAGTTTAAGGTATAAATAATGCTTTAATAATATGAAATGACCAAGAAACTTGTCCCAACATTATTGGTTGTGTCACGGACGACCAAGACAAGCCATGGGTCAACTTGGGGACCCCATGGAGACACTTTGATTGGGAAATGAAATAAATAACTTTTTATTAAATGTAAAAGTAAAAATGACACAAACAAGAAATGTTTGACTAAAATTTTTTTTACATGGGGTTATAAAGATCAGATTTTTTATTATAAATAGTCATTGGAAATATAAAAATATTTCCTAAATCATAGTAATTTTTTTATTATTTTTAGACTTTATATAAATTAAATTATTTATGACATCATGATGATGCAGCGATGACCTCATTATTTAACGATTTAAATAAAATTGAATGATAATGAAAAATCAAAAACATAAAAATGTCCAAAACCAATTGTATGAGTTGACTTATAATCCTTATCACCATAGTCTCTAATTATAGCAATTTGGGACATTTTGAATCCGAAACTCTTTTTAAAATAAAGTAACTTATCTTTACTTTCCAAAAGTGGCCCTCCTCTCCCCTTATAAAAAGACCCCACCTCTACCTCATTTCACACACTCCTCAAGCCTTTGACTCGGCCAACCCCTACCCATTTACTCTCTCCACATATGTCTCCTCATCCTAGAGGATTCCCTTTGGGAAGAATCTTTTCAAAGGAATCCTTTAGGCTCAAATCAAAAAGAGTTACACTTTTAAAGGTAATTCATTCTCTCATGTTCATTTGTTTTATTTTGCATCTCCAACCCAATAAACTCTTTTTATTTACTTCTTTTGTAACAACACCAGTATCTCCAATATATACTAGGATTTTTTTATAAGATTTATTTGAGCTACACTCTCACAAAACTACATCAAATGTTTAAAGAACATACGGTTTCCGTGGAAGGCGAAATTCTGCCTCCCGAAACGACGATTGTTCAATACTCATTTAACACCTTAAAAGGTGGCCATTATGATGTAACTATTTTTATATATGATATATAATATGTTGATGTTTTCCTTAAGATTCTGTTTTTTTTCATTCATGGCATACCATTATTGTTTCCATTATGGGTAAACACGATATCTTCAATTTAGGAAGTGCGGACTACCGCCCCCTGAAAGTGATTTGATTCGTTAATACCATACGTGGGATGTGTAAAGGATAAAGTTAATGATATTATATATGTTATTATACTATAATTATAATATACTCTTATATCATTATGATTCCATTCCAGAAAATACGAAATATAAATGGAAGTAGCGTTCATGCGTACGTACGGCTTACCGTCTCCATGAACGGTGCATTTCATTTCTTACCTCTAAATGTGAAGTAATATTATAAATACATGTATATGATGAATATATATCATATATATGTTATCCAAATAATTAATACCATTCTGTATATAACGAACCTTTGACCAAATTAACAACATGTAAGTGTAAGAAGTCCATTTTTGACTTAAGAACCAAATACCGACAAAATGATCATTATTAACTTAAATGATTACATGATGTTCATAACATGGTATAAAAGGAATAATGAACTTGAAAAAGGGTCATAAGAAAGTAGATATTAACTCAAGTTTATTATTCAGGAGATTAAAGAACGGTCAGGTCAAGTCGGATACGAGGTATGGGACTTCGTCTCAATCTCCTTTCATTGAGGCATATTTTATTTTATACACAACTTTATTTTATACGGTGTATCAACCCCTTTGACTTTCACGTTTATTCAAAAGGAATATTTTTTATACGAAGAGTTTACTAAACGACAAAAGGGAATGTTTTTGTCGTATGTATGCGGCGACAACGAATTCTCCGCCGTCGTGACCGTTATTCGAGTTTCGGCTTCCACTACAAGCCATACCTTCTTTTTAAAAGAAAAATAAACACCATGTTTTACATTTCTTTTATTTTGGTATTGAAAATGGTTTTCACAATGTTTTTTTGTGTTGTATTGATATCTCGTGATTGAAATGTGGAAATGTTATGTTTCCTTTATGCATGTTTTATGTGATACGATTATGTTATGGTTCTTGGGCATTATTATGAAGACGGGTGGTTCCGTGATAAACTAAGGGCGGGTGAGCCCGATATAGCTCTCCAATGCATTGGGTAACACGAAGGAGTGAAACGTTAAGGTTTTTTTGAAGAGATTTTAGGAAATATACTGTGATGGGTATTCCAAACGTAACCAAGAGGGTTACTCCCTACGTAAGAATGTTATGAATGCCTCAAGTTACCGTTATGTCTTATGATTTCAATGATTTACTCATGATTTGATGAGGTATGTTAATGTGCTTATGTTTTATGGGTAAATCATGATTTCATTCTTATGTATATATGTACCCATGTTTCCTTTACATGTTTTTATATCCCTTACTAAGCTTTTTATGCTCATCCCCAGTTTTTTTGAAATGTTTTTCACAGGTCAAGGGAAAGGTACATGATATGATGATAGTGTCAAGGAAGTGTCAAGAATGAATCCATGTTTTATTTTAAATATGTTTCAATTGATGGGAATGAAGAATACTATCTTTATGTAACCACTTTGTTTATATGTGGAATGTAATGCAAGTTTTATGGTCCAATTCTATAAAACTCTAAACCCGAAAAGATCCTCAATGTGTAATCTTGTAATAACTCCATATTAAGTAAGGTTTATGGTTGGGGCCTTATATTATTTTTATTTTATG
Organism: Viscum album; assembly: GCA_963277665.1. Lineage (NCBI taxonomy): Eukaryota > Viridiplantae > Streptophyta > Magnoliopsida > Santalales > Viscaceae > Viscum > Viscum album. The sequence continues at coordinate 926,129,724 of OY728119.1, read as the reverse complement.
AAATTAATTTAATAACAGTTTCAAAAATTATTTTTATTATTGTTCACAATAGTTTGTGAAAATATTTTCTTTTGAGAAAATACTTTTTTCGTAACATTTTATATATTTACTAAAAATTATATTTTTCATTATAAATTGAGTTTACTATTTATAAATAAATTTAAATAAAATATTAAAATTATTAATTAATATTCATATGAAAATTTTTATTAGCTTGGTTGTAACTATCTTGTTTAATGAATTCATATATTAAACTATTGTTTTCTGTAAAAACTATGTGTTGAATGTAATTCATGTTAAATTTTTTGTTTCATGTATCACATGACTATCTTAGGGAGAATACAATACAATAAATGAATGAATTTTAAATAATTTAAAAAACATATAAAAAGTTTTGCAACATTCTACCCACTTTAAATGAATCTTTCCCACTACATTTGTTTCTATGATACTGACAAATCATGATTATTCTACCACATCATATCATGAAGCTTCCATATATCATCCTCTAACTATTTGTTTCAAAAAATCATTGACATGGTTAATGGTCATAATTATTATAACATTTTTTATATGATCAAAAAAATCCACCAAATATTCCTCATAATAATGATAATAATCTAGATTAAAGACCATTATGTTGAGTACATGAAAAGATTCAGCTATGTAATTCCCTATGAGATATACAAGGAAGAAAACATGGAATAAATAGATGTGGGGTGGAAGCACAAACAAATAGAACCCCTCAATATATGATAAAAGTTTTCAAAGGGACCCATATACCTAGGGATTGTATTCAACTTCTCCCTGAATATCGTGACAGTCTTCAATAGATGTATTATTAAAAACACCAAATCACCAACATCAAATTCTATATCATGTCATTGGTTATAAACATAATTTTTTTATAAATATATGATTCATTAATATGCTTATAAAATTCTTGAATTGTCGATATGGATCTTTAGATCTATATATATATATATATAATGTGGGATTCATTAGAATCCATCAAGATGATTGAGAAATATCTATTTTTAAAAAAGAATTAACTAGTTGGAGGTGTTCATCACAAAAACCTCATAAATCTCATTACTGTGATCTCAACATATCCTTCAGTGTTTGAATTTTTCATTATGACTATATATTTGTTTGAGCAAGATATGTAATGTTGAAACTAAACTCTATATAATGTTCTTGTGAAATAATTTCCAGAACATTATGGTAATCCTCATATACTAATGAGAAATAATGGAAAGTGGTATCCCATGAAACCCTACCCTCCCTTTATATATAAACGATAAATTTATTATAAATATAGATCTTATTTTAATTAGTTGGAGTTTTATAACATAGTAAGGATATTCTCTACCAAACATATATAATTTTTCCCTTTTCAGGTCATGGTGTGTCCAATGAAACAATTCATGGTGATATTCATCAGTTTACACTCTATTATAGTTAATTTTTTTCACATCCCCCTGTACGTTTTTTCTATTATCCTCAACATTCTAGAATTAAATGATCCAAGATACAATCAATATAATATCTATATTCATATCATCACACAAAAAGTATTCATTGAAAACTATATACATCTTCATAATTCCATAATGTATAGGGAATTAAAATCTATTGGTTAATTCTAATCTCTCATTCATTAAATATGGTATATAATGAATGAAGACATGGTTCCCAAAGCATATCATTCATTCTTGTTAAAGGATAAACTCAGAAGCATTTAATTTTTTTTTCTTTTTATCATCTGTATTAACTTCATAAATCTTCACATAGATACATCCTTGAACGTTAAATAGAGAAATATAATAGTTTCCACTTTATTTTTGATATATAAATCATTACTTTTTAAATAAAATAATATTTTATCTTTTTTAATCCTCATCATGGATAAGCTAGAATGAAATTTTCGACTCAAATCATGAGATATAATGTTTTCTTGCCTATGGTTGACACTTACGAAGAAACCACAAATTTTAATCATATATAAATCAATTCGTTGCAACATATTCAACACCATATTTGTAAATAAACACAATTATGTTTTTATTAGTATATATATCATGCTTTTATCTATAAATATAATACATATATATCATTAATGGATGAATTACCAGAGACATCTCCTAAATATGATTTAGTCAATTTTATTAGCAATATTCAACGTTCAAGAGGCATAAGATATAAGAATTTCATACTGATTGAAAACCCATCCAAATAACTTATTATATAAATCATTATCGATTAGAAAATGTTCTACACTATATAATAGTGTATTAAATTTTACACTAACAAATCTTCTATTTATTAAATTGAAATTTTCCCCACATTTATCTACCATATGAACCTATCAACCATATTTGTTAACTTGTTTATAGGATTAGAGAGTAATGAGAGGTTGTACACTATTCATAAATAAAATCTAACCAAAATCAAATTTTTTATATTAATCATTTTTATGGGTCTTGGCCAGCAACCAATAACATAAATCCTTGAACTATCTTTTGATATTACCAATATTGAGATAATGTGACCATGAAATGAAAATTTTTAAAGAGAAAATCCACATTTTGTACATGTTTTATATAGTATCTCCTTCCATAGGGTATTTAGTACAATTTTAATGTGATATTAATTTGATTCCTTGGTCATTGAATTGAAAACAATATCAACTGATAAAACTGGTTAATGTACAATTTAAGGTATCTGTGATTTAGATCATTGATAATAGGTGATGAATTAGTATGAAAAATGGAATCCATATATATTCATAGTGTTAATACCATTTACGGGATGTTGAATTTGGTATATTCTACCTCATAACCCTCATTTTTTGATATCCAAATATAAAGAACACATGGAAATGTTTTAAGCTTCTCATAGTTGATTCAAATAGTATCAATTTGGGATTATGGATACTTTTTCTTAATCATTATATTATTCAACTGTTTATAATTAGTGAATAGTTTCATCAATGAAATTTTATTGATAATAAATAAAATCGGTTAACCACAAGGGGAAACATTTGTCTAGATGAATTACATATATATATTCTCTTATTGACCCTTCTTTAGTTATAGTAACACAATAAATTCCATTATATTTGGAGTAATCAAAATTGGTGTGGCCCTCTATAATTAAGAACTCATCATCATGTTTTGGTGGAAGACAATAATTTTCTACTTAAATGAAATGATTATATTATAAAACAAATTAGCATAAGTGTTGTGTTTCACCCCAACCATATGAGATCGAAAAACCATCAGATTGGGAATTTAAACCCTTACATTGGATGTGATCTTCATTAGAGTTTCACATTTATCACCACATTTATATACAATAAACATTTATTATTTAATTTTAAACATTACAACTCTTACATAAATGTTGGTAGCTAATTTATGTAATGAAATACAATCTAGGACAAATGTAACATCTAATTCAACAATGGGAGATTAAAATTATTTTTGGGAATCATGTTCCAACATGCATAAACCATCAATGAAATATTGCCATGTGATGTGGTCATCATGCTATTATGGGTTTTATTAATAATTCAACATCAAACCATTGTGGTAAAAAATTATACCCTTAATTTATTATATTGATATAAAATCATGGGTTGATCCATATCCAAGTAAAGAAATTAACAATCCTATTTTATAGGATAATTATACCATTCAACATGATTTAATCACACACTCCATCAAGAACAATGATTTTATGATAATTATCCATATCACATGCCTTTAGAGGTTACTAACATCAAATATCATCATTTACCCTATAGTTTTGGATTTTTTTTTAATAATTTCAACTCTCCTTATAATTAACAAATTGAACTATTGGTGGTTCATTCTATTAAGCTTTTTATCTATTTGTGTTAGTATATTACTTTTACCACCACTTCAGTAGTTAAAATCTTGACTCCCGTCCTCCACACACATAAAACATTTCCTCATACCCTTAAGGATATTTCCAACAAGATTTTTTCCACATGATGATCATAAATGAGATAAAAAATTATTTTCTACATAGTTATTATATTTCCCCATGAATTCAACCTTTTTTTCTTATCAATCCCATGATTTTGATTAATAACTCCAACCTTCACATCCACATTATGGGAACATCAAATAATTTTTTCATAGCTACTAAATTATTTAAGGAATAACAATCTTCAGAGACATGTAATTATGTAACTAAATAATTATTCAAAAATAATTTTTTCTACTTGATAATTGTAGAAGGCTGCCTTACTATTAATTCAATGTAATTCCTTTCAGAATCACTAATCCTCCATCAATCTTCAATGACTTGATGAATTTTTTCTTTTGATATTACCTCAAACAATTTGTGGATGTCTTTATAGTTGATATTCTCATATAATTCATAACACAGAAGGACCATGAAGATAATCTAACAACTGTACTTGTGACCCTACAAAAGGAGAAGCTCAATACAATGTACCATAAGTGCGAGTACTTTTTTAATGAGGTCACATTCATGGGACATATCATCAAAAAAACTTGGATATATATGGATCACTCCAAGTAAATTACAATTGTGGGGTGGTAGATGCCAAATTTTGTAACAAAAAATGTTGCTTCTAAGGGTTAACTAGATATTATCAACGATTTGTGAAAAAATTCTAATAATTGTCTAACCCTTTTACTAAGATAACTCGAAAGGGAATAATGTTTTCTTGGATTGATGAATGTGAACAAAGTTTCAAGGAGTTGAAAATGAGTCTTCTCAATACACCCATGATGACATTACCCCCAAGTGGAAATCCTTTTGGGGTATCCAGTGGTGCTTTGAAGATGGTAAGGGGATGTGTGTCAATTGAAAATGACAATGTTATTGTCTATGCTTCAAGGTAATTAAATTTTCATTAGAAAAATTATCCAACACATCATCTGGAGTTGGCAGTGGTGATCTTCACTTTGAATATTTGGTGACTTTATATCTTTGGAGAGAAGTTTGAAATATATACGGACCACAAAAGACTCAAGTATATATTCACACAAAAATAGTTGAGCATGCGCCAGTGAAGATGGTTGGACCTGATCAAAGACTATGACACCTCACTCAACTACCACCATAGGGAAGAGCACAAGGTGGAAGATTCTCTAAGTATACAGGACCCAACTATTCATTCATTGATGAGAATTGAAAAAGATCCAATCTTCTTTATATTTGATGAAGATGGACATCGAAATCATAAAGAAGGTAAAATAATCAATACTTTCTTAAATGATTGCTCAACCAACTCTATTGGAAAGTATAAAGGATGCTTGATAGAATGATGTTCGAATTCATAAGAAATTCAACGATATCATAAAAGGTAAATCCCCAGATTTCAATGTTAATGAAGAATGAATTGTGATATTTGGGAAAATATTATGTGTCCCACCATGTCCGGAGCTAAAAAATTAATTTTTGAATGCTGAACATAGTTCAAATTTTTATATTTGCCCTATAAACACAAAGATTTATCAAGATATCTGAGAGCATTATTGGTTATATAATATGATGAAAGAGATCTTTGATTATACATCAATGTTCTAGGTGTGTCAGCAAGTGAATGCAGAGAGGAAGATGTCTAAGGGGATGATGAAACCATTTCCCATTCTAGCATGGAAATGGGAGAACATCACTATGGACATTGTTACCAGAAATCCAAATACATCCAAAGGAAACAATGAAATATGGGTTATTGTGGATCATGTTACAATTTCTGCACAATTCATTTCAATTCGGGTGAATTTTTTATCAGATCAACTTGCATGGATATACATCAGGGCAGTTGTAAGGCTCTATTGAGTTCCCGATCTATTATATATAATCGAGATCTAGGATTCACCTCCGTGTTTTGGATGAGTCTTCAATATGATCTGGGTAGTCAACTTATCTTCAGTAAAACCAATCATTCTCAAACTGATTCCCAATAAGAGCAAACTATTCATACAGTGTAAGATATGTGAAGACATTGTTTAATTGAATTTAATAGAGTTTGGTACCAAAATATTCCCCTGGTTGAATTATCCTATAATAAAATTTTCCACTCGATCATCCAAATGGCGCCATATGGAGACGTGTATGGGAAGAGGTGCATAACACCGACATGTTGGGGTGAAGTCGGTGAGCGTAAGCTGCTAGGACCAAAAATGGTCGAAGATATGGTGGAGAAGGTGAAATCCATTTAGCAGCATATCAAGGAATCCTAGAGTTGACAGAGGAGTGATGAAAATAACCATCTATGAGACCTTGAGGTTAATGTTGGAGAAAAGTTATTTCTACACATATATCCATTGAAGGAGGTCATGATGTTTGTAATGAAAGGGGTGTTAAGTCATAGGTACATCGGGCCCTTCAAGATTTTTGATCATGTCAGGGTTGTGTTCCATCAACTAGAACTTCCACCTACCATTTCCAAAGTACATGATGTCGTTCATGTATCCCTCTTAAATAAGTTCATACCATACCCTTCACAGGTACTCTCTTTAGAGGTATTACAGCTAGAGGATTATCTTTCCAATGATGAGAAACCAGTGGAGATCTTAGATTGGGGTGAAAAAGAACTACAAAATAAGACAAGGCCCATCATCAATGTGTTTAGGAAAGACCACATGTTTGGAAAGCGGTGTGGGAATCAGAGCAAGTGATGAAAGTGAGATAAACACAATTGTTTTATAGTTGGAAAATTTAATTTTTAGGGAAAAAATTCTTTTTCGTAAATATTGTGATGACCCAAAAATTCATTAATGAAAATTCCTCTTATTCTATTTTAATATCTTCTTTTGGTTATGTAAGACATATAGAATTCTTTGGCTTTATTTTTTGGATTTTAAAATACTGTTAAGAATTTGGCTGCTTCTAATATAGTCATTGAACACTGACCACATGATTAGTATAAATATAGGGATTTAACAAATCTAATTTACTCAGGCAACGGAATTGATGACATTATCCAGTAGACTTTCCCCATATGAATCCCATTTGTCGGAGATCAGATAGGATGTGGAATAATTGGTCTTTTCCCTTGATCAAGCCCAACCCGATCTTGAATATGTTAAGCTTGAGCGGAACCAACTACAATATAAGTGGATGTTGGTAGAGATTACAACTCGAGAAATGTTACCAAAGCCACCCTAAGAGTTTTTCACCATTGCGCAACATTCCTTCAGGACTCATGCAAGTGTATTATGGGGTTATGTATCAATACCCTAGTACTATTATTATTTACATTATTCTTGTATAGGTATTATACATTCTTTTTATTATTGTTACTTTGTAAATTGTTTTTAAAGCACAAATTTTTTTTAGCTACAACTCAAATAATAAATCGATTGAGATAAATTAATAAATTTTTGAATTACATAATTTTTTAATAAAATATAATTATTAATATTAATTTACCTTTTAGTAATTATAAATTATCATATAATTTTATGAAAGCAATTTTAATTTTTATTATGGTTTGAAAATTGTTTTTGTCAAAAATGATGAACTTATTATAAATGTAAGTTTTAAAATTTAAATTTAAAATTCACATAGATAAAAAAATTATTTAGATAAAATAAATATCATTTTTGGAATCAGGGCATCTAATTTATCCATTGGGTATTTTTCCATTATTTTATGAGACAATCAATTTTTGGGGTAAAATTTAAGTACGATTTAAATATATAATATATTTTATGACATCATAATGACCAAATAGTGTTGTAATAAATTACTATAAACATTATTTCAAGACAATATATGTTTTACTATTAAAATAATCTAATTTTGTGTTTGTATGATATATTTTACAATACGTTAATGGACCCTTCAAGACTTATAAAACATTTTGCCTTTTTAAATTTTTTTCCATCAAAGTGTTACTCAACTCCATATAAGATACCATATAATTATAAGATGTTCGGCCATTTTACATATAATATATTGTATTCCACTACCCTTTATAAAAAACTAGTGGCAAACGCCTTGGTCCGATATGTGTTTTTGATTAGTTTATTGGGAGGTGTCCCAAACATAAATAAAAAATAAATCACTCTCTTTCCCATATAAACCCACACAAGCACCCACTTCATCTTCACTAAAAGATATTGGAGTTCTTCCAAACCCTTATATACTCTCTATAGAATCCTAAAAATGTTCCCCAAGCACCTATTAAGCCACCCCCAAGATTCTTTCAAGCATTTGGGATCACACTTCTATATAATGGATTTATTCCTTTCCCTTTTTTTCCAATTTTCTTTAAGTTGTTATGCAATTTTTTTTCAATTAAAAATGATGGGTATGAATTAGAACCACCCTAATACTTCCCTCTTTAATATTGGATTATTGGATACCCCTATCTCTCTCATTAATTCCTCCTATGTACACCTGTTACCATAGCGAAATTCAGTGAGGTATTTATATCTCCTATTTTGCATCCATGTAATTATTTTGTATTATGCATCTAAATTCCATTATGAGTGATGGGACATGTATCTATATGACCACCTTAATTTTCATTTCATGTACAGATTATGAGACATAGATTATCCTCTCATTATCCATTTTTATGAATTATTTTGTCACGCTGTTACGCTGCTAAAATTCTAATGCATTTTTTCAAGCGAAGATAATTGTGTAGTGAATACCATACCCGTGTATCTATCAAGGGTATTTATATTTATTAACATATACATATTGAATTTAACATTCTTGTATTTATTCCACATTTCTTAATCTTTGGATAACTTATGATGTTGATTGATTCCATGTTATATAATCCATGTGGCACACTTATGCATGAAATGAAATGTTTTAGAAGGGTGTGTGCATATAGTACTCAAATGCATTGGGTAAGGTATAGTATCATGAAACATAATGGGAAATGGTAGTTTAATCATTCCAATTGAAGTGCAATGATGGTATAATTTTGGTTCATTACAATGAGGGTTTACTCATGCTCCATGGGAAATGATCCTTGGCTCATTCTACTTCCATGTTAAGTGTTGTTGCTACATTTCCTGGTTAGGATTATCATGTCTTATCATTCCTTTATGATAATGTTTCTATTTTGTTCCATTCATATTCCTATTGTCTAACATGTATTATATTCCTCATGTTATTCCATGTTCATTCACTTTCTAGGATTTATTTCTCACCCTTTTCAAATGCATGTCCTCAGGTTATCCCATCCAATGCTATGTATGATAGAATATAGAGGTAATGTAAAGGATGTTTTCTATATAAATGTTGTATTTATTGTTTTAAGTTCTTATGTAATGATCTTAATCCACAAAGACACTGGAACTCTTGGTCATCTATATTTTATGATGTGAATTTTACGAAATAAATCATGTTTTACTATTTAATAGAGAACATGGTTGTTATAAAAGTTGTATGGTAGATTGAATATCAATTCTATTTTTTCTTTTGTTAATTATAATTCCTTTCAAGAATTTAACGCAAACAAATTCATATCTTATTTTTAATTATATAAAATATCTGACAACATAAATATTATACTGTTTATTCATTTATATTTCCTAAGGTAACCATGTCTTCTAGTTATCAAATTTTTTCAACATTAACACTCATGAAACATGAGTTGTTGAATTATACTAATTTAATGAGATTCAAACATAATAATAAACCTTATATATTTTTATTTTCCATGTTTTATACTTTTGATGATACAAAATTATTTTCTAAAAAAATATTATTTTCCATCATCACATAGTTGAGTTACACTGTGTTATGTTTTATCACGTCCTACAATAAAACATTCATATATTTTAAATTTTTAGCATCAATCTCATTCGTGTTGATTCCTCTTATTTTTTAGGAACTATCATTAAAAAAGATAATTTCTTCTCCATCGTGACATTAATCATGTCTAAATATTTTTATATCACCATCATATGTGAAGAAAATACACTAACAATTTTCCATTGTTTGTTAATGTTACATGATCTCAAAAATGTCTCAAAAAAAGAATATGATTCCTCAACATCTTTATTTTTAGCTCCTTTTGTTTTTTAACAGAATGAAATTATTCTGGATAGAGTTTTATATGTAATTAGGCATCATAACCATCTCGATTATATCATCCCCAAAACATAATACAGATATTGAAATTGACTATTTGTTGGAAATTTTCAATCATCATGATAATTCACTTTATCAATATTTTCTATGCTAGGATCCTTACTCATTCTTCTTCTTCTATTTATAAAATTTTTCTCAAATATACATCCAGGTCGAGTAATGTTTTGAAATAAAAATATATTTTCTATTCCCATAGATTCTAAACACTAAAAATATCCATTAAATCTTGATTTATTGTTTTATAAAGAACATTATTTAAAGAAACCATATTAAGGTTGACAAATCCTTTTAGATCAATCATACACTATACAAAGTCCATATTTTCTATTGAGTGAGTGTTATAATTTTATATATTTGAATGGTTTTTAACAATCGTTAGGCACACATGTATTCACAATTCGTTCTCTAGAATATGAAAGTTTAAATGAATCCGATGAAACATTATATTTGAAAATATAATACTTTACTTGTATTTCATATTGTGCCTTCTCAGTAACATTAGAAGTCTCAACATTTAGTTATGATGCTTTATAAAGTCTTAATTCATCTTCATCATGGTACATTCAGATTAAATATATTTTCATTGAATCTTGTTAACTACTTATACTTATTCTAACATCTTAATAAGATCTTAATTAGTCATTCCATGCTCATAAATTCAATGATTAAAATGTATAATATCCTTGATGTAATATTCCACTAGCTTGATGAGAGATTTTTTATTCCATCAACAACTTCATTAAAATATATATTTATAACTTTAATTTCATTGAAGATGGTTATGTCTTTTGAAAGACATATAAAAATTTTGGTTTGGAGTTGACACCCTCTATAAGATTTTCCTCCACCTACATCGATCATAGAGGAATATATTGTTATATCATCTTTTTCAATGAAGCATATACATTTTTCCAAACATCCATCTTCAGTTGATTTTTTTTTCAATTGAGTCCAATTAAACTTTTTTACGCAACATACATATTATAATTCCATTAATATTTTTCATTCATTTGAGGAATGATATTTTGTATATATAATTTATCATCCCGTTCTTCCATTTATTTTTTTCATTGGAGTCATCTTGAAATTTGACAATACTCATCTTGGGGAAATTCATAGCATAGTGACCGATTCAACAATACTCAGGTAATTTGCGAGGAAATTTACCACCATATATTACTCTTCTTATATGATAGTTATTAGAGATAATAGAAAATATCTAATTAGTCAACTCATCATATTCATTATATTTGGACTCAAAGGTTCAAGATCTTTAGAAACTTTTATTTTCATAAATCTCATCTATTTGAAATCTATTTAATATTAAATATATTTTTATACATTACAGCTTTCCTCATTTCAAAATAAATATGAATTTTATGAAATTCATAAAATGATAAATCATTCTTATCTTCTAATGGATAATGTTTAGAATAAAACATGTCTAAAATGTTTCTAAAATGGTGCTTCACAATTTTTATAATCTTCTAATACATTTATTAAACCACTATTTTTGCAATAAATTTCAATAAAAATAGTGAATTATTCATCAATTTTTTCATCATATTTTATATTGATTTCATCATACATACTTTGCCATTATTTTATCATCCCTTACTTACCTTTAGTATTCATATTGAAAACACTAATCATCTTGTCCCACATTCATTTGTTTTATTAAGACCCATCACCTTCTGATAAATATTTTCTAGTAATGATGTAAGGATGTTACTTTTAGACTTTAAATCCTCTTATACTATTATATTTTCAATTAAATTCATAAGAATATATTTATTAATATGTACAAAACCTATAATAACATCACCAACATCTTCTATGACAATAGAAACTAAATAAGGAATTTATCTATTTATTAATCAATGATAATTTCTTATTTCAAATGCATAATTTCAACAATAGATCCTTTGGATCTAATAAAAATTGATATTCAATATAATCAAATTACGATTAATAATGGGGGAGAGGGGGTTGAATCGGTTTTTAAATTTTATATGTTTTAAAAAATTTAGAACCCTATACCCTACAACCTGTTAATATTGGTTTACTTATAATTTTTTGTAACACTCAAGCATGAAAATTTCTGATTTAATGCATGGAATGAACGATTTACATTATTGGGCCTTAGTGTTAGAATCTACAACCATTCCATATCCACTCTCCTAGGTCAATAAAAATACACTATTATAAAGAAATGAATAAAACTGGTCCCATCACCCACTAGAGACATTATATATCATGATATAAAATATTATAATATCTCCCATAAATTTAAAAATATTTGATATAAAATAATATATCCAAAAAAGTAATAATTCATTTTTAGTACTTCTTTCCAATTTCTCATTCTGAATACTCTATCTGATATGGATTGATCTAGGTTTCTCAATCTAAGGATTATAGATCTAATTTTCTTAGTACGATGACTCTTGTTATAATCCTCTCAATTCAATTAGTATGGATCTGAATAACTAGATAATTTGGACTCAATATAATCATCCCATAATCAATATGATAAAATTAACAAACATCTTAAATACTCAGTACGATATACCTCATTCCAATTGACTCAATATCTCCCTACAAATACGATACTGATCAATTTCGTAAAAAACATTAAGGTGTTTTATCCTCCTCATGAGATATCTATCTAGAAATAAATGTCACTTTATTTCCTCATCACATCACATTTTTTGTGTTCATGAAAATTATCTCTGAGCATGTTATCTTCGATTTTATTTAATGGTTACTCTGAAAAAAATTGGGAAACATGAAAACATTACTCACACCATCATATTCCAAAAACTCTATAAATCAGTTGCATCGAATCTTTGATATTGAAATCATAAATACTTCTTAAATTTCAATGGGATTTATGAAAAATATAATTTCATATTTGACCACATTATATATTTATAAACGTTCTTTAAACTTTTTTCATATTATTCTTCATAATAATTTCATTATTAATCTGTGACCTTGTCAATGATTCCAAAGTTGGTATCAATATTATAGTTTCTGAATTCTATACCTTACTTAGTGATTCCAAATTCACTATCCTTCATTGTGATTTTGAATTTTGTATCCTTCTCAATGATTCAAAATCTTGTATCCTTCTTATTGATTCCAAATTTAGAATCTTTCTCAGTGATTTAGAAATCATTATCCTTCTAAGTAATTATAAATTTTGTTTCCTTCAATGTAATTACGAATTTTGTATCCATCTCTATGAATCGGTATGTTAAATCCTTCTTAGTTTTTCAAAATTTTGTTTCAATATCATCTCATTGTGATAATAAAAACATTCTAAAAAAAATATATTACTTGTTAAAATAACATTGATAGAAAAAAATTTATCTATGGTCCGTTAGTTTCCAATGTGTTGTAATTTAATATAGTTGTCCTCTCATGCATGAATATGATTTATATTTTTCACCTTATAAAAAATTAATTATTCTTTTATATATAATACATTGTATCTTCACATATATTTTATTTAATTATGGGATATTGCCTCAAATATAAATTATGTACCATTGGGTTTATTCATATGAAATAATCCAAGAAGTGGTCCCTATGGTGTTTCAGAGTCAACACATCAATGATTGTAAGAACTAGTGCCCTAATGGATAAATTCATCTCATTATAAAAATTTAGAGAAAACATATCAATGATATATGGATCAAATGATAATATAACTTTACATAAATTAAATGTTTTAGATATTCTATTAAATGGGTTCTGCATTGTACATGAAATGAATCATATAGTACTTTTTGGAATACAAATAATTTTTAACAATCATGTTATGAAAAATGTATTACTATTTTTCTTAAATAAAAATAAAAATATTTATTTTAATTCTTATAGTCATTATTTAAAAATGGTAGCACTTGTAAATTTTTTTCTGCAACACATATTACTACACAACCTCACATATTGATGTTTATTTCTCCCAAAATTTATATTTTCTATAATTTATTACTTTTCCATTATTTTATTATTCCGGTAGCGAAATTTTATTTATTGGAAATAAACCATGAGGGTATTAAATTATAGTGATGTTCATTATATTAAACTATTGTGTATTTATAATTAAATGTGTTTTATAGAATATTTATTATTTATTTCATATTACACGAGTATAGAGTAATGAATAATTTTTTTACTCATATATTTGAGACATTAGTGATTTTGAATTAATTAACATTATTACTAAAATATTTAGGTTAATATAAAATGTGGAATATATATTATAATTAATGATACATCATGTCAATATTTTCAAGAAAATTATATTCCTATTATTATTACAATATTATTATTTATCACTATGATCAGGACCATTAATAATTTCATCTATTATGGCACTCCATTAATAATTAATAATTAATCTAATGTCAAAAAAATACATAAATTATCATAATTATTAAAAAATAAAAATATTAAAGTAATTAAACAAATGATATATTACCACCTTTTCACCAAATATGATAATGATATTTTTATAACTTGTTTCATACCATTATCACTCATCATCACTACATTGATGTGTTTTGTGATATTTATTTTTAATAATACAATCATCATCATTCATATTGAAAATTTAAATACTCTAATTAGTAAATTTCACCTCAAAAAATAATGTTTCCCCCCAAAAAATATGCCACTTTTGGTGGCAGGTTTGCACAGACACCCACCCTACCATGAGCCTTCTCATTTACCGACATATGTCCAGTGTCGGTTTCTACCCTTTCTGTCCGAATATCCCAAAGACCCCTTTGCACGCCATCATTCAATTCCCTAGAGCTAAGGAAATTTGGAACAAATGGGGCATGGGTTCTGATGCATCTCTGGACATGGTTTCTAACCTTCCCTCTCTCCTGATGTGTTGGTGCTCCTATATCTAATCGGATAATGCAGGCTCACTCTACACCCTGGCCTGGATCATCTGGGTCTGGAGTAACGATGTTGTTTTCCAATATTTTCATAAACCTCCTGAATTCTTGATTGAACGGGCCTCTTCATGGATTGAGAGCTCGAAAAACCACAATGGACATCACATGCCAGATATTCCTCCCTCCTGTCCCCCCCGTTGGAACCCCCCAATGGCAGGAACTCTTAAGGTCAACATGGACGCGTCTCTCCCCAAGGATGTACTTGTCTCCATCAGTCTCCTGGCCTGAAATCATCTGGGGAAAATCATTGTTGCAAAATATGAATCACATCATGCCTTTTGGGAACCTGCCGTAGCTGAGGCTAGCACTATCCTGGTAGGTATGATGCTGGCGATGGAACGTGGATGGCTTGATATCAACATTGCATCTGACTGCCTCATCATGATGAATTCCATTAACCTCAATGACGGTGGACTCAAGTCATTTGGATAGATGATCAGGAGAATTCTCTCGTTCCGTCAATGTTTTTCATTCTGCACCTTCTCCTTTACCAAAAGGGAAGAAAACAATACAGCCCATTAGTTGGCGACATCAGGCCCCTTCTATGCCAACCAGCTATGTTTGGACAATTTCCCATTGTGGTGTTACATATGTACATCTGCTGATCTTCATCATTAATGATATATGTCCTTTCTCAAAAATTACATATTCATAGAAAATGTTTTGTAACATAAAACATTATTATACAAATAGATTTTAAAAAAATTAAAATATCACCAGGAACAATAATTTTTTTATTAATAATCAGTTATATAGTGAAATATTATAATATAAATGACATAAATACATTATTCTATGGGTAATATTTTTTTATTGTTTAATAAAAAACTCAATCACTATAGGAATAATTAATGGACAAAAAAAATGTAATAAATCATCATCTATATGGATATGACTATAGTTGAAATATGTATAATTTGACTCACTCATATTATATAATAAATTATTATTATTTTACCTATTTTATATAATTTATTTACATGATGTTGATATTATAAAAAAACTTCTTATTTTTCCACTTCAAATAAATCAACATGATGTAATAATTTTACCATACAAATATCAAAATTAAACATTATCTCTAACAAGGTAAAAATTATTATCTATTAATGAAATTTATTACAATAATATCATAAAATAACAAAACATTTTCATTGAAATTTAATTGATAAGAAGTTTTTAATTAGTGAATTTACATCCCAGTGTATGTTACTTTTAAAATAGCCACCATATCCTACATAAGTGAATTATTAGATTACATTGACATACACAAAATAATAAAAAAACATAGTTGGGACATTAGTGTTTTATAGGGTTAACTATGGAAATTGAGGGACTACATAATAATTTTGAATATGAAATACCAATAATCAAAAACTCTACTTGATTTATCATATTGTATATAGTATGAAGGGACAATCCTCTTACACACAATGAGAACATGGTTCTAGAAATTTGTAATGTGTCTCAAAATAATAAAATATATAAGATCAATTTTATAACTAAAATATATTATTTAATAATGTTAAACGTCAATCATGTTATCATTTTGTTTCATAATCATGTACTTTATCTTCATCATATCCCTATTATATATTGAGATCTGAAAAACCCCATTCGTTAGTTTCCTTTGTTTTTCACATACCCATCAGAGTATCTCAATTTGAAAATCATAATGGACCCATGTAATATTTAATATTACTTGATAATGACATTTATTCGGGATCAGTTTTAATCTGAATTTCAAAATCAAACTCAAATACATCCATTAATTTTTGCGAAATTTTATGGCTCAATAATTCACAAAATATTCTTCTAAAATAAATTATTAATTATATATTTTGCTTAAAATAATTATTCAACTTTAATGAAAAAACAAGATATATGTTGAATAAAAATTATATATATTATTTAATTTTCTATTAAATAACTGGTTATAAATAATGGATGGAAAATTATAAATTAATTGTATAAGAAAAAAAATATGTACTCTTAATACTACTGAAATTAAATTTGAACATATAAAACAACTATGAAAATTTAATATACTCATAAAAATATATTTTCCTAAAATATAGGTGTTTCTTCGAAGCCCCATAAATTATGATTAAATATTATGAATAACATATTAATTATCATCTTTTAATTGATAGGAAATAATAAAATAATTTGATAACATATTAATAATAACTTTTCCATTATAGTATGTTTTATAATAATTCTTGTAAATTATTTAAATATTAAACAGTAATTTTTTAGAAACATAAATATATAAAATAATATTAAATTTTTATCAATGATTTTTATATATTTTAATAATGAATTTCAAGTAATTTTATAAAATTATTTATTAGGAGGAAAATATTACAAATTATTGTTTTTAAATGTTCTGTAGAATTTATTAAAACCCTTTAATATTTTTATAAACTAAATATTATAACAAATTTTATTAAAACATATGTTTTTTGGTGTATTGTTATATATTCTAAAATATTATATCTAAATTACGGGCAAATAATTGATAAATTTTAATACAAGTATTGTGTTCTAAAAAATATAATCCATAAATTTATACAAAAATATTTTAAAATTATATATTATCAAATTATTAAATTTTACCAAATAATAATTATTTAAAATTTATTATAAATGGGTCCCAATTATCTATAAATTCTTACTGTATTTCTGTTCCTATAGGATAAATTTTCTTCTTACAAACTATAAACCAATGTGAAAACATTAAATTTTAAAGAGATTAAACATAGAAATAAAGTTCCAATGATGTTAAAATTATTTTATATATGAATGGTGGAGTTATGACTCGTATTTATATTCTATAAAATAAATTATTCATTGATTATGAATCTGCATTCCACCATATTGACTTCCAGTTAATCAATTTTTTTTCTATTTAAAAATCTTCATATCATTTTCACTTATAAATTTTGAACTCTTACCCTCCCATATACACACTAAAAAAACACTAATTTAAACCCAAACTATGCTGAAAGAACTTGTAAACCCTCATATAATCCTTCATGCGGTTCGGTATTTTCAATGAGGACATCACTCAAAGGCTTAATCCTCTTTGAAAATTAGATAATCTGTGAAGTGAAGTATATGTTCCAACCACTCTTTAATTTATCTATCCATTTATATACCTTTTTTCTCCCTAAAATATATGTTAACTATAAAAATATGAAAACATCAGTAATATTAATTTACTAATATTTTATTACAATGTTTGAATAAAAATTAATTACCAAACACATTTCAATTAATAAAAACGAAAATGTGAATCGTGTGTTGTGTGGACTACCACCTACATGATGAGACATACTACCTTATCCTTCCCCACCATAAAAGTATTGAACTAATATAGAATTCAATATATGATTATGATATTCATAAAATATAATATATTTTTAAATGATAAACAATATTAACCCTTTTCCATATTCTATGGTAAGTGAAATCATCACCCATAAATAATTGAGGATTGTCACCTCCTTAGAATGATTGATTTCTATCTTTCATTTCATCATCAGCATACCTGGATAGTCATGAGATTGTTTTAAATGAATAAATATTATTATTATGATATTTATAAATTTTTTATAATACACATTGAATAAATATTTTAATTATTTGAATAGTAAAAAATAGTTGTTAAATTATCTATTTTAAACTTCAAACAAAGAGGAAAATTATTTATTTATACTAATAAATTATCAGATATAAAAAATAAATGTATTAATTTACACATATGTTGAAATATAACACAAATAAACGATAAAGGATAACAATATACAACTTTTATAATGATATTGTGACATAACAACAACATCATCATCATCATCCTTTATTCCTTCAATGTTTATGTTTTAGTAGGTTGATAACATGCCTGAAAATTGCAATAAAATTATATCATGGATTTTTATGAAAAACCATTTAACTGTATAAAATAATATAAATATAAAAATAATTTTTTATTTTCTATAAAATATACATCAATAATTATCTCACTAATTAACAAATATTTCTTATTACGTAAAAAATGATTATAAATTCATTTTTATTTATTTATTATTTTGTAATAATTAATAAAGTAATCATGAATTGAAATATAAAAAACATAATTAATTTTATTTCATCAAATATATTATCTATAAAATTCTGGCAAGGATGATATTTGTGAGAATAACAAATAACAATAATAAAATTATGAAATTAGTTCAAAATAATAAATATTACACATAGTTTTCATCAAATATTGGTAATAAAAAGCTAATATAAGTGTATAAAATAATTATAAATGATTTTCATAGAATTTTATATATAATTATTTTTGGATTATGTGATTATTATATTTATGTTTTTATACTGCATCTTAGAGTGCATTAGGCTATGTAGGGAAAGAGGTTTGGGGTTGTTGAACCCCAATTCTCTTCTATGAGACTTATTTTAATGTAATGAAACAATTTTTCTATTTATATTTATTATATACAAACCATGAATTCATTTTTTAATAATCCATCATTATATTAATGATATTTGAAGAACCACACTATTTTGACGCTATCAAAAAATCATTACTCAGAAATTTCTAACGTAGTAAGGGGTTTTCATGAATCAAATGTATTCCTTAGTTAAAAGAAAATACTATTGAATATTATCATTTAAAATTTATATATTTTAATATATAACTGTTTTAATTTGTATCTATATATTATTTTTTTAATAAAATCATGTTTGATACAACTACACTCTTCCATGATGATTCTATTTTTTCGTTAAGGTGTACTTATTTTAAGAATAATTTCCAATTATTTTAATGGGGGTTTCCACCATATCAATTTTTAAACCCGAACCAATTTATCCTCACTTTTTTGAATGAAAAATATGGATTATTTCCCTAGATTATAATAATTTTATCTAAATCTTTTTATAGGAAAATTGAATTTTTTTTACAGTTGGGGTTCTCCAGCATTGTTATTTCAATATTCTTATTATTATTTTCCATCAATTCATTATAAATTGTTTTATCTTCCCATACAAAATTTTTTATAACCTTAAGGATCATTTTTTTACATTATTGTTGAATAAATTTCTAATATAAATATTGTCAATATTTCAAATCATTATTTTTGAAAATAACAATTTAATATAACCTAAGACATTATCTTTTATTGATAATGATTAACAGGTTTAATTAATTAAAAATTTATATTTTCTTATTTGAATTTAATTTCATTGATTATTCCTCTTAAAATAATTTCGGAGTTATATTTTATTATCCTACATTAATAATAAAATTTCATTTAAATTTATTTCAAATGAAGGAAAAATTATCTATTTAAATTTTTTTAATCATTCAATAATAATTTTCATATATAAAAATATCCATTGATAATATATATTTCTGGTCATGGATATTAACTAAATGATTCTATCAACATGTTTTTTAGGGATGCGTTACTGAATATTGTATTCTATCTTGAAAATGTTGCATCATTGAATTTGACATTCCAACTAGATAAACATATATAAACCTCATTTTCCCCAAAATGAATTCCCTATAAGAATACCATATTTAAAATCATCTAATAGATAGGCATTCACCATGATTCCATGTATTTATTTTTTGGAGATGTTTTTCACATAACCATCATACATTTAAAAATATAGTTTAATTATTTTGAAAAAATATTTTAGTAAATCTATTTGAGGAATCAAACTGATATTTATAATATCAACACTAGACTAGCTAGAACGTATAACATAGTGGTCGTAAAGGGTCAATCCCCTAGATATAGGGGAATATAGTAGTGGAAAATAACAAATAAAATTATATGTCATTGAAACTTAATATATTATTTTCAAATATTAGAAAATGGATTGAATGGAAGGAAAACGTGGATGGAAAATTAGAAGATAGGGGAACTATTTCACTAGATTATTGTGCTAAAATGAAATCATGAATACTACTGAAAAAAATAATACTAATTTTCTAACAAATTAATTTATTTTATAATTAAATTAAATGTTTAATAAGTATAAATATACAATAAAATATTAATTATATGTTTTTTATTAATTAAAAAACCCTGAAACAATACCATCAGATTGTATAGGATGAAGTATTATCTAGTTCAATGTTCATAATAATTACCTTTATTCTGTTGTTTTTCAACTAATACCAAATCCAATTAGTAATGATCATAATATTTGATATGATTAACTAGAATTACATCATAATGACAACTAATTAATATTTTTATGAAATTGATGAAAGAAATAAATCAAATTAGTATAAAAAATGTTTCACGGATCCCCATCCCCCTTACGGGTTTAGCCATTATTCATCGAGTGATTTCAGAACAAAAATAAACCTACAAACAAATGTGATAAAAAAATACTAAGGAAGCGAAATCAAATGAATAAAACTAATAATAATCAAAATAATTCATAAATATAGGTAAATAATAAATAATATTACT
Source organism: Viscum album (assembly GCA_963277665.1). Taxonomy (NCBI): domain Eukaryota; kingdom Viridiplantae; phylum Streptophyta; class Magnoliopsida; order Santalales; family Viscaceae; genus Viscum; species Viscum album. The sequence goes on along the minus strand of OY728119.1, from coordinate 926,108,120 downwards.
ACAACCTCTATTTCAAGAACTCTAGGTCTAAGCCTTAGCGCCAATAACATGGTAGGTGAATCTATAATCCTAAAAAAATGCACATTTCATTTTCAGGAACACATATTTAGAATCCTAGAAGAGGTCCTTATAGGTTTCCTTGTAAAAAATTGTTCTAAATATCAATTTATAGTCATATCTATGATTTTATTAAAAAATGTACATAAAATCACTTCTACCTAGGAATATCTGAAATGATTAGTGACTTGAAACATGATCACACTATTAAAAGTATATTATCTCATCTTTTTTATATTATGTTTATTTTTGTTATTCACATGGTTCACTCTTTGTAAAATATTCTCATATTAACCATGATTTATGATGTGATTCATGGATTTCTACCATTTAAAGCTACATTTTGCATTGGTTCTTCATTTTCAAGACTCTGTACCATCCTTCGATCATGAAATTATAATTTGTAACATTTATTAATTTTAAATAATTGTTGTTTGGGTACCATTTTATACTTCTCCAACAACAATTTATTTATTTGGCATCAATTTTCAACCTTATCCGTGTCTTCTTTTTACATTGTTGTGCCATGCTGCTTTACATCATGTCCCAAAGTGTCTTTATCCTAAAAAAATCATCATTTCATCCTTATTGTTCCAAATTATCCCTTTTGTAAATGAAAATTACAAATAATGAAACCAGGGAAACATATCATATTTAATCAATTAATATCCCATAGAAACATAGTTTAAGCCCCATCGATAAATATATACAAAATCGACATATCAAATACCCTCATAATAAAAATTTTATTCTACTTGGGAAAAAAATATAAATTCAAATTAAATGTTCCCATAGATCAATAATGTAATTATAAAATCATGTGGATAATAAAAATAGTGCTAACAAAACGATTTAAAATTAAAAAATTAAATAAATAAAGAATTAATTGATTCAAGATTAATGTAAATATGATATTTTAGATATTTCCTCACACTCACTCATAAATTTTAACATTTTGTAAAAATCCATTGCATTTATGAATTTTATCATCATGAATATTTCCTCTCTTCTCTAAAGGTTAAAATTTAATTGAGTGGTGATCGTACCTCATTTACATGTGCCTAACCATAATATAGAATTGAATCTAATTTCTCCACCATGTTTTTCATGACCCAACCCATGGGGGAGTGATTGGAAACAACCCAACTCCCACTTATATAGGCAAAGAGTTGGATACAAGTGTTGTAATGAATAAATAATATCAGAGTATTGTGACTATGTTCTATAATGAATGCACAAAACCATCTCCATGCCCAATTGAAGGGGAATAATAATAAAATATGAAAACTATATAGAGAAAAAAATGGATGTAATCTGTCTAAAAAATATAAGAGTATGATAACATAAACAACAATATATAAATTGAAAATGCACCCCAACTAGATTTTTGTACCAACCTTGAAAATATTAAAATGTTAATTTTTTAGAGGGACCAGCTCTAGAACATCATTCCTAGACCATCATACATTGTCTAGTGAAATATGTTTTCCCTATAAAACCATGTAATATCAACTTACAAATTCTTTATATTAATATGATGAAAAATGTTCAGGAAAATCTCATGTTCCCATTAGTATATACATACCCTTTAGGATTCCCCAAAAGATAGTGGTTGAATAGTAAAGACATGTTATGAATTGATAGCACATCATAATGAATGATATGGACAGATTTCAATGACTTATATATATATATATATATTCTAAATTATTGTAACCCAAATGATACTAAAAGGGGATCTCCATCTCAATTCCCATTCTAAGAACTTATTCCATCATTTCTAATGTGGTCCTATAATGATTCCCCCATCTCACCCATCCATGTGATGAAACAACTATGTAAATACATGCCTCTGCATTGTGATTCATATTATAAGGGACAACTTATCAAGGTAGAGGACCAATGGATTGGTCCAATTAGAGGGTGAGACTATGATGGTTGATTGAGGATCCATTCACTACAGATGTAGATGTTTCCACTCTAGTTGATTATAGAGGACCCATTGCATTTGTAGTATAAGGATTCCACTCTAGTTTTCTAGGACCTATGAAGTCATACCAGAGGAATTTTTCACTCATGTAGAAGATATATATTCCATTCCATGATGTGGATGTGGATCCAACTCTAGTGATAATGGAAAAGTACATAAATATAGTATGAGGTTTCTACTCAGATAGAAGATAGATGACCCATGACCTAACCTGTATGAGGGATCCACTCTAATAGTAAAGTAATTATAACATAACACCACAAGAGGGTGCCAATCAGAGAGAATATAGAGGACCCATACCATTACAATTATTATGGTCATACTAAAGTGGTCAAAAGACAACCAAATCCCTTCCCAATAGAATAGTTCAGCTCTAATCACTCTAATGATCCCACCCGACCAGTGTCTTCATCGAGAGTCACCTAATGAAATGTTACATAAAACATGTGACATCGAATGAAAAAGGACACTCTGAATCCCAAAAAAATTATATATATCAAAACATTCAGTGTAGTATACTCGCCGAGTAAAATCTAGTTCTATGTAAAGACAATAAGATATGAGGATGTTTTTAATGGTTTGCATGGGTTAGTGGTGTGTATGGAGACCCACATAGTGTTTGGTCCTACTCCACTGCATGTTCATGCCCCTTCCAGTACATTTCATTCTTCCCATGTTATCATTCCCCAAAATTAATATAAAAAATATGTATATCATGTTGTGTAAAATTTATTACATTACACAAACACATGGCAACATATCATTTTACATGTTTGCATTTATAAACATAGAAACATAAACACGGGTCCATTGGTAAACTACATCATCTCTCAATACATTTTTCTTATCTAGAACACCACTTACACATATCATATTTTTTACGTATATTAAAAACCTAGTAAATGAATCATAAGAATGGTTGATATTAGATGCGCATGAAGGGTAAAAAATGTAGATATGAAATAATAATCATGGGAACAATGATATGGGAACAAGAGAATAAAATTTTGAAACCATACCATGCATATGAAATATAATAGTAATGAGTCATAGAATTAATATTGGTAGTTCATAAGAAATTAATCATAAGGGAAATGAATAATATTTTCCAAGAGATCATAACATTAGAATTAGACATGAATCTGTTGAACACACATAATCATATATAATGATTTTCATAATAGAAAAAGATCAATACCAATTATATTGTATTGGAATGGGTTTGCCCACAGAACAATATTTGTAGTCTTGGTTCCCCAAAATTATCATCTTATTAGAGTATTTTATATATATTTGGGTTCACTCCCCATTCTAACCATATATTTCTCATGATATATAAATAATGACCCATTTAATTGGAAAGAGATATAGGTTTAAAACGTCTCATAACTAAATCATAACAAAGTATGAGACAAGGTATTAAAAAAAACATATCATAACACATTAAATGAAATAATTATATTATTAATTTTATAATATTTTTCTTGTGGATAAGAGATGAGTGTCATAATCATTTAATCAAATCATAACTCGTGAGAAAAAGTGAGTATTATTAGCATTTAACATATGGAAGAGAAACATGTTTTATAATCATTATTACATCAATACATTAACCATTCATATTAATAAGATAAATGGAATCCTTGGATCATATCCTTAGTAAAAATTGATTATCAACAACAGATTTCATCTTAACTGGAAAATAATTTTGAATTTTCATTAAACATGTTTCCTGAAGAAAATATACATTATTCTCTAGAAAATGATTTCTAACTGAAAAAACTTATTAAGATATATTTTATTTTAAGATAATATTGAAAAAAAATACTATGTAGGAATCATGACATGATCAGTAATGGCATTGCGATATTCAGTTTATGATGTTTATGTAAAAATTATAGATCCTTTAATAATTTTAGTATTATTGAAATGTGAATTGATATGGAAAACAACATTGTTATTCCATAAAAAAATTAAAAATATCAAAAAAAATTAAAAAAAGTAATTTAAAGAATTATATTTTAGTAATAAAACATGTTTAGAAACATATTTAAATTATAACATTTTTAGGGAAAAAATATTTCTGAACAAATTTGGAGATGAAGTTAGATTTTCATAAAAATGTTTTCATTGATAATTTTAGTACCAGAAGGTGGAAAAAATAATAATAATTTAATATATCATTAATATAAAGAGAAAAACTAAAATTATTATCCTTTATATTTTCAATAATTAATATATAAGCACAAAAAATACAGATAAATGATTTCAGTGTAGATATAAACTCAAACTATTTTAGTGACTTCAAATAAAAATCCCGATGAAATAATAAACATTAATGAGGAAAAAAATATAATCAAAATAAAATTATTTATTATATAACAATTAAAATGGATAGTATATACCTACATTAATCAAATATAAGATCATAACACAACATGTGTCTTAAAGAAAGATAACTATGAAAAAATTCCCTTATAGTTTTGTTTACATTGAAACTTGAACCATGAGAAAGAGAGATTCAAAAATTTATAAGTAAATCACAATAATTCCCAGATAAATAATCCTAAAATATATCCATTTTAAGTATACCCAACACATATAAGATAGTATTTGTGAAACAAGACCTTTGTATCATAGTAAATAAATGTTATATGGAAATCCCTTACATTAAGTACGTACATCTGTTGAACTTTTTAAATCCCTTAATATAATAAATATGATATTGATATAAAAATATTACACGACAATATTAATTTATCATATTACATATATGAATTTATAATGACCATTTATTTCTCATTTATTAACAATTCCATGTAAATGTTACCATTCAAGTAAAAATATCTTTGTTTTTAGATTATGTTTTGATTTGTTATACTTTTTTTCCTCTAACAATAATAATTATTTCATAATATAAATAATATAAAAGTGATAACACTATATTATATATTTATTTATATTTATTTATAATAATCTTTAATAAGGATTATTTTAAAATTAAATACACAATTCATGTATATGGGAGTTCTTACAAACACAAGAACCATACTTCCATTTATTTCAGATTAAAATAACGGAATGTATTTTTTGCATTACAATGCCAAAGATATTTTTATGTAATATATATATAATTTTCATATTAAACCAATCCATAATACATTAAATTTTATGTGTGAATGATTCACATCACTTTATGAGGTAGTTGTTTGAGGTAGACATGAATGACCTTGTCTTATTCCCCTGACATGGAAATAATAATGTTATGTGTACTAAAAAAATTCGTGTAACATAAAATAATCCTAAAAATAATGAATATAAAATATAAATATCATTTCAATCATTATTCCCAACCATGATATCTTGTAATGGAAAAACAGATGATACTCTTCTACTAGGTGGTATGAAACCATACACATGAATGATTATTTTAGGAATCATTGGATTGAAATGTGTGTTTTTGTAGGTTGTTACCTTAACTTAAAAAATATAAATATATTTATTATTAAAATTTTATTATATAAAGATGATTTTAATAAAAATAATATCATTCTTGAATAAATAAAATTGAAAATTTTATTGATGAAGGTTACATCTCATTTGGATGTCTCATTTTTGTTTGAAACAAAAGCCTTACATGGTTGGATTTATTTCTAATGTAATGAACCTAGGATTAAGAGAGAAATTTTTAAAAGTGATTTGGGATGTTATTGGGCAATAAATCTTTTTTTGGTGTACTGATAGTGTAGGGAACATTTTCCATCCTATTTATTAATTTATGTATTGAAAATTATTTTTCCAAATGAAAAGTTATTTCTATGTTGAAAATATTTTCTATAAAATAATGGTCTATTTGGATATCAGAAAAATATTTTAATGTGTTTTAAAGGGATTCAAAAAACATTAAAATTTTAAAGTGAAAGAATAATTTTTTTATTCATGTTATGTTATAAAAGAATTATATTATGGGGAGACCTAGATAGTGTTATGTGAGTCTGTTATAGATTATATGATAGGAAATCCTAGATAGCATTGAGTGTTATCATTATAGTAAATATATTGGGTTGGCCTATAATGATTCGGTGAACCCCATACAACATATATAATTCTTGTACCTCGACAATAATCCAATACATTAGATAATGTTCATGTTATTAAAAAAGGATGGAGTAACACGATAATTTCACATATTCATCTAACTGGTCTCTAGTAACTTCTAAAATTGGAATAAAATGGGTTTCTAATTTCACTCTCTATGTTAATTATAAGGGTTTTTTATTGAATTATATTTATAAGAATGTTTTTTATATTGAAAAATCTCGTTTTTGTAATGTGAAAATGTTTTATTATATAACCATAAAACAAATTAAGAAGAATTTATGGTTTTTATGAGTTCTCCTATTTACATAATACTGATGGTTTTTTATTTTTTTGTGTACCTTAGTGAGGTTTTTTTGTGCTCATCCCATGTTTTTTATTATTTTTTCATGTGATTGATGAATTGGTAATGTAAATGAAGATGTTTTATAAATCATTGTGAATATTTTCATGAAAATAAATAATTATTCTTAATTTTTCAATATTATGGAAAAATGGATACTAATTGGATGTTTAAAATTTGTGTTTTATGGTTTTAATATTTATGAGTTAATTCATAGTTATCTAAAATTATAAAAATAAATTTATTATCATATAGAATTAATGTAATTTCAAGACAAAATATAAGAATTATGTAATTTTATAGTTGGGTCCTTATAGGTACCTTTTCATGTTATGATAATGACAAAATTGTTTTCTCAAATTCCATTTTAACTTATTTTTAATAATTTTATTCAATATATAATGTCACCTATAATATTATTGTAAACGATATTATTTTTATCACTGTTTTATAATGAAGATTATTTAAAAATTTTAATGATATATTTTTCTTTAAATGAGGATTTATAAAAAAATGTTCATTTTTTATCAATGCTTGTGTACTAAAAGATATAGTATTCTCAATCAATGATATTCTATATATCATACTGTCCGCTATCATTCATCGGATGTCTTATAAAATACTACAGTCTATCGTGGAAATGAAACATCACTCAATTTATCTATAAGAGTCATTGAATGTTTATAAACATATTTTTATAATAAATAATAACCAATGTGAACACCCTATTTATTATACTATTGATTGATGGGTATTCATATAGATTCCATAAAATGATTCAATAAAGATGGTGTGGTATTAAACATTCACCCCTACATATATTGTGTAAATAACTTATTATTTTTTATTGTGATTGAATGGTATTAACATATGATGTTACTTGAATTTACTCGTCGCACATTTAATATAAATTTGTTTATCATGTTTTAATTTTTAATGGAATTATGAATGATTTATTTTTGTTATTTCAATTTAAAATGACGTGAAACTCATTTCCTTCCTTCGGTTATTATTATTCAATGAATGAATATATTTTTTTCCATGGGTTCATTATTATATGACAATAGAATCATTTTCATTGGAACATATAAGTATTAGTGATGATGAATGGGTTGTAATATCACCCAATAAAGAATTTTTATGATTTTATATTTCATGAAACTCAAATTTTTGAGTTCATTTTAGTTTCTCATAACCATGGTCACTGACGGTTTGGCTAATGAAATTTAGTTTCGTTATAAAAATATATGTGATATATTTGAAATATGTTTCAGAGATTTATTCTATTCATATGAAAAAGTAATGCTCTAATGGTTCATTTCAATCGATGAAAAGATTGATTAATGTATTATTATATCATATTCCTAGTGAATTGATTTGTGACATAATCATTGTTGGGTTTGATTTTATAATTTATTTTAATGAAAATAAATATGTTCATCTAATAAAACAAATTTTAATCATGACCTATTAGGATTAACCTTAGCATGAATACACTCTTACCATATTACTTCAAGATTTAACATGGTATCAAAGATAATAAATGTGTGAAATGTCATTAAGACTATCTAATATGTATTATAGTTGGAGATTTAAATAAATTTAATGGAGTTATAAATTACTTTTGTAGTTGGAAAAAGTACATTATTGAAAAAATAAATGAGTTTTGAATGTTAACTTTTACATAATTATCTAAATCAATAAAAATAAAATTTAATTGTAATATAGTGTAATTAAATGTCTTATTTATGAAATTTAAAATATATAGGTGATTATGTATGTCTTGGTAGATATGAAACTCCACTATTTAGATTTATCTAGGTTGAATATATCATAAACCATATCGTTATTTTATGTGTTGAAATAAGATAATAAAATTCTTATAACTAATTCAATTTTATTTATCCCATTTTATTTTGATAACAATGTGTACTATGAAATTCATTAATAATTTTCCTATTTTTCATGTAATCATTGAATGATATCATCTTCCTAATGTGACAGTTATTCAACATCAACCAATATAAAAAAATTATGTTATATTTAGTTTATAATATAATAGTTTCGGTATAATTATTATAAAATTTCCGAAATGTGAAATATGATACACATAAAAAAATTGTTATATATACCATATATAATCATAAAATGGGAAATACCTTATGTATGAGAAAAACATATTTTAGGGGAAAATGAATTTTCTAACCCAATCTACTCAAAAATTAATGTTTTGGTGGAATATATATATATATATATATATATAACATTATTATTTGTAATTATTACATATTTTATAGTGGAAAAATTATATACAAGAATACAAACTATATTTGAAATAAAATAAATTCGTATAAAATGATTATGAATAATATAAAATGATCATATTTATGAACAGATTAATATGTTTCTAAAATGAAATCAAATATGGGAATAGGGGAAAAGGATAAATAATTATAGAGAGTGATTGATTCATTGATTCGGAAAAAATTGAATGATAAATTTAATGTTTCATTCCTCAAATTAATACATTTTTTATGATTAAAAATACATTAGATCATCAGAATTGATGGTGCATGGATTCTACCATTTTTTAATATTGAATTCTTAGAGTTTATGAATTCATTCACCATCTATAATGAATGAATATTAAAATATAGTACTTGTAAAGTAAAATTTCAACTATTATCAACATTCTACTAGAAACTCACCATTTCCCGAAATATTTAGTATTAAAGATTATTTTTATTTTAATTATATACAAAATTAAACTTTTATAGACCGCATAAACATTAAAGTGTAATCATGATTTTCCACCTATCATAAAACTATATGAAAGAGAAATATGTTTAAAACCTTGTAAGATAATATCCAAATGGATAATCATTTATATATAATGTTATTCTTCTAAATTTAATTTTAATTTAAACATGAGAAACTAAATCTTTTTGTAGGTAACTATCCTTAAAATTCTCATATATATTTCTATACAATGATCGAATATCATATTTTAGAAGGATTTGATCACATATTCCTATAATATAAATAAACCATTATTCCTTAAATAAAATCCCATATGTTCCTAAAATAGACATAATAATACACTATTCAAATGACATAATCATTATGAATTAATTTAGCAATGCGGAAGTTTTTCTTCCCCTATCTCACTTCAGTTGCTGTTTTGAGCTCCAGGTCCTTACTGGTTATGATGAGTTCTCCCCCAACCATTATTTTTTCATATACTTCATTAACAATGAAAAAAAATTATTCCTTAAATAACATTATATGTTGAAACTTGGGGATACAAATAGACCATTCTAATAAAACATCTCCTAATATATATTTAATAAGCTCAAAAATGATTACAACATAATCCCATCAAATGGGGGGTATAAGACATTGAATATATGATAAAATATAATCTTACAGACGGAATATGGTATCAATATCTCTTAATATAAACTCACAATAAAGCATCGTTTATTTCCAAAGGTATCTTTACATTTTCATGAGCACCAAATATAATTTTCAAGAAACAACACTTTTGGAATCAGTTCAACAATTATGTACTTTAAATTTTCAGATTTTATAAATATGTAGGTGACCCTATTTTAACCATACAAAACACATAATTCTGACATTAAATATTTCATTATATATATTCTCCAAAAGCTCTATGGTTTTATGTTATATATAATTATAAAACCCTTATAGATAAATAGTATCCATGTCATTATATGATAATTTATCCAACTAAATCTATATTTGGTAATCACACATTATGTCATCATAATCACCCATATGAAATACATTACAAACAATATTAATTAATCATAACTTCTTGACCTCCTAGATAAATGGAAGCATTATATGGGAGATCTCAAATTCAAAGTAACAGAAAATAGAAGCATTAGAAAATGAATGCAATCATTGATCCTATGAATCATACCAGATTATAAAGACATAATTAAGGTCATGTGTAAACCATTAATGAAATCATATAAAAAACTTTCATCATAAAATATTAAAAAATGGAAATCGAAAGTGTCATTAGAATGAATAATCATGACCTGTGTGATATCAGTTCAGATTCTATGAAACATTATAAGTCCTTAACAAGAATAATAAAAACATGATTGTATCTTGGAACATTTTTCATCAAAAATATTATTAAATCCATTTTAGAACAAAAATTCATAAAAATAAAATAAAAAAGAGTAACCCTTAATTAAATCCATATTTCTCTCCACTCTAGAAAAGGAATATTACCCAATCGTTTGAATCAATATCTGGGCACACTCTTTTTATAACATGTAAATCGATGTCTTAGTGATCTATACACCACTACATTTTAAATCTATTACATGATAACCTAGATCTATCCACACCACCTCATTATATAATCATTAATATGTTCAACATGGGATATCTATAAAACTTCGTCACATTATCAATAATTATGTCACTTGTTGCTAACTGGGTCTCCACTTCATTTAATCTTTTATGTGAAACACTAAATGTCTAATGTAAAAAACAATTCTTTTTATGATAATACTCATATACAAAATCATTATTACTTCATAACGTAAATAAAAAGTATAAAATTAATGGATTTAACATAATATTAATTTAATCAATATTAACACATGGAAATGAAATGAGTTTGATTACAATATTATTGAATCATTATTATCAATGGAAAATAAACAGATTCAAGAAAAATCTATTTGAAAAATTATAATCCATCCATAGAGAAAATAATAATGTTATCATTACAAAATAATTCCATTATAGAATAATTAAAAAATTGTTTTGTATTCTATTGAATGAAAATACCATTAAAAATTAAATAAAAAAATTATCTGTAATAATTTCTTTTCTTTTTCAAAATGATTTTTTAAAACATAAATAAAATATAAATATACCTTTCATGGAAAATATTTTTATCAAACCATGAATTTATAGAATATTAATAAAATATTCAAAAATAACAATATCATCTTTCAAATTAATTTTCAAATAAATAATGATCTTTTCAAGGGGTAATTTTGTTCATGTCATAACGATAAATTGTTTTTCATCGTAAAATGATTAAAAACATGTATTATTTTGAAAGGGAAAAGAATATTCATTTGGAAAAATATTTTTTAACGAAGGATGGGAAAAAATATCATTAATAATTCATTTTTAATTTTATAAAAATGTTTTGGCAAACATTTTGAAAGAATATTTATTTGAAGAAAACATATTTGAGAACAAATAGCAATGTGACGTTGGATTTTAATAGAAATAAGTTATAAATAATTTTAATTAAGATATAGATGGAAAATTTATTATTAATTGAATATATCATCAATATAAATTCAATCATTGAATTCATTAAAATTTTATGATTTCAATATCGGATACATAATCATAAAAAATATCAATAAATATTGAAATTTCAATAAAGACACTTACCACTTTTTTGTGGTTGAATCATAATACCCATGAATGAATAACAAAAATTGATATATAAAATATCATAATATATTATGATATCCATATTATAAATAGAAAATGTGACAATATATACAACAAATAAAAATAATGTAGGTATATAAAATAATAAATATTGTAATGAAGGTATTGTGAGATGAAAATCATGTACTGCATTTGTAAAATTGAATCCATAAACCCCATGAAATGCATATCATACAATGAATACGTATATGCACATCAATATAAGGATATAAATTATAATAAAAAATAATTGTAATAATTTACACTATAAAACAAAAACATTAATTGAATATGGCATATATATCATAGAAATAAATGTGAGACCAGAAAACCCTTAACTAACACTTCCATTTAGTTGATCAATAGATACTCATATATGTTATACTGACTAATGAAATTATTAAATGGGATATCATATGGTCTAGATCAAAAATGATAATAGGCCAATTTCATTTTGATAATTAGGAAATGCATCACTCCTCTAAGATAGTCAAATAATATTTTTTACAAGTTAAATGATTCTACATTATCACTATATGATAATTTGAATTCAGGTAATATGAATAATTCATAGGTTTCTATCCACCTTCATGGATAGAATCATTACTGAACCCCAATGAGAAGTACATTTATGTATAACACATCTGTCCTATATATTTTTTAGCTACCTCTTGGGCTCCTAAAACATAGTCGTAGCTATCTAGTATGGAGAAATGAATACTGGTGAAGCTCCTTTAACAATATCAATGGAAAATTATACTACTCTCTTTTGATGTATTAAAGAATTATCATAAGGGAAATGATCTATAAATCAATATAATGTAGGGGACAACTCAGTTTTATTCATTCCCTACTAAATCATGTAAATCATAGAAATTCGGGTGATCACTCTACTATGACTGATATTCTAATTTCTAGAACTGCTAACATGAACATCCCATTCAATATTTTTAATTAATTGTTTCCCAATGTTGATGTCAACAACACCAAATAGTTTTAATAATCCACAATAAAATGATAGTAAACAAACCCTTATATCACATGAATGATGTTGAATATATTCAAGTAGATATCTCAGAGGATCCATAAGAAATGATGTATTCCTTCCTCAAGAGGACTTTCTTTTTACTAATGTACTATTTCTACTTTTATACCCTACATAATATCTAGAATCATCATGAATCAATTGTAGTTAACATGAAGTCCAAGTCTCCACACAATATGAACAAATATGAACTAATTTGATGCTTGTATATGTAAAAAAGAAAAAATGTTAGTCGAGGTTGCTATAATAGTACAATGGAAACTATATGGACCAACAACTTCTTCCTCTAGTATAGGTTTCACTGAATAAATCAATACTAAACCTTATCCAGGACCTATAACCTGACTACCTGTTGCAGATCCACTCAATTTGGTGATGAAAATCTAATTAATGGAATCTACAAACACAACCATATCATTTTATAATATGTCAAATACCCATACCAATACAAAACCATCTATGTGATACTAGACCGTCTCTTAGTGGTGGGATAGTATTTTTCTTACACCACACAAAATAGATTGTAATGCCCTGCAAAAATGCTGATGATACCGCAATATTCAACTACCTCAGAACTCAATGGTGTCTTTGAAAAACTAGGGGATCTTATTAGAAGGATTATCACACTTGTAACTTATCTTGTTACATTATGTGGAATCCATTTGTCTAATGCTTCTCATGAATACTATATCAAACAATAACATCAGACTGATAATACCAACAATACTCTATTTGGGTTCTAAACTTCTATGAAACACACCATCTGCATCTTAATGTTTATTCTTAGGGATATTATCATGTTTCAAAATTTAAAATAAGGTAGTAGATTGGTGAACATTCATCTGAGAATGATGGATATTTTTTAGTCCATCTTCAAATATACTCTATTTATTTCTATAATCATAATTATTGATATGTGCAATGAATTGAAGGACTTTAAAATGAGGAGAATATTACATGATTTTCATTGAACACTTCTTTATATTACCGATTTCTGAAAAATACCACACCTCAGGGTCTTATTCAACAAAAAATCAATATAGAACAATATGAAATAGCCAAATCTTATTTCCCATTACTGGCCAGAATGATTTTGAATATCCCAGTAGTGTTTGGAGGATCCTCTCAACATGTATGTATCTATTTATGCTCTACACTATTCAGTTGTCTCTTGATGCAATAGTATATTCCTAAAAAACATGATCAATAAATTTGTATCCTATGGTCCTCTATGACCTTAAAAAAATATCATCTTCTATTGTTAGAAACCCTTTGTCAACTCTCCTATAGAAGTGTAAGTGCTCACAGTTCCATTTAATGTCTGCATATGCTTTAGGAAATCCCATAAAAACTGTGAATCTATGTCCAAATTAGGAAAAGTAAATGGTTCCTTTACTAGACTTATAGGTAGTAAATCCGATCCCACCACCCTTAGACATAGTCATCAGAAGCCTCATCTTATTCTAACGATGTATGTCTTAGTGACATTGGTCTACAAATTCCCTACCCATGCCACATATAGGATTTTATAATGTGATAATTCATAATATAAGAACAATAAAATGTACAAATCCTTTCATTCTAAGAGATTCACCCAACTACCAACTCAATGAGGTAGGCCAGGTTAAAAGAAACATGTATAATGGACAACATATATGTTACCAACTTCCCACTTCTTTATTCAGGACTAGGTCAATATCAATGTTCTTCTATTTAAATTTTAATTTTAAAATAAAATTTACATTTCAATTCAAATAGTTGAACTAAATGGTTCAATAATTCTGATCTAGAAGGGTCTAAGCACCATGTGAACCAAAAAATAGAATCAAATAAATCTTCTTCAATAAAAATTCTACTACATGTGGAAAATGTTCCATGAATCGACATGCCATAGTTTGATGGTTTATGTTTTTTCTGTAACTAATGAAAGAAAAAATTGATATGTTTTGGATCATACAATATGTAACAACTGTATATTATAATAATCAATAAATAATAGCTATCCAATAAAGAATATTTTTTATTAATAAAATAATAATGATAATCATAGGTGATGGAAACAACATAATGATCTTATATGAAATGGGATATGAATGGAATGTGAATTTCATATAAGGTGAAAAATATGATTCATTCTCAAATAATCCTACTCCAAATCACAATGGGATATAGTTAAAAACCAAACTCAATTATATCAATATTAACATCACTAGTAAAGTTTAGCACCCGATGGTAGAATGAAATCTACTGTAATAAGAAAAAATAATAAAATAACAATCTGAATTTCAGGAAATCTATCTTTTTTTGTACATGGGTTAGCTAATCCACATAATAGATAATTAACAAACCCCATATCATTCCAAATTTACTATTTATTATATCAAAATAGTAATAAAATTAAATAAAAAGGTTATAATACAAATTTGTGACATTCTGGTTTTGAGTGCCAGTTAGAGGTTCCAAGAGCATAGTGGGACACATGGCCTCAAGAGAAACACCCTCAATGCCAGAGCCGATTGACTATAAGTGTGGGCATTGGGTGTGTCAGTGGGGAGACTATCATATCATTACCTGAGTAGAATAGTGGTACAACCAATTGATAATTATTCAATGATGTATAACAGTGAACAGGTAGTGGAAATAGACATGAATAACCATGTAGTGAGTAATGTTCAATTGTAGTAAGCTAAATCATATATTAAAGGATCATAATGTATTTCATGTATCTATAAAGTTGGAAGACATAGAAATAATAAATAGTGTCCCGCACTATAAAAAATGGTACATAAATGGGAAAATTAATTCTAACATCCCGACTTCAATCATAGTCATCACATACCGTGATCCATCATAAAAATGAAAGAATATAACACATTATAAAGGGACAATTCTCCCAATCTACAACTGCGTTCATATAGTCTACCCAGTTTCCATATGAATCATACATTGTGTGTGAGATAAAATCAACAGGACACCACAAAAAATATTTTCAAATTATAGTATTTTTGTATAACATAGTTGTGTGAAAATATAATAATGTAATGTCATAATAACAAATATAAATGGGTAATATCTAGTTTTATAATGGAATCTAAGCCAGGTATACAAACATCATCATGTGTCAGTATGTTTCTGAATAAATATCATAGATGCAGTTCCAAGTACAACATTTATAAGGGACACAACATGCAATATCATGGTAGTAAAAAGGATACAATGCCCATAATAATAGAATAGGGGCACCAGGCATTGTATAAAAAAAATAGAGATGACATCCCGGTATCTAATATAGAGTCACCATTCGTAGTATTAGATATAGGATCATCATGATTGGTGACACAATAAGGGATTCTATGCATGTATAATATAATAATATATGTCAACCCCAAATAGTATCACAATTTTTTCAAGGTCACAATCACTGTATTTTACAAAAAAAATTTTTGTGTAACCATGTCTATATCGACATAACATTTTAACAGGTTTTCAAGACCATTTAGTTTATGGAAGGATGGGTTCCATACCTAATTAGTGTTATGTATAATATTCTCCATTCCAATTTAAATTAATCATGTGCAAATTTATTCAATCCAAATTACCATAACTTTCAAGCTCCATCATTCCCCTGTTTGTGTGTCATTATAAATATTAATGTATTTTGGTAGAACTTATATTTAGCTCAAAATTCATTTACATTAAATGTATACAAGGTTGTATCCATAATTTATTTTATACAAGTGATGGTGGAACACCACACACTTATATTAAATTCAATATAATATTAAATGATAATAGAAAAACTATTCCCCAAATCTCATTGCATATTAACATGGTATCATCATTTTAATTTCAGGCCATATACACCATTTATTTTTTTGAGGATTAGATCATAGTTTTCGATTAGGAATATTTGACAGAACCCCCAAAGGGATGGATCACTATTTTGTTTTCCATATCTATGAATTTTATTCTAATAAGAAATTAGGATATATAAATGCAATAAAATACAATTATTTGTAATTTATGGTCACACATGGTGAAAAATTCATAAAAAACATTGACAATTATTATAATATAATGAGACACTATTGATAAAAAATAGACCACCTACCTTATCTTATACAACAATCCTCATGTAGTATCATCCTTGAGATTATAGAAGATTAGATGAAATATGAAGAAATAAATAATTCCACGAAAATATAGAATAGGATCCAACACTTCAATAAATCAATCAAGATAAAGACTAATGAAAAATCATTCATGATGAAGTGACTACATATCTATGGATATCTGAAGACTCAAACGACACCAGAATTTGACTTCTGATAGAAGAATAAAACCAATTTTTATCCATTACTGGTTTGAGAGATCATAGAAAAAAAAGAAGGGATCTACTATATTCTAGAATAGAAAAGATATTGTAGGATTAAACTTAATGGTTTATAATAGATTTATGTTATTTTTCATAAGAAAAATATAGGCAGACAGTTTGTTTGCATGGTTGGAAAAACAATAAAACATATTTTCAATGTGCCTCTTCTAAAAACTAATGAAATACAACATGAGAATCTAACCCATTGTGTTAGGTTATGGAAAATTTTTCACTTTGTTTTCCTCTACTATAAAACCTCACACAATAGTTAGAGTTCATGTGGTCTATGTTTCGTGGTTACTACTAACCATGAGTCCCAATGTATCTATACACTACCCATTATTCTAAGCTCTAAAACAGACATCGGCACCATGAAAACCATTTTGACATGAATTGGTATCCATATTAGGTTCAAATTAAGTGTTAGATAAAACATTAATGGATTTTAATGACAAAAAATAAAGGGTTTATTAAAATATGTAATCGAAAGTAAATATAATTTTTTACTGTACCTTAATATTCATCCATAATCAATCATGAAATTGGGAAGATTTGTCACCATCTTTTTTAGCACCACATGATTATTATGTGAATCATTAATAATTAAAAATATAGGTGGCAGAATATTCATTTGATATTTATGAATCCTCAACAGTGATAGTCTATCTTGGTACTTTCAACACAAAGAATGTACTACATTGTTCACTATTCAACGAAGGCAATGTATTGGGCATCCATAATCATTAATCAGTTACAATCATCTCCATTGGCTCATATTCAACTAATTTTTTGTGACTATATAATTTAAACTATTGTGATCAGTATATATATCACTCATTTCTATGTAAAGTTAATTCATCCACATCATTAACGAACAAATTACTCCAACTAACTACATATCAGGTAATTTTTTCATGAACCATTAGATATTGTGAGACATAAGGAATACCAATTTCATATTTCATGATAATTAATCAATGTATCTTATTATATGAATTATTATTCATTAAATATCATTCCCATCATTATGGTAATTAATGAATATTGTTGGTACTAAGTATTTATTTTGTTCAATAAAATTTCCTTCACATTCATTAGTCAAAAGGAACATGGAACCCTTTTGAGTTATCTAAGTAGTTTTTTTTGGGAGAGGTGATAGAATTTCTCATTGAATAACTGATAATATATATCCAAAAAATTCATATCTCAACCACCGCTATTGGTCAAGGACAATGTTTAATAATCTTTATATTGGATGGATGGATCGATATAACCTCTCTTAAGATTATGTGGTCCATAAATGAATCATTTTGAAACCCAAATTTAATCATGTTATTTTTTCATACATCTTATCCTCTTTCATGGTCTTTTGAACAATCCTCATGTGATCTTCCTACTCTTCTATACCACTTCAATATTCATGAATATCATCATAATAGACTACCAAAAACAGTTCACGGTTTTCCCTATAAACTCGTTTAATTACAATAATAAAGAGGGTGTGGGAATTAATAAGACCAAAAGGCCTTATTATAAATTCATATTGTCCATAAAATTTTAAACACATAGTATTGGATATAAATTCATTATTTATCCTCAATTGATGATATCCAAAAAAAGATAAATATTGGAAAAGTATTAATTTTTACATTGTTGATCAAATAAGTCATAAAATCAGAAATTTTAAAACATAATCTTTATAGTATTCTTGTTAAATTCTCAATAATAAATAAAAAGTAACATTGATCCATATTTCTTCTGAACAAAGAATATAGGTTCACCCCATGGTAATTTACTAGGTAATATGAATACCTTATCAATTATCTTTTGTATATTCTATTTCGTTTTATAAAAATCAATTGGTTGCATTATAAAATGATACATTAAAAAACATATATTACTATTTATTAATTCTATTAATTACAAAACTTCGTGATTCAGTAGAAGAAATATGAATTATTTAAAAATAAATCAAAAACAACATTTATAAAACTTGTATCCTCAATGAATAGTTTCTACCCATCCTTATGAGATATATAACCTTAATTTACAAAAACCTAAGAACCATAAGATGGGTATAGTTTTTTATTAATGTTCATGTTCATTATTGAATCTATATTTTACCATAGGTTCATTCAGAAAATTAAATGAAACTTCCCTTCCTCATAAGTTGATGTGAGATCAATATAGTTAGAGCGAATCAATGACATAAATCGCATTGAAACCAGCTGGCATAAGAATCAAAATATTTACAGGAAGATATTTCCCCCAAATATCTTCAATAGAATAATTATAACCTTCATATATGGTCATTGTTAAATTAGATGTTATCAATGATTACACAACATATAATTGAAGAAATGATATGGTGATACCCTTAGAAAATAACATATAAATAATTGAGTGGGTTGATACATAATTAAATAAGACATTAGTTTTTTTAGAGCGGATGGTATGTGTAGCTTTCACAATATAATTTTTGTATTCCAAATTACCGAAACTGATCGCAAGATATTTCCATTTTTATTTTCCCTTAGGAGGTTTCTGAAGTTGATTATCATTATTAACCCAAAACATTGAGCATTGGATAACTAAATTATGATTTTTCTTTAGAAATTGATACATTTATGGGTGGAACTAAATTTCATGCATCCATATCTATATTCACATAATTAGCAACCTTTTTAAATTAAATAAACAATAATTTCCTAGGTGAAATTATATCCCACAGATAAAACATTTACTACTCTACATAAGATAGTTAACACCATGTTTTATTCTTCACATTTATCATAACAAAATCATCATCTTTTTGTATCTATGTTTTTTATATTTTCCCTAAAATTCTATCATTCTATTCTAATTTAACACATTTGATTATTTTATCTCTCCATCCTCTATTTCAACCATTATAGAGCATTGAATGATTTCTTTATAGCTACTAATTCCCCTTTATGGGTAATGGATTTTATAGATGTTGTATATGCCAATGATGATCTTATCAACCATTAATTAAGGATGGGTGATAATTATAGAAGTGCACATTTCATTTCATGTAAAAATTTATTCATAGGTTTCAATAGATTCATCATTTGTTTTAATTATCTAATGTAATTCCTTATTGTATTTCATTTTAATAATATAAGTAAATTAATTACTAATAAGTACATTCTTAAACTCATCCCTTTCAATGGTTTTTTTTATCCCACTACATCATGTTATTGATTACATTCCACAATTTATCTAATTCACCATAAAGATTATAATTAGCCAAACAAAATTCCTTATTACTTGAACATTACTGAGAAGTATATTTTTTTTAGGGGTATAAATCCATTACTCAACCACAAGTAGTTTGGCAGACACATAAAAATAAAAATGAAATTTCCTTATGGTGGACCCAATATAATGTAATTTTATCATTTTCTCAATTGATATTATAAGATGACTAATAGCATGAGAATGTTTTGTGATCACAATACCATTATTTTCCATTCCTTTTACCTTAGAATTTAGTTTCACATGAGTAATCTCAATACATTTCTCATCATATTGAGAATAAACAATACTCCTTCAAATTCCATACATTGACTAAAAATAAAAATCATTCTATGAGAAACAATGATCACAATGGGAAAAATCACATAATAAATGGAAATTTATAATTAATCTATGATTTATGAATCCTTTAGTTTAATCCTTGGTTATTCATAATCATTATAAAAGATATAATATTTTATAATATACATCGACATATCCTTATGGTTATTACCAATGTCTTCCCATTCAGTTTTTCAAATATTAATTAAACATGTATTGGATTCAAACTATAATATCCCATTCATTTCATAGGTATATATCACTTGTTTTCTATTAATGTTATAACATAAGAAATTCTTGATAAAACTATATGGGTCTTGTTTCATTGTAATCATGGAAACGTAAAAAATTACTTCAAAAAATATATGGCATCTTCCTCTTATTACATCATAACTTGAATAAATTTTCTTAATAATATTAATTAATATATTTCAACATATCATGGGGAAAACATATTGAAGAATGGATAATGTTAGATTCATGTAATGTTAAAAAATTTAGATAAAAATGATATTATATGAATAAAATAAGAAAAATGGTATAAGAACCAGAACGCGTCATTTGAATATTACACCGTATATATATATCATAATATTGATTGAAGGAATTAATATTTTCATTTCATAAGATATGAATCATACGGAAATAAAAAAATGAGAAATCCAAAGAGAATATTGGCATAAAATAGGGAATTTATATAATATAATTAAGAATAAACAATCAGTTACATGTTACTCAAGGATTAGATCAAATAAAATAAAATTAGAATTATTTTACTCCCCAAATATCATACTAGAAGAATTACCTTACAAAATTGGGTTCACTCCCCATTCCAACATTGTGTTTCTGAATTAGGTTTACTACCGATTACAACACTGAATATCTTATGAGATATAAATCATCACAAAATTTATTTGTGGGAGATATCTTTATAGCACATAAAATAATGAAAACCATAAAATTGTGACTCAGAGCAACGTAAATCACTATTTATATATGTAAAACATTGAAAATAAATTCCTTTTATAAACATTTTATCATTGCATAACCCCAGGAAATGTAAATTATTTCATAATCATAAAACTATGATAATATTAAACCTTATAGAGAAATAATAATGATAGAATATTTAGATCATACACCCACTAAATAGAAATCAATATAAAATAATTTTTTCTTATATGGAAAATTATTTATTAATATCCATTGAAATAATTATTGAGTAAAATATCCTTTCTATTTTTATTTTTTTGAAATGATGTAAAATTACAAGGGAAAAAATGCATTGTAAATAACCTTGTTAGATTATATTGTAATATTCATATAATTAATTAATATGTATTCTGGGAAAATGAACTCATTTGATGTAATTTAATGAATCATTCTATATATATTTTTGTTAGAAATGTATCAAAGTACATTAATTAGAAAATGATAAAAATATTACATTGTAGCCATTTCTTAAAAAGTTATACATCTGAAAAAATAAAATTAAGAATTCTTAGTATAATTATAAAAAACTTTTTGAAAACATTTTTTTATAACATGTACATGTAATTTAAATATTTCATAGTGGATAAACAAATATAATAAATTTTGAATAATGGTAAGAGTGCGGAATAATCTAGTACCTCATATATGGCCTTTCATTATACACATTAGAACCTCATTTACAATTAATGTGGATGTATAATAAATTTATGTCACTAAATTAACCATATAATACCTGAAATTATTTATTTTTAAAATCTTATCATAGTTTTTTATAAATTCATTATTAAAATATCTAATCTGAGTTGTAACAACATCATTTTTAGTTATGTTTCATTTTAACAATATTGGTCTTATTCATTTATGTTTGTCTCATAATTTATTAAATTATAATCATGTTATAATATTAATTTTGAATAATTATATACATATATATAATCATTTTTATTAATTTTAAATATATAAATGAATCACACCATTAATGAAGATGGTAGACCATACATACGACTGAATGTTTTTCTCATTTTTAATTTTATGGAATGAAAAAAGGACAAAAATAAATGATAATTCTATAATCATAATTATATTATTTATTTTATATAATACCATTATAATAATCATCTATTACATATTGTTTTGAGAAATTAATTGTATCGCTATATGAAGATGGTAATTCGTACATATGCATGAGTGATTATTTCAGAACTTTTTTGAAAAGATCGATAGTGTATTGTGGTGTTCTAAAAATCATTATAAAATTTTAAAATATTTAGGTTATTAATGATATTATATTATTAAAAACATAATATTTTTATAGGAATTAAGGAATTTTTGAAAAATAATTTTATCTGTTTAAGAGATTATCCCTTCATGGAAATAACTCCATCCAATCTCCTCTAGATGGTAGTATGGATAATATTTTGAGAACAATAGCACCTCAAAAATGTTTATTGTGATGTGGAGAAAATAAATTGTCAAGGGAATTTTGAGATATAAGTCACTAAGTAGTGTAAAGATATAAAGTAGGAGGATCCCATTAGAGTCGAGGTAAGGGGCACTTTCGAAATTTCTCAATAGATGAAATTATAATTTATTTGTTTATTATCGAAACAAAAAGATATCCATTGTTTCAAATATATGATATTAAAAGGTTTTAATAACATCAAAAATTGTTTGTTGACTAGTATTAGAATTATTTTAGTCATTATAAATTTTATTAACCCTTAGTTAATCTATTTTAATTTTTACTTTTGTAAGAAATATTTCAACATTACAATGATATATTTTTTATTTATATGGGTTAAATTGGACCATAAATGTCCAATTATTTAAATTTTAGACTATAGTATAATCAAATTGAATTTTTTAAATGTTTTTATGACTTCTAAATAAATTAATTAAATTATTAATCAAAACGATATTATTATTTTCAATATTGATACTATTCAAAACATTGAATTTTTAAAACCTATAGAGAACGTTTAAAATTCATAAAATATTTTATTATATACCTAACATTTTATGTTAAAATATATAAATATATTATCACATAAAATATCTAATATTGTTATATATTATTATTTTTTATACCATATAATTGAATTTTTAAAATTGAATAATTATTTCATATACAATTTTGTGGCAATTCAGGTCATAATATAATTTATAAAAATTGTAAATAAGTAACAATTTTTAAGATATGTATTTTAAATTAAAAAAATAATTTTTATAGTTGAGAATAAATTAAAATTATCAATATATTAAAATTAATATAATGTTAATAATATGATTGTTATGTAATTGACTTCTCCGAAAATAAAATAATATAGACATCATTATCATATCCAGGTAAACCTATAATGTCATTAATAAATTTACTTTATGAAAATTGGTATATTAAGTTCATAAATGAAACATAAATTCATTCATAATCTACTTTTCCCCATATGGACACATAAGATATATTTACGACAAAGAAAGTGTCATTTTCTGATATAGTTTATTTAAATTATATATAATTCATTTTATGTACAATTGGCCATTAAAAACAAAATTTCGATACATATGTGTTAAGGGTTTAGTTATATTCACCCAATAAAATATAATATTAATTATTATGGTATTATGTCTTATTTTTAGTCCATATAAACCCATTTTAACCTTTACTGTGGTATTAAATGTTACCATAACAACTATTCATATTTAAAAAAATAAAAGGGGATAATTAAAAAAATTAATTCACATTATTATAAATATATAAATCATATTATATTTTTCAATACCAATAAATTGGGGAAATTTATTTCAATTTCTGTGTAAAAATTGCGATAAAAACAATTTTTTTGCAAATATACATTTCTAAACACACAACTTGATTATGTACTATCTCAAGATAATAAAAAAAAATTTTGTTATTTTAAAAAATCAGGTATATAATTTATACATTTCATTAACATTATTCACCAACATTAATTGAGTATACGTATGAAAAATTCATTTCGTGGTTAAAATAATTTTCATAATAACATCACTTTTGTTTAATTTTTTAATATTTTTATCATTTGATAGATAACTAAATAATTTTATGAATGAATAAATAATAAATTATTTATTATCTATTAATTAATATTCATTCACAACAATCTAATATATATGACATAAACTATACATATTATTTTAAAAATAATAGAAGGTTCATTTAAAATTTATGTTTCGGGAAACACAAGCTATCAATGAAATAGTATTTTTAAAGTCAAATGCTTCATAAAAAATAGCATTGGGTTACATTTGAAACCTGAGTTTTTAAAAATGTTAGTGGGTGTATCAATAAAATTTGAATGAAAAATGATATTTATTTATAATCAAGGAAGGACTTGTGTAAAAATGGTACTCACAAGTTGTTTGATTTTATCAAGATCTGATATTATACATAGTATTTAGACTAAACTCGGTTAGGAAATTTATTTCTATTGAATTATAATAAAAATAGATATACCAAAAGTAGTTAATGCTTATGATTCAGACTAGATAGTTATAATAGGATGTCTTAATTATGAATCCCTATGCATTAAAAAATTTCAAGTAGTTATTCTTAATCATTATTTAAAACAACCTATTGTTTCAAGGATTTTTTTTGTTTTTGGTATCCATAGGACTCGTTATATATTCATATATATTTTCATCTATTGAGATATATTTTTATTGAAACCAATCATAAATTTCTCATATATTTTTTAAAATTTTTATGACTTTTTTAGGGACATGATTCACCTAATTGTCATAAGAAATTAATTCAAAGTTATATTAAAGGAGGGTTTTCTGGTGATGTGATGACTACACAAATATTGGATGATTTTTCATACGTATAAAAATTATATTTATACAATGGTCAAAAATATAATTTTATGATTTCTTTGTTGATGGGTTTTCTTAAAGAAACATTATATACACAAATTTATTTTTATATGAGGATTCACAATTATAATTTATTGTAAAATGTTTTCCCAATGAATTTAGTATGAAATTTATGTTTTATTTTATTTATACATGATATCTACAGGTAAATATTTCTTGTGAGGTTAGTTTTCATGGTTTGTTGTATCTAATTTGAGATAAAATTGCCTCATTGGATTATTTCATTGATGGTGGAGTAAGTTATTCATCCATTCAAAAACTAAATTTAAAATAATTTTTAGAGGAAATGGAAACAAAGAAATAAAGTGTTGTTAATTATGTTATTGGGGAATTGATAATTTGATGTATCTATACTAGGATTAATCCTTCCATTAATGATGAACATATAACTATATAATCATTTGGGGATAGAGGGGATTCACCTCATTCAGATTTTAATGTTTCTAGAAAATAACATATATAGGGAAATCCAGTGTAGGGATGTGTTTTTCATTGGTCTTATAAGGTTACTATTTTTAGTTTAATGAATATATCTATAGGGGTTAAAAAATACCCTATTCATTATATTCCATTATATATTCTTTATCTAATATGATAATTTTCATGAATGGAATATTTCACTGAATCCTCCCCAATGAAGTGTATATTGAGATATAACATATTATAATATTTTTAATATATTGCTTCATGTATTATAAAAATAAAGTCAAACATTGTTATGTTTTTATAATATATATGAATTAATTTCTTGAATTTTGTATTCCTTAAGAAATGAGATATTTTGTTGGTTAAAATGATTTGAAGAGGAAGATCATATCTTTCACTATCAATATAAATATTCACAATAACTTAAAAATATAATGTGACATTGTAATTAAGGAAAATTTCTACACTATTATAGTGGGATCAAAATTTTATATAGATGATAATGGAATTATAATTTTAAAAAATGAATTAATGATATTGAATTGATGTTTAGGATACATTACATCATCGAGGAAATTTTTTTTAGATGTTGTAACATTACATTTCATGTGTCAAATATTTTTCCACGATACAGATAGAATATTTTTCCAAAAAAAATATCATGTAGTTGGGTGAAAATTTATATAAAATTTATATAAATAGATACCATGTCTAAGATATATGATGAATTATATTTTTGATTAATTGGAAAAAATAATTTATGTTAATTAATGGTAAAAATATAACTGATATTGAATTTTAAATTATTAATCAAATTTATAGATGATTTAATTGGAATTAATAATAAAATGAAAATTTCATAAATGAATGATATAATAAATAGAATCATGTTCTACAATTTTTTATGAAATAGAAAAATTATTAGAATAATAGTGTTTGGAGAATTAACTGTGGTTATGAAAATATAATAAGAAAAATAAGAAGTAGAAAAATGCTAAATTAATGGCGCATAACTTCAACAGAATTCTCTCTTAATATATTAAATATATAATAAATAGTTTTCTTGAAAATATATATAGTCCAAATATATATATATTTTTTAAAAATTTGGTATATTTTGGTATCTGAAATAATTATGAAGAAATAGTTGTCTATATAATCATTAGTAAATCATAATCATGTAATGGTATAACTTCTCCTACTAAGTCACAAACCATGAAAAAATATCATTTGTATGTTATCGAGCATACTATAGAATGTTTAAGAAATATCTAAAACAAACCATAACATGCGATGAATTATAATTCTCAAAAAAATGTTTTTATATATTTTTGTACGCCACTATTAGTGAATTTCAGGTGATCATGGGGTTTTATTCATATATGTCCCATATAAGATGGAGAACACCCTAATAAAAGATGGTTAATATAATGTATTTAACTATTATTTGTAAAATGTCTCTAGTATTTTATTTCATTTCATAATGTGGGTTTCCTTTTGTGAATGGGATCAAATTATCTCAATGTGATATATTCGAAAAGACTACAGTTTATGTTGAGAGATAACCACTGATCGATAAGCATGACAATTAAAAGGGTAAAAGTAAAAGTTATATTAGAAACCCCATATTTTTTATTAATATCATTGTATGTGATAATTGTAAGAGGATTATATTGAACTATTTAGTCTAGGGTAATATAGAACCTATGGGTTTTGGGATCACTGTATGGTTATGAGTTCAGGTAAATACAAACGATAAATGATATAGCTGGGCTGAAAATAATGTTGTATCTCCCTATTGGAAGGATGAATTACCAAGGGTATTATATTTTAATGTATTTGGGACTTATTTATTCTTTATATATCATCATTTAATTCCTGATGAATGATAATGATTTCTAACACATGGGATTTTATCCCATGTTATTTTTACCCTAATTGTGATCTCCCGAGAATACATGACATGTTCTACTACCCAAATTTTGTTATGCTTATTCTCATTATTGTGTATTTCTTGTAAGAAAATATTTATAGCATGTAAATCCATTATTGAGATGGGTTGGATTCATGATATTGATGCATAACCATCCTTGGGAGAGGTTCATGATGTATATGGTTATGCATGTCTTCACCAGAGCATGGTGGATTTATTTTAGTACCTATTATGTGAATCATACACATACATGGGCTATATTGGGAAATATATTTTTCAACTTCACTATATATGTATTGGATGGGTAGGACATCAGTATTACATACCCAATTTTGGTATGGATTGGGTATATAAGGTATGAACTCTCCTAATAGAGGATTATTTTATTATATATTATGTCATCACCACTATGATGGGTTGGTTGGTTACCTATTTTATTAAATATCCACTGTTATCAGGATGTTGATAGGTAAATAATATAATATATTACCAGAATAATTGATTATGGGTTGAGATATGGTATCTTTCACTTCCCATAGTAATCACATATGAAATGTGATATTGGATCTGTGTATGGATATGACTTATTCATCACCCATCATTGATCGGGTTGGATCTGGTCTTATTATGGTTGTATTTTAATTTTCCCAACTATGGTAAAGTTTATTTATATAATATTTTTTACCATCATTTCATAGGAATTATTCCAATTATTTACTTGATAATGAACTTGGTAATTACTCAATTTTGTAGGAATAAGGATACATAGGACATAGAGTATGAAATGAAGAAAAAGTGAAAAAAAATGGACCAGTACACATCATGACGTGTATGTACACATCATGTAATTGGAGTTCGAATTATGAGAGAATTTGGGAGCCAAGTCGTGACCATTCACTGAATTCAGCAGTGGAAAAAAATTACACATAGTGATGGCTCAATAGAATTCGTAATTATAGTCGAAACAGTTGAGCAAGAAAACCACAAGAAATTTGGGAGGTGGAATAGCCATTGGCTGGTACACATTGTGAACACTCCGTACATGATGTGTAATCATTAAAAAATAATAAATCTTCCAGATATTCACATGGAATGCAGTAGATCCAAAATATAAGGAAATCAATATAGGTCAATGGTACACAATGTTTACCTCTAGTACACATCATTACAAAACCTTCTTATAAATACGGAGTTCTGGAAGAGCATCTCACAACTAATTACATATGGGATTCTTCTATTTTTTCATTCAATTCGATTTTACCTCCCCATTTTTTTAAACTAAAAATTTGGAATTTTTTTTACATTTTAATTCAATTCTATACACATTTATCATTTTTCTTCCACATATTCAAATTATTGTTTCTTCGATTCTCATCATTCATCATTAATTTTGATCAACTCGTGTGGTATCCATTTCCTTTTATTATCTCATTTATGAAAGTTATTAATAATGATATATACCTTTTTCATACCTAATGACCTGTTCATTCCCATTAAATTCTTAACCCATTTCGTGTTTTTGATTCAATTTAATTCAGTTAAAATGCCAGGAATGATTTTACATTTTTATTTAATTGCATCTCCACCAATTATGAGTAACTAAATCCTTTTAGGGTAGGGTGAATGTGTAAATTTATCTGAACCTATAATCAATCCTTAAATATAATTTTGGAAACCATAAATAATTAGTAATCTATAAAAATAACCAATTTCTCCCTAATTTGTGTGAACATTCCCAACCATGAGATATTCAAATGGAAGACCATATCCTGATAAAAGTATTATAGTCTATGATCACTAGCCTAGAAAAAATTCTACTAATGAAACCATACATAATTCACTTAGTCTATTACTATCTCTAGGTCATGAAAAGTTATCTTCCTTGGTAAATATAGGTAACTTGACCAAAGTCAACTAGCATCCTCTGTTTACTTCACAACCTAAGCCTTAGTACGCTTTTGTGATTATAATTCAGTGAATAATTTCCCTAGATATATAAAATTAATATCATGCTCTCATTAATTACATGATTTCACTCTAATATATATATTCAAAAAAAATTACAAAACATAAATCCAATTTCAAAGGAATAATTTTAGGGTGTAAAGATAGTGTTTCTTTTTATGTCTAACTTCCACCTCGTGTGATCGACTCAACGCATCTAAGATACTTCAACCATGTAGTTAGTAAAATTTGGGACACAAAATTATAATATGTCTAATGCTTGTACAAACACAATAAGGAAAGTAGATGGGTGAAATTTTTGATATATTGTCTAGGATCGACATTGTTTCTTTTGAACAATATTTTTCCATGATAATGGATTACTTTTTCCTCATACCCTTTGATTATATTCTTTCAAATACACCCTTGAATTTCCATTTTCTATATTAGTGCATGTGATAAGGTATAATGACTTTTTCAAGGAACCATGAGTCAAAAATTCATTTAGCCTTGGGTCCTAACATAAAAATGTATTTTTTAACCATCACAGGTCAGCAATAGCCAATCAACATCATCCCATGGGACCCAACCCACCAAACCACATTATATATTTCTAGAAGAACACACCATGCATCCTAAAAATTCAATAAAAGAATATAGATTTCAATCAATCCATAGTAGAACACAATTTATATTTCATCCCCATATTCAAACATTCAAATTTGATATCAATCAAGGACTCATTCAAACGATTTTTAATATGGTACAATTCAACGTTTTCGAATGATATTACCCTAATGAACACATTGAAAACTTATTGGATGTTTTATACACCTTTGAAAATAATAAATCCTCTTAAAATTCAAATATACTACACATGTTCCCATTATAATTGGGTGATAGAGAAATGTACTTTCATAAAATTCCAACTCCTAAGCCAATCAAAACATCAGATGAGTTAGATAAGAAGTTTTTCGACATGTAAATTCAACCAATAATGACATGGAATATCTGAATTAATACCAAATTGTCACGACCCGCCTTCACCAAATGGAGGGAAGGGTCAGCAGATTGCCAGGCCCTTCCTTCTTTAAGTTGTAGGAGAGATAATGACCCCCCGAGTCCCGCCTCCAGTAGGCCCCGAGGTGGCGACTAGCACCAATGGTTTGATTTTTCAAAAATATGGGAGGCATTACCCTTTTTATTATTTAGGATCTGGAAATAGGATAAGTCAACCACCCAAAAAGGAAAAGAAACAAGTGTAAAAAAATAAACCCAACAAAGCCCCCATGCATGTTTACACATTTTACAACAAGGTGCAAGTACAAAAAGAGGCTCAAGGTACAATACCAAAAGAAAACAAAGGTACGAGAACATCAACAACTCCAACTGTCCGACTAGTAGGGTCCCGCACAGCCCTAGTAGTCCTCCTGGAAACCAGAAAGTAAATGTAGGGTGAGCATACAAGTACACTCAGTAGGGAAAACCAAGACTCTCGTGCACAAGTGGGGGAAACGTGCTAAAGTCCCGTGAGAAAGGAGGAAACCAAATGCCAATTCAAGGTAAACTAACCACCCCAGGCCTCACCAAGGAACGCTCCCCAAATAACGCAAGTCAAGTAATATATATAATCAAAGCACATCGATGTTTGGGTAGCCCGCACCAATTTCCCACTGGTTATTGAGACATCCTACGCATCGGACCAATCCCGCCATTCTCACCGCAGTCCCACTGCCACACCCGCCCGCACACACCTGGGCCACAACCACACGCAGTCCCACTGCTGAAATCCCTCCCGCACACATCTGGGCATCAACCGCACGCAGTCCCACTGCTGAAAACTCGCCCGCACACACCTGGGCCTCAACTGCCTCACGTAACCACGCCCGAAGACACCTGGGCTAGAGGATCAACTGTCATGCCCGAAAACACCTGGGCCTCATCCAGAAGACACTTGGGAAACCACCTGCCGCACACACCTGGTCAACCACAGTACTAGACTTCCCGAAGGTTCTTGGTCTAATAATGGACCTCAGGCCATCATAGCCTGCCCGAAGATACTTGGGCTATCCGGGAAAGGGAGCAGAAAAGGAGCTAATAACCAGCCACTAAGAATAGTGTTGGGAAAAACACCCTTCCCCCATAAATGGGGGTGTTCGGCACTGAGTTCTCAACTTGGGTGGGGCGCGAATAAGAAACACAAACCTACAAGTATAGATATAGGTAAAAAACACTCACCCAAAGCATAGGTTTTCCTAGACAACCTATAGAACACAACACCACTACGTCTGATTCACAGTTCACGACCCTTGCCCACAAAAACCTTTTGTCCCATTCTTGTTTCACGTTCAGTCAAAATGTTCAAATAATTCTAAGCACTACAGGGAAACTACCATAAGCATAACCATGGAAAGCATCAAAAGCAAGGATCAACCAAAACACTCACACCCGGTTCTGTCAACAGAGGTTCTCTCCCCAATTTGTGATATCAATGAGTACCCACCCGGTCTCAAACTCACAAGCAGCGAAACCATACCAACAGGGAATCCCATCCCCAATTTCACACAACCACCGGGTAATTTCAGAATTAAAAGACTTAACATGCTCCATGATTTCAAACCTGTGTGTTCTAACCTAGAGTTAACATAGTAGGGTTTATCCTGGTGCTTCCAAATTATTCTGCCGGGTATACGTGATTAACCAATTTCACAGCAGGAGTTCACAACTTCAGAAACCCATTTAAAACATCACGAGGGTATTCATCAGTTCACATACAACGACCACCAACGACCTCAATTTTCAGAAAAACATAAACCAGCACAACTAAAAAGGATGATCAAAAGATAGAGCATAAAAAACGATCACAAACCCTTCCCCTTCTTTCTTTAGAACTTCATTTATTATCTTCATTAAGGTTTGGTTCAACCAATTCCATAGGAACAAAATAACGCCCACCCCGCATGATACACAAAAGTGAGTGACGAGAGAAATTCCCTACTTGCTGATAGACGCCCAATGCTTAGGTCAGGGGGGGAGGCGGAACTTCACGGATAACGACGCGGCGCGCCCAATGCACCAGAAGAGCCACGATCGAGGAAGGGAGAAACCACAACCTAACCCTTAATTTATAAGAGCCGGGGATGGTTGAGATAAAAATGTTGAACCGCGTAAGACGTGGATGTCGTGGGCTGACCACGCGGCTTGACTCATCATTAAAGGTACTGGGTGGTTTAAACAGACTCATGAGTCGATTCAGTATTTAATTAAAACTTTTGTGCGCGTTTCGGGTCTTTAAGACATTTTTTTAAACGAGGCAGAATAGGGTTTAAAACATTATTTGCAAAAAATGAGCGTTACTGGAACTACTTGGAAAGGCCGGGTGACGTCGGCCGGTTCCGCCGATCGGTCTCGCCGATCGGTCTCACCGATCGGTCGCACCGATCGGCACCCCTTAAGGATCCGGATTTTTGCAATGGGACCAAGGGGGTCTGGGTCATCACATCATATACCTCTTAAACGATTCTCGTCCTCGAGAATCACAACAAACCAGAAGGAAAGAGAGGGTCCGAACAACCCTCTTCGAAAGATACCTCTTAGGAGTGAACGCCTGCTAACTAAAAACGCTCCCCTGTCAAGAACCAAGCAACATACCACGCCAAACCACCCAGTCATGTGGGTGTGGGGAGTTCCCCTACCCCATGTCAAGATATTATCCGCTTTTGGTGGCACTGACTCGCCCGCAAGGTTTAATCGCATCCACCTTAATGCGTCTTGATTAGGGGTCGGGTTCCCTCTTCCCTTTAGCTGGGGATTTTCACACATAACAGAGGAAACAAACTAGTACATTTCATAGCCAAAAGTCAAACGTTCTACCACAACAGGTACAAAAGGAACAAAGCTCAAAACAACCCGGGGTATTGGGCACGCATCTGTGCTTCCCTCTCCCACGTACTCTCTTCGAGCCCGCCATGTCTCCACAACACACGAACCTAGGGAATGGCTCGCCCACGAAGCACCTTCTCCTTGCGATCCTCGATCATCACTGGTTTTTCCACAAAGGTTACGTCGTCCTCGATGTCCAGTTCACCCCAATCAAGGACGTGTGAATCATCGTGCAGATAACGACGGAGCTGGGATACATGAAAGACATCATGTATCCTTAGCAGCGGCGGAGGTAACGCTAGCTGATAAGCCACTTCGCCGACCCGCCGCAACACTTCGAAGGGTCCGACGAATCTGGGGGAAATCTTACCCCCCTTGCCGAACCTCTGTTGCCCACGCCGCAGGGAGACCTTCAAGAACACGTGGTCCCCAACCTCAAACTCCAAGGGCCTTCTCCTGGTATCAGCATACGACTTCTGTCGGTCCTGGGCCGCCTTCATCCTTTCCCGTATGAGCTGAATCTTCTCTGTCGTGTCCTGCACCACCTTCGGGCCAACGATGCCTGCCTCTCCTACTTCGGTCCAACACACAGGTGAACAGCATGGCCTCCCGTACAAAGCCTCAAACGGGGCCATACCGATGGTAGAGTGGTAGCTATTATTGTAGGAAAACTCTACTAGAGGCAAGTATCGCACCCATGACTCTCCTGAGTCCAGAACAAATGCCCGTAGCATATCCTCCAAGGTCTGGATGGTGTGCTCCATTTGTCCCTCTGTCTGGGGATGGAAAGCAGTGCTATGGCGTAACTGGGTGCCAAACGCATGCTGAAACCCTCTCCAGATTCGCGAGGTAAACCGTGCATCCCTATCCGAGACTATAGACCTCAGAACTCCATGCAACTGCACCACCTCATTCATGTACATTTGTGCCAAAGCATCCACAGTACTTGACTCCCTGATTGCCAGAAAGTGAGCCGATTTCTTTAACCTGTCCACCACCACCCAGATGGATTCGCACCCTCCGTGGACCTTGGGTAGTCCTGTGAAGAAATCCATTGAGATGTCGTCCCACTTCCACTCGGGAACAGCTAAAGGCTGCAGTAGGCCGCCTGGAACCCGGTGTTCAGCCTTCACTTACTGACATACTAAGCATTTAGCCACAAATTCTGCCACCGCTTGCTTAACTCCGGGCCACCAGAACTGCCTTTTCAGCCCTTGTTACATCTTGGTAACTCCTGGGTGCACTGCCAGGGGTGAGTTGTGGAACTCACTGAGAACCTTGCCACACATCACTCTTGGAACAAACAACCTTTTCTGGAAAAGCATCTGGTGCTGACCATCCTCTGTCCATTCTCTTGGAGCATCGCCCTGGTCAACCCGATCACGCATAACTTCGCACTCGGGGTCTCCCCACTGAGACTCCTCCACTTGTCGAAACAGAGATGACTGCACTATCATCTGATATAGGCTGCCTCTGCCACTGTCCATCTTCGCATCCAGGTGTAATGCAGCCAACTCCTCCATTGCCTTCCAGGCATTTGCCGACTCTCGGACCGCATCCTTCTGTGTCCTCCTGCTCAAGGCATCGGCCACCACATTTCCCTTTCCCTCATTATAAGAGATTTCAATGTAGTAGTACTAGAGGAACTCCACCCATCTCCATTGTCGCAAGTTCAAGTCCCGCTGGGAGAAGATATACTTTAAAATTTTGTGATCTGTGAAGACCATAAATCATTCCCCGGTGAGGTAGTGCCACCATAACTTTAGCGCAAAAATGACCGCTGCAAGCTCCAGGTCATGGGTGGCGTAGTTACGCTCATGGGGGCGTAGCTGCCTGGACCCGTAAGAGATCACCCCTCGTTGTTGCATCAACACGCATCCCAGGCCCTGTCCTGAAGCATCACAAAATACCTCATAGGCCATCCCCTCTTCTGGTAATCCCAACACTGGGGCACTAACCAGCTTTTCTTTTAGGTAGCTGAAGGATGACTCGCATTGCTCTCTCCACACGAAAACCTGGTCCTTCTTGGTCAAATCTGTCAAAAGGGCTGCTACTCGGGAGAAGTTGGGTACGAATCTCCGGTAGTAACATGTCAGTCCGAGGAAACTCCGTACATCCGCCACATTCTTGGGTGCTGCCCAAGAAGCAACTGCCTCAACCTTTGATGGGTCGACTGCTACCCCCTGCTCAGACACTACGTACTCGAGGAAGTGCACTTCTCGTGTCCAGAACTTGCACTTTGACAACTTACCATAGAGTTGGTGCTGTCAGAGGACTTCCAAAACTGTCCTCAGGTGCTCTGTATGGTCCTCTTCTGACCTTGAATAGATCAGGATATCATCGATGAATACCACCACAAACCGATCCAGGTACTCCCAGAAGATAGAGTTCATAAGCCCCATGAACACGACCGGGGCGTTCGTAACACCAAAGGGCATGACCACGAACTCGAAGTGCCCATAACTGCACCTGAACGCCGTCTTCGGGACGTCGCTATCCTTCACCCTCAGCTGGTGGTATCCGAACTGCAGGTCGATCTTCGAGAACCATCCTGCCCCCTTCAGTTGGTCAAAAAGATCATCTATCCTCTGAAGAGGGTAGCGATTCTTGATCGTTACCTGATTCAGCCTCCTGTAGTCGATGCACAACCTGAGGCCACCATCTGCATTCCTTGCGAACAATACTGGAGCGCCACATGGTGACGCACTCGGACAGACATAACCCCTCTTCATCAGATCGTCAATCTGTATCCGAAACTCTCGTAGCTCCGAAGGTGCCATCCAGTAAGGAGCCATCGAGATCGGACAAGCGTCGGGTTGTAGGTCTATCCCGAACTCGATATCACATCGAGGGGGTAGAGTCGTCACCTCCTTAGGAAAGATTTCCATAAACTCGCGGACGATCTCTGGCACTTCCACCATCTCAGCATCTACTGATTCCACTGTCAGCTCGGTCAATAAGGAGAGGATAGGTTCCTCCCACCTGTTTCCCTTCGGACTGCTCCGCTTGCCGGTGAAGGTAACACGCTGGCCGTCCAAACCTGAGAACACCACCCTCCTTCAGAAATAGTCAACGACGGCGCATACATAAAATATCCAGTCGATGCCTAGAATGACATCATACGGCTAAATCTGTAGCTGAAGGAGATCCCTAACTGACTGATGTGGCCCTAACATCAGTCTACATCCCTGACAAACGAACAGCAAGTCGTTCTGACCTTCAATTGGTGTGCTCAACACTAGGGGCACTGGAAGTCTCTCGGCATCTAGACCCAAGTCACGGGCTAGACTGGGTGCAACAAAGGAGTGTGAAGCTCCGGTATCGAACAAAGCATAAGAAAGAGTGATAAACACATTGATCGTACCTCGAACAACCTCTGGCCCTGTTGGAACTGTTGCCTCTGCGGCGTGTAACTGTCCACGCCCAGCTCCACTGCCCCTCGGCTGTCTGCCACCTCTCTGACGACGCCCTGGTCGAGGTCCCTTGGGAGCGCCCTGAGGTCGGCCTCCTCCTCCTATGTCTGCCCGCGGAGGAGCGGGAGCTCGCTGTCCCTGCTGCTCCTGGAAGGGTCTGGCTGGAAACTGCTGCTGCGGCGGATGCTGGGGATGACTGCCACTGCCGTACTGCACCCGATCGGGGCACTGACTCCAGAGATGTCCAGGGCTCCCCCAGATGAAGCACCGTGGTCCCGAGCCTGAAGGGAAAGAACGTGGGCCAGGGGATCAAAACTGAAACTGCTGCGGTCTACTCCCCGTGGGTCGGAACCTGGAGGGTCCCGATGCTGGAGGCCTGGTGCTGACGGCTTTCCCCTTTGATGGCCCCAGCTGGATCCCTTCTCGTGAACCTCCTCCCAGAGCATGCATCCTTTCCACCACTTCGGCCTTATTCTGGACCTCTAAGTATGTCGGAAGGGTAAAGGGGGGTAACAGCATACTGGAGGGAGGGTCGGAGCACCTCCTCCAAACGTCTTGCCCGAGACTCCTCATCGGGAAAGAGGTCTGGTGCAGAACGTAGGAGGTCCTTGAACTTGATTCCAAGTTCCCTCATGGACATACTCCCCTGTTAGAGGGAGAGTAGCTCATGCCTCTTATCCGCCTTCATTGTCAAGGAGAGTAACTCCGCCTGGAACTCCTTCTCGAAATCCGCCCAAGCAACATCAGATTCCTTCCTATTCCCCAGGTGAAGCATCCACCACTGACGTGCCGCTCCTCGCATCTTCCTAACAGCCAGAGGAACCCAGTACTCGGTCGGGGCCCGAATCAGGCCGAAGGCTATAACTAGCTCCTCTAGCCAGCCTTCCGTCTTCATATCGGAGGTGCTGCCCTCATACTTCTCGAGGGCCTGTCGCTGGAAGGCCCGAAGAGTCTTTTGCCACTGGTCGCCCTCTTCCTCTCGATCAGCTCTCTGTCGATCGGCTTAAGTAGTCTCCGGGGCCTCGATCTCCTGTACCACACGTGGTCGCCTCCCAGGTTCCATAGCTACAAGGTAAACAAGAAATTCCTAAGCCCAAGTAGTGCATAC
The DNA here is from genome assembly GCA_963277665.1 of Viscum album. Taxonomy (NCBI): domain Eukaryota; kingdom Viridiplantae; phylum Streptophyta; class Magnoliopsida; order Santalales; family Viscaceae; genus Viscum; species Viscum album. Next base: position 926,069,499 of record OY728119.1, on the reverse strand, counting down.
TAAAGGAAAAACTTCTTAAAATTTTAAATTAATTCTTATTTCCCAAAATATCCCAGAAACATAAGAACACAAGTCATTTATGATGCATGTACCTTTCCTAGGGTCTGTACCCTGCAATCTGTGTGGTCTCACATGGTCGTTCGGTAGGCCCAGAGTCCTTGCATCGGATCACGGGGGGCCCTAAAATCCTGTGTCCTTGCCGGTCTTCCCTAGCCTAATTCACGCACCAAGGTCACCCAACGTTGTTACCTTACCATCCCATGCAATCCTCACTGTGCCTAACTACAGACTCCATCCTACCTCTCAAACCTGGCTCTGATACCATTCTGTCATGACCCGCCTTCACCAAAAGGAGGGAAGGGTCAGCAGATTACCAGGCCCTTCCTTCTTTAAGTTGTAGAAGAGATAATGACCCCCGAGTCCCGCCTCCAGTAGGCCCCAGGGTGGCGACTAGCACCAAGGGTATGAGTTTTCACCAATATGGGAGGAATTACCCTTTTTATTATTTAGGATAGGGAAATAGGATATGTCAACCACCCAAAAAGTAAAAGAAACAAGTGTAAAGAAATTAACCCAACAAAGCCCCCATGCATGTTTAAACAGTTTACAACAAGGTGCAAGTACAAAAAGATACTCAAGGTACAATACCAAAAGAAAACAAAGGTACGACAACAGCAACAACTCCAACTGTCTGACTAGTAGGGTCCCGCACAGCCCTGGTAGTCCTCTTGGAAACCTGTAAGTAAACGTAGGGTGAGCATACAAGTACACTCAGTTGGGAAAACCAAGACTCTCGTGCACAAGTGGGGGAAATGTGCTAAAGTCCCGTGAGAAAGGAGCAAACAAAACGTCTATTCATGGTAAACTAACCACCCCAGGCCTCACCAAGGCACACTCCCCAAATAACGCAAGTCAAGTAATATATATAATCAAAGCACATCGATGTTTGGGTACCCCACGCCACTTTCCCACTGGTTATTGAGACATCATACGCATCGGACCAATCCCGCCATTCTCACCGCAGTCCCACTGCCACACCCGCCCGAACACACCTGGGCCACAACCACATGCAGTCCCACTGCTGAAATCCCGCCCGCACACACCTGGGCCTCAACAGCACATAGTCCCACTACTGAAAACCCGCCCGCACACACCTGGGCCTCAACTGTTTCACGTAACCACACCCTAAGACACCTGGGCTAGAGGATCAACTGTCATGCCCGAAAACACCTGGGCCTCATCCCGAAGACACATGGGAAACCACCTTCTGCACACACCCGGTCAACTACAGTACTACCCTTCTTGAAGGTTCTTGGGCTAATAATGGACCTCAGGCCATCATAGCCTGCCCGAAAATACTTGGGCTATCCGGGAAAGGGAGCCGAAAAGGAGCTAATAACCATCCACTAAGAATAGTGTTGGGAAAAACACCCTTCCCCCATAAATGGGGGTTTTCGGCACTGAGTGCTCTACTTGGGTGGGGCGCGAATAAGAAACACAAAGCTATAAGTATAGATATAGGTAACAAACACTCACCCAAATCTTAGGTTTTCCTAGCCAACCTACAGAACACAACACCACTGCGTCTGATTCACAGTTCACGACCCTTGCCCACAAAAACCATTTGTCCTATTCTTGTTTCACGTTCAGTCAAAATGTTCAAATAATTCTAAGCACTACTGGGCAACTACCATAAGCATAACCAAGGAAAGCATCAAAAGCAAGGATCAACCAAAACACTCACACCCAGTTCTGTCAACAGAGGATCTCTCCCCAATTTGTGATATCAACGAGTACCCACCCAGTCTCAAAATCACAAACACCGAAACCATACCAACAGGGAATCCCATCCCCAATTTCACACAACCACCGGGTAATTTCAGATTTAAAAGACTTCACATGCTCCATGATTTCAAACCTGTGTGTTCTAACCTAGAGTTAACATAGTAGGGTTTATCCTGGTGCTTCCAACTTATTCAGCCGGGTATACGTGATTAACCAATTTCACAGCAGGAGTTCACAACTTCAGAAACCCATTTAAAACATCACGAGGGGATTCATCAGTGCACATACAACGACCACCAACGGCCTCAATTTTCAGAAAAACATAATCCAGCCCAACTAAAAAGGATGATCACAATATAGAGCATAAACAACGATCACAACCCCTTCCCCTTCTTTCTTTAGAACTTCGTTTATTATCTTCATTAAGGTTTGGTTCAACCAATTCCATAGGAACAAAATAACGCCCACCCCGCATGATACACAAAAGTGAGAGACGAGAGAAATTCCCTACATGTTGATAGACGACCAACGCTTAGGTCAGGGGGGGAGGCGGAACTTCACGGATAACGACGTGGCGCGCCCGGTGCACCAGAAGAGCCACGATCGAGGAAGGGAGAAACCACAGCCTAACCCTTAATTTATAAGAGTAGGGGACGGTTGAGATAAAAACGCTGAACCGCGTAAGACGTGGAAGTCGTGGGCTGACCACGCGGCTTGACTCATCATTAAAGGTGCTGGGTGGTTTAAACCGACTCATGAGTCGATTCAGTATTTAATTAAAACTTTTGTGCACGTTTCGTGTCTTTAAGACATTTTTTTAAATGAGGCAGAATAGGGTTTAAAAAACTATTTGCAAAAAAGGAGCGTTACTGGAACAACTTGGCAAGGCCGGGTGACGCCGGCCGGTTCCACCGATCGGTCTCACCGATCGGTCTCACCGATCGGCACCCCTTAAGGATCCGGATTTTGGCAAAGGGACCAAGGGGGTCTGGGTCATCACACAAATCCTTGCTCAAACTGATGGAGAGTCGATATCAGAAGCATGAGACCAATTTAAATAGATTTTGAGGAAGTGTCCAAACCATGGACTTAATACATCGATTCAGTTACAGATGTTTTACCAAGGACTACTACCAGCCACATGAACTATTGTCGATAATACCATTTATTGAGGTTTAATGTTCAAGTCCGCCGAAGCCGGACGGACAATACTATATGACATCTCTCATAATTTCATCCTTTAGAAAGTGATCGTGGATATTCGTTCTGTGGAATCCACTAGATTGATGAGATCACCTGATTTGTGGAACAAGTTGAGGTTCTCAAAATGAAACATGATTCATTCTAGTTTCCATCCACACAACCCCCTACTACTTCCTTATTGGAAATCAATCATGCGATATGTATAGTGCTCCACAGTCGTATCAGGATTGCATATTATGATTTTAAGACCAATTGTATTTTAATTATGTCAATTTCAAAAACGTGAATCAACCATTTCAATAGAAACAATATTATCTATATGGGAGTGCTTAGTAGTATCATCAAAAAATTCAACACTAATTTCAACAATGAATCATCCTGAATAATTGGACAATCAAGGACCATGATAGTGTCGTTCAATGAACCATGTCCCAAGACCTAGGAAACAAATTAATCAATAACCCTTCCACTAAAGACCTTAGAAACAATTCTATCCCACCATACAAAATCATCAAATGACCCCTTCCACCTCCTCTATGTATCCAAGATAACCAGTGAAGTAATTTCCTCTAGAAGTCAGATCAAAAAATAAAAACCCATGAAATAGAAATGAAAAACCCTAGAGAATCATTATGGTACCTAGAAATTCCAATGGGTCAAATCCCAAAATCCATGTCAGGTAGATTACCCGGTACTCTACCTAGTATAATTTATACATACTCAAGAGAGGAATCAAAGGATATAGTGATAATAATATGGAATGTTTTGGACATTAAATATTCAAGTGGAAAATATGAAAGGCATTAATAATAGCATATAAAGAAACTAGTAGTAGATGAAGAAGTTGATGTATCCATCCCATCCTTACCTCAAGAATATGTACCAGCAATGGTTAACCATCCTCCTAAATAGGAAATGGAAAGATTTTATGTTGCCCCACATCCATACAATCCACCTCTTCACTTCCTAGAGAGAGATAAGGGAGGAAGGGAGCACAATACAATAAGTCCATAGTGATGTTTGAGAAACTGCATATCCATACACAATTTTCAAAATACATTCCCCAAATGAACATTTATTCCAAAATTATAAAAGTTTTGATATCAAATAAGTGGACAATAGAATATTTGGCAGTATTCTCTTTGGTTGATGAATGGTATACTATTGTACATTAGAAAAATCCACAAAAAATGAGTGTTCCTATATAATTATCAATTCATTATTCTATAAGAGAATTTTATGTTTTCAATAGCACTATGTGATCTTGGATCCAGTATAAATAGGATTTCGAGGAGTGTTTTCCACAATCTAGGAATACAATAAATCAAAAGAACTCAAATATCACTGCTACTAGATGACTTATTTGTAAAATATCTATGATGCATTCTCAGTGATTTTTTGGTAAAATTTGGAAGGAAAAATATTCTAAGAGACTTTGTAGTACTAGGCATGGAAGAGGAATGTGGTGTCCATATCATTCATGGATGTCCTTTCTGAGATAAAAAAAATATTTTATTAGAATAAATAATGGATCTGGGTTCATTATATTTAGAGAAACAAATTAGTGTCCATCTGGAATTACATTTACCAACACTCAGATGATATTGTGGATTGTGATTCCATTTGTCTCTCCCACAAATGAGACGAGTACATGGACATTGAGGAAGAATGTGATGATTCACACTATGATAATGATTAGGAGTATAATTTTGATGAATAAATATTCAATTAACCTCTCACATAAAACACCATACAACTTTTCATTCCCACTATTAATCAATCACTATAGTTAGAACTGAAACCTCATCCCAGTATAATGAATTACACATACTTATAAAATTAATTTTATATTCCAATCATTATCAACTTAGAACTATCCCAAGAGTATGATGAAAAAATGGTTAATGTTTTTAAAAAACAAAATAATTCATTTTCCTTGGGAGTAGTAAAAATTAATGAGATTGTAACACCCGAGACTTTTATGTTATATAAATCATCAAAGAAATCTTTTTCTACACAACACTTGCTTGGCTTGCTTTACACGCAATCTCGACCTTCCTCGATAGCTTGCGTCGTACGCAATACCGAGTTTCACTAAACAACGATATGCTATTAAAATATTATTAAAACTAGCCGTTATGAATAGTAATAACCACTTTTTGAAATTTTATAAATTTTATTTTTCAAAATGGACTTCATTTTTGGATTCTGAATATCAAATTTAGCCTAAGGTGAAATTTTGGTACTTTTCGGATAACTTTAATATTTTGATGAATAGTGAAAATTACTAAATTTTAATTAAAAACAACTTTTTTTAATCAAAACAATTAATAGTGATAAATTATGAATTTGAGTGGTTTTAAAGTATATTTAAAATATATTTTTACCACTTAATATAATGTTGGTCATTGGACACAATTTTACAATTAAACCGAACATAAACAAGTGTCAATCTTTTGATAGTTATTATCTCTTAAAAACACGCTTTTTGTTTTGACAGCGGGAATTAATTTTAAATTAATTTCTGCCACTTATGTGTTTTGAATTTAGAAAAATGGATTCCATATTTGGAATCAGGATGTTCAAATTGTGTAAATAGATAAATTTTATTTTTATACATTTTGAATAGTTACTGCGGTAAATATTTTATTTACCATGGTTAAGGGTAAATCCGGTAAATAAGGGTTAAAAATAATATTATAATAATATTAAATTACCCTAAAACGTGTCTTAACCCTATTGGTTGATATATGGTCGACCATGGGCATCTTTGGGTCTATTTTGGGACCCCATTTATCCACATGTAAGTGATAATGACACTTTATTTTAATTAAGTTAAAATGAATACAAAAATGACACAAGCATATATCTTTTAGTAAAACAATTGTTACATAGGGTTATATATGTTGGATTTTAGATTATAAATATTCATTAGAAATATAAAAAGATTTCCTACATAATTATATTTTATTTATAATTTTTAGACTTTAAATAATTTATTTTATTTATGACACAATGATGATGCAGTAATTACTAAAATAGTGAAAAATTAAAATAATTGATATTATAAATACCCAAATAAATATAATATGAAACTTTTAATGAATTAAACTAATTTTCTAGGATAATATGATATATTAGGATTTATTTAATTGTAAAAGTGAAACTAATTAACTTAGAGTTAATACTTAAAGATAAGGTTAATATAAGTACACAAACCTGTCTAAATTCTATTGGATGAGTTGTTTTTGACCCATCCCCACCTCAACCTTTGAATAGTCAACTTTGGAGCCTTTGAAAACCGAATATGAATTTATTATAAATTAATATTTCTAGATTTTCCAAAGGTGCCCCTCACCCCTCTTATAAAAGGGCACCTCCTCCCCCTCATCCTCACACCAATTTGAGCACTCAATCTCGGCCAAACCCTGCCATTTTCTCCTCTACACTTCCCTAGAATAGTCCTAGAGGTCCTGGTCTTCTCCAAAGACCACTCTTAGTTCCTTAAGTGAAGGATTCAAAGAGGCGTTCCAAAGAAGAGGTAATATCCATTACCGATCTTTTCAATTTCATTCTTCTTCAACTTCTTTTTATTTAGTTGTTTCATGATAAAGTAATAACATCAGTATTACTTACATACTGATATGTTATTATAAATATGAAACAACCCTAATTCACCTTCTATCCATCCCACGGGAAAAAGGAAATCACCGCGCGTGCGTACGTACGGAATACCGTCTCCACGCCGTGGTGTAATCTATTTTCCGCCACCACCTTAATAGGATGGGTATAATTGTGTAATGAGTAACTATATATGATTATTATAAAGTGATATTGATACTGAAATTATATACACTTCAACACAATTCCACGACCATGGGAAAGATATCATCGCTCGTACGTACGTACGGACTACCGTCTCCACGACGCGATGAGATTCATTCTCCATGATTAACCATTCATGAATGATTATAAATTATATATAATATGTACTAATGAAATATATGACATACAAATGATACTGGATTTATTTATATATTAATAAGTATGTCATCTACTTAATTCCATTCAATTCAATAAGGAAACGAAAACAGCGTTCATGCGTACGTACGGACTACCGTCTCCATGAACGGTGTATTTAATTCCATTTAATGATTTATTATATATATGTATATCCTGAATATATATATATAAATCATGTTTTATGTTCTGGAATTAAGTAATCATGATCTAAGTAATCATATGAATAATTACAAGTCAAAACACGGACGACGAATGAAACAATTTTACCCAAAACGCTCTTTAACAGGGAATTTACAAAAGAACGGGTAATATAAAGTCATAAGTAAACCATATATGATAACATAACAATGAATATCATTCTTTAATAAGTAAATGACATTATTTAAATCATTATACAGGAGGTTCGGACACTTACAAAGCAAATCGGACCTAAGGTAAGGGAAATATCACAATCTCATTTTTATCCGAGATTGTTTATTCATAAGTATTTACTGGGGTGTATTTTATCATCCACATCCATGTTTCATCAATATTTAATATTATTTCCATCCACCTACAATTTTTTAAATCCAATTTTACCCTTTGTTGAGTTTTTTGTAAAGGATATGAAAGGAATCTTTTGTCATTTTTTCATACAAGGTACTTTTTGACTTTTCTGACAAAAGTACGAAGAATGTTTTTTTAACTTATACGGCATGAATAGATTTTAAAACATTATTTCCAAGAAGCTTCCTTTAAAAGTTTTCAAGTTTATTTTTAATCAACTTCTTTTATTTTAAAGATGTATGACATGTTATGAAAGGGAAAATGTTTTTAAAGAAGAAAGGAAATTTTCCTCAAGAATGGAGTTCAAGTGTTTTATCAAAATTATTTTCCATCTAAGATAATAAAGGGTTCTGTTTTTATCCCTATTATTACATGGATTTGATTATGTTGTGATGGAAATATTTTTATGAATTTCTTTATCTTATATGAATTGTTTTATGATGTCATGTTGTTTAAGAATTCCATTTTTATTACATGGGTTATGCTATGATGTATGGTTTATGATTATGTGGCACACATAAGAAAGGATTCATTATAAGATGGGTGGGACCTATATCTCCCTCCAATGCATTGGGTAATGATTTTATATCTCATGAGATAGACATGGCTGGAATGGTAGGTTATACCGGTTCAGTGAAACAGGACTGAAACGAGGGTTACTCGATTCAGAAAGGGACTTTGTCCACTAAGATAGTCTTGGAAATGAGTCTTGACTAACAAGAAATGATTATATATGATTATGTGTGAATGCCACAAAGTTTCATGTTTTAAGTTATGATTATTGTGATTACATTTCACTACTATGATTTATCCCATGTTATGAAATTATGCTCTCTTTTGCTGGTTAAGATTTCCAAAAGTTATGTTCTTATGAATATGATGTGATGGATTTTTCTTTTGCATACCCTTACTGAGCATTTGAGCTCACCCTTTTATGTTTTCTTTTCCCTAGGATATAAAGAAAGGTTTTAGGTAAAAAAAGGGGAAGATCTTTATGGGAGATATTGAATATCTTTCACCGCGATTAGAAGATTATAGTCCGAGTTTCCAAAGACACTAAAATATTACGGTCCTTGTGTGAGTGTTTTTGTAATGTACTAAGTATTCCGCAAAAGTAATGTAATGTCAATGTACGATAAGCTTCGGGTCTCTATAGTTGGTATCAGAGGAAAGGTATATTCAACCGTTGGAAACTAGGATGTGAAATCCTTAGTAAGAACCCTAAGGATAAGTCTAAGCATAGAACACAATCTTAGTGTTGGCCATGAATACCCTAGGATAAGACCTTAAGCATGAAAATTTTATTCTTGAATTATGTAGTTTCCTATTATAATTAGTGTTGCTCACACTATTCTTCTTGGTTTTAGTCAATGGCTGGAACCCGAAGGAACCGTGTTAATACGGAATGCGATGGGCAATGCAATGATTGTCCCCCTGAGCAACCAAATGATATGGGAGATGGAATGCAAAATCTTGTAGCCATGCTCACACAACTTTCTCAAGCTATGAATCATGCAGGACTTCCAAATGAGCAAAGGAAGGAGCAACATTCTGTTGAATCCTTCATGAGGAAACGTCCACCATCTTTCAGCGGGTCTACTGATCCATTTGTTGCTGAACAATGGATTAGTACTATTGAAAAGATATTTTCAGTTCTTCAATGTTCTAAACATGATAAAGTCATCCTAGCAGTGTATCGTTTGGAAGGAGATGCTGATCAATGGTGGAATATTATTAAGAATACGAGGCAAAGGGATGAAATTGAGTCTATGGAATGGGACGAGTTCAAGAACTTATTTTTCAATAAGTACTTCCCTCGTATTCTCCGAACAAAGATGGAGAAAGAGTTTCTTGAACTGAAGCAAAGGGATGATGAATCTGTTGGTACCTATGAAGCAAATTTTACAAGACTTTCAAGGTACGCTTCTGGTATTATTATCCAACCTGAGAGTAAGATCGATCGATTCTTTAGTGGCTTAAAACCAAGTCTTCGAAGGGCATTAGCCATAAGGGACTTCAATAGCTACGAGGAAATTGTTCGATGTGCTCTCAAAGTCGAGATGGAGATTGGAGTAACCCATCAGTCACATGGGTTTGATAAGAAGAGGAAGATGGAATTCAAAGGAAAATCTAAAGAGCACACTGAAAAGAAGATTAGCTTTCCCTTATGCTCAAACTGTGGAAAGAAACATGGAGGGAGTTGTCTTAAAGGGACAAGTAAATGTTTCAAATATGGAAAGGAAGGTCATCGGGCATTTGAATGCCGTGATAATGGGAAGAAGATGTCTAATGATGCAAACAAAGGAAGGGATATACAGAATGATCCTACTACACTTCAATGTTTCAAGTGCAAGGAGATGGGGCATTATGCCAATCAATGCCCAAATCCAAGGGTTGATGATGATGGTCGACGTCAACAAAATCTTAAGGCTAAAGAGAAAGGAAAGTCACATGCAATTTCTATCAGCGATGTGGAGTACGATAACGAAGTGGTGAAAGGTACACTTACCATCCACTCTAAAGTAGCAAATGTTTTATTTGATTCTGGATCCACCCACTCTTTTTTTTCTAAAGAATTTTCTAAGGGTATCACCGTATTACCTCAACAATTAGATGTTGAGTTAGCTGTGACAACACCTAATGGCACAACAGTCGCATCAAAAGTTTATAATTCTTCTCCGATTGAAGTTTGTGGGAAAGTGCTTCCTGCAAATCTTGTGATACTTCCTTTAGTGGAATTTGATGTGATTCTTGGCATGGATTGGCTTTCTCTACATAGAGCTCATATCAATTGCCAAAGAAGGGAAGTCACATTTCATATTCCAGATCAATCTACGATCGTATATCAATGCAAGGATGAACATAACCTTCCAGTGGACATTTCTTCCATCTTATGGGTATTGATTCCACTAAATGAAGGTTATTTATCTCAAATGGTTGGTGAGAAACTCACGATTAAGAATATGCCCATTGTACGGGAGTTTGATGATGTCTTTCCGGAGGAATTACCAGGTCTTCCACCAAATCGTGAAGTTGAGTTTTCAATAGAACTCGTACCGGGCGCTTTGCCAATTTCAAAGACACCTTATAGAATGGCCCCAATTGAGTTGCAGGAATTGAAGAAGCAACTCCAAGAGAATCTTGATAAGGGATTCATACGCCCTAGTGCGTCACCTTGGGGAGCACCTGTTCTATTTGCTAAGAAGAAAGATGGATCAATGAGACTCTGCATTGATTATCGAGAACCTAACAAGATCACTATCAAGAACAAATATCCTCTCCCACGCATTGATGACTTATTTGACCAACTACGCGGAGCTCAATACTTTTCCAAGATTGATCTTCGTTCAGTGTATCATCAATTAAGGGTCAAAAGGGAGGATATACCAAAGACGGCTTTCCGTACAAGGTATGGAAACTATGAATTTATAGTGATGCCATTTGGTCTTACTAATGCCCCTGCTATCTTCATGGATCTAATGAATAGAGTCTTTAGAGACTATCATGATCAATTTGTGGTAGTCTTTATAGACGATATTCTTGTCTATTCAAAGAGCAAGGAAGAGCATGAAGATCACTTGAGAATTATATTGAAGACCCTGAGAAAGGAGAAGCTTTATGCCAAATTTACCAAGTGTGAATTTTGGCTTCAAAAAGTTGCATTTTTGGGTCACATAATCTCAAAAGAGGGGATATCTATGGATCCAGCAAAAACAGAGGTTATCGAAAGATGGTCGAGACCAACAACAGTAACTGAGATCCGAAGTTTTCTTGGTTTGGCTGGATATTATCGACGTTTTGTAAAGGATTTTTCACGATTATCTAATCCACTCACCAAATTGACTCGGAAAGGAGTTACGTTTGTCTGGACAGAGGAATGTGAAGAGAATTTCAAGGAGTTGAAAAGAAGGTTATCCAGTGCACCTGTGCTCACATTGCCTTGTAGTGGAGAAAGGTTTGTGATCTATAGTGATGCATCCAAGAAGGGATTGGGGTGTGTTCTTATGCAAAATGATATGGTGATAGCTTATTCCTCACGACAGTTGAAAATCCATGAGCAAAATTATCCAACACATGATTTGGAGTTGGCTGCGGTAATCTTTGCATTAAAGATTTGGAGGCATTACCTTTATGGTGAAAGGTGTGATATTTATACTGATCATAAAAGTTTAAAGTATATTTTCACACAAAAGGAGTTGAATATGCGTCAAAGAAGATGGTTGGAGCTGATTAAGGATTATGACTGCTCAATCCATTACCCCCTGGGAAAGAAAACAAGGTGGCAGAAGCATTAAGTCGACAAGACCATGCTAGTTTATCCATGATGAGGATCACAAAAGATCCAATATTTATGGATTTACAAAGGATGGATCTTAGAATTATAATGCAAGGGGAAAAATCTTATCTTTCTCAAAAGAATGTTCAACCATCTATACATGCGAAGATTAAGGAGGCACAGAAAGAAGATGTCGAGTTACAAAAGAAGGTGAGAAATGTTTCAGAATTCAAACTTGATTGTGATGGGATAATAAAGTTCAGGAATCGGGTTTGTGTTCATCCCATCCCCGAATTAAAGAAGGAGCTGCTGGATGAGGCTCCTAGTTCATCATTCTCTATTCATCCTAGAAGCACGAAGATGTATAGGGACCTGAAAGAGTACTTCTGGTGGGATGGCATGAAAAGAGATGTTGCTGAATATGTCTCTCGATGCTTGGTTTGTCAACAAGTTAAAGCTGAGAGAAAAAAGACTAAGGGGATGTTACAACCATTACCCATACCCGAATGGAAATGGGAAAACATTACTATGGACTTTGTCACAGGGCTTCCTAAAACATCCAAAGGCAATAATGCTATCTGGGTCATAGTTGATCGTCTTACAAAGTCTGCACACTTCATTCCTATTAGAGAAGATTTCACTCTAGATCAGCTTGCCCGGATATATGTAAAGGAAGTGGTAAGATTGCATGGAGTACCACTTTCTATTATATCTGATCGGGATCCGAGATTTACCTCGAAGTTCTGGCGAAGTCTTCAGCATACTCTGGATACAGAGTTGAGTTTCAGCACTGCTTATCATCCCCAGACAGACGGTCAGTCTGAGAGAACAATTCAAACCCTAAAAGATATGTTGAGAGCTTGCTCTATGGATTTCAAAGGAGGTTGGGATCAACACCTACCTTTAGTGGAATTTTCTTATAATAATAGCTTTCACTCCAGTATTCAGATGGCTCCTTATGAAGCTCTCTATGGAATGAAATGCAGGACTCCAACTTGCAGGGATGAAGTTGGGGAAAGAAAGCTATTAGGACCTGATCTCCTTGATGAAATGGAAGAAAAGGTCAGATCTATTCAACAACACATAAGAGCAGCTCAGAGTCGACAGAAAAGTTATGTCGACAACCAAAGAAAAGACCTAGAGTTTGAAGTGGGTGATAAAGTGTTCTTACGAATATCTCCCTGGAAGAGGGTTATGAGATTTGGAAAGAAGGGGAAGTTGAGCCCTAGATATATCGGTCCTTTCGAAATACTGGATCGTGTTGGGAAGGTTGCTTACCGATTGGCGCTTCCACCGAATCTCTCTCAAGTTCACGATGTGTTCCATGTATCTCTCCTGAGAAAGTACATACCAGATCCTTCACATGTACTCAGCTCAGAAGTTGTACCGCTGGAGCAAGATCTTTCTTATGAAGAACAGCCGATAGAGATTCTGGATCGTAGCGAAAAAGTCCTAAGAAACAAGACCACTCGCTTGGTGAAAGTTTTATGGAGGAACCACCAACTTGAAGAAGCTACATGGGAGCTTGAGGATATGATGAGGGAGACGTATCCTCATCTGTTTGTTACAAAGTGACGAATTTCGAGGGCGAAATTTTTTTTAAGGGGGGTAGAATGTAACACCCGAGACTTTTATGTTATATAAATTATCAAAGAAATATTTTTCTACACAACACTTTCTTGGCTTGCTTTACACGCAATCTCGACCTTCCTCGATAGCTTGCGTCGTACGCAATACTGAGTTTCACTAAACAACGATATGCTATTAAAATATTATTAAAACTAGCCGTTATGAATAGTAATAACCACTTTTTTAAATTTTATAAATTTTATTTTTCAAAATGGACTTCATTTATGGATTCGGAATATCAAATTTAGCATAAGGTGAAATTTTGGTACTTTTCGGATAACTTTAATATTTTGATGAATAGTGAAAATTACTAAATTTTAATTAAAAACAACTTTTTTAATCAAAACAATTAATAGTGATAAATTATGAATTTGAGTGGTTTTAGAGTATATTTAGAATATATTTTTACCACTTAATATAATGTTGTTCATTGGACACAATTTTACAATTAAACCGATCATAAACAAGTGTCAATCTTTTGATAGTTATTATCTCTTAAAAACACGCTTTTTGTTTTGACAGCGAGAATTAATTTTAAATTAATTTCTGCCACTTCTGTGTTTTGAATTTAGAAAAATGGATTCCATATTTGGAATTAGGATGGTCAAATTGTGTAAATAGGTAACTTTTATTTTTAGACATTTTGAATAATTACTGCGGTAAATATTTTATTTTCCATGGTTAAGGGTAAATCCGGTAAATAAGGGTTAAAAAATAATTTTATAATAATATTAAATTACCCTAAAACGTGTCTTAACCCTATTGGTTGATACATGGTCGACCATGGGAATCTTTGGGTCGATTTTGGGACCCCATTGATCCACTTGTAAGTGATAATGTCACTTTATTTTAATTAAGTTAAAATGAATACAAAAATTACACAAGCATATATCGTTTAGAAAAACAATTGTTACATAGGGTTATATATGTTGGATTTTAGATTATAAATATTCATTAGAAAGATAAAAAGATTTACTACATAATGATATTTTATTTATAATTTTTAGACATTAAATAATTTATTTTATTTATGACACAATGATGATGCAGTAATTACTAAAATAGTGAAAAATTAAAATAATTGATATTATAAATACACAAATAAATATAATATAAAACTTTTAATGAATTAAACTAATTTTCTAGGATAATATGATATATTAGGATTTATTTAATTGACTTTGTTCGAAGTAATCAATCTGTTATGAGTATCACAAAAATCAACTATTGAATAGTGTCAAAATTGACATAAAAGAGTTCTTAAAACAAATATTATATTATTAATTGATATTAAATTCCTAAAAATCTAAGTTTCGGCCAAGAGGCTTATATCATGACAGGTTCATCATAAATGGACCACTTGGGGGTCTCTTGGATGTATATAGTAAGTTTATTAACCATATTATATAAAAATACAAAGAGACATTGTAAAAGTGAAACTAATTAACATAGAGTTAATACTTAAATATATGGTTAATATAAGTACCCAAACCTGTCTAAATTCTATTGGATGAGTTTTTTTCGACCCATCCCCACCTCATCCTTTGAATAGTCAACTTTGGAGCCTTTGGAAACCGAATATGAATTTATTATAAATTAATATTTCTAGCTTTTCCAAAGGTGCCCCTCACCCCTCTTATAAAAGGGCACCTCCTCCCCCTCCTCCTCAAACCAATTTGAGCACCAAAGCTCGGCCAACCCCTGCCATTTTCTCCTCTCCACTTCCCTAGAATAGTCCTAGAGGTCCTGGTCTTCTCCAAAGACCACTCTTAGTTCCTTAAGTGAAGGATTCAAAGAGGCGTTCCAAAGAAGAGGTAATATCCATTACCGATCTTTTCAATTTCTTTCTTCTTCAACTTCTTCTTCTTTAGTTGTTTCATGATAAAGTAATAACATCAGTATTAATTACATACTGATATGTTATTATAAATATGAAACAACCCTAATTCACCTTCTATCCATCCCACGGAAAAAAGGAAATCACCGCGCATGCGTACGTACGGAATACCGTCTCCACGCCGTGGTGTAATCTATTTTCCGCCACCACCTTAATAGGATGGGTATAATTGTGTAATGAGTAACAATATATGATTATTATAAAGTAAAATTGATACTGAAATTATATACACTTCAACACAATTCCACGACCATGGGAAAGATATCATCGCTCGTGCGTACGTACGGACTACCGTCTCCACGACACGATGAGATTCATTCTCCATGATTAACCATTCATGAATGATTATAAATTATATATAATATGTAATAATGAAATATATGACATAATAATGATACTGGATTTATTTATATATTTATAAGTATGTCATCTACTTAATTCCATTCAATTCAATAAGGAAACGAAAACAGCGTTCATGCGTACGTACGGACTACCGTCTCCATGAACGGTGTATTTCTTTCCATTTAATGATTTATTATATATATGTATATCCTGAATATATATATATATAAATCATGTTTTATGTTCTGGAATTAAGTAATCATGATCTAAATAATCATATGAATAATTACAAGTCAAAACAGGGACGACAAATGAAACAATTTTACCCAAAACGCTCTTTAACATGGAATTTACAAAAGAACGGGTAATATAAAGTCATAAGTGAACCATATATGATATCATAACAATGAATATGATTCTTTAATAAGTAAATGACATTATTTAAATCATTATACTGGAGGTTCGGACACTAACAAAGCAAATCGGACCTAAGGTATGGGAAATATCACAATCTCATTTTTATCCGAGATTGTTTATTCATAAGTATTTACTGAGGTGTATTTTATCATCCACATCCATGTTTAATCAATATGTAAAATTATTTCCATCCACCTACAATTGTTTAAATCCAATTTTACCCATTGTTGAGTTTTTAGTAAAGGATATGAAAGGAATCTTTTGTCGTTTTTTCGTACGAGGTACTTTTTGACTTTTCCGAAAAAAGTATGAAGAATGTTTTTTTAACTTATACGGCATGAATAGATTTTAAAACATTATTTCCAAGAAGCTTCCTTTACAAGTTTTCAAGTTTATTTTTAATCAACTTCTTTTATTTTAAAGATGTATGACTTGTTATGAAAGGAAAAATGTTTTTAAAGAAGAAAGGATATTTTCCTCAAGAATGGAGTTCAAGTGTTTTATCAAAATTATTTTCCATCTAAGATAATAAAGGGTTCTGTTTTTATCCCTATTATTACATGGATTTGATTATGTTGTGATGGAAATATTTTTATGAATTTCTTTATCTTATATGAATTGTTTTATGATGTCATGTTGTTTAAGAATTCCATTTTTATTACATGGGTTACGCTATGATGTATGATTTATGATTATGTGGCACACATAAGAAAGGATTCATTATAAGATGGGTGGGACCTATATCTCTCTCCAATGCATTGGGTAAAGATTTTATATCTCATGAGATAGACATGGCTGGAATGGTAGGTTATACCGGTTCAGTGAAACAGGACTGAAACGAGGGTTACTCGATTTAGAAAGGGACTTTGTCCACTAAGATAGTCTTGGCAATGAGTCTTGACTAACAAGAAATGATTATCTATGATTATGTGTGAATGCCACAAAGTTTCATGTTTTAAGTTATGATTATTGTGATTACATTTCACTACTATGATTTATCCCATGTTATGAAATTATGCTCTCTTTTGCAGGTTAAGATTTCCAAAAGTTATGTTCTTATGAATATGATGTGATTGATTTTTCTTTTGCATACCCTTACTGAGCATTTGAGCTCACCCTTTTATGTTTTCTTTTCCCCAGGATATAAAGAATGGTTTTAGGTAAAAAAAAGGGGAAGATCTTTATGGGAGATATTGAAGATCTTTCACCGCGATTAGAAGATTATAGTCCGAGTTTCCAAAGACACTAAACTATTACGGTCCTTGTGTGTGTGTTTTTGTAATGTACTAAGTATTCCACAAAAGTAATGTAATGTCAATGTACGATAAGCTTTGGGTCTCTACAGAGATAAACCCTTCTAAATGAAATTATAGAATCCTTTGTGAAAAACATTAAAAGAGGAAACGAAAACATCAAAGAAGGATCACACCACTGATGAAGGATGGTTTCAAAAAGGAAGAGAAAACTCTTGTATTCAGTAATCATATTTTGTATTTACATTAATGAATGGGTGAACCCCCTCAAGGTTTTACCCAAGATAAAAGTTGTCACAGTAGAGGTAATAGTTGAAGGAGAACTTATTCAAACCAGAATGATAACTGAATGGAGCGTTTTCGTGGACTATAAATGCATGAATATGTCAAAAAAAAGATTATTTTCCCATACCATTAATTGATCAGATTCTAGAAAGACTGGTGGTTCATGAATATTACTATCTGTTGGATGTATATTAAGTATACAATCAATTTACAATCGACCATGATGATTTCCCAAAAACCATATTCACATGCCAATATGGTACATTTTCTTAATGAATGATGTCATTAGGAATGAGGAATAATCTAGAAAAATTTCAGAGATGTGTGACACATGTCCTCTATGACCTATCTAATGAATTCCTCAAAATCATCATTTATGATTTCCCAATCTATGGGATATAATTTTATGTCTATTTAAGAAATCTGAAATTGGTATTACAACACTGTGGGGAAAATTACTTATTTTGAAGTTTGTAGAAATATCATATACATGAAAAAAGATGAATATTAATTTGAAAAACAATATCCATGTAAGGCATCACAATCTATCCCAATGAAATAAAACACATCAAAAATCATCCATATCCATCAACCTTCAACAGTACAAGATGTTTATTGGGCCATACTAGTTTTTATAGATGATTCATTAAGGATTTTTCTAATGATTCCCTCTCATTGACACATCTACTTTAAAATGATGTTTCTTACAAATTCATTGATGAATGCTGTAAATATTTCAATATGTTGATGAAAAGTCTGATAGTAACACCAATAATTATTATACATACTTGGGAAGGAAAATTTTAGTTATTATGGGATGACAGTAACCTTACTATAGGTCATAAGTAAGGGTAGAACATTGGAAATATCTTTTTTTGCAATAATTATTCAAGCCACATGCTAAGTGAAACCTAATTGAACTATAATACAATGGAGAAATAACACTTAGTCATTATATATAACTTTGTGAAATTTCATTCATATCTTGTTCTGACTAAAGTCATAGTTCACACTTACCACGCTACCATCAAATAAATAATGGGAAACAAGGATTCCAAACCATGGATAATATATTTGATCCTCCTACTGAAAGAATTTTATATCTCCATCATGGACACAATAAGGATATAAAATGTGATTTCATATCATCTATTCGTACTTCCACTATCCATCATCATTCAAGATGATGTGTCTCATATTGATGTTGGTTTTCTAGATGAAACCACATTCAATGTTATGTTTAAAATGTGGTTCTCATATATTTACAAATATGTAGCCATTGGAATTATACCTCAAGACCTCTCATACTTGTATTGAAAATCAATTTTCTCTGATTCCATGAATTAATATTGGGACGATACTCAATTATTAAAGAATTATGCTGATAAAAAATTACGACATTTCTACCCTGAAGAAGAAACCAATAATTTAGTTGTGATGTGACACACATCACCGACGGGAGGAACCATTGACCCGAGTGTGCAGTGGGAAAATATCAAAAAAATTTATTTTAATGTCCATCATTATACCAAGATTCAAGTGTATTTTTCTGAAAATTTGATAGATGATATTAGTACTGAAATATTAGAAAATGAAATGAGATGCCACAAAATTTCATCTAGGAAGTCAAATACTTTGAAATTTGGGTAATAGTTTATGTAGGACTGTTTCCAACATCACATGGAAAAACCAATATTCTAGTTGCAGTTGAATACATCCCAAAATGGGTTGAAGTTGATGTTGTATCATATGAAATGAAAAAATATTTCACGAACATTCTATTGAAGAATGTGTTTGAAAAGTTTTTATTCTCATGATTACTCATTTTTTATCAGGGAATAGATTCTTTATTCTAATATGTTAGAGGAATTCTCTAGAGGAATTGCATTAGAAACCATACTAGATCACCCTACCACCCCAAAATAATGTTTCCATGTTGAGATATCAAATATTTTGGTGAAACATATGTTGGATAATATTGTGAACACAAGAAGATATGATTGGAGTCTCAAATTGGATTATGCACTATGGGATTATAGAACTGCCAATAAGATTGCCATAGGCACCAAACTATTTCGATTGGTTTATGGAAGACTATGTCATCTTCTAGTAGAGATATATAATCATTAATTTTGGTCTATCGTGATAATAATTATTTGATTTCAAAAAAGTTGGCGTTTCTGGGGTGTTTGTAATTAACTTATTTCGAATAAATGATAAGAGATTATTATGAAAATTTGTGGATCTATAATACAAATATAAAGAAATTTCATGAGGCACACATTGCAATGATTACCTTTGTGTTATGGAAGAAGTTTCAGTTAAACAACTCGATATTGAAATTATTCCCGATCAAGAGAAATACTAATTGTTCAGGTCCACTTGAAGTAGTTAAAGTCTTCCCTTATTGAACAACATAGATTTAGTATGATGATGGGCCTCATTTTAAAGTCAAAAGTAAAAGGATGATTATTTTTCATGAACAATTCTAGGAATTCTTTTCCACTAGCTATAAATTAAAATTAAATTTAATGGAGTCAATATATAGACTTAAAAGGAAGCATTGATTGGGAGGAAACCTAGGGTTGGACATCATAGGATGGGTTATATTAGTAACATTTTAGAAGATATCTAGATGTGCTAGTGTTAAAGGAATGGAAGGATAAATATTTAATGATAAAATCACTTGGTACAAATCGTGTAATAGTATTTAACAATTTGTACTCATTTTCACAAATTTAACATTAAATTTCCACATAGGTGATGTGAACTGTAAGTACATGTCATGTACTGGGTTAGGGTTGTTTTTTAAAACCTGGGTAGCAAACTCATGGATCACCCCCCTCACACATCCCATACCCTTTGTCTCTTGTGAACCCCTCTATCGCAGTAAAACAACAATGAAGCCTCAGCTCTCTTCTCATTCACACTCAAACCGACGAACCCCTCCCTCTCATCCTCTCCTATAATGCACTGCATCCCACCTCCATGCCCCTCCGATCCATCTCTCACCCACACACCCCCAACCCTCATTCTTCCATAATCCCACACACCCTCTATTGATATAATGGGTCACACCAAAAGTCCCATACCATCCTCTTACTCATCCTCCTTACCCTCATACATCACCTCCAACGATAAACTGTCATCCAAGAGTCCCCATACACAACCAACCAATCCATTTTCCCATCATGGCCCATGCTACCCCTACTACTCTGGCATAAATAACCTCCATGTCATGTGATGATAACCTTATCCTACACCATTTATTATATTTCACTATCCTTATGAACCATGTTACTCTTATCAGGTTATAGGAAAAAACCTATGCATACCAACAAGACACTGGATAAGAACGTTCTAGCTTGATTGAATATCATTGAAGCTATCATGGAAGTCTTGGTGACACTACACATTGACCAAATTCTAGAGATCAATGTGGAATCCTTCAAGTAGTTATTTCTAGAGTTTCAAGTCACATTCAAGATGTACATCGATTAACTCCATTTTTTGATTGGGTGAAACACTGCATGAGCTATCTGTTGAAGAATTTGGGTTCAGGATGGGCCCCTACATAGAGGAGGTTTTCATTTCACACATGTATCAGATGCTCCATCTTAATCCACCTTGAAAGGCTTCTCCAAATATATGTAATATGATAGCATATTACCCTCAGTCACACCATGACCCTCACATTGTGAATTCTACCCAACTACAGTCCACCCCCCCACCCCACACAGCGTATCCTGCACAAATCCCTGAAACATGGTTGGTCCGATCAGGTTGAGTCTCAGGGAATCTTTATCTATGTATATGAATTGATGCATTTAAAAGACATTGGAAGCCCTCCCATCAACATGGATGGCCAATTTTCCCAATACATAAAGACTCAAGCCTAGAGGTAGTGAGGTTCTTTGATGGGAAGATCTTTTATGAAAATATTATCCAGTTACCTCAGAATATTTGATGCCTCATAGTCCCTAACCTCTTTAAGGCCTATTGAGATGATCATTCATCCAATGTTTCCCAAGATGATGATGTTAGTGATGGATGTTGACTTGTAATATTGGGCACTAAGATTAGAGGACCTTGCAGTGCATGTTCCATCGGAAGAATATAGAATCCCTCCTTTTTATTACATAACTTTTAAATACATTTTATAAATAGAGAATCATTAAAGTCAAGTGTCTTGGAAATCAGGAACAATAAAACCAAAAAACCTAAATCACTTTTTTAAATTCCCTTGAAAATATTCATGAAAAGTTTATCCTAAGTAAAATTATTGAATCTTATAACATGGAGACATACATCAAAGGAAAGGGTGAGCTAATGTCCTAGTATGAAAAGCAAGGGAATCGGTTTACTTTGCTATATCAATAAAATATTGATGAAAACCAATAGACATAAGTAATGGAAAAAGAGGAATATAATAATAAAAAAACATGAATCAAAACTTGAATATGTGGCTAGAAAATTTCATTTAGACATTCGTGAACATATCACCAAGGTTCATCCCAAAGGTTTCATAACAAATGACTGTGGATATTCACCAAGGTATGGTGAAACTTGTCATATCAAAAGACTAATTCATTACCCAATACATAAGAGAACTATCAGGGCACAAAAATAATATGTATTTATTTTCATGTGATACCCATAGATCAAAATCATTAATTTCCCAAATAACCCATATAGAATTAATTAAATTGGTTTCATTTCAAAATCGTAATGTTTTAAAAGTTCTTAAAAAGTAATATCATTATGTCATTTATAACCCATGGAAAGGGAGTGAGGGTTATATGTATGTCAATTCTAGAATAAAATATATCAATTTTATGTCTCAATTAATATCACTAGATGTGAAAATATATTTTGGTATTCATATAAATAAAACAAAATATTTTCTTCAGAAAAAGTGATAGATTTTGAGACGAAAATTTTGTAGCCTAATGGCTACATATCATGTTTTTAGAAAACATTAAAAAGATATGGTTCAAGGGTTAGCACCTAATAAATGAATCATAACACAGTATTTGTATAGAATGAATATTAAATAAGGTAATTGTATGTATAATTGAACGACATACCACATGAACATGGAACATAAAATAAAAAAGACAGATGTGATTTCTTTTACAAATATCTGGCAGCCTAACGGCATCACATGATATTTTCGAAAAACTGTTGATGAAAGCGGAAAGGGTCTATCATCATTTGGACATAAAATGGAAAAAAAATAAATATATAATAACATATCCCAACAGAATGTATTATAAACTTGATGACAAAACATAATAGAAGTAATGACATAAAATAGGAGGGTGAATGAATCCCTTACTTAGATGAGCAACAAAAAAAGATCAATGGTTAGGACCTTGGGGGCTTGAAGGAAACATTGTAGGACTTCATAGGAGGTAAAAATAAAATAAATTAGTTGAGGAGTATTTTGGAATGAAATGAATGTGGTAGTGTCTTGGTATTTATAGGAATGTGGGTGAATAAATTATTAATTTCCGAGAGACACCTCATCGGTGGTATTTGCAAAACCATGGGCTTGAAAATGGTATTTGCCCATTATATTTTCCAATAGGGACACCTCGTAGAATATATTACTATATATAAAATTACCTGAATTAATACATCATTATTACATCATTAATGATGCCATTAAACATCCAAAACTAAAATCTATATTATTGTTATTCACCAAAAATTCAACTATTTCAGAAAAATCCAAAAAATTCACCCACACCAAATATCGATGATCTGAATTCAATAAGGACCTCCATTTTATAGAAATAAGTTTTTAAATATTATTAATTTAATTTATAAAAAAATATTTATTTATTAAAAAACAACTCTAAAACTATTACTCGTTTTGTAACAACATTAAAATGTAATCAAGGTCACATAAAACTATCATATAACTATAATACAATAATGTATCAATTTATGATTACATTTTATGAAAATAAAATTCCACTTTAAATCATTTAATTAATTATAAAATTTTAAATAATATATGTATGACATGAAAAAATAAAAAAACATATACTATGATCGTTGTCTTCACTTTTAAGACATCCAAATTGAATTTTTATATTCATGTGTAAAGAATCTATTATTTGGCTAGTTTCCAATTCCTTATTATTTATTACTATTTTTAAGGGTATATTACTATTCATACATTACTATTATCTTAAAATTATGTTCATCAAATTAGACTCTAAATTTCTTACTGTTTACATATTTATAAGACCATTTTTTGAAAATCAGTTCATATTATTAATTATTTGAAGTATAAATAAATATTTTAAAATACCCTTTTTCCAAAATTCATCATCAATATACATCTTATATTTATCTGGGCATTTGAAATTCACAAACATTTTACCTAATAATAAATAATAATTTTATTTATATAAAAGGATTACATAATGTTTCTAAGGTCTCATTACATAGCCCCATATAACACTAGTATAGGACCTAAGTGTATGGTGTGATATAGTGATAGAATCATGGGGTGGCTCAGACAATATTTTCCGAGTATTGATTTCTATCAGCATGAACTTCTCCCATAAGTGATTCTGTTCAAGATTCACATTTTGAAGTTCAGCTTGGGCTTGGTCTAGGGAAAATCCAAGAGATTCTAACTCCTCTCATACTTCAATAAATGTGCATCATATGGCCCAATTCTACTGGATGAGGCCATTAAATCTTCTTTTTTATGTCAACTTACCAAGATCACTTGTATTAATAAACAACAATCACAACATTAAGATTTTTGTTTCAAATTTTCATATTGATCAACGATCATATAACAGTTGAAACCCAATGATATGATTTTAATATTACTTAATTCATTACTTTAAAGACATAGTTTTATTGAGTATTAAAAAAATAACACACAAATTTGGAAACAAATATTAATAAAATATTTAGATCATTACATTCTTTCCCCCTTACAAAATTTGGTCCCTGAATTTTTTAACTCATACCCTTAGAAGATAAATTTTGTGGGTACTTCGGCATCATAGACTCCTCTAGTTCCCACGTGGCTTATTTATATGTGTGGTACCTCTACAACACCTTATCAAGGTGGTAGTCCTGTTGTGTAGAACCCTATCTTTACGATCCAATATCTACATTGGATGCTCTTTATAAGAGGTTTTATACTCCAGTAGCACCACCTCTTAGATTAGTACATGTGAAGGGTCATGTATGTGCTTCCTCAACATGGATACATGAAAACAAATCATGTAATTGTGATAGATTTGGAGGGAGTTCAAGCTGATAGTCCACTTCTTCTATGCAATCAAGGATTTCATAGGGTCCAATTTGCCTAGGGCTGAACTTCCCATTCTCCCCAAACCTCATGAATCTCTTCCATGGTGAAATTTGAAGAAAGAACTTGTCACCAACATTAAAAATAAAATCCCTTCAGTGGTTGTCAACAAATATATTTTTCAATATCTGAGTAGCCTTAAATTATGATATATAGAATTGTCTATTTATGTCATCTCTTGCTTAAGATCTAGCTCATGAAGCTTTCTCTCACCGTATTTATCTCAAAAATTAATAGTTTTACTTCATTTCCCATATAGAGTTTCATCTGGTTCCATTTGAATTCTCGAGTTGACGGTATTTTTGTATGAGAACTCAACTAAAGGGAGATATTTATCCCATCCACCATTAAATTCCATTGAGCATGTTCTCAACATTTCCTCCAGTGTTTGATTAGTCCTTTAATATTGAAAATTATTTTGGGGGTGATAGGCCATACTAAAATTCAATTCAATGCTCAAATCATGTTGATGACTTCTCTAGAAATTTGATGTGAACCTTGCATCATGATTAGATATGATAGAAATTAGAACTCCATGCATCCTTACCAATTCCTCCATGTAAATCCTGGCAAGTTAATCAAGACAAAAATCATTATGAATGGAGATTAAATGGGTAGTCCGGGTTAGACATTACTTAATAACACATATCATATTGTTTTTTCTGGAAGTTCTCAGGAGACCAGTGACGAAGTCCATAGTGATATTGTCCCACTTCCCTGCTGGTATGGGTAGTGGTTGTAAAACCCCTTTAGAAATTGTCACTCTTTCGTCACTTGCTGACATACTTGGCTCCGTGAAGTGTGGTCATCAATCTCCCTTTTCATATTATCCCACCAATAATGATCATAATGGCCTTTATTCATTTTTAGGCTTCCAGGATGTATAGAGAAAGTAGATATATGAGCATCATCCATCATCAGATCCTTTATTTCTTGAATATGTTGAACACATATTCTTGTATGAAATTTTAGGACACCTTCTTGATCAATATTGAACTTAGGAAACATCATATTCTCACAGCCTCAAATTGATTCTGTAAAAAAGTGTTTTGTTTTTTGAGATTTCATAATTTTCTCTAGTAGTGATCATTGAAAATAATTTTGGTTAGGGTTAAAGATGTACATTCCCTTATAATTTCCTTGTCCAGCCTTTCTAGGTCATTAATCAAAGGACTTGATTGAATACTAATTATGGAATGAAAAACTGGGTTTTTCTTACATAATGCATCAGTGACTCCATTTTCTCTTTTTGGATAATAAGGAATCTAAAAATCATAGTCATTAAAAAGTTCCAACATTCTCTTTTTTCTCATGTTCAATTACTTTTGTGAGAAAATATACTTCAAAATTGGATAGTCTGTGTATATATCACATTTCTCTCTATAAAGATTATGCCTCTATATCATTAGAGAAAAAACAACTGCATCCACCTCCAGATCATGAAAATGATAGTTTTACTCATGATTCTTTAACTACCGAGATGCATAAGCAATGAATTTTTCAATTTTCATGAGGACGCTCCCGATCCATTGAGAGATTCATCACTAAAATTAACAAATCCTTCTTCACATGAGGGCATAGTTAACAGAGGGGCAATAACAAACCACTTTATTAGCTCTGGGAAACCCTCATCACACTTGTTTGTCTAGATGAACATCACACCTTTCTGAGTAACATGGTTAATGGATTAGAATGACATGAAATGTTTTTTTAAAAACCTCTTATAATATCATATTAATCTAAGGAATCATTGAATATCCGTTAATGTTGTAGGATGAGGCCACTCCTCAACAACTTTGGTTTTTTTAGGGTCAAATGTGATTCTTTCCTTGTTTACAATGTTCCCCAAGAAAGCAACTTGTTGGAACTAGAATTCATATTTTCTAAACGTCCCAAAAACCTCACATGCTATAGAGTTTTCAGAATTACCCTTAGATGGTCCTCATACTCCTTGCGAATTATGGAATATATCATAATATCATTAATAAAAACTACCAAAAAGTTATCAAAGTATTCTTTAAAGAATATATTATTCAAATCCATAAAAATAGAACATGCATTAGTTATTCCAAAGGGCATAACAAAAAACTCAAAATGACAAATCTTGATCGGAAGGCAGTTTTCAGATTATCGTCTTTCTTTACCCTCAATTGATGATAACCAGATCCAACATCAATCTTTGAGAACAATTGAGCCCCATAAAGTTGGTCAAATAATTAATCAATTCTTGTAAGAGGGTATTTGTTCTTTAATGTGATCTCATTCAGTTCTCTATAATCAATGAATAGCTGTATAGATCCATCCATATTCTTCACAAAGATAACTGCTGCTCCCTAAAGAGACACACTCGGTCAGATAAACCCCTTCTCCAAATGATATTGGAGTTGTTTCATTAATTCCTCAAGAAGCACATATTACATCCTTTATGGGGACTTTGATATCGGATGAGATCCAGGTATGAGTTCAATGACGAACTCTACCTCTCTTTATAGGGGACATCTAGGTAACTCCTACGGAAATACATCAACGTATTACTAGATGACGGGGACATTTCCTATCCTTAAACTCTCGTCTCCTATTAACAGATCAACTCCATAAAGAAAGATATAGAAGGTTCTACTAGACAAATCTCATGTTGGGATATCTCTCCATGGAATGTAACTGTAGGATTCCCATTCAAGAAAACTGATATTTCTGTGCTTCTGCAATTGATCTCAGCATTATACATTGAGATCCAGTCCATCCCTAGTATAATATCGAATTCTAGCATGGGAATGACTACTAGATTTGGGGTAAGATTATACTAACTAAAATAAATACTGCAGTGTCTAAACACTAACAATGCCTGGAAAATCCTACCATGAGTCTTGACTAATAAATCTACTTTTATAAAATCAAGTGTTAATTCTAAATTATTTGCAATAATGCAGGAAATAATGGAATGTGTAGAACTAGAATCAAACAATGTAATTTCTAGATTTGAGAGAACAACAACTGTACCTTCCACCACATAATTTGGTGCTTCAACTTCAGTCATAGTGATTTCAAAAGAACAACCTTGTTCCCATGGCAGTTGCTGAGGCTGGTGGTGATTCCCCTCCTCTACCCTCGTATTTGGATAGTGATTGGAAATGTGACCATGTTTTCCATACATACGGAGTTGGACATCCGTTAGGGCCTACAACAACTTCCCCTTTTCTTTAGTGTTAGAAAGTTACAACTTCTGCTCACTACGACAATTCCGCACAATATGACCATCTCTTACACACATGTAGCACTACACTCTCTCGAGAAGGTAGTTCCCAAAATGCTTCTTACAACATTTATTACATGTGGTATGTTGCACTTGCTGGAATTTTCTTCACTAATCGATGCTCATCCCTAAGCATGGCACCAACAAACTCTTCTTTTTAATGGATTTATGAGACCACTGTGTCTCAAAAAACTCTAGTTTGACTTTCATCACACTCTGCACAATCTCCTTATTGCTATCATGGTATTGGATGGCTAAATTCAGCAGTAGATGAGGACTCAGTCCACTAAAGATTCTATCAACCTTCACATTAGTATCCATGACAGAGCTTGATGTATAATGAGAATGTCCTGTGAAATTCAACTCTTAGCTTCCTACAGATTCATTCTCCATCTTCTTCAGCTCGAGAAACTATTTATCTATTACTGTTCTCATGGAACGAGGGAGATACATAATGAAGAAGATCCCTATGAAATCTTCCCACTCAATAGCATCAACTTATACTCTTGGTCTTGTGTTTTTAAACATCTCCCACCACTGATCAGCTTCTACCTCTAAGTGATAGATAGACAGGGTGTCCTCATTCTCTGAATAGTAGATCACAGAAAATATCCTCTCTATAGAGTTGATCTACTATTTAGAAATAAATGGTATGGTCAATCCCCTGAAGGATGGTGGATGTTGATTCTTAAAGGACTCAACTGAATGATTTTCCATTTATGGTGAGATTGGTCTCATAGCATAATTCATGTTATTTCCCATAACATGAGTCTGTGGGCTCATCATTCGCATGTGTGTTTCCATTCCATCTTCCATCAGAGTATCATCATTGCATGGTCTATTGTGGTCACCATTTTCAAAGTGCCTCCAAATTCTCACCATTTTATAAATGAATAAAACCATTGTGAGAATCTTGTTTCATTTTATGAATCATTATAACTATAAAGAATTTTATGCCTTAAAACATCATTCTTTAATTAATTATATTTCTCGATAAAACCTTTATAATGATTCATAAAATGTGTATGATTATCCAAACATATCCTCTGGGAGTGTGATATCCAAATGTTTTCATTTCCTAATTTCCATATATTAAGAAACGATCCATTGATACCAACTATAACATTTTCCTTTTATTATAAAACTTTTCATTACATTTTACAAATAGAGGATATTTAATGTCAAGTGTCTGGGAAATCTGGAACAATAAAACATGAAAACATAAAACACTATTTTAAATAACCTTGATAATATACGTGAAAATATCATCATATGTACTATTACTGCATCTCCTAACCTGTAGGTGAACATTAATGTAAAGGGAGAGCTAAAGGACGAGTAAGGAAGGTAAGGAATCAGTTTACTTGTGATATCATTAAGAACATGATGAAAACCACAAGAATTGAGCAAAGGAAAAAGAGGCATATCATAATAAAAAAATGAATCACTACATGGAGATGTGACTACAAAATTTCATATAGACATTCAGGAACATATCTTCATGGATCATCCCAAAGGTGTCATAAAAAAATTACCATGGTTATTCACCAAGTTATCGTGAAACATGTCATCTCTAGATATTAATTCATTACCCAATGCATTAGAGGACTATCAAGGTGAAAACTTAATATTTCATTATTTTCTTGTGATCTACGTAGATAATAATCATATATTTTATAAATAACACATAGATAATAATAGAAATGGGATTCATTTCAACATCGTGACTATTTAAAAGTGCTCAAAATAACATCATCAAATCATTTATAGCTCATGGAAAGGGAGTGATTGTTATATGTATGTCAGCTTAAAAATAAAATAGATCCATTTTATGTCTCAATTAATACCCCTACTAATGAAAATAGATTTGGGTATACACATAAATAAAACAATAAAATTTCCTGAGAAAAAGAAAGTGATTTTGAGACAAAAATTATGCAGTATAAAAACTACATAACATGTTTTTAGAAAACATTAAAATGATAGGTATCAAGGGTAAAACACTCATAAATGTATCATAACAATGTTTTAGTATAAAATAACGAATAAATAATATCATTTTATGGATCTTTGAATGATATAAAACATGAAAAGTAAATAAGAATGAAAAGAGGGAAATGCGATTTCTTTTTCGAAAATTCGACAGCCTAACGACGTCACTTGAAATTTTAGAAAACCATTTCATGAGAGCGGAAAGGGTCTCCTAGAATATGGACATAAAATTTAATGAAATATGTATATATAAGAACACACCCCAATAGAATAAAATAGAAACTAGAAGACATAACATAATGGAATTCATTACATAAAAGACGGGGTGAAATAATCCCTTAACTTGAAGAGTGACATCTAAAGATGAATGGTTGGGTCCTTGAGGGGCTAGAGGGAACTTTGGGAGGACTCCATGGGAGTTAAAAAGACTAAAAATTCGTTGGGATGGATTTTGGAATGAAATTAATGCAGGGATGGATGGTATTTATTAGAAAATTGATGGAATAAATTATTATTTTCCAAGGGACACCACATCGGTGGTATTTGCAAGACCACAGGCTTGGCCATGGTATTTTCCAATGGTATTTTCCAAATGGGACACCTCATAGAATATATTATTATTCATAAGTCGTCCAAAATGATTACATCATTAGTACATCATTATTGATTTCATTAAAGAACTGAAACTAAAAACATTACTTTTACAATTCACCGAAAGTTCAATTATTTCATAAAAATCCCAAAAATTCACCCTCACCTAAAATCGACACTCAGAAATCAAAAATGAAATTCATTTTATGAAAATAATTTTTGTTATATTTTTAATTTAATTTCCAATTAAAATCATTATTTATTTGAAGAAACAACTGTAACACCCCAAGTAAATAAAGAATATGACATCTTCATATTTATCCATATTTGTGAATAAAATATTAATATGACTTTAAATGGGACGCTATACTCGATGGCGTACCCAACACGCAACAAAGAGTTTCTTGGGAATCGTACGTTGCAATCTAATAATAAAATAATATTATTTTAAATGGTAGTTAACATGTAGCTGTTGTATTGGCGGGAATGGATAGAAATAACTAAAATATGATTATATATGTTTTTTTAAATGTTTTTACATTTGTCCAATAAAAGATAAAGGCTTAAAATACAGAAAGAATTCAATTTTAGGCTTTTATACCCTAATTTTCACTAAAGGTTCACTTATTGCCTTTTGATGGATAACTGTCATTAAACATAGTTTTGACCACTCTTATAAATTCTTTTGGACTAAATAAAACTCTTCTTTAGAATCGGGACATCAAATTTTAATTTGTGTCATTTTTTGGTATCTTTCCGATAAAGTTCATTTTTTAATTAATAGTGTAAAATGTTGTATTTTAATTCAAAACCTCCTTTTAATCTAATTTATTTATAGGATTAGATTATCTTTTGAATTGGTTTTAAAGTGAAATTAGAATATATTTTTACCATTAAATCCAATAGTGGTCGTTGGAATTAATTTCACTTTGAAATCAGACTTAAATTAGTGTCAATCTTTTGGTACTTATTGTTTCATAAAAACAGGCTATTTGCTCTGACAGCGGGAATTAATTATTAAATTTATTAATGCAACTTATATTTTGTGAATTTTATAAAATGGACTTAATTTTTTAATTAGGAATATCAAATATATCTTAGGGTGAATTTTTGGTATTTTTCTGAAAAACTTCAATTGTTGATGAATAGTGAAACCACTAATTGGTAATCAAGCAAACTGATTTTTCAGTTAAATGAAAGTTTACTACTAATGTGTATTGAATTTTGAAAATCCAACATACATGGTTGTCATTAGTATGTAAAATGTGGTTCAATGGGATGAAAATAATTTTTTCTTGAATAGTAACGTTTTTTCATTAATCGGGATTAGAGGTAATTAGTGTAATTTAAGGTAAAAATGATATTATAAAAATATGAAAACACCATGAAACTTGTCCGACTCCATTTGGATGAGTCATTTCCGACCAAGAAAACCCATGGGTAAACTTGGGGACCCCATGGAGCCACGTTGGTTGGAAAATGACATTAATATATATTTATTTAATGTTAAAATTAAATTGATTCAAACATGAGTTCTTTTACTAAAACGGTTTTTATGTGGGGTTACACAAGTCCAAATTTTATCTATAAATATTCATTAGAAAGATAAAAATATTTCTCACATCACAGTCGTTTTTTTATAATTTTTAGATTTTAAATAAATTCATTTAATTACGACATCATGATGATGCAACGATGACGTCTTTATTTAACAATTTAAATAAAATGGAAAGATAATGTAATATCTAAAACCTACACTTGTCCAAAAACTATTGGATGGGGATATTTCTAAACCTTATCATCTTATATTCGAAATATATCAATGTGGGTCCTTATAAATTCGAAACACGTTTGATAATAAAATAATAGTTTCATGATTTCCAAAAGTGACCCTCCTATCCTCTTATAAAAGGCCCCCACCTCTACCTCATTTAACACACCACTCAAGCCTTTGTATCGGCCATACCCATACCCATTTACTCTCTCCACATCCCTATACTCATCCTAGAGGATTCTCTTTGGGCAGAATCATTTGAAAGGAAGCCTTTAGGCTCAAATCAAAAGGAGTTACACTTTTAAAGGTAATTCATTCTCTCATGTTCATTTGTTTTATTTTGCTTCTCCAACCCCCTAAAATATTTTTATTTACTTCTTTTGTAACAACAACAGTATATTCAATATACTGGGATGTTGTTATAAGATTTTTTCGATCTACACTCTCACAAAACTACATCAAATGGTTAATGAACATACGGTTTCCGTGGATGGTGAAATTCTACCTCCCGAAACGATGATTGTTCAATACTCATTTAACACCTTCAAAGGTGGCCATTATGATGTCACTATTTTTATATATGATATATAATATTTTTATTCTTTCCTTAAGCTTCTGTATTTTTCATTTATGGAATACCATTATTGTTTCCATTATGGGTAAACACGATAATTTCATTTTAGGAAGTGCGGACTACCGCCCCCTCAAAGTGATTTGATTCGTTAATGCCATACATGGGACGCATAATGGATGGATTTAAAGTTATTATATATGATGTTATACTTGATTTTTCAATATACCTCTATATCATTATTGTTTCTTTCCATTAAAGTATGAGATAGAAATGAAAGTAGCGTTCATGCGTACGTACGGCTTACAGTCTCCATGAACGGTGCATTTCATTTCTTACCTCTAAATGATTATATAATATTATAAATACATGTATATGCTGGATATATATGATATATATGATATCCAAATCATGAATATCATTTTGGATATAATGAACCTTTGACCACACAAACAACATGTAATTGTAAGAAGTCCATTTTCGACTAAAGAACCAAATATTGAAAGAACAAACATTATTAACTTAAATGATTACATAATGTTTATAACATTGAAATAAGTGATATAAAAGGAATAATGAACTTTAATATGGTTCATAATAAAGTAGAAATTAACTCATGTTTATTATTCAGGAGATTAAAGAACGGTCGGGTCGAGTCGGATATGAGGTAACGGATCCTACACCTCACTTTCTTTTTAAGTACACTCTTTTATGTAATTCTTTTTAAGCTCATCTTTCTTATGATTGGGATGTTATTTTATATTACTCCCACTATTATTATTATTTTCATATGATGAGAGAACCTATTTCCTCTCATCAATCCATTTTAGAAGTTTTAAGTGGCGTCGTTAGGCTGCCGAGTTTTTGTAAGGGATTTTTTCATCTAACTTTTATTCCCGTGAGATTTATGCTACATTTTCCACAATTTCCTTTGAGTGGTGTATGTACTGCCCATTATTATACTCTTTGTGTTATATAATTTTGTTTATGAGTATTTACATCAATGATTTATTTTCCTTCTTTCATGGGGTGTATGTTTTGAAAGATACCCAAGTCGGCAAGGGAACCTTTCACCCTCCTCCTTTTTAAAAGACTTCTTTTGTTGGGTCTTTTAATTTACATATTGTTTTGTTGGGATATGTTCTCATATATCCTTATTGGTTTAAATTTTATGTCCATGTGATGAGATACACTTTTTATCTCTCATCAACTCATTTTGATGTGACGTCGTTAGGCTGTCAAGGGAACTTTTTAACCCAATTTCGATTTCTTTGGGTTCAACATGTAGTTATTGAATATGTCATCCTTTGAATATATTTGAATGACCTTTTATTGTTTTACACTTAATATCCAATTATATTGGGTGTATTTATATTTTTCACACATAATTTTGAGATTGATTTATCCTTAATTTAAGGATACCTTCTTTATAAGGGATTTCATCACATTTTACATCTCTATTGAGACTTCATTGTTGTTATGCACCAATTCACTCTTATATGGTGTATATAATGTCCTTTGGAATAATATATCATGAATCCATTTATTCTCATGATATTATAAAGTTCTGATATAATGTTATTCTTCAATTATTGTAATCAAGTGTCTCTAATTTTGGTAAAAACCCTTTAACCAAAATATCGCTTTAAATGTTTTAATGATTTGTTCATATTAATATACATGTTTTAGAAATGATTTTAAGGATTTATTTATATGGATATTAATGGTTTAAAATGTTAAAAGCTTCAAGGTGTAATGGGACACTTTGATTCAAAAATATCTTTATTAAATGTTTTAAATGGTTTTGGAAATGGTTTCTTTTTGAACGGATTCATTATTTCAATATACTAAAATGTTATTTTGTGATTGAAATGTGGAAATGTTATGTTTCTTTTATGCATGTTTTATGTGACACATTTATGTTATGGTTCTTGGGCATTGTTATGAAAATGGGTGGTTCCGTGATAAACTAAGGCTGGGTGAGCCCGACATAGCTCTGCAATGCATTGGGTAACGCGAAGGAGTGAAACTTTAAGGTTTATCCGAAGAGATTTAGGGAATATACTGTGATGGGTATTCAAAACGTAACCAAGAGGGTTACTCCCTATGTAAGAATGTTGTGAATGCCTCAAGTTACCTTTATGTCTTATGTTTTCTATGATTTCTGCATTGTTTGATGAGGTATGTTAAAGTACCTATGTTTTATGGGTATACTATGATTTCATTCTTTTGTATATATGAACTAATCTTTCATTTCCATATTTTTATAACCCTTACCTAGCTTTTTATGCTCATCCCAAGTTTTTGAAATGTTTTTCTTAGGTCAAGGGAAAGGTACATGATGTGGTGATAGTGTCAAGTATGTGTCAAGAAAGAATCCATGTTTTATTTTCAATATGTTTCCGTTGATGGGAAGAATGAATATTGTCTTTTATGTGACCACTTTGTTTAAATGTGGAATGTAATGCAAGTTTCATGATCTAATTCTCTAAAACACTAAACCTGAAAAGATCCTCAATGTGTAATCTTGTAATAACTCAAGATTAAGTAAGGTTTAAGGATGTGGCCTTATAGTTGGTATCAAAGGTCTGTTTAGATAACTTTAGAGGTTAGGGTATTCTCTAAGCACAAGTGACATTACCATAATGGTTAGGATTTCAGAATGAGTCCTAGTTTTAGATAAAGTGAATAAGTAAGTATATCTTAGTGGTTATCTTCCTCGTTAGTACATGATGATTTGGTTGATATACTCACACTGAAATTTCTGTTTTAAGTGAATGGATGGATCTAGCAGGCACCAAAGAGACAACAGGTTTGAAGGAAACTGTGGTGGTTCTCTAATTAAGATACTAGATAAAATGGAGGATTCAATGAGGAAACTCGTGGTTTTCCTAAACCAAATATCAAGGAGTCATGATCAACCACTTGAACCTTGGTATGTTCTGTAATGAATCATGTACGAGATGACCAATCGATGTGGAAGTTCATGTAATAATTATAAAGGTAACCATTAGAGTTTATATGATCCTTACTTTTGAGGTAATTATTGGTTATTATATGATATGCTGGAAAAAGAAAGGCATGAGATAAACTTGAGGTTAAAATATGTAATGATCATTTTTTATGATTTTATCTCTTTTTTGGAATGATTTAAGAATTATATAGTTTTGGAAAAAGGACAACACGCAGACCGTGTGACAACCCGTCGCGTCGGACAAAGCTGCGGGAATCGAACCCACAACCAAAGTGCGACTGGTATTTATCGCCTACCACTGGACTACGTGAAGTCCCTGGTTAGTTTGACTGATTCTTTCTAGTTATATGATTTTATGAATTTAGAGTAAGTTGATTTTGGTTTATTTATATGATTAACCTATCATGAAGGATATGTGATTAGGTTAATTACTTTTCAATATGAGACTTTAGGAGAAACTGATGTCGTTTGGAGATAAATTTTACGATTTAACTTGGAAGACTATGTGACTAAATCCTTCAAATATTTGGGTTTCAATATTATATTGGTTTACTTTGAAGAATTTAATGGACAAATTTTTTATCGGATGGTCCTCATTGAACTTTGGGTTTTGTTCGACAAATTTTGGAGATTAAGAATAGATATTCTTTTTAATGGGTTATCCTTTTCTGGATTATCTGACCTTGTAGTAACCTTTTTGGTTTTGGTTTTGGTTAAATCCTAAAGACATGGGATGTATATAGTTCTCTTTTTTGGATTAGGTGATTCTCTAGAAGTTGATTATAGTACTCTTAAAGTGAACAAGTCTCCCTAAATACTCGTCTTTTGGAAAAAAATATGAGTTTGATTAAGGAATCTAGTAAAAGTTGAAAGTCAACATGATAAGTGATTATGTTTCCTTATAAATAAATTCCCCAATAAAAAGTATCTTAAAACAAAAATGTTGTCTATTAACTTTTCCTACTGGGGAACCCAACACCGTTTAACCCATCACAAGTTTGTGATTTTCTTATGGTTAACTTTCTCCTATACATGTTTACTATCACTCTCCCTCAAGAACATGACCCTTTGCTTTTTCTTCCATGTCCATGTTTTTCTACATATGGGTTAACTCGGGTGACCTCTGTGCTTATCTTTCTTTATTTTAAAGTGATTGTTTTACCGACTCTTGTTCCGATGTGGGACTTTCAAGGATGTTTCCAAGCTCAATTTTAAAATTGCGAGGACACAATTCCCAAAAGGGGGGAAGGATGTAACACCACAGGTAAATAAAGAATATGACATTTTCATATTTATCCATATTTGTAAATAAAATATTAATATGACTTTAAAGGGGACGCTATACTCGATGGCTTACCCAACACGCAACAACGAGTTTCTTGGGAATCGTACGTTGCACTCTAATAAAAAAATAATATTATTTTAAATGGTAGTTAACATGTAGCTGTTGTATTGGCAAGAATGGATATAAATAACTAAAATATGATTATATATGTTTTTTTTAAATGTTTTTACATTTATCCAATAAAAGATAAAAGGCTTAAAATACGGAAAGAATTCAATTTTAGGGTTTTATATCCTAATTTTCACTAAAGGTTCACTTATCGGCTTTTGATGGAGAACTGTCATTAAACATAGTTTTGATCACTCTAATACATTCTTTTGGACCAAATAAAACACTTCTTTAGAATCGGGGCATCAAATTTTACATTGTGTAATTTTTTGGTATCTTTCCCATAAAGTTCATTTTTTAATGAATAGTGTAAAATGTTGTATTTTAATTCAAAACCTCTTTTTAATATAATTTATTTATATGATTAGATTATAATTTGAATTGGTTTTAAAGTGAAATTAGAATACATTTTTACCATGAAATCCAATAGTGGTCGTTGTAATTAATTTCACTTTAAAATCAGACCTAAACTACTGTCAATCTTTTGGTATTTATTGTTTCATAAAAACACGATATTTGCTCTGACAGCGGGAATTAATTATTAAATTAATTAATGCAACTTAAATGTTGTGAATTTTTTAAAATGGACTTCATTTTTGAATTCGGAATATCAAATATAACTTAGGGTGAATTTTTGGTATTTTTCTGAAAAACTTCAATTTTTGATGAATAGTGAAACCACTAATTGGTAATCAAGCAAACTGATTTTTTAGTTAAATGAATGTTTACCACTAATGTGTATTGAATTTTAAAAATCTGACATACATGGTTGTCATTATTATGTAAAATTTGGTTCAATGGGATGAAAATAATTTTTTGGTGAATAGTAACTTTTTTCATTAATCACGATTAGAGGTAATTAGTGTAATTTAAGGTAAAAATGATATTATAAAAATATGAAAACACTATGACACTTGTCCTACTCCTATTGGATGAGTCATGGCCGACCAAGACAACCCATGTGTCAACTTGGGGACCCCATTGTGCCACTTTGGTTGGAAAATGACATTAATATATATTTATTTAATGTTAAAATAAAATTGACACAAACATGAGTTCTTTTACTAAAAAAGTTTTTAAGTGGGGTTACACAAGTCCAAATTTTAACTATAAATATTAATTAGAAATCTAAAAATATTTCCTACATCATAGTAGTTTTTTTATAATTTTTAGATATTAAATAAAGTAATTTAATTATGACATCATGATGATGCAACGATGACCTCATTATTTAACGATTTAAATAAAATGGAAAGATAATGTAATATCTAAAACCAAAAATTGTCCAAAAACTATTGGATGGGAATATTTCGAAGCCTTATCATCTTATATTCGAAATATATCAATGTGGGACCTTATAAATGCAAAACACTTTTGAAAATAAAATAATAGTTTCATGATTTCTAAAAGTTCCCCTCCTCTCCTCTTATAAAAGGCCCCCAACTCTACCTCATTTCACACACCCCTCAAACCTTTTGATTGGCCAGAACCCTGCCCATTTACTCTCTCCACATCCCTCTCCTCATCCTAGAGGATTCTCTTTGGACATAATCCTTTTAAAGGATGCCTTTAGGCTCAAATCAAAAGGATTTACACTCTTAAAGGTAATTCATTCTCTCATGTTCATTTGTATTATTTTGCTTCTCCAACCCCCTAAAATCTTTTTATTTACTTCTTTTGTAACAACACCAGTATCTTCAATATACTGGGATGTTGTTATAAGATTTATTCGAGCTACACTCTCACACAACTACATCAAATGGTTAATGAACATACGGTTTCCGTGGATGGCGAAATTCTACCTCCTGAAACGATGATTGTTCAATACTCATTTAACACCTTCAAAGGTGGCCATTATGATGTCACTATTTTTATATATGATATATAATATGTTTATTCTTTCCTTAAGCTTCTATATTTTTCATTTATGGCATACCATTATTGTTTCCATTATGGGTAAACACGATAATTTCATTTTAGGAAGTGCAGACTACCGCCCCCTCAAAGAGATTTGATTCCTTAATGCCATACGTGGGATGTATAAAGGATGGATTTAAAGTTATTATATATGATTTTATACTTGATTTATAATATACCTCTATATCATTATTGTTTCTTTCCATTAAAGTATGAGATAGAAATGAAAGTTGCGTTCATGCGTACGTACGGCTTACCGTCTCCATGAACGGTACAATTCATTTCCTACCTCTAAATGATTATGTAATATTATAAATACATGTATATGCTGGATATATATGATATATATGATATCCAAATCATGAATATCATTTTTTATATAATGAACCTTTGACCACACAAACAACATGTAATTGTAAGATGTACATTTTCGACTAAAGAACGAAATATTGAAAGAACACACATTATTAACATTAATGATTACATAATGTTTATAACATTGAAATAAGTGATATAAAAGGAATAATTAACTTTAAGACGGTTCATAAGAAAGTATAAATTAACTCATGTTTATTATTCAGGAGATTAGAGAACGGTCGGGTCGAGTCGGATACGAGGTAAGGGATCCTACACCTCTCTTTCTTTTTAAGTACACTCTTTTATGTAATTCCTTTTAAGATCATCTTTCTTATTATTGGGATGTTATTTTATATTACTCCCACTATAATTATTATGTTCATATGATGAGAGACCCTATTTCCTCTCATCAATCCATTTTGGAAGTTTTAATTGGTGTCGTTAGGCGGCCGAGTTTTCGTAAGGGATTTTTTCATGTCACTTTTATTCCCGTGAGATTTATGCTACATTTGCCACAATTTCCTTTGAGTGGTGTATGTACTGCCCATTATTCTACTCTTTGTGTAATATAATTTTGTTAATGAGTATTTACATAAATGATTCATTGTCCTTCTTTCATGGGGTGTATGTTTTGAAAGATACCCAAGTCGGTAAGGGAACCTTTCACCCTCCTCCTTTTTAAAAGACTTCTTGTGTTGGGTCTTTTAATTTACATATTGTTATATTGGGATATGTTCTCATATATCCTTATTGATGTAAATTTTATGTCCAAGTTCTGAGATACACTTTTTATCTCTCATCAACTCATTTTGATGTGACACTGTTAGGCTGTCAAGGGAACTTTTTAACCCAATTTCGATTTCT
Organism: Viscum album; assembly: GCA_963277665.1. Taxonomy (NCBI): domain Eukaryota; kingdom Viridiplantae; phylum Streptophyta; class Magnoliopsida; order Santalales; family Viscaceae; genus Viscum; species Viscum album. Next base: position 926,028,752 of record OY728119.1, on the reverse strand, counting down.
TTGGGTTCAACATGTAGTTATTGAATATGTCATCCTTTGAATATGTGTGAATGACCTTTTATTGTTTTAAACTTAATATCCAATTATATTGGGTGTATTTATATTTTTCACAAATAATTTTGAGATTGATTTATCCTTAATTTAAGGATACCTTCTTCATAAGGTATTTCATCACATTTTACATCTCTATTGAGACTTCATTGTTGTTATGGACCAATTCACTCTTATATGGTGTATATACTGTCCTTTGGAATAATATATCATGAATCCATTTATTCTCATGATATTATAAAGTTCTGATTTAATGTTATTCCTCCATTATTGTCTTCAAGTGTCTCTAATTTTGGTAAAAACCCTTTAACCAAAATATCGCTTTAAATGTTTTAATGATTTGTTCTTATTAATATCCATGTTTTGAAAATGGTTTTAAGGATTTGTTTATATGGATATTAATGGTTTAAAATGTTAAAAGATTCAAGGTGGTATGGGACACTTTGATTCAAAAATATCCTTATTAAATGTTTTAAATGGTTTTGGAAATGGTTTCTTTTTGAACGGATTCATTATTTCAATATACTAAAATGTTATATTGTGATTGAAATGTGGAAATGTTATGTTTCCTTTATGCATGTTTTATGTGACATATTTATGTTATGGTTCTTGGGAATTGTTATGAAAATGGGTGGTTCCGTGATAAACTAAGGGCTGGTGAGCCCGATATAGCTCTCCAATAAATTGGGTAACACGAAGGAGTGAATCGTTAAGGTTTCTCCGAAGAGATTTAGGGAATATACTGTGATGGGTATTCCAAAAGTAACCAAGAGGGTTAATCCCTACGTAATAATGTTATGAATGCCTCAGGTTACCTTTATGTCTTATGTTTTCTATGATTTATTCATGGTTTGATGAGGTATGTTAAAGTACCTATGTTTTTATGGGTAAAGTATGATTACATTCTTATGTATATATGAACTCATGTTTCCTTTCCATATTTTTATAACCCTTACTGATCTTTTTATGGTCATCCCAAGTTTTTGAAATGTTTTTCACAGGACATGGGAAAGGTACATGATGTGGAGATAGTGTCAAGGATGTGTCAATAAAGAATCCATGTTTTATTTTCAATATGTTTCCGTTGATGGGAATAATGAATATTGTCTTTTATGTAACCACTTTGTTTAAATGTGGAATGTATTGCATGTTTCATGATCTAATTCTCTAAAACTCTAAACCTGAAAAGATCCTCAATGTGTAATCTTGTAATAACTCAAGATTAAGTAAGGTTTAAGGCTGGGGCCTTATAACAACTCTATAATTATAACTAATTTTGAAACATCATAACAATGTAATCAAGGTACCATAAAATTATCTTATAACCATATTACAATAAGGTATCAAATTTTTATTACATTTTATAAAAATACATTTCCATTTTAAATTATTAAGTTAAATATAAAATTGTGAAAAAATATTTTTGACATATAAAAATACCAAAACATATATAATGATATTTTTTTCATTTCAAATATGTATAAATTCTATATATACATTCACGGGTGATGTTTCTATTTTTAACCAATTTAATTTTCACTAAAAATAATGTTGATCCTTTTAGACTCTATATTTATTACTGGTCACCACTACTGAAGACCATTTTTTTGGAAATCCTTTCACATTATAAATTATTTAAAGTATACATAATTATTTTAAAATACCATTTTTTCCAATATTCATCAATAATATACATCATATATTTATTCGGACATTGGAAAGTCACTAACAAAACAATAATAAGAAAAAAAAATTTATTTATATAAAAGGATTACAAAAAGTAGCTATGGTCTCCTTACATATCCCCCTATAATAGCATCATAGGACCTAATTGTAAGTTGTGCTATGGTGATAAAATCATTGGGTGGCTCGGGCAACATTTCACGAGTAGTGATTTCTATCATCTTGAACTTCTCTCATAGGCGATCACATTCAAGATTCACATGTGGATGTTCGGCTTGGGCTTGGTCCAGATAAAAGCCCAATGATTCTACCTCCTTCCCAAGCTCTGATAGATGGGCTTTGTATGGCCCACGTCTACTGGATGTGGCCATTCAATCTTCTTTCTTTATTAATTAACTTATATAATTTTTATTTATAAAACATAATCATAACATAAGAGTTTACTTTCCTATGGTCATATTGAAAAATGGTAATAAAATAGTTGAAACCCAAAAGTGACATTTTAATTATACTCACTTCATTACTTTAAGGAAATAGTTTTGCAGAGTATAAAATAAAATAACACACAAATTAGGAAAAAAATATTATTAAATAGTTCCAGTCATTTTAAAGAAGCAGTAGCAGACCCACATATTCTGCCACATTATACCCCCACACCTACACCATTAGTCCCTCATCCCACTTCTTCCCCCACCACATATGTGATGACCACTTGGTCTCACCCCAACCTGGATAATATCTGTGCCACTCAATATTGTATCATGGAGAACATGTTCTATATCACAATAGACATCCACCTTACCTTCATTGAGCCGACAGAGTTCAACATGCCACCACCGACCACCCCATTCAGACCCTCATCTACCACCATTCCCCATCACCCCTATAGTCCACATAAAATTTCATCGATACCTTATTGGCCCCACTACTCTTTGGGAATTCATCGTATAGTAGGCCCAGGAAGGCAAGGGTCAAGCCACCAATATGTCCCATGATATAGCACTTTTTATCCCAACTACCTGACACAAGGCCACTATATAAATAAGTACCTCTCCACCAACCACCCCACCATTGTTACCAACCTCCACCACTGCCATTATCCTCTATAGTCGATGATCCACTGACTACAGCTGCTACTACAGATGATTAATTCATTATATAACTTGGATCACCACATGAAAGATGGATGACGTTTGAGCAGATATTTGGCATGGATGCTTGATCTACCTTTTTGGTCTTTATGGGAATTTTTTATCATACTAGATGTTCATTTTTTCTTATTTATATACGTTATTTTGTTTTTTGGATTTTTCTATCCATATAAGGGGTTTTATTTTCAAATTTTTTGTAGATTATCATTTCATATTTTTTGTACATAGAAATTTCTAACTACTCCTAATATTCTACAGTTCTCGATGTTCCAGTACCACCATTTGTTTTGGAACAAATGGTAATCCATCACGTCATAGACATTTCCCGTCAACATAAGGATATTTCCAGGGAAATCCATTTATAGATGCAACCTCACAAAGATGTGATCGGTTTCCTACCTCACCTCTTTCATGATCATGTTGTTGTATCTAAAGTCATCAACTCTTGTAAGCAACTATGATATCTCAAAGATATAGCCACTAGTAGAGGTATGAGGAAACAGAGAAATAGAGCAGGTGGACCCACTAAATAATATATTGGTTCATCCATCTGGATGACACAATCTTGTGACATCTTTATGGGAGGAAACACATTGTTCATCTTTTGTTTATAATTATTTTTAAAAAATGATTACTTTTTCATTTTTTTCATTTTGAATCTAAAATGGAACTTCATTGCTATTATATCAATAAATTCAAAAAAATAGGTTTATATTTGTTTGTAATTGTCTATAAAAACAAACTATTATACAATTATAATGTTTAAAGCTGTTGAATAATGTTTTCTCTAGTACAATATATGTTATGTACCCCATATTTCTTGTGGAATGGACTCCACATTGAGACAGATCGAATTCCCTCATGGCATACTAATTCATCTTAGGAGGTCTCAATTACCACATTTTTATTTTGTCAAAAAAATCCATATCAAATTCTATAAATTTTCTATTCCCTAACAATCTCACATACATTTCAGATACATTACAGTCACTATATCTTCTTATGTGTGGGTGGATTTCCTTGGATTTTCACAACTGATACACATTAATTATTTTTTGTTCTCACGTGTCTGGGATATATATTTGTAAATTTTATTTATTCTTTAACACATGGAGAACATTATGTCCATTTCAATTTATTGAAAAATAAATAATAAAATGTTTGAATCCCTATTTTTTCTTTGTTTTGAATTTATAGAATGATTGATGAGTTTTAAAAATTTGATTCATATTTATATTTTTTGAAATTTTGATCAATTGACCCATTATATAGTTTTATACCGATTTTAATTTAAAATTTAATTTTATTCTCATAACTAGAGAGTACTATATGCCTACAATTTAATATTCTTTTCTGAGAATATTTCAATAAGAATGCCTAAGATATTTCAACCTTTAAAAACATGCATTGAGATCTTATCAAGGTGATGAATAAACAAGTAAAAATTTTAAATGATTTAGGAAATCTATGTTAACAATTTTTCCTAGAGACCTTCCTTACATAAATCCTTCAATTTTACCACATTTTTCATGAATGACCATATAGGATGATGATATCCCATGCCAACTTCCCTTCATAATGTGTTCCTTGTATAATTCATGATTATAATTAATTTTGAACATGTGTGGGGATGAAATTCAGATAGATGGGATGATTTTACTACATGGATATGTATTTTGTACTCATAATAATATTGTGTTGTGACTATATCTATTTTTTTTAAATACATTATATTTTGTTCCTTAGCAAAATATACATGAAAAGAAATTTTAATATGGGATGTGTACTAAGAAGGTCAAAAAAACCCATTTTCCATAACAATAAATCACATTAACAATCATATATGTTTATGGGATATATGTGAGATCTAGCCTACACATTACTTTCAAAAAATATGAAATGAAATTGAAAAAAAAGGAAAAAATCATCATTTTGTACTTATATTCCATTTATGGACCTAACCAGAGCTGCTAGAGTGTGAAAATGATTAACTAGAAAGATGAATTATATAACACTTCTATTGACACTCTTTTATTATAAATCATATATTACCATCCTTTTGATATTTATTTTCACTTCTTACCCGCATTCCCAAAACCTTAGAGTCATCCTAACCTTACTGTTGAAGCCCTAATGTTTAATTAGGTATATGTCTTTTATATGTGGCGATGATTGAACCAATGAAATCAGATAGTTAAGAACATATACATATGGTATGAGTATAAATCCAATTTCATTTTACGTTCTATGATGAGATATAATTCATTAAGAGGATAATTATAATTGCTCATTTGACTTAAGGAATAACTAAAATATTTTAAGGAAAAGATTATAAATTGTCATGAAAATAAAAAATAATAGGAATGTCTACTTTTCTCTACATGGTTGATTCTTGAGGATTACTTTTTTCTTGTTACACTAAACCTTAATTACCTATACATATGGAATATTTCCTATTTTTAATATTTATAATCTACTGTGAAATCATTATTATGACCTTTTTTTAGTAAAAGTAATTGTTCATGTGTGGGGGGATTGGATAAGAAAAAATTTTATCAACTTTTTTACAATAATTTATAAATTATATTACCATTGATTTACTCAATAATTTCATTGGTATATTATAAATTTTATATGAATAATGATTCATAGGATTTAATTCAAGAAATGTAGAAAAAATAAACAAATTTCTCAGAACACGTTGTGAATTATCCATAAACATTTGTAATGGGAGTTTATATCATGAGAAAAGTAGTGGGGAAAGTCATCACCAAGATATGAAGTAAATAGAGGAAAGACACAATAAGCTTCTTGACGGATCTGTACATTTAATGAACACAATCAAAATAGTTGAGAGAAAATTTGCATGAAATCCATGTCTGGTAAAATTAGAAGGCTCATACACATCGTGAACACGACATACACTATGTGTAGTCAGTAAAATGATATAAATTCTATAGATATATAAAACTGTTATGAGAGATCAAAAATATTCATAGATCTACACAAATCAACAGTACATGACATGTACCACTAGTACACACCGTGTTCAAATCTACCAGTAAATATAGAGCTTTGACAAAGCATATCACAAAAAGAAATGACGATGTGGTTATTATTTGTTTTTTCTCTCTTTTTGATTATCCCTTTCCCCTTTTCTATATTGAATCTAATTTTTTCTGTTGTTTCAAATTTGAAATCAATTCAAGAGTTGTGGATGATTTTTCTTGACATTTTCAAATTTATGTTGTATTGATTATCATCGTTCATCATCAATTTCAAACAACATGTGTGAGATACATTTCCATTTATAACCTCAATTAATAATGTTATTAATGTTTATATTTTTCTTTTTTCAAACCAGATTTCATGTTCATTCCCATTCTATTCATAAACCCTTACATGTTTTTGATTCAATTAAATTCAATTATCTTGTAATGTGAGGTTTTCCTTGTTTATTAAAATGAATTTTCCAACACTATAGGCATATAAACGTCTTAGGTTTAGATATCAACAGTAAATGTATTTGTACCTATAATAAATCAATAAATCTAGTTTTGGAAACCCTAATGAATTACTAATCTTGATTAATAACCAAATTCCAACCAATTCGTCCAAATGTACCTAACCATTGGATATTCCAATAGAATACCCTATCCAAATTAAATTATATTAGGCTATAATCACAATTTTAGGATAATTTCTACCATTGAATCCAAATATTATGTTCTTAGTCTGTTATGATCTCCAGATCATGGAATAGTCACTTCTCGGGTAGAACACAGTTACATGACCAAAGTCAACCAATGATCCCCTTTTTCTTCACAACCAAACCCTTAAGTCCATAAAAACATTATAATTAAGGACATCCTTAGTCCGGATAATAGAAACTGACATCAACTCCTCAGTAATTTATTGAAGTCATTATCATATAGATATTTATTAGAAATTCCCAAAAAAGAATCCTATTTGAAAGGACACCTATAAGAGTGTCAAAGTAGTGATACATTGTAAGAGTAGATTCATTATAGTGTAACAAACCCTAAAAGTATACTCTACTACTCCCTTTTAGTATTTAATGTCTGGGACACACAATTCTAATATAAATAATGCTCATAGGAATAGAAAGATTTATGTGGAAGCGTCAAATTAATTTTTATGCTTATATTTTAAAATTATTTTTTTATTTCAATAATTATCACATTCATAAATGATGGAATATATTATGGTCACATTTGGATACCATATTGAGATGTATTTATCACTCCCTATATGGCCACTCTAGTACATTTGAAACCATATTCCTAACATTATAATCTATTCATATATTATGTATTGGATCAATGTAGAAAATATCATGTTGTATTAGGATACAATCATGAAATGATCCAAAAGAATGGTATTAGATAAAATTTATATTATATTTTTCTATTTAATGTATAAGGGATTATCCTTGTTAGAAATATATTAAGATAAAATATTCATTATAATCATTTAATATTATATATATTGATTATGAATGCATTGGTTATTTTTTTATATGTTTATTTTTTATTTTTTGAGTTATTTATAATTAAATGATCAGGTTGTTTTCAGTTAATAATTACAAAACTAAATCAGATTAACATTTCAATTTAAAAAAATTTGTGATTTTTATACCAAGATTGGGAAACTATCATATATTATGATGACCTTAAAAATTGTTAGTTAGGGATGCCATTATTGTGGGATTTCCTTATTAGCTAGACAACATGAGAATTGTTTTTAATATACATTATTAATATATATATTTCAATAAAATTATCGTGAGTCTATTTTGAGATCATTATTTAAGGTTTCTGTTCTTGTATGTGGTGGAATATGTTGTGTGAACAAGAATCGTATATTCTATTTATGATTCAAATGATATAAATTCACATATCTTGTTATTTTTTTCACCAATGAGAGAGTATTTAGTTCATTAATTTGTAATCAATATTAAATAATTTGATTAATTATAGAAAATATTTTTTAAATTCTACTCCTCTTTAACATGGTATTATATAATGTAGTTCATATGTATCTAATGGTTATTCATTATTTGGTGATAGATACTCATTACCTTTGATAAATGTAAATCTATTGATTTTTTTATTTAATGAATTTAATTTGATAGAAATTATTGTAAAATTGGAAAATGATTCCATTAGGATTTGAATTCCTTTTGGTGGAATATGGAGTAGAATATGGAATTTAATAATGATTTTATGACATTGCGGTTGGCTTTTGGTGTTCATGATTTTTTTGATACATATCCTAATATAATGCATTCCTATATTGAAACATCACAAATAAATAAAGAATATAACATATTTCATATTTTTTAATATTTTTGAATTAAATATTAATTTTTCATTAAATGGGTTGATATGTTCGATAACGTACCTAATACGCAACAATGGGTTTCTTTGAAATATTACTCTGCACACTAATAATATAATATTATTTTAAATGGTAGTTAACTCATAGCCGTTGTATTGGTAGGAATGAAAAAAAAACTAACTACCATATTATTATACAAGTTTGTTAAATGTATTTACATTTATCCAATAAAAGATAGAGGCTAAAATTGTGAATGAATCTAATTTTATTCATAATGTACATTAAAAGGTCGATTTAATGCCTATTAATGGAGAACCATCGTTAAATATATTTTTGTTCACATTAATACATTATATATGACCAAAAAATCCTTCTTTATAACGGGGACATCAAATTTTAATTTGGGTAATTTTTTTATATTTTTCTAATAAACTTCATTTTTAATAAATAGTGAAAAATACTGTATTTTAATTCAAAATTTCCTTTTAATATAATTTATGTATTGGGTTAGATTACATTTATAATTTTTTTAAGTGTAATTAAAATAAATTTTTACTATTTAATCCAATTTTGGTTATTGGAATAAATTACATTTTGAAATTGGACATAAACAAGTGTAAATCATTTGATGATTATTATTTCTTAAAATCAAGTTTTTTGTTTTGACAGCGGAAAATAATTATGAATTAATTTCTACCGGTTTTGTGATTATAATTTGAAAAAATAGATTCCATATTTAGAATCAGGATTTCAAAAATGTTTAAATAGGTGAATATTATTTTTAGACATTTTAAATATTTACTTCAGTAAATATTTTATTTACCATGGTTAAAGGATAAATCAGGTAAATAAGGGGAAACAATAATATTATAATAATATAAAATTACCATTAAACATGTAATAATCCTATTGGTTGATACATATCTGAATATTTACATATTTGGGTCAATTTTTTGACTACATAGAGCCACTTATGAATGATAATGACACTTTAGATAAATTAATTGGATGTAAAGGCAAAATTGACATAAAAAAAAATCTTTTAGTAAATTATTTTTTATATGGTGTAATATAAATTATATTTTCTACTATAAATATATATTGGAAAGCTAAAAGTATTTCTTACATCATGGTATTTTATTTTTATAATTTCTTATACATCATATTAATTAAGTTATTTATAACACAATAATGATATAGTCTTTACCACATTAATAAATGATTTAAATAAACAAAATTGTAATGATTAAAATATAATCCAAAACATTTCCAATTCAGATTGGATGATTTTATTTAAATAGGAGTCATTGTATCTTCTACCATAATGATTCTTGGACTTTTAGACATAGAATATAATTATATAATAAAATAATATTATCACACATTCCTAAAGAGCCCCTCTTCCCCTTTATAAAAGGAGAAAATTTCTAACCAATTACTCACACATCTCAAGCATTTTTATTCATCAAACCTCTACCCAATTAATCTCTCTACATTGCTCTTCTCTTCCTAGAAGCCTTACCTTAGGCTTATGGCACTTTAGGAAGTCCTTTAGTTCAAACCAAATGGAGTTAGCAAAATTAAAGGTATCCATTTCTCTAAAATTGTTTTCTTTTATTTTACTTCTCCAACCCCTAAACTCTTTTTATTCCTTTATTTTGTAATATCACTAGTATCGTAAATATACTAGTATTTTGTTATGAAATGTATTCGAACTACACTTACACACACCTCCATCTAATGGATGAATAACATAATGTTTATGTGGATGGAAAACTAACGCCTCAATAAACGATGTTTGTCCAAATATCTCCAAATGCCTCTCATGGTGTCCATTATGATGGAACAATATTTATATTTGATATATATTATTTTTATGTTTTTTTATGCTTATGTAATTTCCATTTATAGCATCCCTTTATAGTTTCCATTATGGGTAAACACAATAATTTAATCTGAGGAAGTGCCGACAATCACCCCCACAAAGTGACATGACTCATTCATACCATTTGTGGTCCATGTAAAGGATATATTTAATGATATTATATATTATACAATACTAGATTTATAATTATACTATGTATAATTATGTTTTATTTCCATTAAATATGAAATGGAAATGGAATCCGCGTTCATGCGTACATACGACTTACCGTCTCCATGAACGGTGCCTTTTATTTCTCACCGCTAAATGTTATGTACTATTATAAAAACATGTATATTATGGATATATATGATATATATAATATCAAAATCATGAATATCATTCTCGATATAATGTACCATTTACCACATGGACAACTTGTAAATATAAGGTGTTCATTTTTTGACTCTAGTATCAAATATCGACAAAATGAACATTATTAACATAAATGATTATATAATGTTTATAACATGGTAATATGTGATATAAAAGAAATAATAAAATTGAAAAAGGTTTCTTAATAATGTAAAAATTAACTTTAGTTTATTATTCCAGAGATTAAAGAATGATCGATTCAGGTCGGACACAAGGTAAGGGACTTCATCTCAATCTTATTCATTGAGGCATATTTTGTTTTAATACACAAATTTCTTATACATGATGTATAACCACCATTGACTTTTCAAAGGGAATATATTTATACTAATATTTATACTAAATTACAAAAAAGAATGTTTCCTTTAACATAAGTAGTGACAATGACCTTTTGCACCACTGCAAGTATTATTTGATCTTTGACTTCCTCAACAAGCCGTGATGTTTTTAAAAGAAAATATATACCACATACACTTTTATGTATTTTGTTATTGAAAATGGTTTTGATAATGGATTTGTTATGTCAATATATTTATGTTAAATATTTTGATTGAAATGTGGAAATGTTTTCTTTTCTTTATATCTATTTTATATCCCAAGATCCAATTATATGTTATGTGTTCTTCATATGGGTTTTATGGTAATATTTTGGTTAAAAAAGGGTATGTAATGATCTTTTATTCAGTGAAGAGTATTTACTACTTCAAAAATGAGAAAAATTATTATTATGATAAAGTATTCTTGGTTTACCTGTTCTTTTAAAAAACTAACAGTTTTCCTTCTTTGCGTCTCCCTTACATAGCTTTTTTCTGCTCATAGGATGTGTTTGAAATGATATTCACAGGACATAAAGTGGAATGGGGTGAAGGATGTGAACAAGGAAAAGTCATGCCTTCTAAAACATGGAACTAGAAATGACTCTTTTTTTCAAAGATTTTTAATTTTATAAAAAAATGGAAACTGAGTAGAAGTGTCCACTTTATAAATTTTTTTAAATGTAATAGTTATGGCCTAACACTCTAAAACTATAATGCTAAAAATATCCCCAATGTGATTTATTCATTTAATTCAAAATTATGTAATTTTTTATTTCCGGGTCCTTATAGTTTGTATCATAGGTCAGTTTAGAGAAATTTAGGAGTTAGAATATTGCTAAATTAATGTTCATATATTAATTTATGTTATGATTGAAATGATATAGCATTTACATATTAACATGTTTCTTTCCCTAAGATATTTATGTGTTCAAAATGGTTTTCCATAGAGGAAATAGGGCAACTAAGTTGGGAAGACATCAGGAAGAAGAAAACCTTCCAAATCAGCAACCTGAGATGGTTGGAATCGGGACTAAACATTATTTTTGTAGTTATGTCATAGTTTACTCAGGTTATAAATGGTGGTGGTATCCACGCATGAGATTATCCAGACCAATCACAGAGGAACATGTAAGTAGTGGAGCATTTCATGAGGCAATATCCGCCATTATTCCAAGGATCATCTGATCTGGTGCTAGCAGAAGGGTTGATTGAATCACTAAAAAAGATTTTTGATGTCATGCTGTGTTCAGACCATCAAAAGGTTACTCTTTCTTTTTATCGTCTTGAAGGTGAAGCTGATCAGTGGTGGTTGATGGTGAAAAATATCAGGGATAGTTAGGAGATTTATTTTCATGATTGGGATGAATTCAAAGTTATGTTTTTTGAGAAATATTTTCCTAAGGTGGTTTATCCTAGGATGGAAAACAAATCCTAGAATTGAGGCAGGAGGATGAATCAGTGGCTTCTTTTGAAGAAAAGTTCACTCGACTGGCAAGGTATGCACCAAATTTCATCTGAGATATTGATAGTAAGATTAATCAGTTTTACTTAGGACTAAAGCCATGTTATCGAAGAACATTATCCTCTCGTGAGTTCAAAAGTTATGAAAAACATGTCTGATGTGCAGAGAAGGTGGAAATGGATTTTGCAGAAGATCAGGTGTTCTTTGAAAAACAATAGAATAAGAGGTCTAGTTGGCAGTAAAAGGGGAAGAATTCATCAAATAATCCGGGAGTTAAGAAAACTAAATATACATCTTGTGATATGTGTGGTAAAAAGCATCCCAGAGAATGTTTATCAAAGTCTCGAAAGTGCTTCTGGTGTGGTAAGTCTGGTCATATTGCTCTTAACTGTAAGGAAGATGATCGTGCAAGAAATGAAAATCCTTCGGAATGATGTTTTTAGTGTAATGAAATGGTTCATTATGAAAATGTGTGTCCAGATAGGAACTCAACTGAGGGAATGAATCCAGACTACAAGTATAAAGGTGCGGTTAAATCTTTTGCATCTACTTCAGCGAATGTTGGGTCATCAAATGAAGTAGTATCCGGTACACTGTTTGTTTGTTTTAATTATGCCAATGTGTTGTTGGATTCAGGGACTGCGAACTCTTTCAATTCTGTGAATTTTTCTAGTAAATTGGGAATTCCATCTCATGATATTAATATTGAATTTACGGTAAAAACACTTGGGCGAAAATTTTAGTCAAAAAGAAAAAAAAAATAACATTTCTCTCCTTGTGTGCCGAAAGAACCTACCTGCAAACCTTATTGCATTACCTCTAGTAGTGTTAGATGTTATTTTGGGCATGGATTAAATTCTGTTAATCATGCAATGATTGATTGCATATCTAAAGTGGTTTTTTCCAGAATGATTTACAGTTTGTGTACAAGAATGAACCCTTGATTTTGATAACATATCAGGAAGCTGATAAACTAGTAAAAATGGAAATGGATGTTACTTTGAACATATTGTTGAAAAAATGAACATTTCAGGTTAATGATGTGCAGATTGTAAATCAGTACCTTGATGTATTTCCTGAAAATTTGTCTGGCATTATACCTGATCGGGAAGTTGATGTTACTATTGACTTAGATCCTAATGCTAATCCAATTTCAAAACCCCATTATCGAATGACTCAAATTGACCTTTTAGAGTTAAAGAAGAAATTTCAAGAGTTACTAGGAAAAGGTTTTATTCAACCTGGCACATCACTATGGGGTGCTCATGTCATGTTTTTTAAAAAGAATAAAGGATCAATGTGACTTTTCATTGATTATAGATCATTAAAAAATATCGCAAATAAGAACAAGTATCATTTGCCTCATATTGATTATTTTTTTGATCAGCTCCAGGGAACTCAGAATTTTTTGAAGATTAACTTGAGATCGGGGTACCATTAGTTGAAAGTAAAAGAAGACGACATTTTGAAGATCGAATTTTGTACTAGATATGGACATTATGAATTTTTAGTTATATCCTTTTAGTTTAACAAATGCACCTGATGTATTAATGGAACTTAGGAATAGAATTTTACATGAGTTCTTGGATAAGTTTTTGGTTGTGTTCATTGATGATATTTTTTTTATTCCAAAAGTAAAGAGGAACATGAAAGTCATTTAAGGTTCATAATGAAAACTTTAAAATAAAAGAAACTGTTTGGGAAATACAGCATGTGTGAGTTTTGGTTCCAACAAATTTCTTTCCTTGGTCACATTGTTTCAAAAAATGGCATAAATGTTGATCCTACAAAAACAAAAATTGTTATAAAATGGCCAAGACCCTCAAATATAACTGAGATTCATAGTTTTATTGATTTGGAAGGTTATTACCAGGGGTTTGTTGAAACTTTTTAACGGTTATCTACTCCAATGACTAAGTTAACTCGAAAAGTTGTTATGTTGATTGGGAAAAAAGAATGTGATAATTGTTTTTAGTAATTGAAATGGAGATTGGTTAATGGTCTAGTTTTTCCACTGCCATCCAGTAATGGAGAGTTTTTTATCTATAGTGATTCTTCATTGAAAGGACTTGGTTGCGTCCGAATGCAGAATGATCAGGTAATTTCTTATGCTTCACATCAGTTGAAACCCCTTGAGTTAAATTACCCTACACATGATTTGGAATTACCTGTTATTGTTTTTGATTTAAAATTTTAGAGGAATCATTTCTATTGAGTAAAATGTGAAATATATACTGACCAAAAAAGTTTGAAGTATATATTCACTCAAAAATAAGTGAACATTACATAGAGGAGATGGTTGGAATTAATCCAGTATTATGATTTCATGATCCACTAGCATCTTGGAAAAGAAAATAAAGTGGCGAATGCATTGAGCCGAAAATGTAATTCTTCATTAACTATGTTCCATTTGGAGCAAGATCCTTTTGTTTTTTATTTGATGAACTTTGGCATAATATTTGTTGGTTTAGGAAAATATTATGTTTTGTATCAGGTGTCAATGAGATCATGTGTATCAGATAAAATAAAAAAAAGTACATAAAAAAGACAGTGAGTTACAGAAAAAGGTAGAGTTGTTTTAGAAGTGTAAGTTGCCTAAATTTAACATTGATAATGATTGTGTTTTGAGGTTTTGAAAGAGATTATGCATGCCTTGTGATTCACAGTTGAAAAATGAGTTGTTATGTGAAGCTCATAGTTCTCGGTTTTATGTTTATCTTGGTAGTACTAAGATGTACAGAGATATTTGGGATTATTACTTGTGGGATGGAGTGAAAAGTGATTTTGCATATTTTACTGTGAAGTGTTCGACATTTCAGTAGGTTAAAGCAGGGTGAAAGTTACCAAAAGAAACGCTTCATCATTTACCGGTGCCGGAGTGGAAATGGGAAAATATATCCATGGACTTAGTTGTGGGATTACCAAAGACATCTTGAGGTAATAATGAAATCTGGTTTATAGTTGATAGATTGACTAAATCTTCTCATTTCCTTCTTATTTGAGATAGTTTGTCTCTAGATAAACTTTCTCGGTTATAAGTTAAAGAGATAGTCCGGTTGCATGGAGTTCACCTATCCATTATATCTGATCGTGATTCCATGTTTACTTCTAACTTTTAGAAATGCCTTCAGAAGTCGTTGGGTACTGTATTAAATTTTAGTACAGCTTTTCATCGTCAATCAGATGGGCAGTCAGAATGAACAATTATGACCTTGGAAGATATGTTACATGCTTGTCTGATGGATTTACAGGGAAGTTGGGACCAATAACATTCTTTGTTTGAATTTTCATATAATAACAGTTTTCATTCTAGTATACAGATGGTCCCATTTGAGGAATTATATGGAAAGCATTGTCGAACTCCAGCTTTTTTGGATGAAGTAGGTGAAAGAAAGTTGATGGGGCTAGAATTGTTAGATGAGATGGTAGAGAAAGTTTAGTTGATTCAGAATCACATGAGAATAGCTCAGAGAAGATAAAAAAGTTATGTAGATAACAGTAGGAAGGATCTTTCATATGAGGTAGGTGATCATGACTTTCTCAATGTTTCTCCCTGGAAAATGTGTGATTCATTTTGGTTAGAATGGAATGTTGAGTCTAAGGTTCATTGGAAATTATGAAATTATAAATAAAGTTGGATCAGTGGCAAACAAAGTGGTTTTACCTCCATGTTTTTCTTAGGTACATAATGTTTTTCATGTTTCTATGTTGAGAAAGTATATGCATGATCCATCTCATGTTTTAAGCTAAAAGGTAGTTCAGTTGGAAGAGAATCTCGGTTACGAAGAACTACATGTCCAGATTCTTGACCATATAGAGAAAGTGTTGCAGAATAAGGTAATTCACCAGGAAACAGATTTTTGGAAAACCCATATGGTTGAAGAGGAAACCTGGGAATCTGAAAATGCTATTCGGGATAAATACAACCCACTTATTTTTATAAGTAAAATTGCGAACACGAAATTCTCAGAAGGGGGTAAGGATGTAACATCCCAGGAAAATAAATAATAATACATATTTCATATTTATTAATATTTTTGAATTAAATATTAATTTTACTTTAAAGGGGTTGCTATGTTTGATAGCATACCTGTAACACGCCAGGTAAATAAAGAATATGAAAATTTTATATTTATCACTATTTGTGAAAAAAATAATGTTTTAAATGAACACTATGCTCGATGGCGTACCCAATACACAACAACGAGTTTTTTTGGGAATCTTACGTTGCACTCTAATAATAAAATAATATTATTTTAAATGTTAGTTAACGCCTAGCCGTTGTAATGGCGGGAATGAACAAAACTAACTAAAAAATGATTATATATGTTTGTCAAATATTTTTACTCTTTACAATAAATGTTAGAGGATTAAAATGCGAATGAATCCAATTTTAAGCGTAGACATTTTAATATTCTTTAAAAGGTCGGTTAACCACCTTTTGATGGCTATCATCTTTTTAATCCACTTTTTGACAATTTTATGTGTTATTTTTGATAAAATAAAATTCTTCTATAGAATCGGGACATCAATGTTTACTTTGTGTAAATGTTTTGTATTTTTCCAAAAAAGTTCAATTTTTAATGAATAGTGAAAATGTTGTATTTTAATTCAAAACCTCTTTTTAATGTAATTTATTTATATTATTAGATTATCTTTTAAATTGGTTTTAAATTGAAATTAGAATATATTTTTACCATTTAATCCAATAGTAGTCATTGGAATTAATTTCACTTTGAAACCGGACTTAAAGTAGTGTCAATATTTTGATACTTTTTGTTTCATAAAAACACGCTATTTGCTCTGACAGCTGGAGTTAATTATTAAATTAATTAATGCAACTAATATGATTTGGATTTTTTAAAATAGACATCATTTTTTAATTCTCAATTTCAAATATAGCTTATGGTGAATTTTTGGTAATTTTCTGAAAAACATCAATTTTTGATGAATAGTGAAACCACTAAGTGGTACTTATAAAAACTGATATTCCGTTTAAATGAAATTTTTCCATCTTTGTGTTTTGAAGTTCAATAATCTGACATACATGGTTGTCATTAAGAAGTAAAATGTGGTTCAATGGGATTAAAATAATTTTTTCGTGAATAGTAACTTATTATGTTTTTAATCACAATTAGAGGTAATTAGAGTAGTTTAAGGTAAAAATAATGTTTTAATAATATGAGATGAGCATGAAACATGTCCTACCCTCATTGGATGTGTCATGGCCGACCAAGACAATCCATGGGCTTACTTGGGGACCCCATGGAGCCACTTTGGTTGGGAAATGACATAAATAACATTTTATTTAATGTTAAAGTCAAAATGATACGAACATGAGAGGTTTTACTAAAACAATTTTGACATGGGGTTATACAAGTCATATATTTTACTATAAATATTAGTTTTAAATCTAAAATGATTTCCTACATAATAGTAGTTTTATTATAATTTTTAGACATTAAATAAATTATATTATTCATGATATCATGATAATGCAGCGATGACCTCATTATTTAACGATTTAAATAAAATGGAAAGACAATGTAATCTCTAATACCTACACATGTCCAAAACCTATTGGATGGGTGGATTTAGAACCCTTTTCACCTTACCCTCAAATTGTATCAATTTGGGACCTTTTAAATCGGAAAATCATTTTAAAATAAAGTAACATTTCTTTACTTTACAGGAGTGCCCCTCCTCTCTTCTTATAAAAGGCCCCCACCTCTACCTCCTTACCCACACTTCCAAAGCCTTTGGCTCGGCCAACCCCTGCCCATTTTGTCTCTCCACTTCCCTATCTTACTCCTTGAAGCCTAAATTTGGGCAGAAGTCTTCCCAAGGAAGCCTTTGAGCTCAAACCCAAGGGAGTTACCCGATTTTAAGGTAATGTCTTCACTTGAGTCCTTTTGTTTGATTTTGCTTCTCCAACCCCCTAAACACTTTTTATTAATTTCTTTTGTAACAACTACATTATATTAAATATACTAGGATGTTGTTATAAGAATTATTTGAGCTACACTTACACACACCTTTGTCTAATGGTTAAAGAACATACTGTTTCTGGGGTTGGCGATTTTCTGCCTCACGGAACAATGATTGTTCAATATTATTTTAGCACCTTTAAAGGTGGCCATTAAGATGTCACTATATTTATACATTATATATAATATGTTTATGTTTTACTTATGCTTCTTTATTGTTCATTTATGGCATATCCTTTATGGTTACCATTATAAGTAAATGTGATATCTTCATTTTTGGAAGTGCGGACAACCACCCCCTCAAAGTGATTTGATTCGTTAATTCCATATGTGGGACGTATAAAGGATGTAATTAATTGTATTGTATATTATATTATACTGAAATTATAATATACCTTTATATCATTATGATTCCATTTTATAAAATACGAAATAGAAATGAAAGTAGCGTTAATGTGTACGTTCGGCTTACCGTGTCCATGAACGGTGCATTTAATTTCTTACCTCTTAATGATTATGTAATATTATAAATGCATGTATATACTGTATATATATGATATATATGATATATACATCATGATTATAACTCTTTATATAATGGATACATGAACAACATGTAATTATAAAGAGCATATTTTGACTCAAGTACCAATGATCGTTTAAACGACCGTTATTAACTAAAATAATTACATAGTGTCATGACATGGTAATAAGAGATAAAAAGGATTAATGAAATTGAAAAAGGTTCTTATGGAATTTGAAATTAACTCATGTTTATTATTCAGGTGATTAAAGAACGATCGAGTCAAGTCAGACTCGAGAGAAAGGATCTTACCCCTCTCTTTCTTTTTAAGTACACTCTTTTAGGTCATTCCTTTTATGCTCATCTTTATTATGATTGGGATGTTCTTTTATATTAATCATACTGTAATTTTTATGTTAATATGATGACAGACCCTATTTTATCTCATCAATCCATTTTTTGAAGCTTTAAGTGGCGCCATTAGGCTGCCGAGTTTTCGTAAGAGATTTTTCATCTCACTTTTAGTCCCGTGAGATTTATGCTACATTTGGCACCATTTATTTTGAGTGGTGTATTTACTCTCCATTATTATACTCTTTTTGTAACATAATTTCGTTTATGAGTATTTACATCAATGTTTAATAGTCCTTCTTTCATGTGGTGTACGTTTCGAAAGTTACCCAAATCGGTAAGGGAACCTTTTACCCTCCTCTTTTTAAAAGACTTATATTGTTATGTTTATTAATTTTCATAATATTATGTGGGGATATGTTATTATATATCCTTATTGTATTATCTTTTATGTTCAAGTGATGGGATACCCATTATCTCTCTCATCAACTTTTTTTCTAAAATTTGATGTGACGTCGTTAGGCTGTCAAGGGAACTTCTTAACAAAATTTTGATTTCTTTGGGTTCGACATGTAGTTGTTGAATATGCCATCCTTTAAATATTTGTGAATGACCTTTGATTGTTTTTCAATTAATATCCACTTATATTGGGTGCATTTATATTTGTCACACATAATTATGATATTGATTTATCCTTAATTTACGGATACCATCTTTATAATGGATTCCATCTCAATTTACATTTCCATTGAGACTTCATTGTTGTTATGCACTAATTCACTCTTATATGGTGTATATATTGTCCTTTGGAATATTATATCATGAATCCCTTTATTCTTATGATATTATAAAAATCTGATCAAATCTTATTCCTCAATTATTGTATTCAAGTGTCTCTCATTTTGTTAAACACCCTTTAACTAAAATATCGTTTTAAATGTTTTAATGATTTATTCTTATAAATAATTCTCATTAATATCCGTGTTTTCAAAATGGTTTTAAGGATTTATTTATATGGATATTAATGGTTTAAAATGTTAAAAGCTTCAAAGTGGTATGGGACACTTTGATTTAAAAATCTCTTTATTAAATGTTTTAAATGGTTTTGAAATTGGTTTTTAGAATGGATTCATTATTTCAATATCTTAAAATGTTATATTGTTATTGCAATGTGGGAATGTTATCTTTCCTTTATGCTTAAGTTATGTGATACGATTATGTTAATGTTGTTGGGCATTTTTATGAAGATGGGTGGTTCTGTGATAAACTAAGGGGCGGGTGAGCCCGATATAGCTCTCCAATGCATTGGGTAATGCGAAGGAGTGAAACGTTAAGGTTTTTCTGAAGAGATTTAGGAAATATACTGTGGTGGGTATTCCAAAAGTAAACAAGAGGGTTACTCCCTATGTAATAATGTTATTAATTCCTCAAGTTACCTTTTATGTCTTATTATTACTATGATTTATTCATGATTTGATGAGGTATGTTAAAGTGCCTATGTTTAATGGGTAAAGTATGATTTCATTCTTATGTATATATGAACTCATGTTTCCTTTACATATTATTTATAACCCTTACTGAGCTTTTTATGCTCATCCCAAGTTTTTTTAAATGTTTTTCACAGGTCAATGGAAATGTACATGATATGATGATAGTGTCAAGGAAGTGTCAAGAAAGAATCCATGCTTTATTTTTTAAATATGTTTCCGTTGATGGAAAAAATGAATACTATATTTTATGTAACCACTTTTTTTAAATGTGGAATGTAAGGCATGTTTTATGATCTAATTATCTATAACTCTAAACCTGAAAAGATCCTCAATGTGTAATCTTGTAATAACTCAAGATTAAGTAAGGTTTAAGGCTGGGTCCTTATAGTTGGTATCAAAGGGTGGTTTATATAAATTTAGAGGTTAGGGTACTCTTTAAGCATAAGTGACATTACCATAATGGTTAGGACTTCAGAAAGAGTCTTAGTTTTAGATAAATTGAATGAGAAAGTATATCATAATGTTTATCTTCCTCATTAGTACATGATGGTTTTGTTGATATACTCACACTGACCTTTTTGGTTTTTGTAAATGGCTGGATCTAGCAGGCACCAAAGTAACAGTGGATGTGAAGGAAAATTTGACAGTTTTTTTAGAAAGAAACTGAATGATATGGGAGCTACAATGAGAACTCTTGTGTTTATCCTCATCCAACTATCTGGAGTCATGATTGACCACATAAACCTTGGTTATTTCTCTAAGTCATCATATATGCGTGAAACAAATCCCTACGGAACTACAGGTAATAATCATAAAGGTAAGTGTGTTCAAAAACGTATGTGTCAATGATGTGGAAAGAAACACCTAGGAAAATGTTTCAAAGGGAGATAAATATTCTATAGATGTGGAAATAAAGGTCATAAAGCAAGAACATGCCATGGAAAAAGGAAGCATCAAGTTGACTCGAGGAAAGGGAAAGAAGTTCTTTATGAGAGATCAATTGAATGTTTTAAATGTGGTGTGCATGGTCATTATGCAAACACATGTCTTATGAAGAAGATTCATGAATGGGATCACCAAGAACGTACAAATATTCGTTTACCAATACCTAATGCCATTCCGATTGAGGATGAAGAAACTGACAATGACCAATCAAAGATATGGATTATTTCATAACTTTTGTTTTCCTATTTTGGAATCTTAGGATATGATTCATGATTTTGTTTGTAGGAAAGAAGTATTTCAGAATAAGTTGGAAAGGAATGGTTAATGGATCATGAAGAATTTTGAGTGAGTAAAAAGTCAACATATAAGGGCATTAAGAGTTATGGTGAAATTCTTATGAGTATTAAGTCTCTTTTGATGATGGGGTTACATTAGAAGACTTTTTATAGTATGTGTAACCCTGATGTTTAATATATGAAAATTTTATTCAAGGAATAGTTATCTGTTCTTTTGTGGACATAGTTATAAAAAACCATTTGGGTTTATATGATCCTTACTTTTGAGGTAATTATGGGATACTATATGTTATGATGGAAGTGAAAGGCATGAGATAAAATTGAGGTAAAATTATTTTATGGTTATTTTTGATGATTTTATCTCTTTTTGGGGAATTATTTGAGAATTATATAGTTTTGGAAAAAGGACAACACGCAGACCGTGTGACAACCCGACGCGTCAGACAAAGATGTGGTAATTGAACCCACAACCAAAGTGCGACTGGTATTTATCGCCTACCACTGGACTACATGAAGTCCCTGGTCAGTTTGACTAATTATTTATTTTGTTAGATTATTTTAGGAATCAAGAGTAAGTTTATTTTGGGTTATCTATGGAAATTATTGACCTATCATGGAGGATATGTGATTAGGTTAATTATTTTTCAATATGATAATTTAAGAGCAACTGCTGTTATTTGGAGATAAAAGTTAATTTGTACCTTGGAAGACTTTGTGATTAAATCCTTAAAATATTTGGGTTTCAATCTTAGTTTGGTTTACTTTGAATAATTTTATGGACAAATTGTTTATCGAATGGTCCTAGTTGAACTTTGGGTTTTGTTGGACAAATTTTGGAGATTAAGAATAGATTTTGTTTTTATAAAGGGTTATCCTTTTCTGGATTATCTGATCTTGTACTGACCTTTTTGGTTTCTGTTTTGGTTAAAGTCTAAAGACATGGGAAGTATATAGTTCTCTTTTTTGGATTAGGTGATTCACTAGAATTTGATTATAGTACTCTTATTGTGAACAAGTCTTTCTAAATACTGGTCTTTTGGAGAAAATATGAGTTTGTGTGAGGAATATAATAAAAGTTGAAATTCAACATGTTAAGTGATTATGTTTCCTTATGAATAAATTCCTCAATAAAAAGTAAATTAAAACAAAAATGTTGTCTATTAACTTTTCCTACCGGGGAATCGAATACTGTTTAACCCATCACAAGTTTTTGATTTTCTTGTGGTTAACTTTCTCCTAAACATGTTTTCTATCACTCTTTATCAGAACATGACCCTATGTTTTCTCCTCCATTTTCATTTTTTCCTACATGGAATCCTAGTATGGGTTAACTCTGGTGGCATCTGTACTTATCTTTCTTTATTTTAATGTGATTTTTTTACCGACTCTTGTTCCGATGTGGGACTTTCAATGAGGTTTCCAAGCTCAATTTTAAAAATTGCGAGGACGCAATTCCCAAAAGGGGGGAAGGATATAACACCCCAGGTAAATAAAGAATATGAAATTTTTATATTTATCCCTATTTGTGAAAAAAAAATGTTTTAAAGGGAACGCTATGCTCGATGGCGTACCCAATACGCAACAACGAGTTTCTTGGGAAACTTACGTTGCACTCTAGTAATAAAATAATATTATTTTAAATGGTTGGTAATGCATAGCCGTTGTAATGGAGGGAATGAACAGAACTAACTAAAAAATTATTATATATTTTTTTTCAAATATTTATTCTCTTTATAATAAATTTTAGAGAATTAAAAATGCGAATGAATCCAATTTTAAGCGTAGACACTCGAATATTTTTTTAAAGGTCGATTAACCGCCTTTTGATGGAGAACCTCTATTTAATCCACTTTTTGAAAATTTTATGTTTTATATTTGACTAAATAAAAATCTTCATTAGAACCAGGACATCAATATTTACTTTGTGTAAATTTTTGGTATTTTTTTGAAATAGTTCAATTTTTAATGAATAGTGAAAAATATTGTATGTTAATTCAAAACATCTTTTTAATCTAATTTATTTATATGACTAGATTATCTTTTTAATTGGTTTTAAAGTGAAATTAGAATATATTTTTACCATTTAATCCAATAGTTCTCATTGTAATTAATTTCACTTTGAAATCGGACTTAAACTAGTGTCAATCTTTTGATACTTTTTATTTCATAAAAACACGCTATTTGCTCTGACATCTGGAATTAATTATTAAATTAATTAATGCAACTAATAGGTTTTGAATTTTTTAAAACAGACATCATTTTTGAATTTGAAATATCAAATATAGCTTAGGGTGAATTTTGGGTAATTTTCTGAAAGACATCAATTTTTGATGAATATTGAAACCACTAAGTGGTACTTATAAAAACTGATTTTCCGTTTAAATGACATTTTTCCATTTTTGTGTTTTGAATTTAAAAAATCTGACAAACATGGTTTTCATTAAGAAGTAAAATGTGGTTCAATGAGATTAAAATAATTTTTTGGTGAATAGTAACTTATTAAGTTTTTAATCGCGATTAGAGGTAATTAGAGTAGTTTAAGTTAAAAATAATGTTTTAATAATATGAGATGAGCATGACACATGTCCTACCCTCATTGGATGTGTCATGTCTGACAAAGACAATCCATGGGTCAACTTGGGGACCCCATGGAGCCACTTTGGTTGGGAAATGACATAAATAACATTTTATTTAATATTAAAGTAAAAATGACACAAACAAGAAATGTTTTACTAAAAAAAATTTTAAATGGGGTTATACAAGTCATAATTTTGACTATAAATATTCTTTGGAAATATAAAAGGATTTCCTACATAACAGTAGTTTTATTATAATTTTTAGTCATTAAATAAATTATATTATTTTTGACATCATTATGATGCAGCGATGACCTCATTATTTAACGATTTAAATAAAATGGAAATACAAAGTAAAATATAATACCTAAAAATGTCAAAAACCTATTGAATGGGTTGATTTCGAACCCTTATCACCTTATCCTCAAATTTTATCAATGTGGGACCTTTTAAATACGAAATGAATTTTAAAATAAAGTTACATTTCTTTACTTTCCATGAGTGCCCCTCCTCTCCTCTTATAAAAGGCCACCACCTCTACCTCTTTACCAACACTTACAAAGCCTTTGGCTCTACCAACCCCTTCCCATTTTATCTTTACACTTCCATATCTTACTCCTTGAAGCCTCAATTTGTGCAGAAGTCTTCCCAAGGAAGCCTTTGAGCTCAAACCAAAGGGAGTTACCTGATTTTAATGTAATGTCTTCACTTGAGTCCTTTTGTTTTATTTTGCTTCTCCAACCCCATAAACTCTATTTATTCATTTCTTTTGTAACAACTATAGAATCATAAATATACTAGTATTTTTCTATATGAATGATTCGAGATACACGTACACACACCATCATCTAATGGTTAAAGAACATAATGTTTATGTGGTTGGCGATTTTTTTCCTCAAGAAATGATGATTGTTCAATATTCTTTTAAAACCATTAAAGGTGGACATTAAGATGTAACTATATTTATATATTATATATAATATGTTTATGTTTTACTTAAGATTATGTATTTTTCATTTATGGCATATCCTCTATGGTTACCATTATGAGTAAACGTGATATCTTCATTTTAGGAAGTGTTGACTACCGCCCCCTCAAAGTGATTTGATTCGTTAATGCCATATGTGGGACGTATAAAGGATTTAATTAATGGTATTATATATGATATTATACTGGAATTATAGTATACCTTTATATTTTTATGATTCCATTCTATAAAATATGAAATAGAAATGAAATTAGCGTTCATGCGTACGTCCGGCTTACCGTCTCCATGAACGGTGCATTTCATTTCTTACCTCTAAATGATTATGTAATATTATAAATGCATGTATATACTAGATATATATGATATATATGATATATACATAACGATTATAACTCTGGATATAATGGATACATGAACAACTTGTAATTATAAAGAGCATATTTTGACTCAAGTACCAATGATCGTTTAAACGACCGTGATTAACTAAAATAATTACATAGTGTTCATGACATGGTAATAAGTGATATATAAGGAATAATGAACTTGAAAAAGGTTATTAAGGAAGTAGAAATTAACTCATGTTTATTATTCAGGAGATTAAAGAATGATCGAGTCAAGTCGGACCCGAGGTAAGGGATCCTACTCCTCTCTTTCTTTTTAAGTACACTCTTTTATGTCATTCCTTTTAAGCTCGTCTTTATTATTATTGGGATGTTCTATTATATTACCCCTACACTAATTTATTTTTTCATATGATTAGTGACCTTATTTGATCTCATCAATCCATTTTTGGAAGCTTTAAGTGGCGCTGTTAGGCTGCCAAGTTTTCGTAAGGGATTTTTCATCTCACTTTTAGTCCTGGGAGATTTATGCTACATTTGACACCATTTCCTTTGAGTGGTGTATGTACTCTCCATTATTATACTCTTTGTGTAAACATACTTTCGTTTATTAGTATTTACATCAATGTTTTATAGTCCTTCTTTTAGGGGGTGTACGTTTCGAATGTTACCCAAATCGGTAAGGGAACCTTTCACCCTCCTCTTTTTAAAAGAATTCTTCTGTTATGTGTATTAATTTTCATAATATTATGTGGGGATATGTTATTATATATCCTTATTGTCTTAGATTTTATGTTCAAGTGATGGGATACCCTTTATCTATCTCATCAATGTTTTTTCTAAAATTTTATGTGACGCTGTTAGGCTGTCAAGGGAACTTCTTAACCCAATTTCTATTTCTTTTGGATCAACATGTAGTTATTGAATATTCCCTTCTTTAAATATGTGTGAATGAACTTTTATTGTTTTTCACTTAATATCCACTTATATTGGGTGCATTTATATTTGTCACACATAATTATGATATTGATTTATCCTTAATTTAAGGATACCATCTTTATAATGGATTTCATCTCAATTTACATTTCCATTGAGACTTAATTGTTGTTATGAACTAATTCACTCTTATATGGTGTATATACTGTCCTTTGGAATATTATATCATGAATCCCTTTATTCTCATGATATTATAAAGATCTGATTAAATTTTATTCCTCAATTATTGTATGCAAGTGTCTCTCATTTTGTTAAACACCCTTTAACTAAAATATCGTTTTAAATGTTTTAATGATTTATTCTTATAAATATTTCTCATTAATATCTGTGTTTTCAAAATGGTTTTAAGGATTTATTTATATGGATATTAATGGTTTAAAATGTTAAAATCTTAAAAGTGGTATGGGACACTTTGATTTAAAAATCTCTTTATTAAATGTTTTAAATGGTTTTGAAATTGGTTTTTAGAATGGATTCATTATTTCAATATCTTAAAATGTTATACTGTTATTGCAATGTGGGAATGTTATCTTTCCTTTATGCTTAAGTTATGTTATATGATTATGTTATGGTTCTTGGGCATTGTTATGAAGACGGGTGGTTCCGTGATAAACTAAGGGGCGGGTGACCCCGATATAGCCCTCCAATGCATTGGGTAACGTGAAGGAGTGAAACGTTAAGGTTTCTCTGAAGAGATTTAGGGAATATACTATGGTGGGTATTCCAAACGTAACCAAGAGGGTTACTCCCAATGTAATAATGTTATGAATGCATCAAATTACCTTTTATGTCTTATGATTCCTATGATTTATTCATGATTTGATTAGGTATGTTAAAGTGCCTATGTTTTATGGGTAAAGTATGATTTCATTCTTATATATATATGAACTCATGTTTCCTTTCCATGTCTTTTATAACCCTTACTGAGCTTTTTATTCTCATCCCAAGTTTTTTTAATGTTTTTCACAGGTCAATGGCAATGTACCTGATATGATGATAGTGTCAAGGAAGTGTCAAGAAAGAATCCATGCTTTATTTTTTAAATATGTTTCCGTTGATGGAAAAAAATGAATATTATCTTTTATGTAACAACTTTTTAAAAATGTGGAATGTAATGCAAGTTTTATGATCTAATTATCTAAAACTCTAAACCTGAAAAGATCTTCAATGTGTAATCTTGTAATAACTCAAGATTATGTAAGTTTTAAGGCTGGGGCCTTATAGTTGGTATCAAAGGGTGGTTTATATAAATTTAGAGGTTAGGGTAATCTTTAAGCATAAGTGACATTACCATAATGGTTAGGATTTCAGAAAGAGTCTTAGTTTTAGATAAATTGAATGAGCAAGTATATCATAGTGTTTATCTTCCTCATTAGTACATGATGGTTTTGTTGATATACTCACACTGACCATTTTGGTTTTAGTAAATGGCTGGATCTAGCAGGCACCAAAGTAATAGTGGATGTGAAGGAAAATTTGAAAGTTTTTTGAGAAAGAAACTAAATGATATGGGAGCTACAATGAGAACTCTTGTGTTTATGTCCCAATTCTATAAAATAATTCAATTTAATTATATTAAATATATAAAAGTCTGAAATATTGGATTCAAAAAAGGAACGCCATTAAAAGGCGCTAAAATTGTGTTTTTTTAAATACTTCTTTTACCTGAATAAAATGAATTTTTTTTATATTATATCTATTAAACACATAATATGGATTCTAATATTTATGGAGTATATAAAATTCCAAATTCATTGAATACAATTCATAACTACTATTTTAATGACTATTTTTCTAGGTCGTGGTGAGCTCGAACTCGGTGTTAGTAGTAGCGCAAGTTATTGAATTTTATTGAAGAGATAATGTACTATGAAATATTTGGGTGTTACATTTTCCCCTCCTTAAATAAAGTGCGTCCTAACAATTTGAAATTTTTCTTTGAAAATAAGTGGTTAAAAATAGAAAAATTCCTTTGTGGAAAACACACATCAGAAATTCAGTTAATAAAATTTAGTCTTAAGAAGTGTGAAAAGGAAATAAAAAATTCCCCACCAAATTATGATATCGATTAGAAGAACATTTTTGGAATTTAGAGACACGTAATTAGAGGAAAAAACATAAATATTTATTAAGAGTGATTTAGGACATCAACCACAATGACGCGTAAAATTGAGGGTCCCAAGGCCAGCAATCTATGATGATGTGAAATATCATCAGTCAACCAAAAATTATCATAAGAAGTGTTTTAACCAAAAAAAATAAAATCAATTTTTTATCTTCATCCATTCAAACCTTTAGATTTATCCAAAATACTTATGTCCAAACTCACAATCCAAAAATAAGAAGGAAGGGCACATAAAAACATGTGAATACCATTATCATGTATTGTCATAAGATACGGTAAAAAACTGAATAACTAGAAAACCATATTTGAATAGGTATGTACATCATTATTTCATATATAATACATGATATACTCTTTATATGGAAAAATGTTTTATACTCCAACAATAATATAAAAAACAAACAAATAATTAATTTTAACGTAGTCAAGAATATCTAATACCCAAATCAATCATATATTTTACCAAAATCACTACCTCAATATCAAGACCATATTATGATATATTTTACTCTCAACCATATATTTTACAAAAAAATCAACCAGCTATTGTGTCACTTTTCATGGTTCCACACAATCTCATGTTCTTAATGAAATAGTACAACATTAAAATCCTTATATACTATATAATTCTTATAACGTGCACATCATTAATACAATACTCAAATGACATAATACGTTAATAACAACATAAGAACTCTAATCATTCCCCTTCATCTACGGTAGTAACAAAACTTTATTATTGTCCCATAGTAGCATTTGGGGTTTGCTATAATGATTTGGAAATTGATTTGTGTAGTGTCCCAATTCCTCAAAGGTGAAACATTCTAAATTTGAATCCTTTTTAATACCCTTGAAATCACGTACAAGGTGTACTTTTTCCCCACACATATAACAAACACCCAATCCCTTCAAGGAATTACCATGTTGATTCTTTCTAGAGTTATTACATATAGGAAAATCCTTCTTTCCCCTCAATCCTTTATCCATATTTTTCTCTTCCATCCTTTTCAACTCGTTCTTCCCTTCAAATCCATAAGACTCAGAGAATTTTTTTACTTATCTTATAAACACATGAAACATTTTCTTTATATGATGTGAATACATAGGAGAATATTTCCCATTTAAATTTATTCTTAATAACAGGAAATATATGATCAGTATTAATCTTTTGATCATGTGTATTGTGGGAGTTATCATTCCTTCTACTAGGTTCCATTTCTAAACAATAGCATACAATATGGTAGTTTATGAATTGAAATGCATATTTCCAAATTTGTAAAAAAACTAAAGTAAATTGAAAATCATATGAATGTAATATATAATCATAAAATGTTTTCATTGAAGAATTATTACTCATAAATCCTAAATAATGGCTTGTAATGGAAATTAGAGTTATCCTAATTATATCCCCACTAGTATCGTAACCAAGGGTTTAGCAAGGCTCATTGTCGTGTACCAGGATACCCTGGGTCAAGCCCAAAACTCCATGTCGGAGTTTTCACTCTTAGGTACATCTATGCTAGAGCTGCTTCTACCTAATCATATCCATACATGGATGTATTGCTTGGAAAATCTATAAAATCTCTACACTAACAAAAATCTAGAAGTTGTTATATACTAATCCCCAACGCCTATCTTTGGGTAATGTTATCTTATAAGAGTTTATCTAAATCTATTTCCACTGTTGTTACTAATCTTCCTCTGATACCAACTGTAATGCCTTTCCGCTAGAAGCCCAGAGTCGGTGCAATATTTTAATACATTGGCATGATTACAATAAATCAATTCCCAAAATAATGATTCATTTAGAAGTTTTGGAAAATAGATTACATAAATGAATGTTACATTACTTATTAGAAAATAAAACCCAAAATAAATGATCCTTTGATAAATCCATTAATCACATAGCTTAACTAGGCTTATCAATCATAATACACTTATTGGAATCTTAGGAACAATAAAACATAGAAATAGGTGATCTCAACTGCTCAGTAAGGATAACAAAAGAGAAATAACATTCATAAATAAACATAAACATTTAAGGCAATGTATACGGCTTAATCAAAAGCCTTTTAAACATAAACTTCAGTATAATATGGAAAAGATAAATCAGATAATGCCATTTACATACTCACATGGATATTATACTAGTGGAATACTCTCATGTAACATCAGAATCCTATTTCATAAAATGGGAATACATAATTCCAGACTTTATAACCACATATTACAGGCCTTTTTCCAAGACTAAAAATAAGATTTTTACGAGGCCTTGTTCCAAGAAACTAGTTTTTCACATTAGACGTATCGATCCATCGAGGAGTTATAGCGGGTTACACCCATCACTTACTAAGTTGAATGCATTCCTCATATGAATAGGTTTAAAAATACATATACATTCATATTAAATCTATAATAAGAAATGTCAATACTTTATCCATAATCCATGAATGGTATAGAAATAACACATCCATAATCAAACATATCACAGAACATTAAATACAATATTGAAGATTTGAATTATAAAAAATCAACCTCGATCAAGAATAACATCCCGTAAAAGATGTTGAAATATTGAAAAAATTTCAGTAAAAAAATTGAGAGAAATATCCCATTTACATGAAATTATTAAAAATTCATCTAAAGGATGTCATTTAAATTATAGTTTTGAATAAATGATTCCCATAACACTTTGAAACTATTGAATCAAATTGTCATTTTAAAACATTCATGTCCTAATACATAAATACTAAATACCCATTTTGAAAACATGGACATTTATGAGAACGTGTAAGAAGAATAAATAATTAAAACATTAAAAATGATGTTTTATTAAATATATTATTAAAAATAATCACTTTGAAAACGTTTTTAAAAACATCGACATGGATAATCAATTTGTCCAAAAAGATACTTACGTAAAAACAACCATGGATAATAAAGAGATTGTGAAATTAACCCCTTCCATGTACTTTTACTTGTTCGAGGTAATGTTAACCTCTTTTATAATAGTTAAATCATTTTTATTAATTTATACAAGAACCATATACATTAATATGATATCATATATGATCTTCTAATATTTCTTTGTTAATATTATTTTAGTTGTATTGTCATTTTGGTTGTTATTTGATTCATTTTACTTTATATGCATGGTTACGAAATTCATATTTTTTATTAATAGGAAGTATTTTATTAATATAAAAAATTATATTATGTTAATAATCATATTTTTTGACTCATAAAATGAAAAGTAATCATGAATTATTACGATGGGGAATGAATCTCATCACGTTTATGGAGACGGTATTCCGTACATACACACGAGCGACAATATGATTATATTGATGGCCAAATAGTATGTAATTGGATGGTATATTATATATAAATAATAATTAAAATGTTATACTTATTTTTTTAAATATTTATACTCATTATTATACCTATCCAAATAATGATGTTTTTGAATACCAAACTACCCCACGACGTGGAGATGCTAAGTCGTACGTACATGCGTATGGTGACTTTGTCATTTGTAGGTTGGATAGAATAACTAATATGGTTGTACCATATTAATATTATAATCATAGTATTTAGAATTTAATAGATTTAATATTTTTATATTGAATCAACAAATAAAGAGGAAGTGGAAGATGAAATGAACTTAAAAGTTGGTGGTGAAATTATTACCTCTTCTTCGGGTGTTTCCTTTTGAGTTGATTTAAAAGTATCATTAAGTTGGCTTTATGATCAATGTATGTTCGCTAGGTTTATTTGAGGGAAGATGGGAGGATATTTGGTTTGGTGATGGCCGAGTCAAATGGCTTTGGAGGAGTGATTTAGAGAGAAGGGAAGGGCCCTTTTTGTAAGAGAGGTGAGGGTCATTTTAGGAAATGTTTGAAATATTATTTTATAATAAAATCCATTTAGTTTTATAATGTCTAAAAAATGATTTATATCAAGGATAACGTGGTTATGGGTCAGAATACTATCAATCAATAGGTTTTAGACATGTTTAGGTTACTATTTTAAACTTATATTTTAGATTTAACTCTTAGTTAAATAGTTTTACTTTAATTGTGTCTTCTTGTATTCAAACACTATATGGCTAATAAACATAATATAAATTTCCAAGAGAACATAAAATGGTTCACAAATGTATTATATGATATTATTTAATACCTTTTGATGAACCATATATTTTTAGGAATATTATATCAAACAATAATATTGTATTTGTTTTAAAAATTAATTTATGTCAATTTTTTCACTATTTGGTATTTGGTTTTTGTGAAAGTCATCACAACGTTATTAATTATAAAACGATAAATTGAATTAATAGTAACAAGTCATATTAACATAGAGAATTAGTGTATGTCATGAAAACATTGAAATTATATTTATTTTAATATTTATAATACCATTTTTTGATTAATTCATTAATAAGGTAATTATTACATTATCCTTGTGTCATAAATAATTTTAATTATATAAGAACTAAAAATTATAACAAAATACCATTATGTAATAAATTTTTTAGATTTAAAATGAATATTTATAGTTTAATAGATCAATTATATTTCACCTTATAAAATTGTTTTACTAAAAAATTCATTTTTTGTTATTTTTGTCATTACATTTGATTAATTAATATAAAATGTCATTATTACTCCCAAGTGGCTCCATGGGGTCCTAAAATCAACCCAAGGATGAACATGTTCGGACATGTATCTTCCAATCTGGTTAGAACACATGTTAGGGTAATTTGATATAATCTTAATATTATTTATTTACCAATAATTACCGGATTTCCCCTTTAACCATGGTAAAAAATATATTTACCAAAGTAATAATTCATAATGTCTAAAAACAAAAGATACCCATTTAATCAATTTGGACAACTATAATTCATATACTGAATCCATGTTTTCAAATTTAAAACTCATAAGTGGCACAAATTAATTTAAAATTAATTCCCGTTTTCCGAACAACAACAACGTTTTTAAGAAATAATAACTATCAAATGATTAACACTTGTTTATGTCCTTTTTAAACGTGAAATTTCATCTAATGGAATGATTTATATTAAATTACAAAAATATAATCTTATAATACATTAAAATCACTAAAATTCTTTATTTAACACAGTAAATTATTTATATTCAAGAAGTTGTTTTTAATTAAAATTTTGTATTTTCACTATTCATCAAAAAATGAAAGTGGTTAGAAAAGTACCAAAAAATTATCCAACATTTTTTTTATGTCTCAATTATGAAGAATAATTTATTTTCATTATATTAAATTTATAAAAGTGTCAAATATTGGGTAAAAAAAGTCTTTATTTTAAAAGGTGGTAAAATTACATTTTAAAACAAATACTTCTTTTCTTTGATGAAAATGAATTTGTTCTTATATTATGTCTATGAAACAAATAATATGGATTCTAAAATTATATAAAATATATAAAAATAAAAATTCAATTAATAATATACATACCCACTTTTTGAATGACTAGTTTGGTAAGTCGTGGTGCGCTCAAACTCGGTGTTGCATGTAGCACGTGTTATTGAATTTATTTGAAGAGATAACGTACTATAAAATATTAGGGTGTTACAATGGGATCATAAATCCAAAACTTGTTATCCTAATACCTTATGTTTTATTTGATGTGATGATATTTTTAATCATCATTGATGGAGGCATTTGAGGCTCTCAATTGTATACTTGTTTCTAATTAATGACCTCAATCACTCCCTATAAATATTTTCATTTTTCCGCCAGTTATGTGTATCTTTTGGCCACCTATGTTCTCATAATCTAGATCATAATTTTTTGGTGACTTTTTCATTTCCCTTCCCCTCTTTTTAAGACTAAATTTTATTAAACCATGTTATGAAGTGGGTATTCCATAAAGGTATTTTCTATTTTTAACCATTTATTTTTGAAGAACAATTTCAAATTGAGGGGATGAAATATATTGAAGGAGGGGAGAAGGTAACACCCCAGAATTTCATAGTATTTTATCTCTTCAATGTAATTCAATAACTCGTTCCACAAGCAACAATGAGTTCAAGCGCACCATGACTTACCAAACTAGCCATTCAAAAAGTGTTTTTGAATAATATTAACAGCAATTTTAATTCAATATATATATATATCTTATATAATTTTATAATTCATATTTTTAGTTACTTTCACATATTATAAGGTCAAATTCATTTTTTCTGGAAAAAAAACTATTTTTCAAAAAACAAAATTTTACTTCCTATTTAATGGATAATCCTTTTTAAGCCAAATATTTGACACGATTATATATTCAATTTAATGAAATTAAATTTTTCTTTTAAATAAAGAAATAAAAATTTATTTGAATAAGTTTTGGTACATTTCTGATAACTTTCATATTTTGATATACAGTGAAAAATACAAAATTTTAATTGAAAACTACATTTTTAATCGAAATAATATATATTGTTAAATTAATCAATTTAATGTTTTGGAAGTATAATTAGATTATATTTTTATCATTTAATATAATGTAGGTAATTAGATGTAATTTCACATTTAAATTTTAATTAAACACATGTCAATCAATTGATAGTTTTTACATTTTAAAAAATAGTTTTTTGGTTTAGACAACGGAAATTAATATTAAATTAATTAATTCAACTTTTATGTTTTTAATTTGATAATATATAATTCAATTTTTAATTCTGAATATCAAAATTAGCTTACGGTGAATTTTTTGTAGTTTTCTGAAAACATTCAATTTTTGATGAATTGAGAAAACACTACGTTATTGTCTAAAACCAAATTTTATTTAAATAATTATTTATTTTATATAAATTTATTTTAAGTCAAAATATATATAAATAATTCTTCTATATGTTAAATGTAAATATTTGGATTGATTTTATATTAGAATTAGATGTATAAATTTTTATAGAACTTTTTACCGTTTATTACCCTCCTTTTAAGAGCATTTACAAATTTGAATAAAACATAATTCTACTGCTTATGTTAGTCGTATTTCAAAAATATAAGAGACATGGGTGACATAAATAACTAAAATTTTGTTCAATAAGAAGTATATATTTTTCGGTGAATAGTATATTTTGTCTTTTATTTACCCCGTTTAAATATAAATTGTGTAATTAAAGGTAAAAATGATTTTATAATAACCCCAAAACTTGTCCTAATTCTATTGGAAATTTTATTTCGACCAAAACAAACCATAGGTATAAAATATGATCCTTTTGGTCCACTTGGATTAGATTAAGACATTTATTATTATTTTACATAAAGAAGAGTTAAAAGGGTAAAATTCAATGTTTAATAAATAAACCATTTATAATATAGGGTTACACCTAATATAAATTTAACTATAAATATTAATTAGAAATATAAAAATCATTCCTACATCATGGTATATTATTTATAATTTTTATACATCATATAATTAAATTTACATATGACACAATGATCATCAAGTAATTATCCTATTAAAGAAAGAATACAATAAATTGTATTGTAAATATTAAAAGAAATATAATTTCAATGTTTTTAGAAAATAAATGAATTTTATAGAAGAATATGACATGTTAGGGTTGATTAAATTTATTTTTTGATAATTAATCATGTTGAGATTACTTTTACAAAAACCAAATAGTAAATAACTTCAAAATTAAAATAAAAGAGTTTTGAAAAAAAATTATTAAATTATATAATATTCTAAAATATATATGGTTCGTCCAAGTGACTTATATGATGATATATATTTCATTAATGTACTACTTGGGGTACTTTTTTCATTTTATAGTATGTTTATTTTCCATGTAATATAAACATACAAGAAGACAAGGTAAAAGATAAACTATTTTACTAAGAGTTAAATCTATATGATAAGTTTAATATGTGGACCTCAACATGTTGAAATCCCATTGGATGAAAGGATATCAAGCCATACCCACCATAGATTCTATATAAATCAATTTTGAGCCATTAGAAATGGAAAATGATTTTATAATAAAATAATATTTCAAACATTTTTTAATGTTACCCTTACCTCTCTTATAAAAGGCTACATACCCTTCTCTCAAAATAACACTTCCAAAGACATTTGGATTGGACCATAACTACCAAAATCTCTTACAAACTTCTGTCACACAATCTTAGATTTATTACATTGTTCATAAAGCCAACCTAAAGAGCTTTTTTGATTGACTCAAATGAAAACACCTGAAGAAGAGGTAATAATTTCACCACCCTCTTTCAAGTTTGTTTCTTCTTCCACATCTTATTTAATTTTTTTTACAATACCAAAATAATAAATCCAGTACCTCCTACATACTGTGATGTTATTATAAATATGGTACAACCATATTAATTATTCTATCCAACCTATGAATTATAATGTCACCATGCCTGCATACAAACAACTTATCGTCTCCACACCGTGGTGTAATTTGTTACTCAACACTATGTTATTTGGTTGGATATAATGATGAGTCTTATGTATATAATTAATGAAAATAACATGATAATATCTATGTATAATTAATATAATGTCCAATTCCACACCTTTTAATCATTAAGAAAATGATATCGTCGTTTCTGTGTAGGTAGGTGTTACCGTCTCCACGACGCGATGAGATTCATTTACACGTCCACCATTCAATATTGAGTATAATTATATATATATATATATTATTAAGTATGTAATATATGGAATAATAATTCTACTATAGATATATATTCAGTTTTATTTATGTACATATATCTTATTTAATTACTTCTGTTCAATACGATATGAAATCGAAAACAACATTTATGCGTACGTACGGCCTACCGTCTCCATAAACAGCATTTTCCCTTTCATATATCTATCTAGAATACACATTTGTATTCTATATATATATATTAAACATAAAACATGTTTTATATTCTGAAATATTTTAATCATGATCTAAATGATATGAACAAGAACAACAAGTTAAAACATGTGTGATAAAGAAAGTGATTATTACCCAAAATGATTATTTAACATGGATATGATTATTAAATAAATAGTATAATGTTATAAATGAGACAATATTGAAATAATAAATATGTATATGGTTCTGGTGTAATTAAATAGAATATTATTGTCATTATACATGAGGTTAAACGTACCCTCGGCCAAAGGAATATGCAAGCTAAGTGTTATTTTCTAAATCTCATTATTATCTGAGATTATTTATGTGTAAGTATTATCTCAGAAATATTTAACATCATTACCGATATTTCGTAAAAATGTTTTATAAATGAATATTTATAGATTTTATGGGAGGTTCTATTTAACAAGATCATCATTTTAAATGTTTTAATGATTTGTCTTTCTAAATCCTTTTAGTAAATGCCCATGTTTTCAAAATAATTTTATGGACTTATTTATGTGGTCACTAATGTTATGAAATGATAATTCTTTTAACAATTTTCAATTTGGTATGGGACACAATGATTCAAAAATCTGTTTTAATTTGCATCCTTTATAAATGGGAAACGTTAAAAAATGTCACAAAAAGGGATATTTCTCTCAAAACGTTTTACTGATATTTTTCAACTATGTCAACATCCTTTTTAGGATACTATTCATGATTGAGATTGATTTATTACAATAAAATCTTCTATATTTTATTTAATTAGTTATAATATTTCTGACTGTGAATGTTCTATTTTTACACCATTCATTGTTTATGGTTAATGTATTGACATTTTTTAAGCATGCTTTAATAAAAATGTTTGTGTTATGTTTCACCTTTTTCATATAAGGAATGCAATGGACTTAGTAAGTGACAGGTGGAACCCATTATAGTTCTTTTATGAATTGTAGATCTCATGAGACAAAGTAGTGTCTTGGCCTAAGGCCTTGATAAAAAATTTATTTTTATTCTTGGAAGATCTCCATGACTATTTGGTAATTATATCCGGTGTTAGGAATTACCTTATTATGAAACTAGTTAGTACATGTGATTATTAGACTAATAGAATATAAATGTACATGTTTATGTGGTGATGTTTGATTCATTTTTTCAATATTATTTTCAAGATTAAGTTTTAAAAGGATGTTGTTTTTATTACACGTCTAGCCTTAAAAGTTTATAGATTCTGTCAAATAATTTACCATTACTAAGCATCTGAGCTCACCCCTTTCATATGATTTATTTTCCAAGGATTCCAATATGTGTAAATTGATTGATATGCATGGTTAAGCTAAACAGAATAAAGGTGTTCTAAATGAACTATTTATGATTTATTTTGTGTTTGAAATTGTAATGTATAGTTAATTTTTGTAAAATATTTTTCCAGACTGCTAAACTAATCAGCCTTTCTGTATTTGATCCCTTGTGATCATAACAATCTATTAAAATAAATCACCAGCTCTCGGATTATGTTGTGAAGGTCTTAAATCAGGGCTCTCCTACTATCTCATGCCAACGTCCCTAAGAATTTTTAACCACAATTTGATACATGTACCTCCTTTCGATTATGGTCAGCGGTCGATGCTCAATTGTTTGTTCATATTTTAGCCCACATGATTTTGATGATGTTTTTAAAACAAGGTCCACTCTCATTCTCCATCGTTACACCACAACCATTAAGAAATACATATTGGTTTTGTGATTCACATCCTCTTGCACTCCATCATGAAAAATTGTAATTCATACACTCTTGGTGTTTTCCCTCAATGCGCATTTGCGCATTAAGAGGACGAATCCTTAGTGTTGTGTCATTTGCATCTCCACACCATTCCCCCTTTCATTGTATTCCACATATTGAGAAGAACATATCCGTCCTTGTTTCCCTAATCGAGAACATAAAACGTGGGAATAGGGATTTTTTCATCGTTTACACCCATTTGTAAGAGTCTCACTTCTAATGGTCCAAGATCTAGGACCTTAAACAATGATCTCCATATGTCATTATCGTGTGAAGTTATACTACATAACATCATCCAGAACTATGTACAGAGTGATTCAAATCTTTATGGGATTCATAGTAATGCCCAAACATTTCATCTTCTGGTGTAGATAAGGTTCAACAAATTAACTCTAATGTTCGTCCTTTTGGCCATGAATCATATTGGATTGTGTGTTGTAGCGTATGTGGGATTATGTCTGCATTCACCTCTGGTTTGCAATAGCTCCACATCGTACTCTCCTTTTAGGATATAGTGTCTCCTACCTCTCATCGTACATGATGTTAAAATGCACTCTATGAAATACGTGGGGCTTGATTCCCATCTTAACGACATACATAAAAACACCTAGATGCTTCATCATTAGGTCCATCCCCATATCCTCTGATCGGTAATTTCCCCTTGGCCCATGGTTTCTCAATTGGTGTTGCCCATGGTGTGATCTGGGACATGTCCTCATTCACGTTATGTATGCCTTATCACACCATGTTCCTTTCATCTAGAACCTCATTCTCTTATATGCATCCAATCCATACGACCATAAACTAGGCTTCCTAGTCCCATATGACTTTAAACTACTACATATTTGTTGCACGACATTACGATGCATGCGATAGTCCTATCCTATGACCATAAACTATGAAACTATCATCCTAGATACTTGACGAGAAAATGACACATTATTGTTGTGTCCTCACCTGAGAGATCATCATGAATGGAATTTTTCATTCACCATTATATTTTCTCAAGGACAACATACACATGTATTTGTACAGAAAAAACTAGACTCCTCATATAGTTTTTTTACTTCAATGAAAAAGAGGAAAGAAAAGGAAAACATGATACATCCAATGCATCTTCTTCCCGTTCATGGGGCAGACCAGCATGGTGATTGAAGAAATATTTATGTCTATATTCCTGCCTTCATTGATTACGTGGGAATGTCCAGACATTGTGTATATAGGTTCAGTCCCATGTTCATTTGTCCTTCCCTCACCCCCATGGCCTACGTACTCACCTAGAACTATGAATGGTGTGTCTTATGGGACCTTTTCATCCTAAATCATGTCAGGATATCATTTCATGCCATACACACATCGATTTTGGTGATTTCCATCCTTTTTATCCATATGTCCTTACCACATGATGTTAAACTGCCTCTCACTCAAAAACTACATATAGTATGATTCCCATCCTTAGGGGATACATAAGAATGCCTGAGTATTTCGCCTCAGGTCCAACCATTGACCCTCGACCATTACCCCCTTAAAGGAATGCATGGTGTGGTGTCGAATTATTTTTTCCTCATTCACGTTGGGTGTGATTCATCACACTATACAAATTCCCTTAAGAAATTCATGTTCTCTTCCATATCGAATGTCATTAAGTTTCACAACACTCAAAAACAACGTACAACTAGATTCCTTCCATTGTAGGATACATAGGAATGCCCAACCATTTTTTCTCCCACTCCAACCCAAAGCTATGTATCCTTTTTTTATTTCTGGCCAGATGCCTCTAATGGATACACGCAGTGCCACATTAATTATTTTTTCTTCATTGATGTCGAGTTTTTATTACATCGAGTACCCCTTTAGGGGACCTGCCTCTTCATTTATCATCCTTACGACATGATGTTAAACTACAAGACACTTTAGAACCATGTATTGATTGATTACCATCCTTATGGAATATGTAGGGCAACTAAGGTAGTCCACCTCGGGTAATGCCCCAGGTTTTTTCAACACATTTTCCCCTTTCTCCTCTCAACTCCGCAAGTTTTCCACCTTAATTGGACAACTAAACATCTATTATCCCTCATCAACATTCTCTAATCCACAGTGGTTTAGTACCTTGAATATGGGGTTCTGTATGGATATACATTCATTCAATCTCCATGCTTCACACATCTCTTTGTTTGTGACTCCATCATCTTTCTCATCCGAAAGGACCCCCCCCCCTTACAGCCAGGTCCCTTAACAATAAGTCTCACCTAACATCTTGGGATAAAGTCCAAGAAGTTCATGAAAGAAATATAATACATGTCCTATGTCATGGATTTGTTTAGAGGATGACCCTAAATCATTTGATCCTATCCTATGTTACATTATATAGATGTTGTGATTCAAAAATGGTCAATAGTCATCCTCCACTGTTTCCCCAACCCCATTAGGCCCTGAATATTTGTTTCATGATTCACATCCATTTTCCATCAAATCATGTTCAGGTGGAATTTTAACACCCTCAGTGTTATCCCTTCGCACGCCCCTTTGCGCTGAAAAGCTAAACCGGTGTTGTGGGGTCACCATGAAATTCAGATCCTCATCCCTTATGGTGTGTTTCCATGTGCATTTAAGAGATTCCCTACAATTGCTTCCCACACCGATCATGTCTCATTAGGGAAAATAGATCTATGTAATATTTATGATTACATGGAAAACCTACACCTCCTTGTGGCCCTATATCTATGACCATAATCTAATATCTCTTTTATACATGCCATATGATGTAAAAATACTCATTTCTAACCCATAATATGCATGGATAGGTTGTAGGGTGTCTTCATTCAAGAATATGATTATTTTTTTAAGTATTGGCCCTTTTCCATTCCGCATTCAGAACTTTGTGTGGCTTAATTCTCTCCCATGTGAGATACATACTAATTCCCAGGTACTTCTCCTTCGGGTCTACCAACATCAACATAAACCCTTTCGCCTCCTCTTGGCCTATATTCTCCAAGAAGTATGAGGTGTAGTATGGATTTCATTGTACTCATTCACATCGGGTCTTCAGTAACCACACCACACACCTCTCTTGAGAGCTCTTGATTCATTATACGTATTTTCCTGACATAAAACAGCAATCCATCTTAGGTCCTCATTTAAGAGGTCCATCTAGAAATTTTTTGATCCTAATTCAGTCTGATATACTCACCTAGTGTGCTTTCATCATGATGGCATAACTCTGAGATTGATGGACACCATTTGAACAAGCCATCAATCCATCTCACACCTTTCATGCCCACTTATTCATATAATAATCTCCTTTTAGACTAGACGGGACCCCAAAACAACATGGATGCTAGGCCTTTTGGCTCACATGTTATCTCAGGCCAACATCCATGATGGTATTGGACAAATACTTCATGTCAGGCTGCATCATTTCTAGTTTGGTCATCAGATTTCCATCATTTTATTTCCTCGTTCTAAGAAAATTTGGTATGGACATATTGTTTAAAACACAGTCAATGGTTATCCTCTTCATCATTCTACTATCATTGTGTACCGAATATTGGGAATCATGATTCAATATTGTCATTCCCCTTTTTTCGGATTTATTCTAAAGCACAAGGAGTCAAATCTCTCATACAATAGAGTACGCGAGGAAGAACATTTTTTATATTTTGGGAACTCTATACTCCGTTAAAGAACCCTTGTTCATCTCCGAGACTCAGGGTTTTTATTCAAGGTCCAAATAGCCAATGATTAATCAGAACTCTCATGTGTAATATTAATCAATATTTATTAATCCCTTGATTCTCATACCAAGTATAACTCACGTTATCATAGAAAATTGATCATTGATCACTTCATGATCATGATTTTCATGCGCTAATCAAAAAAATAAATCAGAAAGTTTTTTATACACGCACTAAAAATAATCAAACAAGTATCAGAATAATTTTGAAAGTACATGTAAATTACAACACACCTGGATTTCCCCCTCAATAAAATTTATTGACCTCCTCAATAGAGCATCTCTACTCCACCACTCTTTATTTCATGTCCACCAAGATTTATCCCACCATCTAACCTCCTTCTCCACTTCCCTAGCCATAAGGTGTAGCTTATTAGCCCTGAATAGTGCTTGATCTATATTGTCTTGAATAAGATCCCTTTCACTGGTTTACTACAATAGATGATCTTTCATTCTATCAACCTAATCAGAAGAATAGAAATAAGCTTCATTTGGGTGTTAATAGAATAAGAGTGATCATCTATCTACACTCCCAATTTTTGGATCCCTTTCTCACCCACCTGAAGCCTCTAGATGACGAATGACTTCCTCTACTGCCATTCCACACTAATTCCATGTCTACAATCTTAGACCCTCAGAGTGATGTAATCTCAAATGAACATGTGACGACATCAGGCATCTACCCCTCCGGCACATAACTCATGTAGCCTTGGTAAAATTATTCCAACCTGGATGACCCACACTAATATAAGAGTTTTGTCAATGAAGCGCTTGATAAATTTTCCTGACCAGCGATGGATGGCCTTGCTATCCTCTTCATCTGAAGCAGTTTAATCCATGTACTCGTGATCAGTAGGTTTATACGCTAGAAGCATTTCCATGAATATGATTGTAGGATCCTC
The DNA here is from genome assembly GCA_963277665.1 of Viscum album. NCBI lineage: Eukaryota > Viridiplantae > Streptophyta > Magnoliopsida > Santalales > Viscaceae > Viscum > Viscum album. The sequence continues at coordinate 925,984,474 of OY728119.1, read as the reverse complement.
TCATGGTATTTATCAAGAAGGTTGGGCACCACGTTGTCAGGATGATCCACACTATCAGATTACACCTTGAAAAAATCATGTTCTTGGATGATAGTAGTCATGTTAGAAATCACGATCATCGTGGTCTCGTCAGTAGTGGTGTATGATTCCACAATAATCGACGCTCATCTTGGAAAATAAGTTCCATAATAATAGGTCGTCCTAGCTTGTCCAGCCAATTCCATTTGGTGAACTGCTTGTGCGATAATTCACAAATTCTAGTGGGGTGTGCTTGATAAGAAACAATTATGAATTCGTGAAAAGAACATGACGTATAGAGGTTTAAAAACATGTCATGCTCTTGAGTCGCTACTTTCAAGATCCTAGTATATGGACCCCCATATATGATCAGGTACACCACAGACTTCAGGAGAACCACACTGGGTATTGCAGCACTACAAGGCTCTACAATTACCATCACCCCCGATGAGGACCCTGAAGTGATAAGAGATATTTTTTCTTCTGTGGTTTCCATACAAGGCCCACATGCACTAGATAAATGACAAAAACATCAAATTTTGATAGTCCAACAAGGATCCATGGTGGAGCGATTTTGAGTTTACCTTTACTGAATCGATAAGCTCCTCTAGATCCCAGGTTGCTACATCATATTCAACTTAGGTTCTCCCTCCACTCTCATCTTCTACCTAAGAGGACTATTCTGATTTTTAATTTAAGAGGATGAACCCCCTTAGCTCAACAGTAGATAATAGTGGAAGGATCATTTGAATGAGTAGTACCCCCACCTGGTTTTTCAATTGACACAGCATACCCTGGGAGTGTACATATTACTCTAGCTTAGTGACATATCACCCCCCTTCAGCATGAGATACCCAAAACATGGGTTGGTCATGACCAATCTCTGATAGATCCATATCAGGGTGGTAGATGTGATCCCACATCTCTAACAGGGTGATGAATTTCTTGTCGACATCCCTGGTATCCCAGGACTTGTGACAGACGGAATCCAGAGGAATATCTATATAGCATGGCCACATCCTGGGGTCCTGAATGTATATCCTACGGAACCCTCTTGTGGCCCTTCTTTTCCTTTTACTCTATTCAGGTGGGGGCACCAGGTCCACATCTGCCACCTGCCTTCCAAATGGAAATGGCCTAGGAATCACCATCCCTTCCACAACCTCATTCCTATTGTGTGCATTAGATTGGATGTTGCAATGTTTCCTTCCCGCTTTCCAACCCCATATTTGAGATAGGGGAATATCCCTTCATTCAACAGATATAGTTTTCTACTTCATCATCTCCACTGTGAAAGCCAGATCCCATCCCTTAACATGTTCTTCCACCACTGAAATAGTAGTAGTAGGTGGGGGTAGTTCATTCCACATCTATCCAACCTCTCATGTGAACATAATCTGCATATGCCTCAACAGACACATGTGATCCTCATTTTGTACCACCAAGTAGAGTTTCGGGGTCAGTCTCTACATGCCCTAAAATTTCCTCTCAATGTATTGAGGGGTATACACCTCGCATATAGGCTCATAGTGCACCTATACTACCAAAACTGTACCCTAAAAATCCATGAGATAAGATGGATTTTCCCCATTTACCTATCGTTCATCGGTAAATACTCTTGTGCAAAGTGGGAATCGATGGATGTTGAATTCATCCGTCTTAAAAATATTATTCAGTTTGATCAGCAAATTAAGATTGGTCGGGAAGCTCCCCTCAGTATTCAAGATGGTCGGTAGGATGTATAACCTGAGAGGAGATATGGGGTTTAGATACTGGTAGACACTAATGTGAACCCCTATCAATCCATTCAGGAAGAGGAACCGTCCATAGACCCCTAGAAGCTTCCTCCCTTCACTAATGTGCCATATAACATTGTACTTCTTGGAAAACAAAGGGAACCTGAGATTTACATGCTCACCCACTACCATTATGGAGGCAATTAAAGTCAAACTCAGCCACATGCATGAGTTTATATCTCAGATCATAAGCATCCAACCATAGATGAGTGCAGAAATAATCACATCCATCCTATCCACCCATTGATTCTCTATCTTGATGCTATACCCCCAGATATTCCATTGGTTGTCCACAAGTATGTGCCAATAAGCCTTATCATTACTACATGGGGTTCCCTCCTTTGAACAAAATGAAGGAATTTTCTATAGTTTCATAGAAGCCTCTCCCACTTTAACAGAATTCCTTTGTTGGAAATTTAGGAAATTTCCAAACAACTGTTAGAATTGGACATCCTTCACAAACTTCTTGTCCTCTCATAGAACCAGGTCTATCAATTTCTTCGAAAACTGGGGCATCATCTCTTGAATTTACCATATGTTTCCCGTGAGGAGGAATTCATCATACATCTTCCCTTAAATTTGGATTCCAAAAATCTAGTGGAGGTCCCAAAGGTCAATGATGGCATCCCCATGGTGGAAGTGTAATGGGTGGTCATAGATGACCACCTACTTATCAACTAAGGAATGATGCTCTTCGGCTATTAGATATGAAATTGGGAATCCCATGATGCTTCATATAATCCTACCTGCTTCAGTTCTGCCCCCAAATCCTCATCAGATGTATATACCCAGTAGGCCGAGTCTCAGACATCCATGAAATTTCCACCTTAGTGCAGGCCCCACTCAACTATCCACCCCTTATCTGGGTTCCCCACTGCTAACATTAGAATGGTTTGATATTGTAGGGGAGATTATTCAGGCTGAAACACTTTCCCATAAATATTGTTAACATGATTTTAGAAACAATCTTCACTAACAGCCATGTAATCCTCCCTGGTGTGGCTGACCGCATCCCTAAACCACTAGTGTGACAGGGAGTGCACCTAAACCAGTAATCTAGTTTATCCCTACATTCCTTGGGGATTAAAATGTCATCTCTTATTCTGAATCCATATAATGAAATCATTTGAAATACCATGTAGTTCTCCTGGATCTCCCACAGTAACTTTGTTATGGATTTGTAATCTGAATGACATTGCACACAGACTCATATTCAATGAATTTTATCCAAATCTTCCATTAAAGTGGAATCTTGATCAACCTCATGAGAGACTTATGGGATGAACATCATGTTCGAAATATTCTTTTGGTACTTTCTTCAGAGGGTGCAAAGCTTGGATATAAATCTCGGTCGTGGTGCTCGGTCGCATTGCTCGCCCACATAGCACTATCAAAAATCTCTTGTGCAAAGGCATCGTGCGGGGATTAACGGTCATGGATAACTCTGTCGCATAGTAGGGGACTTAATGCGTGGGGTGATTCAAATAAAGATCAATGTGTGACATGCGCGCGAAGCTACGTTTCAAAGCACTGGTCCGTAGATTCTGGTTTGCAATGGGCGGTCACTCAGTCGTGAAGTATTTGGAAAAAAATAACAAAGATACAATGCAGATCCATGGGTAAGAAAGTATGGGTCATCACTATTTATTTATAGGTGATGACCCCCGATCCTCTCCGGGTGTCTTAGCTTTCTACCATACATCCAGTCGCACTTGGCAGTGAACTCCTTCATCTTCTAAAAAATAGTGCTTTGGGAAACTTCACGGTGAATCCACTTCGCACCATACATGAATTTTAGATATTTTCACTTAGAATCCATCCATTATTTTTCCTCAGATCCCATTCTAGGGGGTTATTTATTTGGATCCAAAATCTACCTCGTGCAAAGTTGGAAGATAGGTTCATTGGAAATAGTTCGAAAAGTCCTGCATCGCAAAGGTTCCACGTGGAGGGGAGGCCCTCTCAATGGATTCCATGGAGAATTCCCTTTTATACACCCACCATGAAGGATGCTAAGAAATGATGATGTACCACTTCTGAAAAGTGTCATCTTGTGTTTCCTTCAATGTGCCCTTTAAAGTGTGATCCATTATCCACGTTCTCCAAGGAGCGGGAACTTCTCTGCATTAGTCATGAAGAAAACTGACGGACCAAGACATGATTTTGAGAAACATGACTGCATCTCCCTCTGGTCTTAGGGTGTGAATTACATCACTCCTCTTTCTCTTCTATTTGATCCCCAGAGAATCTATAAATACATGTCATACCATACTCTAAATAAGACCAAACCCTGGACTTTCGTCATCCGGCTCACAAATAACCAAGCACTCTTTTCTCTGCTAGCCACCAGAAAACATGAATCATCCATGGAACATGATCATTTTGAATACCTTTCCCTTTTCTCAAATTTTTTTCCTCTTCATATACGGATTAACTACTCAAATCCTATGGTCCATTTCAAAGGAGGGAGACACCGTTTTCTACTTGGAATTTCACAAAGCATCCAATCTTTGCCAAGCACCGTCTAAAAACATGTAAACTCGATGATTAAGCTAGGTTCATGGTGCTCTGTGAGCCTAGGTGCTTGTCGTGCCTCATTGCTCTGTGAGCGTCTGATATCTACGAGCCTCAGTGCTCTACGAGCCCCAGTGCTCCGTGATCCTAGGTGATGTGCAAGCCTCTGCGCTCTGTGAGCTCTGGTGCTCAATGATCTGGAGTGCTTTGTGATCCTCCTCTCTTTGTGCCCTGGTTAACCGGGATCTACGGTGCCCTGCACACCACTATGCATTGCGAGCTCTGGTGCTTTGCGATCACTAGTTCCATACAAACCTATATTCTCTGGGAGCCCCAGTGTTCCATGATCTCGGGTACACTACGAGCCTCTTTACTCTGTGAGCCCTAGTGCTCTACCCCTCCTTTTGCTCTGTGAGGCCCTCTACTCTGTGATATCCTTTTCTTTGTTACCCCATAAGAATTGTGAATCCCATATCATTTATTCTTCTTGATTCACAAACCCTTCATCTGATCGGTCCTACAGGATTTTTCGGGGTAATTTCATTGTCACATGGATGGTTCTTCTTGTTGTGTTGAATAGCCTCATTCATCTTCTCCTAGGAACGCTAACTCTTAGAGCATCTTTGCATATCCATAATAACATGATCCCCTCAATGGGTCACTCTGTAATATCGCCTCACCATGACATTTCTAATGTCTTCCAATGCCCAATGGTGGGATGGTATTGCTCATGTATGTCCTTGGGGTGTAGAGTCAACACACATCATCTGAGTTTCGGAACATTAAACATCCATGTATCATCTTCTAAGGAAGATGAAGTTAAAATATGGCATCTCCTCATGTGATATAAATGGGATTCCCCATCTCAGACATTCTCTATAACCACTTGTCCCTACAGGAGTGAAATCTTCATCCCATGGAATGAGAGCCTCCTTAATGGAGTGGCGTCTGTCCAAGGTGAAATGAACACATCTTGGTGAATTCCCATATCCTTTCTTACGCGAGGTATCATCCTTGCTCCTCCTATCATCTTTTGTGTGAAAAAAACTAGAGGATAGGAGGGAACTGGGACCTTGGATACCTCGTCCTCCTCCCTCGAGGATTTTTCTCCATCGGGCCTCTATCCTAAAGTAAGTCTCAATCTCCATCTCCATAGGCCACAAACCACCCATAATACATGCTCTATTCCTCAGGGACAAAACTTTTGTGTTGTGATCATTAGTTAATTGTACCTGTTGATTCTCACATAGATCATGACTCACGTGGGTTTAAAGTAAGCACTAACCACAAAATCCTTACTGGGATACCTTAGCACTCAAGCCCCAATCTCCCCATTACGAACTATGTGGACTTTGATACTTTTCCGCTTTCTGGGAAAGGTACATAAGAATCCCTATATAGGGTTTAAGACTTACAGCCATCAATCCCGACCATTTCACATCGTCCCACCTTCATCCCACATGACATCAAACTGTATGCCCATTTTTCATCCTACATGACGCTAAACTATAACTATTGGATATATTTGGGTTTGGATTCTTGTATTCTACACTTGGTACATTGGATGCCTTCATGAGGTTCAACCCCAACCAATAGTAAGCCATTGTAGTCCCCAACCAATGGTAATCCTATGTAGTCCCCAACCAATGGTGAGTCGGTGTATTCCCCTTTGTGGCGATCCAACTATCTGGTCCACCACTTGAGATTTAGATCAATCTTGGGATGCTAATCACGTGAATGCCCCTAAATCATCTTTGGGTCACTGTCCTCATCGTACACAAAAATCATTTTCCACAGAACTATGTGGTGTTTAATCAGTATCTCCATGGAATTGTACATATGAATCCTCCCTGAGGTTCAACCCCAAGCACCTATAATCCTCGGGGTCCCCTATGTTAATACCAGCATACGTGGTCTATCCCAGTGGATTCGGACCAACTCATAGGCTGGTAACCTCACAAAAGCCCACAACATGTCATATGATAACTGCCCTCAACACACACCCAATATTATATAAACCATTTTAAACTACATGGACTTTTATTTCCCACTATAGTAATACGTAGAAATCCCCTTTGAGGTCCTAGATCAACAATAATATCACGTTCATGGAGACTCCAACTAATTCTCCACCTACTTCATTCACCCCTCCACCATTCATCCTAATTCTTACTCAGTCCGCCATATCACTGTGGTATTTCACCATTCTCTCATGAAACTAATCGTGCATAAGCCACAAACAATCCATAAACATCCAACCAAGAGTGTCCCCCTTGAGATGGGCCTCTGTCCATGAGTAAGCTCCAACATGTCTCTATGTTTTTGTCCCCAATGTATAGAATTATTCATCACCCCTCCGATCTATGTGGGTTTTGATCCTTGTCTCCCTGGACATGGTATGTTGTAAACCTCCCTGAGGTTCAATCCCAACCAACAGTAAACCATAGATTCCCCATAATATATCCCTAAGAATCCTCATAGCCTTTTTCATTGGGGGTCTTGATCCGCCAATCTATTAGTAAACTCATGTGATCCCTCTATGGGATATACCCATCTGATTCACTCCCATCGGTGTTTTGATCAGTCTGATCCATCTCATCGTGATGTTGAACTCGTGGAATATAAATTGTAAATCATTATATGTTGTCGAACATCTAAGAGGAATTCACATGGAATAGAATTCACCACACACGATGAGGGATTCCTCAGGCTTTCGTGCCCTCGTGAAGCCCTATATTACATGACGGATACCCATACACACCATTGTTTCTGCGTCAAGACACACCAGCGATGTCAAACCTGACTATTCCCCAAAAAGAAGGTTTCTACCCTAACTTGACGCCTTGGTATGTCCCGATAGAAGAAGTTTACTTAACCAACTTCCACAATGATATGGCACTAAGAATAGTTTAATAAACACCTCTTATTGTATATCGGAGACCTGGACTAGACGAAGAGTTCTAAGGAGGAATCCACATAAGGAGGAACTAAAATACAGTCATCCACTTTAATAAATGAAAAAGTGTCCCTGAATTGGAATGGACTATGCCCACCATTGGAAAGAAATAATGAAGGTCAACAATCAACTTGTCCTCCACAAACGGATGTATGCCCTAGAGAAAGAATCAAGAAACAATGACTATAGTGGACTCATTATGAGAAATGTATGGAAGATTGAATCACCTCAATAAAATATGATTCATAATGAGTTGAGGCATTAATAACTTTTTAATTGTTGTTTCACAATATTTTTTGGAAAAATTGTAATATTTAGATGAAATGGGTTATGAAACGTTCTATTTTCAGTCAAACCCCCTCTCTCCTCCTCACAATAATCCAACATGTATAGGATTTCATCTTTGATGTTTACATTGGAAACATGAATTGAGTTCTTCAAATATTCATTCCTTATTTATCTAGTCCATTATTCGTTGTTAAATATTTCTTAGGCAAAGTTTTTTGGGAGATTATTTGAGTAATTATTGGCATAAATTTGAAAAATAATTGTATTTTGATCAAAGTGGATAAAATATTTTCTATGATGATTAGTTTACACTTTAGAACATTTTACCACAATAGGCACATCACCTTATGTATCTATTCCTTTTTTCAATAATATTATTGAAATTAGTGAGTAAATGGGTTCAACAGTTAGATGAATTTGGTTAAACAAAACTAAATGGGATCATAATTGGTTTAATATTTAAGTTTTGATTCATATTTATTTGTGATAAATTTGTAAATGAGTTTTTATAAAATTATCACATAATTTATTAAATTAAATAAATACATAAAATATAATAATAATTTTTTATTTTCCCTTTATGGATTGAAAAATGAGCATAGGTGTTAATATAACCATGGATGATGTAACACCCGAGATTTTTATGAGTAATATTTTGTTTTTTATATATCATCAAAGGAATCTTTCACTACATACTAGCTTGGCTTACTTTACACGCAATCACGACCTTCCTCGATAGCTTGTGTCGTACGCAATACCGAGTTTCACCAAATAACGATATGCTATTAAAATATTATTAAAACTAGCCGTTATGAATAGTAATAACCACTTTTTTAAATTTTATAAATTTTATTTTTTAAAATGGACTTCATTTTTGGATTCGGAATACCGAAATTAGCCTAGGGTGAAATTTTGGTATTTTTCTGAAAACTTTCAATTTTTGATGAATAGTGAAACCACTAAGTGGTAGGTTAAAAAACTGAATTTTGTATAAAACTTAATTTTATCGCTTCTGTGAATGGAATTTCAAAAATCCTAAAGACACGGTTAATATCAAGGACTAAAATGTGGTTCAATGAGATGAAAATAATTTTTGGTGAATAGTAACTTTTAACTTTTTTTTACCACGGTTAATAGTAAATAGGGTAACTAAGGGTAAATATGATATTACTATTACCCTAACACAAGTCCTAATTCTATTGGATAAGTGTAATTCGACCAAAAACTACCTTATGAATATAATATGACCATTTAGGTCCACTTGGATTAGATTATGACATTTAATATTATTTTATTTAATGAATAGTTAAAATAGTTAAAATCAAAGTTGAATAACTAAAACATTTTTAATATGGGGTTATACATAAGTTAAATTCGACTATAAATATTCATTAGAAAGCGAAAAAGATTTCCTACATAATGGTATTTTATTTGTAATTTTTAGACATTAAATAATTCAATTTATTTATGACACAATGATGATGTAGTAATTATCTTATGAATGAAATATTGACATAATTGATGTTATAAAGACCAAAATAAATGTAATTTGAGACTTTTTATGAATTCCACTAATTTTCTAGGTTGCTATGATATATTAGTGTTGATGTAATCAACTTGGTGCGAACATATAATTCTGTTATGACTTTCACAAAAATCATATATCAAATAGTGTCAAAATTGACACAAAATAGTTTTTAAATCAAATATTATATTATTAATTGTTATTTTATTTCTAAAAATCTATGTTTCGGCCAAATTACTTAGATAAGGATATATATATTAATAATAAACAATTTGGGGTTCGTTTTGCATGTTATAGTAAGTGTATTAACCATATAGTGAAAGAAAACAAAAAGACACGGTAAAAATTAAATTATTTAACTTAGAGTTAAATCTAATTGATAAGGTTAACATAATACCCTAAACTTGTCGAAATCATATTGGTTGATAAGATTTAGACCCTTACCCACTTTATCATCGAAATAAGACCCTTTGGAACCATTATACACCGATTTTGAATTTAATATAAAATAATATTTTGAGATATTCCTAAGGTGCCCCTCTCCTCCCTTATAAAAGGGAACCTCCTCCCCCTCCTCCTCAAACCAATTTGAGCACTCAAGCTCGGCCAACCCCTGACATTTTCTCCTCTCCACTTCCCTAGAACAATCCTAGAGGTCCTGGTCTTCTTCAAAGACCAATCTTAGTTCCCTAATTGGAGGATTCAAAGAAGCGTTCCAAAGAAGAGGTAATATCCATTACTGATCTTTTCAATTTCTTTCTTCTTAAACTTATTCTTCATTAGTTGTTTCATGATAAAGTAATAAAATCAGTATTACTTACATACTGATATGTTATTATAAATATGAAACAACCCTAATTCACCTTCTATCCATCCTATGGAAAAATGAAATCACCGCGCGTGCGTACGTACGGAATACCGTCTCCACGCCGTGGTGTAATCTATTTTCCACTATCACTTTACAAGGATGGGTATAATGGTGTAATGAGTAACTATTTATGATTATTATAAATTAATATTGATACTGAAATAATATATATATATACTCCAATACAATTCCACGATCATAGGAACGATATCATCACTCGTGTGTACGTACGGAATACCGTCTCCACGATGTGAAGCGACTCGTTCTACATGATCATCATTACATAATAATTATATAAATGAATTGAATGAATAAATATGATATATGTTACACTAATACCATTCTGGATATAAGGTATCTATAAACATAAAAGAATAATAAGAATTTATTCGGCAAAACACGCATAACAACAAAAGGCAATAAAAACCCGAGTAACAAGTAACAATGAAATATTACTAACAAGAAGCTAAGAATATGACCATATATGATATCATATCAATATTTATGATTCTGGAATAATTCAATAACATTATTTAAACCATTATACAGGAGCTTCGGACACGTACAAAGCAAATCAGACCTAAGGTAAGGGAAAATACCACAATCTCATTTTTATCTGAGATTGTTTATTCGTAAGTATTTACTGGGGTGTATTTTATCATCCACATCCATGTTCCCTAAATATGTAATATTGTTTCCATCCACTTACAATAGTTTAAATCCAATTTTACCCTTCAGTGAGTTTTTAGTAAAGAATATGAAAGGAATCTTTTGTCGTTTTTTTTTCGTACGAGGTACTTTTTGACTTTTCCGACAAAGGTACGAAGAATGTTTTTTTAACTTATACGGCATGTATGGATTTTTAAAACATTATTTCCAAGAAGATTACTTTACAAGTTTTCATGTTTATTTTTAATCAACTTCTTTTATTTTAAAGTCGTATGACATGTTATGAAAGGAAAAATGTTTTTTGAAGAAGAAAGGATATTTTCCTCAAGAATGGAGTTCAAGTGTTTTATCAAAATTATATTCCATCGATGATAATAAAGGGTTCTATTGTTATCCATATTATTACATTGATTTGATCATGTTTTGATTGAATTATTTTTATGAATTCCTTTATCTTATATGAATTTTTTTATGATGTCATGTTGTTTAAGAATCCCATTTTTATTACATGGGTTACGCTATGATGTATGGTTTATGATTATGCGGCACACATAAGAAAGGATTCATTATGAGATGGGTGGGACCTATATCTCCCTACAATGCATTGGGTAAAGATTTTATATCTCATGAGATAGACATGGCTGGAACGGTAGGTTATACCGGTTCAGTGAAACAGGACTGGAACGAGGGTGACTCGGTTCAGAAAGGGACTTTGTCCACTAAGATAGTCTTGGAAATGAGTCATGACTAACAAGAAATGATTTTCCATGATTATGTATGCATGCCACAAAGTTTCACGTTTTATGTTATGATTATGGGGATCTCATTTTCACTTCTAGGATTTGTTCCATGTTAAGATATTATGATCTCTTTTGCAGGTTATGATTTTCAAAAAGATATGATATGATTTTAATTTCCTTTATTTGCCCTTGCTGAGGATTTGAGCTCACCCTTTTATGTTTTCTTTTCCCCAGGTCAGGAATATGGATATTAAGTAGAATATGCTAAAAGGGACCCTAGATATGATGAAATAAATGGGAGACACTGTAGATGATTTATGAACCAGTTGTTTATGTTTTCTCAGTTTCTAAAGACACTATACCTTTACGGTCCTTTGTGATTTTGTCATATGTTGTAATAAGTGTGCTTCAATTTTGAAGTATTAACAATGTATGTAAAGTATGGGTCGTTATAGTTGGTATCAGAGGAAAGATATAGTCAACCTTTGGAAACTATGATGTGAAAGTCTTAGTAAGAACCTTAAGGATGAGTCTAAGCATAGAACAGAATCTTAGTGTTTTAGAAATGGCCATGAATACCCTAGGATAAGACCTTAAGTGTGAAATTTTATCCTTGATTATGTGGTTTTCCTATTATAATTAGTGTTTCTCACACTATTCTTCTGGGTTTTAGTCAATGCCTGGAACCCGAAGGAACCGTGTTAATGCGGAATGTGATGGGAAATGCAATGATTGTCCCCCTGAGCAACCAAACGATATGGGAGCTGGAATGCAAAATCTTGTATCCATGCTCACACAACTTTCTCAAGATATGAATCATGCAGGACTTCCAAACGAGAAAAGGAAGGAGCAACATTCTGTTGAATCCTTCATGAGGCAGCGTCCACCTTCTTTTAGCGGGTCTACTGATCCATTAGTTGCTGAACAATGGATTAGTACTACTGAAAAGATATTTTCAGTTCTTCAATGTTCTGAACATGATAAAGTCATCCTAGCAGTATATCGTTCGAAAGGAGATGCTGATCAATGGTGGAATCTTATTAAGAATATGAGGCAAAGGGATGAAATTGAGTCTATGGAATGGGACGAGTTCAAGAACTTATTTTTCAATAAGTACTTCCCTCATATTCTCCGAACAAAGATGGAGAAAGAGTTTCTTGAACTGAAGCAAAGGGATGATGAATCTGTTGGTACCTATGAAGCAAATTTTACAAGACTTGCAAGGTACGCTTCTGGTATTATTATCCAACCTGAGAGTAAGATCGATCGATTCTTTAGTGGCTTAAAACCAAGTCTTCGAAGGGCGTTAGCCATAAGGGACTTCAATAGCTATGAGAAAATCATTTGATGAGCTCTCAAAGTCGAGATGGAGATTGGATTAACCCATCAGTCACTTGGGTTTGATAAGAAGAGGAAGATGGAATTCAAATTAAAATATAAAGAGCACACTAAAAAGAAGATGAGCTTTCCCTTGCGCTCAAAGTGTGGAAAGAAACATGGAGGTAGTTTTCTTAAAGGGACAAGTAAATGTTTCAAATGTGGAAAGGAAGGTCATCGGGCATTTGAATGTCGTGATAATGGGAAGAAGATGTCTAATGATGCAAACAAAGTTAGGGATACACAAATGAACCTACTACACTTCAATGTTTCAAGTGCAAGGAGATGGGGCATTATGCAAATCAATGCCCAAATCCAGGGGTTGATGATTATGGTCGACGTCAACAAAATCTTAAGGCTAAAGATAAAGTAAAGTCGCATGCAATTTCTATCATCGATGTGGAGTACGATAACGAAGTGGTGAAAGGTACACTTACCATCCACTCTAAAGTAGCAAATGTTTTATTTGATTCTGGATCCACCCACTCTTTTATTTCTGAAATATTTTCTAAGGGTATCACCGTACTACCTCAACAATTAGATGTTGAGTTAGCTGTGACAAAACCTAATGGCACAACAGTCGCATCAAAAGTTTATAATTCTTCTCCGATCGAAGTTTGTGGGAAAGTGCTTTCTGCAAATCTTGTGATCCTTCCTTTAGTGCAATTTGCTGTGATTCTTGGCATGGATTGGCTTTCTCTACATGGAGCTCATATCAATTGCCAAATAAGGGAAGTCACATTTCATATTCCAGATCAATTTACGATCGTCAATCAATGCAAGGATGAACATAACCTTCCAGTGGAAATATCTTCCATCTTATGGGTATTGATTCCACTAAATGAAGGTTATTTATCTCAAATGGTTGGTGATAAACTCACGATTAAGAATATTCCCATTGTACGAGAGTTTGATGATGCATTTCCGGAGGAATTACCGGGTCTTCCACCAAATCGTGAAGTTGAGATTTCAATAGAACTCATACCGGGCGCTTTGCCAATTTCAAAGACACCTTATAGAATGGCCCCAATTGAGTTGCAGGAATTGAAGAAGCAACTCCAAGAGAATCTTGATAAGGGATTCATACACCCTAGTGCGTCACCTTGGGGAGCACCTGTTCTATTTGTTAAGAAGAAATATGGATCAATGAGACCCTGCATTGATTATCGAGAACTTAACAAGATCACTATCAAGAACAAATATCCTCTCCCATGCATTGATGACTTATTTGACCAACTACGCAGAGCTCAATACTTTTCCAAGATTGATCTTCATTCAGGGTATCATCAATTAAGGGTCAAAAGGGAGGATATACCAAAGACGGCTTTCCGTACAAGGTATGGACACTATGAATTTATAGTGATGCCATTTGGTCTTACTAATGCCCCTGCTATCTTCATGGATCTAATGAATAGAGTCTTTAGAGACTATCTTGATCAATTTGTGGTAGTCTTTATAGACGATATTCTTGTCTATTCAAAGAGCAAGGAAGAGAATGAAGATCACTTGAGAATTATATTAAAGACCCTGAGAAAGGAGAAGCTTTATGCCAAATTTACCAAGTGTGAATTTTGGCTTCAAAAAGTTGCATTTTTGGCTCACATAATCTCAAAAGAGGGGACATCTGTGGATCCATAAAAAACAGAGGTTATCGAAAGATGGTCAAGACCAACAACAGTAAATGAGATCTGAAGTTTTCTTGGTTTGGCTGGATAATATCGACGTTTTGTAAAGGATTTTTCATGATTATCTAATCCACTCACCAAGTTGACTTTGAAAGGAGTTAAGTTTGTTTGGACAGAGGAATGTGAAGAGAATTTCAAGGAGTTGAAAAGAAGGTTATCCAGTGCACCTGTGCTCACACTGCCTTATAGTGGAGAAAGGATTGTGATCTACAATGATGCATCCAAGAAGGTATTGGGGTGTGTTCTTATGCAAAATGATATGGTGATAGCTTATGCCTCACGACAGTTGAAAATACATGAGCAAAATTACCCAACTCATGATTTGGAGTTGGCTGCGGTAATCTTTGCATTAAAGATTTGAAGGCATTACCTTTATGGTGAAAGGTGTGATATTTATACTGATCTTAAAAGTTTAAAGTATATTTTCACACAAAAGTAGTTGAATATGCGTCAAAGAAGATGGTTGGAGCTGATTAAGGATTATGACTGCTCAATCCATTACCACCCTGGGAAAGCAAACAAGGTGGCAGATGCATTAAGTCGACAAGACCATGCTAGTTTATCCATGATGAGGATCACAAAAGATCCAATATTTATGGATTTACAAAGGATGGATCTTGGAATTATAATGAAAGAGGAAAAATCTTATCTTTCTCAAATGAATGTTCAACCATCTATACATGTGAAGATTAAAGAGGCACAGAAAAAAGATGACGAGTTACAAAAGAAGGTGAGAAATGTTCCTGAATTCAACCTTGATTGTGATGGGATAATAAAGATCAGGAATCAGGTTTCTGTTCCTCCCATCCCCGAATTAAAGAAGGAGCTGCTGGATGAGGCTCATAGTTCATCATTCTCTATTCATCCTGGAAGCACGAAGATTTATAGTGACCTGAAAGAGTACTTCTGGTGGGATGACATGAAAAGAGATGTTGCTGAATATGTCTCTCGATGCTTGGTTTCTCAACAAGTTAAAGCTGAGAGACAAAAGTCTAAGGGGATGTTACAACCATTACCCATACCCGAATGGAAATGGGAAAACATCACTATGGACTTTGTCACAGGACTTCCTAAAACATCCAAAGGAAATAATGCTATTTGGGTCATAGTTGATCGTCTTACAAATTCTGCACACTTCATTGCTATTAGAGAGGATTTCTCTCTAGATCAGCTTGCCAGGATATATGTAAAGGAAGTGGTAAGATTGCATGGAGTACCACTTTCTATTATATCTGATCGGGATCCGAGGTTTACCTCGAAGTTCTGGAGAAGTCTTCAGCATACTCTGGATACAGAGTTGAGTTTCAGCACTGCTTATCATCCTCAGACAGACGGTCAGTCTGAGAGAACAATTCAAACCCTAGAAGATATGTTGAGAGCTTCCTCTATGGATTTCAAAGGAGGTTGGGATCCACAACTACCTTTTGTGGAATTTTCTTATAAGAATAGCATTCACTCCAGTATTCAGATGGCTCCTTATGAAGCTCTCTATGGAAAGAAATGCAGGACTCCAACTTGCTGGGATGAAGTTGTGGAAAGAAAGCTGTTAGGACCTGATCTCGTTGATGAAATGGCAGAAAAGGTTACATATATTCAACAACACATAAGAGCAGCTCAGAGTCGACAGAAAAGTTATGCCGACAACCGAAGAAAAGACCTAGAGTTTGAAGTGGGTGATAAAGTTTTCTTACGAATATCTCCCTGGAAGAGGGTTATGAGATTGGGAAATAAGGGGAAGTTGAGCCCTAGATATATCGGTCCTTTCAAAACACTGGTTCATGTTGGGAAGGTAGCTTACCGATTGGCGCTTCCACCGAATCTCTCTCAAGTTGACGATGTGTTCCATTATCTCTCCTTAGAAAGTACATACCTGATCCTTCACATGTACTCAGCTCAGAAGTTGTACCGCTGGAGCAAGATCTTTCTTATTAAGAACAACCGATAGAGATTCTGGATCGTAGTGAAAAAGTCCTACAAAACAAGACCACTCGATTGGTGAAAGTTTTATGGAGGAACCACCAACTTGAAGAAGCTACATGGGAGCTTGAGGATATGATGAGGGAGAAGTATCCTCATCTGTTTGTTACAAAGTGACGAATTTCGAGGGCGAAATTCTTTTTAAGGGGGTAGAATGTAACACCCGAGATTTTTATGAGTAATATTTTGTTTTTTATATATCATCAAAGGAATCTTTCACTACATACTAGCTTGGCTTACTTTACACGCAATCGCGACCTTCCTCGATAGCTTGCGTCGTACGCAATACCGAGTTTCACCAAACAACGATGTGATATTAAAATATTATTAAAACTAGCCGTTATGAATAGTAATAACCACTTTTTGAAATTTTATAAATTTTATTTTTTAAAATGGACTTCATTTTTGGATTCGGAATATCGAAATTAGCATAGGGTGAAATTTTGGTTTTTTTCTGAAAACTTTCAATTTTTTATGAATAGTGAAACCACTAAGTGGTAGGTTAAAAAACTGAATTTTGCATAAAAATTAATTTTACCGCTTCTGTGAATGGAATTTCGAAAATCCGACAGACACGGTTAATATCAACGACTAAAATGTGGTTCATTGAGATGAAAATAATTTTTGGTGAATAGTAACTTTTTACTTTATTTTACCACGGTTAATAGTAAATAGGGTAACTAAGGGTAAATATGATATTAATATTACCCTAACACATGTACTAATTCTATTGTATAAGTGTAATTCGACCAAAAACAACCTTATGAATATAATATGACCATTTAGGCCCACTTGGATTAGATTATTACATTTAATATTATTTTATTTAATGAATAGTTAAAATAGTTAAAATCAAAGTTTAATAACTAAAACATTTTTAATATGGGGTTATACATAAGATAAATTCGACTATAAATATTAATTAGAAATATAAAATGATTTCCTACATAATGGTATTTTATTTGTAATTTTTAGACATTAAATAATTTAATTTATTTATGACACAATGATGATGTAGTAATTATCTTATTAATGAAATATTGACATAATTGATGTTATAAACACAAAACTAAATTTAATTTGAGACTTTTTATGAATTCCACTAATTTTCTAGGTTACTATGATATATTAGTGTTGATGTAATCAACTTTGTTCGAACATATAATTCTGTTAGGACTTTCACAAAAATGATATATCAAATAGTGTCAAAATTGACACAAAATAGTTTTTAAATCAAATATTATATTATTAATTGTTATTTTATTTCAAAAAATCTAAGGTTCGGCCAAATGACTTAGATAAGGATATATATATTAATAATAAACAATTTGGGTTTCGTTTGGCATGTTATAGTAAGTGTATTAACCATATAGTGAAAGAAAACAAAAAGATACGGTAAAAGTTAAATTATTTAACTTAGAGTTAAATCTAATTGATAAGGTTAACATAATACCCTAAATTTGTCTAAATCCTATTGGTTGATAGGATTTCGACCCTTCCCCACTTTAGCTTCTAAATAAGACCCTTTGGAACCATTATAAACAGATTTTGACTTTAATATAAAATAATATTTTGAGATATTCCTAAGGTGCCCCTCTCTTCCCTTATAAAAGGGAACCTCCTCCCCCTCCTCCTCACACCAATTTGAGCACTCAATCTCGGCCAACCCTTGCCATTTTCACCTCTCCACTTCCCTATAATAATCCTAGAGGTCCTGGTCTTCTTCAAAGACCAATCTTAGTTCCCTAAGTAGAGGATTCAAAGAAGCGTTCCAAAGAAGAGGTAATATCCATTACCGATCTTTTCAATTTCTTTCTTCTTCAACTTCTTCTTCTTTAGTTGTTTCATGAGAAAGTAATAACATCAGTATTACTTACATACTGCTATGCTATTATAAATATGAAACAACCCTAATTCACCTTCTATCCATCCTATGGAAAAATGAAATCACCGCGCGTGCGTACGTACGGAATACCGTCTCCACGCCGTGGTGTAATCTATTTTCCACCATCACTTTACAAGGATGGGTATAATGGTGTAATGAGTAACTATATATTATTATTATAAAGTAATATTGATACTGAAAGAATATATATATATACTCCAATACAATTCCACGATCATAGGAACGATATCATCACTCGTGCGTACGTACGGAATACTGTCTCCACGATGTGAAGCGATTCGTTCTACATGATCATCATTACATAATAATTATATAAATGAATTGAATGAATAAATATGATATATGTTACACTAATACCATTCTGGATATAAGGTATCTATAACCTCAAAATAAGAATAAGAATTTATTCGGAAAAACACGCATAAGAACAAAAGGCAATAAAAACCCGAGTAACAAGTAACAATGAAATATTACTAACAAGAAGCTAAGAATATGACCATATATGATATCATATAAATATTTATGATTCTGGAATAAGACAATAACATTATTTAAACCATTATACAGGAGATTCGGACATGTACAAAGCAAATCGGACCTAAGGTAAGGGAAAATACCACAATCTCATTTTTGTCCGAGATTGTTTATTCGTAAGTATTTACTGGGGTGTATTTTATCATCCACATCCATGTTCCCTCAATATGTAATATTGTTTCCATCCACTTACAATAGTTTAAATCCAATTTTTCCCTTTGGTGAGTTTTTAGTAAAGAATATGAAGGGAATCTTTTGTCGTTTTTTTCGTACGAGGTACTTTTTGACTTTTCTGACAAAGGTACGAAGAATGTTTTTTTAAACTTATACGGCATGTATGGATTTTTAAAACATTATTTCCAAGAAGATTCCTTTACAAGTTTTCAAGTTTATTTTTAATCAACTTATTTTATTTTAAAGTCGTGTGACATTTTATGAAAGGAAAAATGTTTTTTGAAGAAGAAAGGATATTTTCCTCAAGAATGGAGTTCAAGTGTTTTATCAAAATCATTTTCCATCTAAGATAATAAAGGGTTCTGTTGTTATCCCTATTATTACATTGATTTGATCATGTTGTGATTGAATTATTTTTATTAATTCCTTTATCTTATATGAATTTTTTTATGATGTCATGTTGTTTAAGAATCCCATTTTTATTACATGGGTTACGCTATGATGTATGGTTTATGATTATGTGGCACACATAAGAATGGATTTATTATGAGATGGGTAGGACCTATATCTCCCTCCAATGCATTGGGTAAAGATTTTATATCTCATGAGATAGACATGGCTGGAACGGTAGGTTATACCGGTTCAGTGAAACAGGACTGGAACGAGGGTGACTTGGTTCAGAAAGGGACTTTGTCCACTAAGATAGTCTTGGCAATGAGTCAAGACTAACAAGAAATGATTTTCCATGATTATGTGTGCATGCCACAAAGTTTCATGTTTTATGTTATGATTATGGGGATCTCATTTTCACTTCTATAATTTGTTCCATGTTAAGATATTATGATCTCTTTTGCAGGTTATGATTTTCAAAAAGATATGATATGATTTTTATTTCGTTTATTTGCCCTTGCTGAGCATTTGAGCTCACCCTTTTATGTTTTCTTTTCCCCAGGCCAGGAAGATGGATATTAAGTAGAATATGCTAAAAGGGACCCTAGATATGATGAAATAAATGGGAGACACTGTAAAAGATTTGTGAACCTGTTGTTTATGTTTCCCAGTTTCTAATGACACTATACCTATACGGTCCTTTGTGGTTTTGTCATATGTTGTAATAAGTGTGCTTCAATTGTGAAGTATTAACAATGTATGTAAAGTATGGGTCGTTATAGATGAGGCATGTATGGGGATGCATGGAGAATGAAAAAGATATAACCTTTATATTAATGTATGTGTTCAACATGATAAAAAACATATAATTACACACTTATAATTACCTATAATAATTTGAGTATACTCTTTTCTTATTGGTATATAGAATTAGAGAATTATATATGAATTGATATAATGAAATTGAGCATCATAGAGTATTATAAAGTGCATCAATTCATTTGTTGTATTTTGGGATCACACAAGGAAAAATGTTTTATTAAGGATAAGGGGAATATCAATACAATGAGTGGATCCAAAAACTCCTTTGTTCTGATATGAGATTTGAATTGATAATAAGGGGTTCTGATGGCTTGTTCTGATGTCATCAGATTCTTTTCTCTTGTATTGACAGATTAGATGGTGATATGAATAACACATTATTGGGAAATCCATTTTCCGCATAGATTACATGAACAATATTCATTATTAGATGAATAATTCCAATATTGAATGTTCATCTATGGTTTGTAGGGGATTAATAAAATTATGGTCTTATGAGATATTTAATGGATGATAGAAATGATTTATTTGATGAATTTTCATTAAAATTACAAGGGGATTACTATAAGAAATCATAAACAGTAATGTGAAAGAATGAAAAGGTACTGATGTACTATATTTATGCATATTTGATCACTTTCTCTGGGTAGGTTCAATTATAGCATATAGGATTTTTCCAAATCATTATTTTCTATGTGTGGGTTGACATTAATGTGTAGATACTGGGTTTTACTTGATTTCATAGTGTAAGGCCTTATATGTGAGTTGATGATGTTGAGATTTTTGAAAATTAATTATTATGGTTTTGATATATTCTTTTGGAGACAGTATTTTTTGTATAAATGTATGATAATATTTTATTTGGGATGTGGAGTTCGGTTTTGAGTGGAAAACACCCTGGAAATGAGTTTCAGAGCTTGTAATTGGAGTTGTATCTCCGTGATGGTGTTGAATATGTGGTATATGTTTTTTAATCGTTGTAATATTTCTAAAACTATGACTAACCATCAGTTAAATGTTGAGACTCTATGATTAATATGTGAGACCTCTCTATATTTTTAATATATTAATTTTTTCAGTTTTCAATTATTTATTTTTAGTTCATAGCATTCATTGTACATATGGGGTTTCTAACACGCTTTTTCATTCATGTTGGAATGTTCCACATCACATTTTCCCCTAATTATAGGAATCATGTATATATTATTTATCAATATTTTATTAATTATATATTGAATAAAATTAATTTTCTTATTTATTTTTAGTTAATTTTATTTTCATATTCACATTTTTTATGTTCATTTAATATTATTACAATGATATTTTAAAAAAAATAATGTGGGTTATTTTAAATGAAATTAAAAAAATTCCTCATTATAATTTGTTATATAAAAACACTATTTATATTAACTATTAATTTATAATATTAAATATAAATTTCTTTTAAATATATTTAGTATTATATGAATTTTCATAAAAATAGAGCTTTCGTTATTCATGATTATTTAAAATTTATATGAAATTAATGTAATACTTCCAGAAGTTTTATACATTAAATTATGTTATTCAAAAATATTTTTTTATCAATTTTAGTACCAATATAAATTATACCAATATGTAAATACTTATTATTATTTTAATTATAACATATAATTATTTTTTATTATTAGAAATAAAAATATTATTCCATATCGTCATTAAAATATATCAGTGATATTTTTAAAATAAAATCCTTTTGAATTTATTTCTCCTTTAGAGGATTTTTCCAGGAAGAATATTTAAAAATAAAAAATATATCAGTTGTCCTAATGTATGTTCATATAAAATACTGTATGCCTCACATTTTTTGATTGAAGGGCAGTCACCTAGATAATAATCTTTCTGATAAACAATGAAAATATATTGAAATACTAGTTACCAAATTATTCTATATAGTGCGAGTATCTATAACATTTCAATTCACAATATTGATTATTTACTATGAATAAAACATTATTTATTGGGATAATGAATTTAATATTAAATGATAATCATGTTATAATATTGGTGGATTAATTTTTTTTCATAATCATGTTGTGAATTAATGAAATCATATATCATAATATTATATGTGGTCCCTAAATTATATACTTATCTCATTTACTGGGTATTTTTCATGTAATATGAGATATTAATGTTTGGAATATACACGAAATTGTAATCATTGTTCAAAATATATTCCCTGGACAATACAAAATAATATTTTTCATATTTTACATATTTATCGTGTATATTAACATTAGCACTATGATATGATGGAATTAAAAAATTATTATTTTAATACTCATATATAGTCGAAATTGATATTTTAGATTATAATAGTTTAATATTATTATTTGTTTCACCCCTTAATGCCTTGTAGTATTTTATGCATCCAAGATAAACATTATATGGATTTATATTCAGAGATTTGTTACTATTCTATATATTATTATAATCACATCTTTTAATTTAATAGTCATATTACATTAATCATACCATTTCACTCAAGAGTATGACTTGTTAAATATATGGATTTTTGTGATGAATTTTTTATAATATGTATTATGGTATCTATATTTTTCATGTCGAATATAATGAAAACAATATTACTGACATCACATGTTGAGGAAAACCAAAGTGATGAAGAGATAATGACCATTTCGATGTTATAGGAATTGTTTCCTTGGTTATTCACAACCCATTTATGATTGAAGTGGTTATTCCATTTTGTTATATTTTAAGGGGAATCATGTAATTTTAGTGATTTTTGATAATTTACTTGGTGTTCCCACACCGGTTCCATTAGGAATGTTGATAAGATAAAACCCATAATGGAAAAGTAGTAATGTACTTAGTCATAATACTAAAATTGGACATTTATTTCTCCTAATAAACATTGAAATTCCTGAATTATAGTGCCGATATTATGGTAGGTCATTGTTGATAAAGGGAGTTGTAAGAAAACAAAACCCATATGACAATTGAACGTGATATATTTTTCTGATTTGTGGGGTAAAAACTGTCCATCAATTCTGTAAAAAGATTTAGTGAAGAATTCATGGTCAATTATGCCAACTTAATAAATGTTTTTTACTAAAAATGAAAAATAAGGAAGATAGAACAATGTTTCACTTATTTTTGAAAAGGATGAGTCTTCTTGTTTATCATGTGGAAGAGGAAAATGATTTGGCATGTGATGAGTTGTGGAGATATGGGTTTTTAGATATACAGTTTATTTAGGGAGGAAAATTTACATATAATACATGGATCAGAATGTGTTGATGCAGTTTTATAATTTTTAAAAAGAAAATAATTAGAGTGGGTTAAACTCTGGTAGATGGGATTTCCAGATGAAAAAAATACAATAATTATGAAACAAGACCCTAGTATTGGTTTTTTTTTGGGAGAAACAACAATCGATATTAAAGTAGGCTATGGGGTAAGGAACCTTGATGTGTGAAGTCCATAATTTAGATGAAATTAATGTAATTATAAATTCAATTGTTATAAAATATTCAATAAAAAATTCACCGATGATTTTAATGTATTTTTCAGGTTGGATTATATGGATATATAGATCGATTAATGGTGATATTTGTATTATTTCATCTATTCTCTAAAATTAAACTTTCATCAATGAATTAGTTATAATTACTATAGTTAATGATTATATCATTGATGTTTTTATAGGAAATTTTGAAGACCCATTTTAGAGATGACATTTTTTTCATTTATCCTCAAATTTTTATTCATTTTATATGGGTTATAGATATTTAAATTATGTAATAGTTAGAGAAGGAATCTATATTTATATATTTAAAATAAGAAATAACAGATAAAGATACTTGATGTGATTAAAAATATATTAATTTATATGACGATGAAAACAAATTTCAAGGTTTTAGATTTAATAATTCAAAACTAGTCACCATTGATGTTTCTTCCAATATGATATTTTTTGTACCTATGAAACAGTAAATGCTAGTCTAGACTTGCTATAATATTTGATTAAGAAGTTTCTACCAAGGTAGAGTTCAAAATAAGTGTAGGATAGTCACAATGGTAATACAGAAAGAATGCATCATATTTTTAACTTGAGTTAAATAATTATGTAAAGAGACCTTCATTCCCATAAACATTGATTGAATTCAGTTCTTGAAAATAGAAAAATCGAAAATATAGGATGATGGATGATGGGGTTGTTCATTATGACTATATATATTACACAACATGAGGAAATATGAGGTAGATCAATAATGAAGTAAACATTTCATACATATATATAACAACCTCATATATTAATATTCATTAAATAAAAAATTATCAATTCCAAAAAAATTTATTTAAAGTTACATTCAAAACATAGATTGATAATCTACTGGTTCATATGTTAACTATAACATATACAACTATGTTCATTAAAATTTAACCCTTTTATGACATATCATAATTAATACATTTACTAATTACCTATAGAATTTCAAGGTAATAAATAGTTATATCATATGGACACTATGGTATAACATGGTACATATCTATGGAATATGAAAATAAGGATATAAAAACATGAGAAAAACTTTTTAAAATATACACTTCATATCAAATATCCTGAAACTAATTTATGGAATAAATTATGGTTATTCATAAGAAATACATAATTAATTAACAATGAAAAATAATCCATGACATCATAAAATTGTCGAATGTCTTATATATATTTTGGAACACACAAGAATATAAATTCGTAGAACAATGATACCATATAATAAATAAATTTAAAATTGTTATTCGGATAGACACTAGTTTACTTATTTTGTGATTGGGATATCATCCCATTTACCAACTTTTTGGATTGGGATAACATCATGTTTACCCTCTATTTTGAGGATTGTTATAAATTTACATTTACCCTTTTGTGTCATGCTTCAGATAACCTTTCATTCACCTACATTTTTTCAAATTTGTATAGGCCCCCATGTAGCCTTTCTGATCTTATAAAATTAATCAAAACCCATTTCATTATATAGAGATATAGGTCCCAAACATCATATAATATATTAAATTTTCTAAAAACATTTCATACAAATCATTAAATAATAACTAGGAATATGAAAATAGGTTTTATAAATAACTTATCATCGCATTACTCATGGAAAATAAATGGGTTTTATAATAATTGGATTCCTTAACCCTAGCATAACTCATTGAAAAATAAATAGTTTCATAAAAGTTATAAAAGCATAAACCTAAAACATATGTCAAATACTAAGAATGTTACCAATGGATCAAATCACTAGTAAAACATATGACTCACCAAAATTTAATATAAGGGATGAATATATATTCTAAAAAACAATCATTAAAACGTTCTTGATGACAGAATAATTACCATTTTTATATAACTTCATCAAAATTTAAGTATTCCAAACATATTAAAAAGAAATTGTTTCCTAAAAAATCCTTCAAAACGTGAATAGGGAAAATAAATCATTTATTGTTCAATAAGGTGTATTTTTCCATTCATACAATTCATTGTAAAACAATAATTCTTTTCACATTTTCAATTACATGTAAATAGTACCATATTAAAAAATTAAAAAGAAGTTAATTTTTATTCCAATTTTTAAAAGTCAAACAGGGTTAAAAATAACATTTTAAAATAATTTAATAATAGTAAAAATATTTTTTAAAACATTTTTATTAAATCATGGGCATGAATGAAAATGTGTTTTCAACCATGGAGAGAAATTAAGTGGATTTTCATAAATATATTATTTTATCATTTAACTAAAATGAAGGAAAATAAATTATTTTAACGTATTATACATAAATTTAAATTGTATTAGAAAATAAATGAGTTTATTGATAGGTATATAACAATATTTTTTTATCTGAATGATAATTATAAACAATACCGATAAATAAGTTATTTCATTACTTATGTGATTTACAAATTTGGTAAATTTTGAATTAAAAGTTATTTAAATTAATAACAAAAAAATAAACAAAATTTTTTATTAGAATAAATAAATTCTTGATATAAAATTTCAATGGGGTAGTGTATAATGCACATAAAATAAGAAGTGTGCAAAACATAACATATATCCTTGAAAAGTCAATTTGGACACAAATCCCTTACCACAAGTCATGAAATTCATTTTACATAGTCCAATATTATATATAATAAATATATTTTTCTTATAAAGCACATACATAGAATTAAATATATACCACACAATAAATGATTTACTTATGAACTTTTATTAATTGTTGATTAATAATTCCTTGATAAAATGACATTTTTGTTAAAAATTGCATTGTTTTTTATGAATGATGGTTTTTTATTTTCACAAATATTTAATTTATCATGTATATATATTTTATATAATTATAAAACTTATATTAATATCATATATATTCATTTATAGTATTCTATTAACATTGGATACAAAAAATTAATTACATGGGTCAATGAGAGAGATGGATGAACGTATGCAAAAATGTTATATTCATTTTTTCAATTGATGGGAAAAATATTTAAATAATATATAAACATTGTATAATAATGTTTTTGTTATGTATTTAATTTATAATCATTAGTTATATCACAATATAATTTCTTGTAACATAAAATATATAACAAACCACATCCTTTCAGGGACGCGGTAGTCCACATGAACGCACAAACACTATTGTAATTTTCTAAAATATTATAATGTAAGAATTTATATGACATATTATATTTATAAATAATAGAAATATGCAGTAAATATAATATATAAGAATAAAATGTATTATTATATATTTTAGTTAGTATTAGTGATGGAATATTATTTACATCAACTCACGAGGCGGTAGTCGTTCGTATACATTAGTGATGGTTTAGTTTCCAATTTGCTGGAAGAGGAGATGGATATAGGATATTAATATAATGTTAAAATATATAATTTTATTTTAGATATATATTTTATAATATTTAATGTTTTAATAAGTTTTTATGTAGTTATAAAGAGATTTAAAATTAAAACAAATGGCTATGATATATAACTCATATTCAAATAACTAAATAAAATTTATGCCTAAACCCACCAAAAGTGGGTTTCATGATAAATATAATCACTCATAGAGATTTTGTGTGATGTAATGAAGTAATATTTTTTGTTATTGAATTAAAAAAATTACTTCGATATTTGATGATGAGAGGAGGCGTGTTACCTCTATATGTTGGAGAGATGACACCTAATGATTTTTTTACAAAAACTGTTATAATAGTATTCAAAAAAATTAAAAATTTTTTATAATTATTGATCATTAGATGATTTAATATTAAAAAAGTTTTGAAAATTGAATTTTGACAGGTTTTTATAATATTTTAACATTTTTTATTATTGGATAACCCTTGGGAAACTAATTTTAACCATAACAAGTGTAATTAATTTATAAAGTTCTTTCAAATTTAACATTACCTAAATTTAGGTATTAATGTTTATAAAATATTAATTATGAATATTAAATATATCTAATAATTTTTTAAATATTCATATTTTAGATGTCGGGGAATTTAATTTAATATTTTACCTATAGACTTGACAAAAAATATATTTCCAAATGGAATAGTTTCATCATTATAAAATGTAATAATATCATAATTTAATATATAATATAATAAAATGGTTGAAATATCATAAATTATAGAATAATTCATTTGAAGACACATTTAAATGATATTAAATCAAAATATTACTTTTTAAATGACTTAAATAAAAAAGGAGGGTTTTAAAAAAAAATTATCATCCCTATACATTTTATTATTAATCATCTCAAAAAAATCCAAAAAATTCACCCTAAGGAAATTTTTCCATTTTGATTCAAAATAGTATTTTCTTTCATTAAAATTCAATAAAAATAATTTTTTGAGAATGATTTAATATAAAATAATTTAAAGGCATTACAAAATATTTACATAATATATAACCATTAATAATAATATAAAAAAGGTGGTTATTTTTATTCATACAACCTATTGTAAAATATTCTTTAAAATACCATTTTTATTAAATATTTTTAATAGCATATAGTGGTTTTCTAAAAATAAGGTTTTCATGAAACATATACCCTCAAATAAATTATGTTTTTTAAAAAAACATCATAAAATATTAGGGGATTACATTATACCCATAATAAAAATAATTTCTCCCAAAAAATTTCTTCACTCCTATTGAAAAAACAGAGGATACGTCTACCTCATCATATCTTCAATGTCCTGAATATCTTCCTCAAGTTATGGGATTCTCTATAAAACCATGACTTGGTTTTTTGTATTTTTTCATAGAAAAATCAATATAAGATCTATAATCAAAAAATGGTTTTTCATCTTAGTAAATATCATGATCCAATAGTATTAATTTTTTGTTATGTGCATGCATAGGATATGGTATGTACTTCTTTAGAGTGATACATCGAATACATAGTTGAATATAGAGAGGTTCAGTGGATGATACAAGCAAGAAGCCTTTATCCATACTCAATCAAGAATCTAAAAGGGTAAAATGTATCTACTGATCATAATTTCGTTATTCTTTAATCTCATAACCATTATAGATGGATAAATTAATAAAAAAAACTTTCTTGACATCTTTATATATCATATCACAACCATGATTTTTAGTATAACATTTTTGTTTTCTCAGAGCCTCTCAAAGTGTTGTTGAATGTCTCAAAAAATATAATTCACTTTATCTGCTATCTCCGATCCAAATTAAGATATCTCTCCAAAATAGTCCTATAATGTTTTGTTTTATACACTTCTTACCATATAGGTCATTTTCAGGACCTATCTAAATTCATAAATTAAATCATTTTATTGTATGTAATGTCTACTGGAGAATGGTGGTAATAACATCACATTATGCAATCTATAGAACATGATATGAACATATCCACTAGGATTATAACTGGTATCTTAGGACTAACATATATCTATATATGATAAGTTTTTCTGAAACTCATCTCTGAATAGAAATCCAGCTGAAGCCATTGTAAAAACAACAAGGTATACCTCATATCTGGATCAAATACAATAGAATGTTTGATTCCATGAATCCTTAACAAATAATGAATATTTTATAAGGATTATTTTATGGAAAATAATATCTAATAAAAAGTATATGTGGTCAAATTCATTGTAAATCAACTAAATTGAACATCTCATTGAAACATTAAATTTTTTTGGGGGTTTTGACAAAAAATCCACAAGGATGTTTTAAATTTTCAATTCTTGTATTTTTAATGGTTGTAAAATATATTTACACATTACACTCTCATCCATAACATGGTAAAAAACAATGAACCAGGATAAAAATTCTTCAATATCCCTCTTCATGCAATCCCAACTGAAATTTACTTTCAAATATATACAAATAATTTTTACATTCATGATGAATATATAATAAAGAAAATTTTTCATCCACTAACAACTCATTATAAAAATTTAGCATGTATAAAACACATAACTAGGTTTTTAATCTTAAAATTATATCAAAAAAATAATAGTTATACTCTAGAATATTCCACACCTTCTTGTGTAGCAATACATCTTTCTTTTATAGATATTTAATCATCAGTTGGATAAATGTTTAAAAAATTTTTTTAGTGTAATCGTATTTTTCCCCTATAATATTTCAATGTCAATCAATTGAAAATATTTCAATATTGGATATTTTTGTAAACTCATCATAGATAATCTAGAATGATCCTTTTGGCACAAAAAATCAGTCACGTTGTTCACTTTCATTATGTGGTAATGTACTGACTAGTTATAATCGTGAATCAGTTGCAATATTCATCAATGAATCATAATAAATTATTTTTTTGTGAAAATATAATTTATACATTTTTGATCAATATATATACATAATAATTATCTATGAAGATAATTCTATTAAATATTTAATGAAAAAATAACTACACCTAACTCCAAATTATGAGTGGCGGTAATTTAACTCATGAACATAAAATTTTCATGATGAATAAGTTGTAACAATATCATTGTACATGATAAATTATCCAATTTTATTCCTTCATGAATAATTATATATTACAAATCTATCCCTTTTAGTATAATATAATCACAGGTGTATAGAATGACCTTATCTTTAGTCCTTTTAAATTTTCATCAAAATCATTTTATAAAGGAACATGGATCATTTCCATGATAAATTGGGAGTGGATTAGATATTGAGGATCAAATCACCATAATCCATTTATAATATCCATTAAAACCAGGAAAAATTTGGTTCTATGTCATATTGGATGGTCTATTACAGTTCTCAATAACATCCTTCTTTGATGGATCCCCGTATATAGAAACTCTTATAAATTAATTAAACAATAATAATTTTATTATCCAAAACACACACATTCAAAATTTCACATATATTTTATCCTTCCAAAGGATCTTCAGTATATTTATAAGATGGCATTCATGCACATCATTTCACTTTGAATATATATGAATATATTTTTTATATACTACCACAGAAATATGATATTACTTCATAATGACTCAATTCATTAAATCATTGAAGAGAGTTGGGTAATTAAAAATTACAAATGGATTAATAATATATTTATATTTTCCATAAATTATATGAAATGATGTATTTTGTATAACCCCATTTTGAAAAATCATTTTATGATATCTAGAACAAAGGCTAGTCTTTGAAATTTATGGATAGTTCACCCTAATGTGACACACATAACAGAATGAATTCCAAATTATTATAGTCATGTATTTTCTTCTTATATTAATTGAAATCTATAATGTAAATTATATACGGAATACTTGAAATAGGTAAAGCACTAGGTATGAATTATATTTAGAAATAAAAATCATGATTATGTAGAATACATGGAAACTATTCTAAAAAAACATCCACAAAATATAATATCATAAGAAAATTAGCAGTCTAAAGTTATTCACAATTTATATGAGATAAACACCACATTTTAATATGAATAAAGACCAATAAAATTTTTATTATCTCCATTATAATTTCATATCTATCTTTTCACTGACAGATGATCATCAGTTTGTTTGTAATATGAAATACGAATACTATTCCACAAAAATTGATGTGGGGTTTATGTTGTTAAATCCATTCCACGCCCAAGGAAACATAAAATTCAATATGGAATTTAATAACAACATATCTAGAATGAAAACTCATACAAACATCAATTAGATAAGAATCATAGTATTTAGATCCAATCAGAACATGAATAATGGTTCTTACCAATAATTCATCATCTAATCATTAGGGAAAAGAAATAAAATTCTTATATACATATGATGATTAATATAATTATTCTATAATAGGGCACACCAATATTTAATTTTACCTTTAAACACCCCAAAATCATGTTATATCTTCAATCACCTAGGAATCCCAGAATGGTTAGTTTTTATTTTAGGTATGTTAATTTTGATAGACAAGTCATTTATATTATGAAACCTTCATTTTCATTAATAGAATATTATATTTTACCTTATTAATTCTTGTTAATATTATATAATAATCCTTTATTATGGTAATAAATTGTTTTTTATTTTCCAAAACATATCTCTAGAGGTTTTCAAACATGGTGTGAAGCAATAATCTATATAGAACAACACAAGATGTAAAATTCAAGGAATAATGCACCATTTTCGTTGTTATTAACCCTAGGTAGAGCTTTGTAAGAGAAAAATACATTTTCTTTCTTGATATCCATGTAATTTACTGGAAACCAGTTACTCTACCCTTCACCAGAATTTTAATAAATTTTCAAATATTTAAAATTATCCTTAGAATTTTCCCAAGGTTTATCAAAATTTGTTTCATATCCTAGATTCCAATAGTTACCTAAACCTAGATATAATAATGAAAATTATTACCTAAAATTGTTATAAATTGATTTAAAATAATCATATATGAATATTCATTACATAACATAGTGATCCTTGCTATATTCATTATGATCTATGGCCTTTGGAATTGTGGATACAAAAATAAGAAGTTCGTATGTGATCTACATAATCTCCCCCTAAGTTCATCATAAATATAACAATTCAAGGTCATATCATTCATAATACCATTCTATATAACAGGGTGAATGGAAAGATAATAAATATTTATATTATATTCTAAATAATTTTAAACATGCATATATCAACATAGAATGAGTGTAGCGGTATGAAAAAATGAGATAAACATTTTAAAAATATACTCAACATATCATATATCATTAACTTGATACATTTCATCAATCTTGGTCATTAATAATACATTTATCATGATGTAATCAATGATCATAATTCATTATAAGATTAAACTTACGTAAGATATATATTTTTGGCATACACATATGTATATAAAATATTATATCAAATATACCGACCAAGTCATTCATAATGTCAAAGTCATGGGTCAACCACCCACAAACCATCTTCAGAACATTGATAACCTCTTATATAATCTAATTTGATAATTGGATAGCCTTTTTTGTTCCCTATTATTTAATTTATAAATTAACAACTAATTTAACATTATTTTTTATCATGGTATAACCTTATAGTCAGCTTTTTTCTGGCTGGGGAAATCATCTCTTTTACCCTTTGATGTCATAAAACATTATTTACGACCCAATTAATTGTAGGTATATAAAAGACCCACACATAACATGATATATAGTACTATATTCAACATGATATTAAAAAATTCATAATATTATAATCATTAAAAATGAAATGTCTTTCTTAGACAGCTCATCAGAGCACAATCAATAGAAATGAAATTCATTTTATAAACATTTCAATTTTTAATTTTAGAATAATCTATAGAAAATGAATGAGTTATATAAACATCATGTAATACTAAACAAACCATGAAATAATAAATAAAAATGGAACCAATGAATCATATTCCAAGTAAAATATAATATATACTAATGGATAATATAATTGATGAAATAAAATTCTTTAAAAAAGATGATTAAAATATTATTTTGGGAAATAACATTTTTATATTGAAAGAAGTTTTTAAAAATATAAAAATAATTGAATTATTAATAATTTTTTATTTATTATATACTTGTAATCAAATTAGGGACACTGTAAATCATTTTTTGGTAATGATGGTAGAAAATTAGGTAATTATAATGTACTGCAAAACAGTGAATCATATCACATTTTCTATAAAATGTCAAAAGTACCTTATTCATGAAATACCAATAGGATTACATTTATATGTTTGAAAAATTTCATGTGTGGGTAAAAATATAATTAAATAACAATTTTAGAATAGTAAAAAAATTAAATTTATTTTTTTAAACATGTGGATGGAAAAAATAAATTTAAACTGAGTTGAATAGAAATGATGCTTTTATATAAAATATTTTTTTGGCAAATGTAATCATTTATGTAAGGAATATGAATAGAAGAAAATTAGTTCCATAAATAAAAAATATATAAGAATATAAATTAGTATATTTAAAGGTATATACTATTGTTTCAGCATGGTAATCTTTATAAATAACATCCCCAATAAAAAATGGGATTGCAACATAAATTTTATACGACTTCAGTAATTTTTGAATTTAATGATCAATGAAAGAATAAAAATTAGTGAATCCTTAAATATCATTATAATAATGTAACTTATGATATAAAAAATCAATTTTGATCAATATACACACATAAAATAAGTAATGCGTATAACATACTCTTGGTCCCAAAGAAGACAATTTTGGTCAAAAGTCACATACCTCAAGTATCGAAATTATTCTCACACATTTGATACACCAATATAGTAAATATATGTTACAAATAAAAAAATTATAAATATAATAATATATAAACACCATATATTATTTATGTATTACATTTTTACCCATTAATTATCAAGTCTTTGTTAAAGACATGTTTTGGGTAACAACTACATTTTTTAGGAATGTTTTGGTCTGGTGTTTTTTGACCTCTTAAATTAAAAATTATTAAACCATATCTAGATTTTTAAAATTGGTAAACATGTATTAATTTTTTTATATATTTATTTAATTAAATCCATAAATTTTGGAGACAAAAGATGAATTACACTATTTAGAAAATTGTAGATTGTACATAAACATGAACACTGTTACCATTTTCTCGATTGATGAAATAAAAGAACGTTAAATAATATATAATAATTCCTGAATAATTGTTATGTATTGATTGTAATATTATTCATTAAATAAATCATTATTACCATCCTCATTAAAATATAATGATTAATAAATCACATCACATTTTAGATGTAGTAGTCCATATGCACACACAAGAGACATAATCATTTTCTGAATCATTTTATGGAAATAATGTAGATAAGATATTATAATTATAAATTATGAATATTTGATAAAAATAATAATGAAAAATTATGTCAGGCAATAAATACCAGTGTTATAGGTATTTATGGATAATTAATTACATCAATTCGCAAGGCCATAGTCTTTAGTACACATGATCGACATTTTTACTTCACATTTTATAGAGTTGGGGATGGATATAAGAAAATTAACTAACATAAAAACATATTATTATTGGTAATATTATTATTTTGTTATAATATCATTATTGAATATCGTTTTAAATTTGATATTTAATTATATAATTACAAGAAAATTTTTATTGATTATACCACTTATTTAGAGAACGTCTTTTGGTTAAGACATTAATCAATCATTGAAGGGTTTAATTATTGATAAATGTACTCAAAGATATGTATAAGTATTTATAGATGTTATTTTACCTATAATTGGTAAACACAAAAAAAATCT
The DNA here is from genome assembly GCA_963277665.1 of Viscum album. Taxonomy (NCBI): domain Eukaryota; kingdom Viridiplantae; phylum Streptophyta; class Magnoliopsida; order Santalales; family Viscaceae; genus Viscum; species Viscum album. The sequence continues at coordinate 925,949,358 of OY728119.1, read as the reverse complement.
TATATGTAATTATGATAGGATATGTCTTAACTTATATAAGTTTGGGGAGAGGGAAAATATTTATTTTTTTTAATAAAAATATACGCCAATGGTTTAAAAATTATAAAGGGATCCAAAATAGTTCATAATATAAAATAATATGATTCAAGGTATAAATTTCCACATAATATTCTATTTTGGAATGTTGTTTCATCATATTAAATACAATATTTTTAGTTTAAGCAAACGTAATACTTTTTTAACCCTAAACACAACAATTCATTATTAATGTTTTTTGTATTAATTATGACCATTTTTTTGGAATAGTATATAATATTAATTATGAAAATTAAAAATATGAAATAAATTTTTATGAATTAAATTAATATAATAATCACAATTTCAATAAATATTAATCTAATGTACATATTGATAAAAAAAAATTCAAATAAAAAAGTATTGGATTTATGAAAATTATTATTATAAAAATTTCAATATAGAATTATTTATAATGACTGATATAAGAATAATGAAAACATAATTTAACTAATTTTAATTTCAATCAATTTTAATCATAATTTAAGTTTCTAATTTATTTCAATGAAAATATAGTTTTTAAGGAAAACCAATATTTTTCATCTATTTTTAATAATTAATCATTTAAAATAAATAAAAAAAATTTACAATAAGATAATTTTGACATGTTTATTTGAAAATTTATATTTAACTTCTTAAAAAAATTATAAATTCGAATAAAAAAAATTATTTTATAATATTTTAAAAAATATTCAGTAAAAATCTTTTCTTCAGAAATATATATTGGGGAAGAATATAAAAACATTAAAAATATTATGTACTTATTCAAAAACTCGATACTCAATTTTCAAAATTTATTAACTCCTATTCATAATGAAAATTTTAATGTCTATTTTCAAATTTCATTTATAAATAATAATATTAATTATTTATTATGGTTCTCTATAACTCGATATTATGTGTAAGAAAAGATATCAATGACTTTAAATTGATTTGGCTAAAAAATATCCCAAAAAATATTGAGTTGTTATAACCTGTACTGATATTTATTTCATTCTATATTTTTCTAAGTGGTTCAGATTAAAGGGTATATATTACCCATGGCATGATTATTTGATGAATTATCATCTCATTTGACCAAAAAATAAAATTTGATAAAATTATCATAAGTGGTATCCCCAATTAGAGAAATAATAATTTGTTTCAAGAGTTAAATAATTAGAGGCGTTTTGATGATAAATAAAGTCTATAAATACATTATATAGGTTTTTTATTCATCTAATTAACTCCATATCCTAGAGTAAACATCAGTTCATTATTTCTAATTCTTACCAATTTATGTCGATTTTCATATCATTAGTTGTGAGACATATAAAAATAAAATTTCTGTTATCGTTGAACTATTTATTATGAAATATTTATTGATATTATACATTATTCTATTAGAAATATAAATAATATGATCTATATTATATTTTCACTCGTATTCATGATTAACAAGGATATCATTTATTTATTCTATAAGAAATTTCGTTTCCCACATTGAGATGTAAATAAATAAGCATAAGTGATTTATTAAAATCTCACATTTCAAGTGGTATCTTTGGTCAATGTGAAAAACAAAAATGTATTAAAGTAAATACCCACCTTTCAAGTGGTATCTTTGGTCAATGTGAAAAACAAAAAATTATTAAAGTAAATACCTAGAATTCCCATGGAAATTTTTTTTGTAAATACATGTAAATTTTATGAGTCCGTCAAACCTAACGGTGCATGATTCTGTGGCCCGGTGTGCCCGAAATCAATTTCTGAAGTTTTCTTTCGATACGTTGAGTAAACGTATGTGTGGGATTTTATAACTTTTGAACCGGCGCTCAGAACTGAAATCATAGGGAACTTTTGAATTCACAGCACTGGTATTCTCTTAAGAATACTTTCACTTTGATGACAGTGAGTCATGAATGAAAGATATTTTTTGGGTTTTCATGGAATGTAATAAAATAAAGTGAGCCTCACATAATTTTATTTGAGCTTCCATGTGGGTGAATGGTGGTTAAAATCTCATCATGGAAGTTATTAGTGGGTCCACCACACCTTAACCTCTGATTAAAGGTTATGTTGGTGGTTAACACCCGGACCCAACCTCGAACGGGAGGTTACGACGTGGGGACCACACAAGGCTTAACTCCCCTATTGATGGAAGAGAGTAAAACCTCTCAACTCTCCCTCATTAATGAGGGAGAGCTTCTTGACCTTCCCTTTAATTCAATTTTTTAAACTCCCCAAATTAATTAGTGCCAACCCTTCACATTAATTAGGTAGATCCATGCAATTAATTCATTCTTTTATAGTTATTGTGTACAAATTAATAGCTACTCTAATCTATTATTTGGCACAACTTTGGAATTTGGATGGAATTTTGGGAAGATGAGATCTTGAGAGGATTAGAATTCTCCAAACGATGAATGAAGAATGAATAACCTATTCTTCTGACAAAGAATGCTTGTGAAGATCCTTCTTATACTTCTTGCCCAGACTGCTACCGACGTGGAGCGTCTTCCAACACTGACACAACTAGGGATTGGAAGAATGTAGCAGATGCAACGAACGATGAACTCCTTCGTCTTCGTCCCATGATTTCAATGTCGACGACTAAAATTCAAAGGTAGGGTTTAATTTTTGATTTAATCCCTTTATTTTCACATCTTCGGTTGGAATGGAACTGATGCGGAGATTGTAAAATAATTTTTGTTCATCGTACTTATTTGATGAAACAAATGTTACCACCAAAAACACAGAGGGTGCGGGTCAAACCAACATGGCCCGACCCCTCCGCAAATATTGTTTAGGATGAAATTTGACATGATGATGAGGCGATGGAATGAAGAAGGAAGCTACGACAAAGGCCACACTACCTGCGGCCTCCGTGAACCGCGCCACCCCCGAAACACTCTGGTGCTCCCGGCCAAACATCGTGGACCTGCGCCGGCCTGGACCACGCCGCCCTGGCCTGCCTTGTTGTCTCCCGCCAGATGGTATGCCTGGTAACGCCCTACCCGGCCGAACTCCACCGGACCTCCTGTCGGCCTCGGTGCGCACCCTGTGCGTGTCCCTGACCCGGCCCGCCTACCGGCCTCCGCACGCACCCCACGCGCCTCCCCGAGCCGGCATCCCGGATCCCTCACGGCTGCCCGAACAAGATGGTGTCTCGGCCACCTTGCGGCATCCGAGATGAGCCGGTTTCCCCCCTTCCTCGTTGGGCCCTGGATGAACAGGCCCATCCGCGCTCTTTGGGTCAGGTCCCGCCCTCGTGACGCTTTGAGCCGAACTGACCTTGTGCCCAAGCCAAACCGCCCTCGAGGCATGCTGGGCTGGTCCAAGAGTGTCGGGCCGAACATAATAGGTTTTCCCACTCAATGGACTAGATTAGACCCAACAGGTTTGACCGGGTAGACCCAGACTGGGTCCGCCCAGACTGGGATAGCTGTGTCAGTTTGACAGGGTCAGACGTGGCCTTGGCCCAGCACGACCCATTATGTTCTTTAGGCCATATCTTTGGTACCATAAAACCATTTGACGAACCGTCAGCAGCACTATTATTTTTGGATCACAACAATACATTTGAGTATAAGCCAATATATTATGGGGTAATTTTGAGATACGGTCAGGTTGGATCATCCACAAATCCCCCCCCCCCCCCCCCCGCGACTAACAGGCTAATAACTCACAGACCGAGCATCTGATTGAAGCATCGTCAGTTGCGTGGAAACCTCTTTGACATGGCATAACTTTGACATACTTCTAATTATTACTTCACGGAAGTGGCAGAATTGAACTGTAGCTTTTGGAGATGATCTACCGGGAAAGAGGAAGCTTTTGGTCGAGAGCCTAATAGCTGGATGAGACCTAACGACTACTAACCATTTGACTTGGAGTGATTCTACTACCCCATTAGAGAGTTCCATGGTGTTGCAGAAGACATGTAGTTGGGATCGTCTTAGTTTCGCGAAAGACCAATGGTACTCGACGGGAGGAGTACCTCAGCAGGCTAAGAGGGGGAGAGCCTCTATGTGAGCGCGGCAGACCCGCAGTGTGGAGGGACTCTATGTGAGTGTGGAAGACCCATGGTACTCGATAAGTGGAGTACCTCAGCAGTCCAAAGTTCGTGGGAAGAACCTATGTGTGATGTGGCAGGCACACTTTACTCAATAGAGGAGGAGTTCTCTAGTAGCTGAGGGTTCAAATTGATACCATCCCTAGAATAAAATCCTTGTCGAGCTGAGTCAGTAACTTTGGTGTTTACCTCATGATTGAGGTGGTTTAAATTGTAACATTGGTATATATATGGGAATATACCTAAGTGAGGGTGTCTGTTGATTTCATACTTTGTGGTTTATCATTGTTGGATTTTGTGAGACCTTGATGGTCTCAGGGTCCCATCTGAGTATCGTTATACTCACCATTACACGGGATATGCCCGCACCTACTTGTGTTGGTTTCAGATGACAGACAATGCTGACTGAGGATCAGAGTAGCAGGACTGCACGATACCCGGAGGTGGACCATAGGACGAGTCGGTAAATGGAAGAGACTTATGAGCGTGGAGTGCTTAAGTGGATATCTGTACCTACCCTTCTGGTAGGAATCCTCATATGATGACCCATTAGATACTTTACATTTTCTTTAGTTGTACTTGTTTTTCAGTTGCACTTGTACACTCCTATTGGGCCTGTATTTCCTGCCCCTTTAACTTTTCAAAACTCCTCTGTATACAGTTTTTCGTAGTGTTTTACTTCTAGCACGTACTCTGTTGTGTGTTTTTACACTTTCTAAAGGCAACGCCTTCCCGGTTTAAGAGATTTAATCCTTTGGTGGTAGTCGGTAGCCCATGGCCTATGGAATGTAGGCTTGCGGTAGTCATGACATGGGTCCTGGGGGACGGGTCGTGAAAATTGATATTTTCTTATGTTTTTTTTCTAATCATATGAATTCCAAATAAGAATTATGGTCATAGGATTGGTTTGTCAATTTGTCGAATAACCCAAAGAAAGAATGGATTTTTTAAACACGTGTAAATGAAATTGGATGTTTAATTCCACAAAATCCTCAAAGGGGATATTTAAGCATTTATTATTATCTAAATAATGATAAATAATAAGGGGAAGTTGATATTTCAGGGATTTTCATCCAACAAATACATGTGTTAAATTATTGAAATTAGATAGTTAATAATCAAATTAAAATATGTTTTTTTAGAATTTTGGATGCCCCCCACATTTTATGGAATAATATTATCCCTTAGAATATTATTTCAAATAATTGGGAGTAAAATTATGATTTTTAGTGTTATTTATAGTACAAAAACTATATTGTGGGTGATGATATTCAATCAAAAATTATTTATTTTAATTTTTTGAATGTAAGGATTAAACATATGTCAAACTAACATTATGTGTATTGGTATCTCAATGAATCATGTTTTTTTATTGATAATAAAATTAAAAAATAACTTTTCAAAAACAACCAATGTCATGATGTTATTATGGTCACACTTGTTTCATATGGGATTATACAATCCTAATTAAATATATTGTTATGTTAGTGGTGGTAACTTCACGATTCTATGTGTTAAGGTGAGTCCTTGTAATTTTGGTGAAGGTGACTAAGTGGAAAATTAAGGTTATTTTCATAAAAGGTTATATGTGGATAATTAAATAAAAAATTATTTAATTATAAATGGGTGACACCATAGTCATCCCCATAGTGGAGTTCTAGTCCACAAATGCAATTTTTTCAGAGAATATGTTATATAGATTGTGTATGACTATGGGAGTCACATTCCAATATAGATTGGATGATCTTTCTTCATGCCATATTTTTTCATGTTCGCATTAAAAATCAAAATTTAAACATACTATAGTGAAGAATATATTGATGATCATCTTTGAACATTGAAAATTTATTGAATAAAATGGTGAAAATATGATAGATTAAGTCGATTCACTTGGGGATGAGGAGGTTTATTCATACTATCTAAAAAATTGGGGAGGAATATGGTGTGTGGAAGGTTGATTAATAGTTCCAATGTTTATTTACACAATAGGTTTTCATAGGTAGGAGTAAAAAATTCCAATAATTTATAGTTTAAGAAATATTGATTGGTGTGGTCATTATGATTTATAAGACCACACCCATGGTCGATGTAGCTATGGTTGACCATTGGATCTACTAGAAAAACACATAGAAGCAAGAGACAAACCCAAATATTTTTGGGGTCTGGTAGAAAAAATATGTTTATCTTTCACTAATTTGGGGTTTAAGTCATGTCGAATTTGGAATAATATAATTATAGATAACCGTTATTGATTATTTTTTAATTGATTATTAGTTCTTCAATAACCATGGTATATGTTTTAATTTCATTATTCAACTAGTTTTCGATGATTTGATGTGGTGTAATAAATGATTCATTGATGGGGATTGAAATATCATTAAATATATGTTTTAATGGGAATTAATTCATAATACATTTATACTGGAAAATGATATGAAGTAAATACATAAATGAAAAATATGTCACATTTTCTCCAATGGTTCTTTATATGATATGGATGGTTGAAAATTATATAAGTTAATTATTATATTTGTATTATCCATGTATAAATTACATTTGAAAAAGAATAATTAAACACATCAAAATTATATTGAATATCCTAATGACGTGTACTGAATGAATGGTGTCTTTTCTCAAGATAATTCACCCCAACCCCTACTCCGGTTTCATTTTTTTCAAGTGTTGCTTCCTTATAGGATTTTTTATTCCCATGTTGGGTTCCATGCTCTAATAGATCTCAGTCTTCTTCCACACCCTCCGGAGTCTTCATCCGATGTAGTTAAATCTACCTCCATACCTAGTGGTCTCCAGACATAAAGGGTGAAGCAATGCCTTGGTGAATCCTTGAAAGATGGTCATTTTTTGATATCCCCACATTCCTCAACCTTGTTTCCCTAAAGATTCCCCAATCATTACATCCAATTATTTAAGTTGTTTGAGCCTAGAATTGGTTCTAACATCTTCATCTTTTGAATAAGCTTCTCGTTTCCATAAATGGATGTTGGTGGCATAGGTAGTTGTGGAAAAGTCCCCTCTACTGCTCTAGTACATTTTACATCTTATTGGTGTCTCATATCTCCAATTGGTATCTCAATTTTGAATAAATTTTCATTCTACATTATGTTTTCTTCACATGAATATTTCCTTTAATCATGGTGTTTGGTTCCATGATCTATTCGTAGAATTTTATTTTCTCTCTGTCATTAGGAAATAGAGAATCACAATTGTTGGGATTATCCTCATGCAGTAATATGGATTAACATCCCTATACTACATATAAAACTTCATAACATCTCTCTCTTGATTTTCATTATTGTTTCATTAGGTGTATTATTATGTGAATTCTACCGTACTATTCACTATAATGTATATTTGGTTTATTGGATATCTGTTGAAATGGATCTTCCCCAACCTCTTCCAGACCAACTCAACCATTGAGTGAAAGAGATGCTCTACTGGTCTCATGAGATATTATATACCTCCACTCAAAGTAATTATTTATTTTCCATCTTTGTTGGTATGCTCTTCATGTTTGTAGGAACTAGATCTTATTGAATCGTTCAACAAGTCTTGATACCTCTATTTTTAGTAAAGAACCTCCCGTAGACTTTCTGGATGGAGGATTCATCATGTACAAGTATGATCAGAAGTGGGTGGAATTAGCCATAGGATATAGGGTGGTTTCTTTGAATAATTAGTCAAATAGAGTGGAATCATCCTTAATTGATATGGTGAGATATACTTCTTCTCATGGAGAGAGTAACCCTTGACTCAAGATAGAGGTTCAATACACTATCCCATTATATGATTCACCTAACTAGTTCTATTTCCTTATACCATATAATGAAATGGCTCCATCGTCTAATTGCAAGGGTTTTAAATAGGATTGCTTGAAATCTCCCAGGGCTCTGTTCTGGAATAGATGTGGTGCCAACATCTTTCCTTCAGTTTAGGATCATTAATCATGAATTGTAGACCCCTAAATTTAATTTATGTATCATATACTTCCTTCTTCCACATATTATTATAATTATTCTCATGATTTTGTGGACTCAGAATAATCTTTTTGTAAGGTAAACCATGTATATTCTTCAAAGGAGAATAATACCCTAGTCTTTCTTTGAGTTGAAATGATATCAAGTTATAATCCCCATAGTAGGAGAAGTAAGTGAACTATTTTCCTTCTATCCCATAGGTCCCTATATAGTTTTTTCAAAAGCATGAATCCATAGTTTTCTCTCCTCACTCTGGTTCAACACTGATTTATAGAGTTTACACTAACACTAAAACCAAACTCGAAACATTCAACGGTGTCCCTCCTCATTATGAAATTCCCAAAGCACATGGAATCGAGCTCCAAAAATAGATTCCACTCAACTCAATGTTAAAAATTGGATATTGAAATCATGTGGTATGGGGGAATGGTTGAATAAAGATTTGATATCCAAACAATTCAGAAAAATCCTTATTCTCTGGTGGTAGTTTTAGAGCAGAGATATAATTAGTTAGTTATTTCTATTTTTTTCCAACATAATTATGATCATCATCATTATGAATAGTCATTGGGTTAATTAAAGGATTTGAATTTTATATAACTTCAACATTTTTGTGGAATTCTTCGATCCATGTGATCAGTTTGTATCCACTAAAATCTTAATAGGTACACATCATTTTTATCGCCTTTATTTTTTTCTAAATGTCATGATCCATAAACTATGTAGCCCTGGATATTACCTGGATGATTTTACCTAGGATATTATACTTGTTTTATGGGAGGTGACATCAAAGCTATTGTTGAGCAGTGTGAGAAGAAAAGAGTAGATTCTTTTATTGGAATTAATATCTTTATATCTCTTATTTTGCAGATAATAATGGATTAAAAGTCATGGGATTCTTTGGAAATATGTACACATGGGTCAATAATCAAGATTATTATAGACATACATCGTGCTATTAAGAACGGCCCATTATAAACAAAAAATCTATTTATGTATATCCTAGATCATTAGTGACTCATATTCCTCGTGTAATTTTGAATCACTACATAATTATAGTGAATATGAAAACTGAGGATGTAAAGGAAAAGAGTATTTTTTACTCCATTATATGGGATTCCTAACACAAGTTCTATAAGGAAGCACTTGGTTCTAGAAATAAAAAAATTTAGTGTCTTTCTTTTCAGAACAACACAATATATTAAAAAGGTAGAAAAAATATGTTCATAAATGAAAATAAGATAATCAATTTATAACAATAGAACCAAAATTTGGAAACTGCTATTGGGTAGTGTGGAGAAAGTCTATAAAAAGGTTGGGATGAATATGTTTTCAATAGTATTATCTATATGAAATGTTATATGGAATATTTTATTCATGATTTTGAATGAAATTATCATGATAATATAAAATCAATAGTTTTTTATGAATGAGATATTAAAACAAGATATTTTCATTCATGGATCAATGAAATTTGTTTTTTCAATAATACCAACATCCTCTTAGAATAAGGGTCAATCTCTAACTACATCGAGGGGTTCAGAGGTATGAATGATGTCCTTTTCCAATCCCTATCTGTAGGCCATAATCCTTACATGCGAGGTATTACACTATCAGGTTAATATACTATTTTTTATTAAATTAAAAGAGTTTTTTTATATAAGAACAATCAAATCCTTGAATCTTTGCCCAGGGAAAAAAGAATATTGGGTTGTAGTTTCTGGGCTCAATATAGAGATCCCTCTAAGGCCGGATGGTTTTCTTCATTCTTATTATGTGGTTTTTTGGATCATTTTAATAAAATATATGATTGATGAAGCGGAAGAATTATTTATTGGGGTATGTCTTCTTTGGGTGACTAGTGCTACAACCCTTGTGCTGATTCACAAGGTCAAATAACCTGCATCATTAATTTAGTTTTGGCCAATATTTATGTGAAATTTATTCTAGAAATTCCTAGAAATTGTAGTCATCATGAGACTGGCTAATCACCAATCATCATTAGTGTCATAGGAACTACATGGTTTTCTATTTTTATGTTCCATATAGGGTGCAATTGGGATTGCACAAGATATGATCGAGGAAATCAAAAAGAAATCTCATGGACCACATATAAATTTCAATGTTAAAATGGAATTAGCGTATCCAAAGATAATGTGGGGTTTTTCATAATGGTTAAATATTTCATGGGATTCTCTCCTTTGGATATAGATAGTCTTTTTGATGTTTTTGTTCTATATTTTTATCAATATGTTTCATGGGATGGAGAAATTTTTTTTCCATGTCAGTTCAAGGGCTTATATAAGGTGACCCTTTATCCCCATGCATGATTGGATTAACTAAAAAAGTTATAAGCATATTTTTCAATTAAAATTGAAACGGGATTCTTAAACCCTTTAGGTGTAGGGCCCAATTTCTAGTTGTCTTCCAGTTGGTATTTTTTGACTACATTCTGTGTTTTTGAACTGTAGCTCCAAATCCATCTCGGGTTTGAATAATTTATTTTAGAATACAATAAATATAGTTATAAACTTCTAAATCATGATAAAATCATTATTTTTATTTTAAGAAATTTCCTAGAAAATCATGTTAACTTTCTCAAATATATCACTACTATCTACATAAAAGTTCACTTTGGGTAATACAATGGTTCTCTAATCATGGATGGGATTCTGTAAATATTACATGTGAACAATCTGGTGGGGAAGATCCATTCTCAGATTAACAAATCAAAGAAAAAATTCCTCTCATTTTTAGGAAGGATGACTCTCATGAGTAGTGTGTTATCTTCAATATCTAGTCTTGTTTACTATTCCTCAATGTTCAAAAATATGTGATAAAAATATTGAGAATATGATTGATTATTTTATTTAGGTTTATTTCTCCAAATGTGGGTTCCATTGGTCATCCTAGTTTAGAATATGAGTAACTATGTATTAGGGAGGTACTATAATTAATAGAATAATTATGAAGTTGACTTATATTCAATAAATATTGGATTGGGAGTCACATTAAAAGAGAACATAGTTGGAAATGATTACTATAGGAAGATATGGGGACATCTTAGAGACTATGAAGAAGAATGTCTTAATAGTCTAGATAACTATCCAAGAACATAAAACCTAATATCCAGATAAATTCTTGTTGGATCATTGGGTGAGGTAATCTATGCTTCTGGATGATAATTGGCTGGGACATTAGCCTGGTTTTCCTAGTTATAATAGTTTTCCAAATACTCATATCTAGTACTTTCATGCTAGCAAGTATCCTAATTTCATCATTGCTATGATCTATGAGGAAAATATAACCCTTTTTAAACTTATTTCAATATCAAAAGAATAGTATATGTGCACATTCCAATATTATTCATTAGGTTAAATAAAATTAATGGCTTTTAAATTGATGCTCTCAGATTCCCCAACCTTGGATGCTTAGGGTGAATTTCAATGGTGAAAAGTCTTATCCCAGAAATAGTACTTTCTACTTTGGATTTTGTGGAATCATTATATTCTAATTAATGCATTGGGGTACCAGAAATAGACTTACATTGTTTAATAATTTCCTGATTTATACAGCTCCAACATTGAGATGGAAACACACTTATTATTACAGTGCGAGTTGGAAAACATAGTGTTACAAGAAGTGGGTGAGTTTTTAGGTGTATCATTCCAGATTATACCTTTTGATTATTTATTAAAATGGATGTTTAAATGGGTGAGTAGAAACAATTATGGGTGAAAGGAAAGGGAATTAAATTTTTCTTCAGGTTGTTAGTGTATTTTGGACGAACAAAACATGTCATGACATGGAAGAATATCATGTTCTATGATGAATTTGACTATAAAAAAGAGTGTCTAATCTATTATATTAGTAATATTATTAAAAATTAGATTATTAGTCTTTTATGAGGTACTTTCGAACCATTTTAACCATCAACAAGCTAGAAATTGAATTAATTCTAATGGTCATTGGTTATACTGGAACACCAAAATAATTAGGATAATGTTAAAGACTGATTGATCAATCTTGTTGGGTGTCATGAGGGGGGTTCATTATTTTATACTAACAAAGAATTACTTTTTTTATCAAATAAATTTTGAGGAAAAACATGAGAAACCACAGAAACAGTCTGAACAAAACTCAGAACAATATAGGATAAAAGAAAAACCAAGGAAAACCACCAGACCTACCCCACCCCAGCCAATGGTCTTGCAAACAAACCTTCACCTACGCATGGACCTTCAGTAATATGTCTCGTGCAGAAGAGCACGAGCATGATATTGATGGCATAACCATACCCTCTCATCAAACCACTCCAAAAGGCCTACATCGATGAAGAATTCATGCTCTAGTCCCCCTCCGGTGCAGGTCCAAGAAGATATCTAGAAAATACATCAATGATCTAGTCTAAGTAAAACAACCATAACACCCAAGGGTAGAACCACAACCTACTGTCTCGAAATACCTGGCCAAATCCACCCTCAACTAGGATCGTAACAGAAGAACTTAATATTACCTGAATCTCTCTCCCTGATAATTTTCTAGGATAGGGATGGAACATTTAAATCATCCACCTCAAAAATGACTTTCACTAACATAGAATAAAGTTGATCCCATGGCTGAATGTACTATTCAATGCTGATTATCCCTCTATTGAAAACCCCAACCAGAATGGAGTCATATCTGTCAATCCATGTACATTGTTCCTCATTAAGAGACAACTAAAGCGACCTCCCCATCTTTCTGGTTGCCTCCTCCTCCGATGCATTGAGCATCAAGGTCTTATCCATCACTTCTTCTTTATAGATTAAAAGGAGAGCCATTTCATGGTCACCCTGTTCCACTAGACTTTTATAATACAAATGCTTTTTTCCTTCTTTTTTTCCTTCATCATCTTTGCAAATCAGGTCTCTAGTGGAGGAGGTAACAAGGATTAGTCCTTCTTCCCCTTCATCTTTTTGAAAACCTTATTACTCTTTGTAGGTGACCCCTCAACTTCAAATTTTCCATGCTCTATCCCTTTGGAAACCTTCACTCCGGCCTCATCTCCCCCAGCTGGGGAAATGAGAACAACATCCAAATCGGCATCTAGGAGGCCTTCAAACCAATTTCTCAAGGGAACCAAGGACTGGATCGGGGTCAATCCCACTCCCTCCTACACGATTTGAAAAGTACTTCATGTCCTATCACCATTATTGCCCAATGGAGTATTCTCCATACTCAAATAAACCTCCCCATCAATCGACGTCTTGCTATGATTCCTAGCCTGCCTGGGATGTATGAAGCCACACCCCATGAACTGATGATGCGTGCAAATGTCATCAATAACCACACTATGTGTAGCACAAGAAGTCTGCATTCAAGGACACTCCTCGTTGATACCAGATTGGGAGTCACCTGCAAATTGAGACTGATCATTCATGGCCACTACATTGCCCTTACGCCCTATGACAGGTCTGATACCGCCAATAAGGTAACTTATCAATCTGCTAAAAACATCTTGAACATTCAGATTAGTAGGACCAACCGATAGTTTCTCCTGCCTCACTTGGTTGTCACCGGAAGAAAAAGGACTTGTGCCAACTGTATTTGTGCCAGTCCCTATGTCACCTTTCTCCAGAGCATCAATCTGGGCCACCGTAGAAGCACTAGATGCACAACTTCCTTCACCTAGCCCACTACAACTAACCCCATATATTCATTCATCCATTACACCCTTCACGACGTAGTTATTTTGAATTCCATGATTACCATTGCACACATCCTCCTAATATTCAGTATTATTAGCTTCCCACCTAAAACTCTCTAGTGAATCACCCAACCGTTTGAAAACATGGAAAAACTGGAACCACGACACATATACTACATGATGCTTACACCAAAAGTATTCCCCGATAGTAATCCAGATGAATTATAATTGAACCTTTGATGCGCCCACCTCCACACACACATGAGGGCTAATCGGGTGGGAGACCGCATTGGTCATGTTATCCGAACACATGTATCTACATATGAGGTTCCCAATCTTTTTAAAAATCGATGGATTCTGAAATGGAAGCGGAAGAATTAGAAAAAATACCCAGACCACCACTAATGGAGAGTCACACTTCATGTGAAATTCATATGACCATCGGGACAGGAAGAATCATGAGCCGTTGTAGATGTGGGGATCCCTCGACCATGCCTTTATCAGATCTTCCTCTGAAGAAAATCTGATCAAGATGCTTCGGTTGTCCAGAAAACCTACGGTTTACCTTTCTTGCAAATCCAAATAACCGAACACAAATCAGTAAAATAGATCTACTGAGGGTCATCTATTCAATAATTGAGCGATTAGTGACAAATTATAGAGGCCCGAAGCATTGTTAAACACAACGACCTAAATCGGATGATTGGGATGTCGATCATAGACATATTCTACCTTAGTGATCAGAAAACATTATGGAAACAGAGGAAGGAATTCTGGATTCGAGAATGGGAGAAAGGCGGGTTTCGCTCGTGTGAATTATGGTGGAGGTCCCTCCCCCGAAGGGGGAGTGACCTGCTAGGAGGCCACCATCGTCACTGGTCAAAAGATGAACCCTCGAATGCTCTCACAAATATCTAAAGTTCCCTTTTGCATCATTGTTTTATACTATAAATGTTTTATCTTTTCATCTATTAGTACTACTTTTGAGATTTGGGACTCACTCAAGGTGGAGGATTTGGCACTTCTCTAGGTTATTCATCTATGCATATCTTGGAATATTTTTCACTCAGAGATATAGATGGACTCCAAATATTTTTACAGTTATCATTGAAACCTCTACACAAATCCATGGTAGATTTCATACAACATTATGTACTACATATCTCATATTGATATCTAGCATAGCTTGAACCATCATAATCAAGAAGGAAACAATGTGGTATATTTTCTCATGTTGAGGCACATTCTTGATGATGTCATTATTTAGTTTTACAATATGGACTCTCTTACCCATGAGTTTTTGAAAATAGTCTGAGGTGACATCCTTGGCCTCCTTTTATTAAGACCTCTACAGTCCTTTCTTTGGTCCCAAGATTATTGGGTAGTCCCTGCATAGATTTTCTTTTATTTTTTATTTCTTTTGTTAATTAAAATCATTGGGTTGTTGTTAAAAATTATCCAAATGACTGTGTGACTAAGAGAATTGTTCTAGAAGATTGTATATATGCTTGAAAATTAGAAAAAAAAATTAATATTATAAAAAGATGATTTTAATTAATTTCCCTACAATTATGTGAAACATTATAAATTATAAATAATGTGAAAAATAATGTAATTTGATGGATCAATTCAATAAAAGTGAAGGATAATCCATGTGGGAAAACAAAAGGAAATTTATCATTATTTTCTTATTCATCCCAAATTATGTGAGTATAAATATGTTTAAAAAAACATTTAGTCCATATTTCAATGATTTGTGATCATGGATATGTAAAAATATTTTTTGATATTGTAGTAAACCATGGTAGAGAAGGACTTGATCTATAATGTTATAATGTAGTGATCCATTGGTGAATGTGATTCGATCATAAAAATGTTAAGGATGTATTCCATAGAATAAATTTATATAACTAAAACAATTTTATGGGCATTGACCCTTGTGAGAGTAGTGATCTTTATTATTTTATGATCATAACAAGTCATTATTCATAATTCATGGATATGTCCCAGTGATGGAAAACCATGAAAATTGTTTTTTTTTCTAATTTACATTACACATGATCATAAAAATAGACCCAAAAACATAATGTATATCCTCTTAATGATCATTACATGTTACCTTGATGGATAAAAGGTATAAATCCATTTAGTATAGATATACATATATTTATTAATTGTTTTAATTTAACATTGAAATTTTATACCCAAAATCATCCCCCCAAACCTATTATGACCGAGGATTAATATAAATGGATATTAATACACTTTAGATTAATATTCAGTTCATTAAAATAACACATGTCAGAGGATTGTATTTTCTTTAATGTATTTGGAAACATGGAAATAAAATCATCTTTCCTGGTAAAAGATCGTTAAAATATCCAAAAAAGTTCTCCACCTTTAGTACTTCTTCCTAAATCCATTCTTAATAAGATGGATAAAGGAATCATAATTAAGGGGTGGGCTCAAATGCTCTGTAAGGGTAAACAAGGGATTCATGTATGCATTAACATGATCATATGGGTATCTTAATGTTATCATGAAAATAGAAGATCATAAACTGCATTTCAAATATCATAAAGATCAATAATTGGATTAATCAAGGTAGTTTATAAGTCATGAATCATAAGAAAATAATGATCATATATCATAAAACCATAAAATAGGTATAATACATGGAATTGTGAAAAAATATAAGCATATACTAATTCTTATAGTAGCTAAGGCCTCAATGCCAAGACAATCTTAATGGAAAAATTCTTTTACTGAACCTGTTGAGCTCCAATTCCATCCTTGTATTGCATAACCAATTAAACCACCATTCCAACCATGTTTCACTAAAATGAGTAAACCCTCAGTCCATCCCTATATTATAGAACCATGTGAACCCTTTTTCATCCATGTATTACTGAACCATGTAAACCTTCATTCCATCCATGTTTTACTAAAATGAGTAAACCCTTGTTCCATCCTTGTACTACTAAAATTATTAAACACTAATTTGGGCCATTTTAATCTAATGAGATATAAATCTATACCTTATAAATTGGAGGGATATATAGATCCCACCCATCATATAATGATATCATATATACATGTTCCACACGATCATCAATAAATATATCCTAACCCATGAAATGAAATGGGTATTATAATCATGTAAACATATTACATGTTATGTAAAAATACTGGATTCAAAATCATTTCATCCATAAAATAATTCATGAATTTCAAAATCATATATCCCATGAATGAGAAATGTGTTTCACAAATATATTACCCACGAAGTGGAAATATGTTTCAATATGTTGGTGACATTAGGAAGAACTCATTCATAGTAAGCAAATGAATGGAACCTTTAGATCATCCCTTGTAAGTGTTGAGTAACATTAATAGATGTCATCTTAAATGAAAATTAATTTTGAAATATCCTCTAAAAATATTTTATATGGAAAATATAATTTCATGTTTGAAAAATAATTCATAATACATAAACCCTTTTGGAAATTATTTTAATAAATACTACATTCATAACTTATAAATAAAACATAAAATCATTTTGAAATACTTTAACTATGAAATAAATTTAAATTAACATCAAAAAATTTTAAAAAATATTTTTTGTAAACACATTAAAACAATTAAAGAATGCTTGAAAATGATTTCAAATCCATTTCATTGAGTGTACATCGAAAATTTATAAAGAAGAATTCAGAAAAAAATTAAAAATAGTTTCCACTGAAAACATATAAAAGAAGTTTAAAACAATTTTGAAAATAACATTCCCTAAAAATTTAAATTAATTTTTTTTCATTAATATTATCATTTTTAAAGATGAAAAGGGATATTCAATGAAATTATGGTGGGTAAATCCAGTCATGTTGTATAATGTCAAAAGAACATTCCATTTTCTCGGTAAAAAAAAGAGATAAGTTAATTATTCAAAAAGAGATAAGAATATCCCCTTGATGATATTCTTATAGTAAAATTAGGTTTTAAATTTCTTGTATATATTTAGTATAATATTATAATATTCATCGTAACTATTTTTAGGAAACATATATTTCTGACCAAAGAGTGGGTAAAGATGGGCATTTCTAAAACCCTTTCATTACTATATTTTTAACCACAGAGTTGGAAATGGTATAAATAAATGATTATATCATGAAATAATAGTTTATATGTTATCTCAATAATATTCTTGAGATATGGATCATTATATTTCATCAATGGATGTATAAGCATAAACAATCCCAAAAAGCAAGGAGATTGTATCAATAAACTCTTTTATCATGGTATCTTTAGATCATGCACTACATGTAAGGAAGGTAAATTAAATGAAGAATATAATGTTAGGAAAATATTGAGATTCACGACATGGAATGTAAAATGTATGCATATACACACTGAAACAAGATTTTAGATTTTTAACAAAACATGATTATCAATAATGGTAAATTGAGGCAAATCTATTCTACCAATTTGGTAACCACTGAAAGTTAAACCCCATGAAAGGAGGATCATAGAATGAATAAGTGAGTACCCATAAATTTAAATAAAAGTTACATAGAATATAATCATGGTTAGTACATATACAATAGAAAATTAAAGTGTGGCGAACATAGCTAGTATCTCACAGAAATTAAAAGTGATATGAAAATCCACATACCTTCTGTCTCGACTCTCATCCTACTCATACAATATTTAACTATAATAATTATAATTTTATTATACATATTTTATATAAGATTATTATTAAATATATAACAATATATTCTTTATTATGACTATATATTACACCCTTGTTAATGATCCCATGTCAATTTTTATCTTTTGGAAATATTCACCTTTTTTCAACACAAGTGTCTAAATTTTTTATATTATCAATCCTTACACATGATATTATGATTCCAAAATTTAGAAAATGATATAAATATCTAGTATATTCATTATATATTTATTATAAAAATCTATACAATAATCGATTACATAATGGAATACATTTTTCATTAAGACAGTTTGTTGTGCATACACATGAACATTGTTTTCCTTTTTAATTGTCATATTGAAAAAAGCATGTTAGTGACATATGTATGTATAATTATATGTTTATAAATATATAATTATTTATAGAGAGTTAATTTATCATATATATAATATACGTCCATTAAACCCATTCTTAATAAATTGTATGGGGTATGTGAATGAATCAAATCACATTGAGGGGGCAGTAGTCCACACTTCCTCAAACTATAATATCATATCAACAACAAATGGAATGTAAATTTTTTTGTTATGAATGAATAAATAAGTCCAAATAAATAATAAGTACAGTATATTTCATATATAAAAAATTTTTCCCTCATAATGGCTGCCATGATTGGTGGTAATGGAGAATTGAACAACCATCATTTCGTTTAGCTTTAGTTCATTCTAGACATAAACAGTATGTTCAACATTCATTAGATTGATGTTTGTGAAATTTTATATCATAATATTTACATAAAAAATCATTTTATATGGAGGATACTGGTGTTTTCACATAAAAAGATAATAATAATAGTGGATAGGGTGGAGAAGGAAAATATGAAGTAGTTTGAGAGAAGACGTTACCCCTTAATCAGGTAAATCCTTTTAGATTGGCCCTGAAGGCATCTTTGATAGGGTTTCTACCAAAAGGGAGGCCTCAATGTATAATAGATTATTTTTGGGAGGATACATGGTCATATAGTGGATGGAATTAAATTGGTTGATAGGTGTGATCAATGTGTATATGTGGTTGCATTTTATAGGGAAGGAAAATAACTCACACAATATTTTAAAAAAAAATTAGGTGTGAACATTTTATTTCCTCAAAATAGTCATAACAAACAAAAGGCTCAATATTGTAAGTCTCATGACTGATATATTGACATGAAATTGTTGTTGGGGAAGTGTGTAGGTCAGTTGGGATCTTAATTATAATTATTAGTTCGTAATTTTTCTTTATTTGGCCTTAATTGTTCGGATTAATTTAAATCACATTTACTATTCCTTTTAGTAAAAATTTATCATGGCCATATTAGAAAATAAATATTATTCTAAATATAATTTTTATGAAGTATTTTATATATTTACTTTACAAATGAAGAGAATTTATGATTAATGCTAATCTTGTTGATGAGATGAAATAACAGGGTTTTAATGTATGAAGAAGTTTAAAGGTTTGTTTAGATTTTATATTTAGAAATATAGTGGAAATGATTATAAACAATAAATATGTGTAATATTTATCTAATTAAATTTTATGAATAATTTTATATATCATTTATCATTAATAGTTAATTAGATAAAAATGAATTTATTGACTAAAAATCTATATTGTTCACTATTAATCAAAAAAATAAGTTTCTCAGAAAAATCCCAAAAATTACCATTTGGCTAAATTTCAATGTTCTAAATTAAAAAATGTATTTTATTATATCCAATTATATATATAAATAAGTATAAAATTAATTTTATTTCTAAATGTGATTCGTTGGTGAAAGCATTATTTTTCACATAAAAGGACTTTACCAAAAATATTATCATTCATTATCAGAATGTTATATTTACATAAAATAACAATATTTGAAAATTAGTTATTAATAGGTTTAATTTCTAGGTTATGATTATATTATTTCAATAATTAAAATAATAAAATAGGTGTTTGGAAGAAACTCAGTGCTACATGCATCATACACCAAGTAGAGTTGCTTATATCATAAGCCATGTTGGTATTGCGTGTTTCGCAAGACACGATTGTTTTGCATGTGAAAGGAATGATTGAATTAGTTTCATAATATATATACATAAATAAATATATAAATAACTAATTATAGTGTCATGTGAAATAAAAAATTAAAAAGATAAATTATTTCAAAAAATATTTATTCTCAAAATCTAGGGGTGCTATAAAACCAAACTCATGGAAATCTCTCTTGATGCCACCATCGTGGGACTGACATGAGTTTGTCAATGATTCAAAACAAATATCCATTGGAACACTATATTAAGGATTTATATTTGAAATATGAGTTATGTTAATTGATTCTTAGTAAAATGTCTCATTGAACATTAACAGTTATTCCAAAATTTACAACATGCATCTCCCATTAAATAATAATTATAACACTATCACTTTGTAAAAAACATTATCCAAATTTATCTATTAGTATGATAATTTCATGGATATTTTTATTCACCATTTCTAAATATGTATAGCATATACACCACTTTCAATGAACCCAAAGATCACTTCCCCATGAGTTACGAAAAAATGGATAAAAATAAAAATATTTAATCAAGAGAGCCAAAAAACCTCCAATATTTAAATATAAATTTCATTCTTTGTAGAGTGGGTAGGACAATCTTTGATTTATCTAGTTTTATAAATTAATATGGAAATCATGGTCTAACTAATTCAATTAATTTTTTCTGTAGGTTTCTTATTTTTAATACCTTCCACATGACCCTGGGTCGACACATAAATCATTATTAATAATTTTTTCTACATATTAAAATTTATAAAATGATAAATAATTTCAATTTTAATGGTAGAAAATGATGTATTTTTTTGAATATTTATTTCAATATATTATTAAAAAAATAGGATTACGATATTTCATATCCCACACAATTTTTTCAATATTCTATTTCATTCATATATACATGATACAATATTGAGTAGTGGATACATATTTATCATCATAAAACATTGAATATAGTCAATAATTGATCATGATGATCCATGATAGACAAGATATATTGAGATAGAATAAAACTCTGTGAGTTACCATTTGGTCATCCCCCAAACCCTCTAAATCATAATTTATTGAAACCAATAGTTTCTATTGTGGGATGCTATAATAAAACCACCCTAAGTATATTTTTTGATGAAAACTAATGTATCTCTATTATAATATGCATATAATTGCTTTTGGGAATAATGATAGTGGGTAGTAACAAATGTGAATCATATGTTTTCTGGTTGATTGGTAGTCATGTATTGTTAATTCATAATGATATTTATATAATGTTTCATATAAACATGAATTCCTTCTTCATCCATGTATAATATGATATGATGTGTCTCAATTGTTATTTGTGTCATTAAATAATCAATTTTCATACATGTTAAAAAATCATTAGAATACATTGATTGAGAAACTAATTCTCAATTTATTATTTGGATCTCTATGAAGAAAATAAACTATTAAAACTCACCAAATAGTGTTTTTTCAAATTGACAGCTCATGAATTTTGAAAACTAGTTATATTAGAATTTTTTTACTTCATAATGTTTCCTCCCATATAACTATGAACTAATATGTAGTTCTAAACTGTCTTTATTAATACTAGGTTATTATTAAAAAAAATTATTATAAACTATACCAATTTATGTTCTTATATATCTTATTTTACAAGGTCTACAGTCCTTATATTAGGCTATGAAATTCACTAGTTATCATGTACAATTAGTTTCATAATCAGCATCTAAAAATTCATATAGCTTATAAATTCATACATCCTCTCGAGGAATAAATTCATTATTTTTAATTTTATAATTTTTTCATATAAAGTGATTATACATTAAACTATCATAAAAAATAATAATAATCACTTATAAATTTGTAATATGGCTGAAAAAAATTCAAATTAATAAATTAATTCTATTTTAAAATATCACTTTATGATTATTCAAAAATTATTACACCAGACCTATTATAATTCATTGATTATTTTTCAGATGACCCACACTATTCGAATAATTATTTGTTGAATTAAAACAACATCCTATATATATTTCAATTTAATTCTATCAATCTCATTTGGAAATTATTATACCAAATTTTCACCCATATAATTCTCCTTAAAATGTTTTTCTTTCCACAGGAGATATATATAGTAAAGGTTGATAAGTATTCATCCTCCTTGATTTAACTAAATCAATTTGACAAGTGTAATTATTTTTATAATTAGTTTATTTTTTAATATATTAAATATTATGTGATATTATTGAATAACTATTTTCAGTACCATAATATTTTTATACCTGTATTGTATATTTCTCTGTGGTCCCACTAGGCCACACACTTCCACAAGGAAATTTTCTTCAAAATATATCTAATTTTTGTATGAAATATCAAAATAATAATATTTATTCTAATTTCATGTTAAAAATAAAATATAATTTTACATGTATACAACATAATATCCTTCCAAATATGTTCCATGTATTTTTATAAAGGATTTATATCCCTTCAATTTGGGTGATTATCTATGGAATATAACATTATCCCCACTAGTATCAATAATTTGATTCTCCTATTTGTTATGAATAAAAAATTACTTAATAATCCTCAAAACTAAATGTTTTTGGTATTCTTATCATAGCACAACCATGGGGAGGGGGTGGTATTCTATTTATAACGGTAAAAAATTTTCAATTGGATATATAAATTGTTTATTTCACCCCCTCTTACCAATATGCCACATATTAAATCATATCTATAAGAAATGATTTATTAATATTGTTTATAATATTCTTCATCCTCTATGTGAATAATTTTTAGTACACATTATTGAAAAAACTGATAATAAATTTTTGGGTTTTAAAATAGTAATTCACAAATATATAAGTATATTCCATACTATCATCATTGTGAATATTATAAATATTTTATCTGAAAATATATTCGTATACCATTTGATATTGAGTAATAAATTTTAAAAGGCCATTTTTTGGGTAGTGACTATTATCCAAGACATCATACTATAAAAATAAATTAGAAATAATAAATAACCATTTCATATCCAATTATTCTAATGTAATTATCCCACACACATACACCCAAAAACGATCTAATATCTAAGATGAATTTTTTTCAATGGAACCAAGACCCACTACAAAATTTTACCATTATTAAAAGAATTAATTTTATCGATGTGATCGCATTTGTCTCTAGGAATATATTTGTTGCTATTATTATTTAGCATACTATTTTTAATTTTTTGATGATACCGTGATGTTACCTATGGAATTATTGGTTCTCCCCTCTATAAAAATAAACACAGTTACATTTTTATCACTAGTTATTTAGAAATATTCATTCTGAAAAATAGTTACTCCACTAAAAAATAGTCATGTTTTTCAATTTAGAGCATAATTTCCACTTTTACTCTAGGATTCCTAAATTTCCAGAAATGATATATTACATCTTTCTTTATATTTTGACATTTCATATTCTTTCCTAGTAATATACAACTGCGATTCATGTACCATTATATTTTACAGAAAATATTTAGAAATCAACATATATATATATATATATTTTGGTATTCATAAAATTTTGTTTAAATATGAATTTTACTTTTCATTTAATTTTGAAATAATCATTGTATTAAATATATGGAATTTTGGCAAAAAATGATATGAATTAATTAACAATTAATATATATTTTTTACATCCACTCCATTAATATATTCTATGATTTCACTTTCATATGTTTTTTCACTTTTGATCATTTAAAATAATAGTTTTCATTCGTATTTATCAATATTCAAATGTTTCTTCTCTATTTTCCCCCTTAACAACATAATTATTGTTACGAAAATTATGATAAGTATTAGCTAACATTATACAAATAATGGGAGAACGTGGAATATTTACCATATATATTAAATTAATTATTTCTATATGGTGTGAAATATATGATATTTTTGTTTATAATTTAAATATAGGATCCACATTAACTAAGAGTTCTTTTAGAAAATTATTTTTTATATCTAATGGGGTATCTTATTTTGACCTCATTATAATTTTTTATTTTCTAGTATTCAATTAGTGTTCTTTATAGGTTGTTTAATATCATAAGTATTTGAAACACTCTCATCTAGTAATCCATTGATACAGGAAAGTCTATAAACATTTTCAATTTTTTGAATCATCACTAACCTAGATAAGACCACATATATCTCTTATAATAGTATTCACTAGATCAACGAAATGTTAAATTGTTTCATTATGGATAATTCATATAACATTATACATTTGACATCATAATTGAATAATTCAATCAATAACATTAAAAACCAATTCATATATACTATTGATAATTTATACAGAGCATGAGAATATTTTCGTGAAAAATAGATCATGTAAATATTGAGGTAGAGGAATTATCATTTAACATTAATCACTTTAGAACCATCCTTCAATAACTTGTATCCCTTGTATGATACGTCCAAACATTCATTAATGGTTATAATCCATTAATACTAACTATGTTTATTTCTATTAACAATTTATCGAAGAAGTAATGAATAATTATATTACCAAGTTTGAAATGACAAATGTATAATGTAGATAAACCATTATAGTTCACAAAATTATCTATTATTAAGAGGGTGAATTTTATTCAGCCTAAAGAATTTTTTTTCATATATTATATTCTAAATTAATTTATATAAAATGGGATATAGGATAAATAATGGTAGTACTAATCATAAGAATTTAACCTTGGTTAGGATAATTTTATCTATTTTCTGATGAATACTCATTAACCTAACACCCAATCACACATATGAAATGAATGAAATAATTAATGATCACTGAATTATTTTTTTGAAACACACATATATTATATTCAAATATGAATTAATGGTAATTTTCCTATAAATTTTAGAAACTTATATAATATATTTATTGAAAATAAAAAATGATGTGGCCATACTGGACCCCATATATCAAATGTCAATAGAATCTCCCAATGAATGTACTTATTTTCATTGAGGAGAATCATTCACATATCATATTTGTAAAATATCATAATTCATGAATCTTGAATATTATAATACACCTAGAATTAATTAACATATCTATAAAAGTCTAAGAATTGTATAATGTGGGAGACAACTCCTCGAGATCCTTTTCTATTTTTTTTTCAAGTATTATGTACAACACAATGATTGATCAATATATTATAGTAGCGACACATTGACATAGTTTTTAACTATTTATGATCAATCTATGGATGAAAGGAGCTTCATTGATTTTATGGATTAGTTTTTTATTTAAACATCATGAGGTTTTTTAGAACATTGTCACTTATGAGATTTGACTTGTAATGTAATATCACACTACTTTTTACATATTTATTTAATTGAGTTATTATAATATTTTTTTGAGATTAATGAACGAACAATGAAAATTTGAATCTTGAATAAATCAAAAATCAATCAGAATTATGCCAATGGAAATCACTACATAGTAGAGAGTTTTATTACTTTATTAATAAACTTTGAAAATATCCTCATGATACAATTTTTGTTTTTAAATAAGACCATTTTTTATGAATTTTGGGATATTTTAACTACCTAATATTATTACAGTGATCAAATTTCATCAAATGGAACACTTTTAATAATTAATTATGATTTGAGGATGAAACATATATCCCATTCACTAGATCAATATATAAAAACTGGGATGTTTTTTTTAAAACATTTCCTAGCAATTAAGGAGAAGATATAATACATATATAACATCTAGTTTAATCTATTGGAAAATGAGAGGTAATATTTATAGAATATTCATAGATATAATATTAATTCTAGTAAACATATAATTCTTAATGAATACCATATAACATTAAAAAAATATCAATTTAATGGGGAAGGATCCAAACAATTATAAATAAATATTTTGACTATTCATCATATAGAGGATGAGGTGATACTTCAATGTTTTTTTCTAAATAATGATATATATATATATATCATTGTGATGTACATATCATTCCACATAGAATATTTTAGGAATAGTGAAATAGAGCATTATAGATCATATATTTGGATATAAATATATATGGAACATACATTCCATATATTATTCTCAACTATACCTTAGTGTGTATTATTTTTTAAGAGAGCCACAAATTTTTTAATTAACTATACTTTAAATATTGTATTGCATAAAGTCGATGAATAAGGAGTGACCCGTGAATTTATAATGTATATTTCAAAAATGGTGTAATTATAGTTACCCATAATATTGAGTGGATACAATATAAAATTATAATACATTAATTTAGTGTAGTAATGAATTTATTTCCAATAACACATCAATGAATCACTATCTCATGAAAATTTCTATTATGTTTAACCATGTATATTCCTCACTCCCCTTTGCTTAATTATATTTATTTTTATATGTATGATTCTATATTATGGTAGAAATCGAGATAATGAGATATCAAATGTAGTCCATTAGATGATGGAGAAAATTAAAGAATTAGGGAATCATGATAAATAGATAATCTATAATAATAAAAAATATTCATTATCCTGGATATAATTGTCATTATATTTAAAATGGTATTATCATATAATGTCATGCATGTAGTATTTAATTTATTTTCATTGAAAATATTATTAGATTTGAGATACACATACATTTATTACTGGGTCCACTTTTTATAATACAATATTAAATTGTGGATATAAAATAATATTGATATTATTTCCATTGAAATTTTATGAATACATCACAGAGTATTTCCATGATTATTTTCAATTTTATAAATAATAGTGTACATGTTCATAATGTGGAGAGAATTAATATATCTAATAACTTAATATCCAGTGGCCTTTTTTGAAAAATCATTCACCATGATAGTGACATTGATATTTGAATTTTCCTTTTGATGAATATGGTTATCATAAATATAGGTCAAGGTATTACAAGAGTCTCAAGGAAAAATATAATTAAATTCATGAATTGAATCATATAATTGAACTGATATAGTGAAATATTCTTTATTTCAAATGGATATAAGAATGGATATAAAAATATTACACATGTGATGTATGGAACACTCGTTAATGTAAGAGAGTATGTTATTTTAGATTAATATGATGCTAAAATTATTATGTAAGGCAATAATCAATCTAGAAAATCATAAACTCTCATGGATAATGAAGTGGATGGTGATTTAATATATGAAGTAATTAATTTTTATGTTCTCAATCTGTATAATGTGCATTGAAAAGCAATGATGTGATTCAATCTGTATATGGGAAGCTGGATTGTTATGACATTTTTTAAAAATTATATTTTGATGTCCTGAAATATGTTATTTTATTGAAAAAATTGATAATTAATTTATTGATGAAATTAAATTAATAAATCATGTAATTTAGTTAATGATTCTAGAGAAACATTTATATATATTGGGGTAATAATTTTGTATAAAAAATGAGGCTGAATAGTGTATCATATCATTTAAAACCCAAATGATGTTGGAACAAAATCAAAATAATAATCCATCATTTGATTAAATGAAATATAATCTTAATATTAGTATATCTAATAAAAGATCAATGATATATATTATAGATTCCACATATATTGATAGACGATTTAGATCCCTATCATGGTTCCATATTGAATTGAATCCCATAAATGTGAAATCCTGAATCAGTGAGAAACTAGATGTTCCATTTATTATTTTGATAATAATACTCTTAATAGAAGTTATCTAAAAAGTATTTCTATTTGGAATAATGTAATAATAAATGAATGTGTTTCTAGAAATCTAGGGGCCTAAAAGTTGAAGTACATATCATGAAACTGCGCTTCACACTGTATTTGATCACAAGAAATATGATTTAATTCCTTGAATAATGGTTCATGGAATCCATTTCCATATTGAAGTAAAGTATTACATGTGATGAGGTAAACGCATATATGGAATCACTATATTATAATGAATATCTGTGTAGATATAATAATTAAATGAAATAGAATTATTTATATAATATTTTGGTAAAATAATATAAGTGATCAATAATACTAGCATAGTGAAAAATTTATTGATTACCCAATATGAATTCATAAAGATAATTCAATAAAATATGTAAAAAAATGGATTGATTTTATAGCTCTTGGATTGGTGAAAAAACATTCAAATAAGAAATTATCAATGATAATCAAGTCCATAATGGCTCTTAAATTTTTAGGTGAACACAAAAAGATTCAAAGTTATCGTCTCTCTATAATAAAAATATAAAAATAGGGTATTACTAGTGGAATATCCCTATTAAGGCGGGTGTAGAATGACTATGTATTTAGTGACCTTGGATTGAACATGTAGAAATGTACAATAGGATTTAACATCAAATTGTTTTTGAATACCAACATAAATATGATGTTTAAATTTCATGAAAATATATAATGTTATGATTATACATGTAGAGTTGAATGGATAAACACTATTATATGTTAGAAGTGATTAGAAAAAATATTATAGTTCAAAACATCTATGTAAATATTAAAACATGTGATTGTTCATGAACTGACCCACACTCCATTTATTTAATTTTTATATAATTTTTTACGTAAAATTATATAGGATGATTTGATCTATAATGTGTTTAGGATAAATATTGAATTGAATGTTTAAGAAGAGAAAAATATGTGTATATGATTAATTAATATTATTGTTAAAAGTACTAGAAATGAATCAAATAATGGTCTAGAGGAAAAACATGAATCTACCTATGGGTTTTAGTAGGTTATATAGAAATTATAGTCTAAATCATTATATGAATGATCAGTAGAAGAAGTTCAATTTTTTTAGTGAGTAATATATAATTTTTTTATATTAAATATCTGTAATGTAACACCGCAAGCTTCCACGGTACGTTTCCATTTGAGTAATTCAATAGCGTGTGTTGTACTCAACTTCGAGTTCAAACACACACACCAACTAATCAAACTAGCCGTTATGAAGAGTAATACCAAATTTTTTAAATTTTATAAATTTTACCTCTCAAAATGGACTTCATTTTTTGATTCATAATATCGAATTTAGCCTAGGGTGAAATTTTGGTACTTTTCGGATAACTTTTATATTTGGATGAATATTGAAAATTACTAAATTTTAATTAAAAACAACTTTTTTAATCAAAATAATTAATAGTGATAAATTATGAATTTGAGTCGTTTTAAATTATATTTATAATATATTTTTACCATTTAATACAATGTTGGTCATTGTACATAATTTTACAATTAAACTGGACATAAACAAGTGTCAATCTTTTGATAATTATTATATCTTAAAAACATGCTTTATGTTTTGACAGTGGGAATTAATTTTAAATTAATTTCCCCCACTTCTGTGTTTTGAATTTGGAAAAATGGATTCCATATTTGGAATCAGGATATCAAAATTGTGTAAATAGGTAACTTTTGTTTTTATACATTTTTAATAATTACTTCGGTAAATATTATATTTACCACGGTTAAAGGGTAAATCTTGTAAATAATGGATAAAAAATAATAATATAATAATAATAATAATAAATTACTCTAAAATGTTTCATAACCTTATTGGTGTATACATGTCCGACAATTGGCATCTTTGGGTCGATTTTTGGGACCCCATGGAGCCACTTGTAGGTGATAGGGACACTTTATTTTAATTAAGATAAAGTAAATACAAAAATGACATAACCTTATATATTTTTAAAAAATAATTTTTACATAGGGTAATATATGTTATATTTTAGATTATAAATATTCATTACAAATATATTAAGATTTCCTACATAATTATATTTTATTTATAATTTGTAGACATTGAAAAATAAAAAATATATATTACATAATAATGATGCAATATTTTCCTTATTAATGAATGAATCAAATAATTGGTAGTATAAATATTAAAATAAATATAATTTGAAAGTTTTGATGACTTTAACGAATATTATTGGTTAATATGACATGTTAGGATTGCTTAAAGGAATCTGGTTCGAATTAATAAATTTGTTAAGACTTTAACAAAAATAAATTATTGAGTAGTCTCAAAATTGACATAAATGAGTTTTTAAAACAAATATTATATTATTAATTTATATTCTATTCTTAAAAACCTAAGGATCATCCAAAGGACTTATATCATCATAGGTGTATCATTAATGGACC
This sequence comes from Viscum album, assembly GCA_963277665.1. NCBI lineage: Eukaryota > Viridiplantae > Streptophyta > Magnoliopsida > Santalales > Viscaceae > Viscum > Viscum album. The sequence continues at coordinate 925,918,533 of OY728119.1, read as the reverse complement.
ACTTTGGGGTCTCTTGGAAGTATATAGTAATTTTATTAACTATATATTATAAAAATACAATGTGACATGGTAAGTGTTAAACTAATTAACCAAGAGTTAAAACTAAAAGATAAAGTTATTATAATGACCCAAACCTGAATAAATTCTATTGGTTGAGTGACTTTACACCCATACCCACCTTAATATTTAAATAATATACTTTGGAGCCATTAGAAACTGAATATGAATTTATTATATAATAATATTTCTAGATTTTCCTAAGGTTCCCCTCCTCCCCCTTATAAAAGGACACCACTTCTAACCAATTCTTCACACTTTCAGAGACTTGGTTCGGCCAAACCCTACCAAAATACTCTCTCAACTTCTCTCACTTCAACATAGATGCCTTAGTTTGATCAGAAAGCCATCCTACGGATCCCTTTTGATCAAATCAAAAGGAAGAACCTGAAGAAGAGGTAATGATTTCACCTCCCTTTTCATGTTTGTTTCTTCTTCAACTTCTACATTCTTTGTTATTACAATTATAAAATAATAACTCCAGTATTTTATATATACTGTGATGTTATTATAAATATGGTACAACCATATTCAGTATTCTATCTATCCTTTGAATGACATGTCACCATACATGCTTACGTACGGCTTACCGTCTCCACGTTGTGGTGTAATCGTTATTCAATATTCTATTATTTAGATGGGTATAATAATGATATATAATTAATGTGACTAATAAATATAACATGATAATGTTTCTGTATATATGATATACCATCCAATTATATATTATTTTAATATCAAAAGAATGATATTGTCGCTTGTGCGTACGTACGGATTACCATCTCCATGAACGCGATGAGATTCGTTCCCCATCATATCCATTCAAGACTAAATATTATTGGATGATTAAAAATAATGTTTAAGAACTTTATATCATTATGGATATGAATTGGATACTACCTAGACATAACAAACATGACCTATGTAACAAAACATAGAAAAGAAAACAAGTTAACACCCAAAACGAAGATAATACTAAGATATTAGATCATATATGATATCATATTACTGTATATGATTCATGTATAACTTAATAACTATTATTTCACCATTATAAAAGAGGTTAACCTACCCTCAAATAAGTAAATGTATAAGGTAAGGGTTTATTTCACAATTTCTTCATTATCCGAGGTTGTTTATACGTAATTATCTACTGGGACCTCTTTATCATCCACATCCATGTTTCCTAAAAATGTATTTCAGAACATTCTTACTATTTTACAGAATATGGGTTAAAGTCATTTATACCCTTGTTTGAATTTTTTTATAATTTTTTTTAAAGGAATATTTCCTTCATTTTCCAAATAAGGTCCTTTTTAACCTTTTTGACAAAATTAAGGTAAGAATGTTTTTTATAACTTATACGGCAGGTGCGGCTATTTTCTGTCGTTATAACATCGTCGAAGCTTCCCATACAAGCTTATAAGAATATTTTCAAAATAAATATTTTCTATATTTTAATCTTAAAATATTTCAAAATATAAATAGATATTCCTCTAAAAAAAGTTTTGATTTCATCTATGTCAACATCCTTTGATGGATTTTAAGTTTATTTGAAGTTGATTTATTATGATACAAAACATCCATATTGTGTTGAATTTTAATTGATATGTTTGACTATGGATGTGCTATTTTTATACCGTTAATTACTTATAGTTAATGTGTTGACATTTTATATTCTATTTTTAATACGAATGTTTATGATACGTTTAAACATTTTCATATGAGGAATGTATTGGACTTAGTAAGTGAAGGGTGGATCCTGCTATAGCTCCTCGATGCATTGGTATGTCTCATGAGACAAGTTGATGTGGAATTGGCCGAGTCCCATTCCCAATTTGATTTATGGTTTTGGCTGAGGCCTTAATCATTTTAGATGTCTTGGCCGAGGAATTGACAAAATGTTTCATAATGCCTGGAATTATACATTCCCTCATTATGGAAATAATATTTATGGTTCATGTGGTCATTCGACTAGTAGAATACCCATGATTATGTTTTATAATGGCATTATTTACTCATCTCATAATCTTTCCAAAAAAGTATTCATGTTTATTATTGGTAAAGGCATGTTGTTTTTCAATTATTTACCATGCTTAATATTTATGTCATTTTCCATTGTATTACTTACCCTTACTAAGTGTTTGATCTCACCCCTTTCTTATGTTTCATTTTCCCAGGATATGAAGAAGTTAGTTATGAGTGATCTGCAAGCATAATCTATGAGGGTTGGATACTTCTAATGAAATATATTATTGTTGTATTTCTCTCCAAGATGTAAAGTGGATCATATGTATGAATCTTGTTTCCAATAATACTAAACTAATCGGTCTTTCGAGACTTGATATTTATTATGATCACGACAATGTTTTGTAATAATGAACCGAATATGGGTAACTGGGGTCGGGGCATTACAGTTGGTATCAGAGGAAGTTTAGTACAAACCTTAGAAGCAAGATTTAGGTAAACTTTGACTAGAGAACAGAACCCTAAGATAGACTTTGAGGATTAGTATAGAAGAACTTCCTAGAATTTTGGTATTGTAGAGATTTTGCGAGTTTTCCAAGAAATACATCCCTGTCTAGATACGAGCAGATAGAGGCGGCTCTGGAACAGATGTACCTAGGGTTAAAACCCAAAAACACAACTTTGAGCTTGACTCGAACGAGAAATGGTGCATGACAACGTCCCTTGCTGAACTCTTGGTTATGAAACTCCCGGGGGATAAGCTTAGGATAATTCTCATTTTCATTACCAACCATTATGAAGGTTTATGACTATATACTTCTCAAAGAAAACATTTTTTTATGATTATGGATTATATCCATAAACTGCTGAATTTATGTTAAGTGTTTTAGAAGTTTTGAATTATATATTTCAATTCATAAACTAATATAGTTTATGCCATTGTTTAGAAATGGATCCTAGTGGAAGGAATGGAAATTATATCAATGCACACACTCCATGTACGGATTTCCCTCCTGCTCAAGATAATTATAGTGGAGCTAGTGATGCAACTGGTGCTAATCATCTTATCACCATACTGAGATAACTCACTCAGGTTATGAATTATAACCTTACCTGTATAGAGATCCCAGATCCACAGCATGGAGGGTCAATGTTAGATCGCTTCATGAGGAAACAGTCACTGACATTCAATGGGAGCACAAATCCCATAGTAGCTATGCAATGGATTATTTCCATAGAGAAAATATTCCATTCTTTGGGGAGTAGTGAAAGGGAAAAAGTTATCATGGCAGTTTGTCGCCTCACTAGAGATGCTGATCAATGGTGGTCATTAATACAAAACACGAAGGAAAATGATGAAGTATCAGATATGGAATGGAGGATGTTCACTGAGATGTTCTTAGAAAAATACTTTCATTGAGACCATCGAGCAGATATGGAAAGGCGATTTCTGATTCTGAGGCAGCAAGAGGATGAGAATGTCACAAAGTATGAGGCTAACTTTACAAGGTTCGAAAGGCATGCTGCTGATTATATCATAACCCAAAGAGTAAGATTGATCATTTATTTGATGGGATAAAACCATTTCTCTGTCGAGCATTAGTCTTGCAAACCTTCTCATCATACGAAGATATTGTCTCATGTGCTATCAAGACAGAAATGGAATTCTCTAAGTCTTATGACATTAAATCAAAGCAAGAGAAGAAGAGATCTGTTGAACACTCTGGGAAAGGAAATAAGGAAACGGGGAAGAATGGTAGAATTGAATTTCCACCCTGTGATAATTGTGGAAGGAAGCACCTTGCTGCCTGTTTAAAAGGAAAAGAAGTATGCTACAAATGTGGATAGATATGCCATCTAGCTGGTGATTATAAATGAAATAAAGACGCTACTGATGTTCAATGCTACAATTGTAGGGTGATGAGAAATTATGCAAATGAATGTACTAAGATTCAAGGAAACATACCTTAGATGAGGCCAAGGGATCAATGCCAAGCTTATCCAATCACTACTGCTGAGGTTGAAGCCCTGAAAGATGTGGTGGCAGGTAATTTAATAGTTTCCACAAGCTTAGAAAATGCATTATTTGATTCTGGATCATCGCATTATTTCATATCTTCCAAGTTTTCTAAGAAAATTAGATATTTCCAATTTTATTTAATAAGGGAGTTGTCAGTTAAAACTCCTATGGGATGTATCATTGCATGGAAGTTTTTTGAATCAGTCCCCATTAGAGCACATAAATGCTATTTATCTACTAATCTCATCATCATTCCTATGATTGAATTTCACATAATCCTCCGTATATATTTGCTTTCAGACCATGATGAAAATATTTATTGTAAGAAGAAGGAGGTTACAATTCTTGATGATGATGATGATAAGGAACACCTTATCTTTAGAGAAGAATCGTCGCCACCTAATTCTTATCTAGATCCACCCCCCGTAGCTCATCTAAATTCAAATATCGGGGAGGAAGAGAATGAAATAAATGTTGGTGAGGAAAGGAATGTTCAAATAGAGGATGTACCTATTGTGAGAGAATATGTTGATGTGTTTCCAAAGGATTTACCTGGACATCATCCAGAATGAGAAGTTGAGTTTTCCATTGATTTAATTCCTCGTTCAAGGCCCAAATCAAAAACTCCTTATAGAATCGACACTGTGGAATTAGTTAAAATAAAGAAACAACTGGAGGAATTGAGTAATAAAGGATTTATTCTCCCTAGTGTTACTCCATGGGGATCCCCTGTACTTTTTGTTAAGAAGAATGGTGGATCTATGAGGTTGTGCATTGACTACAGGGAGATCAATGCTATAACAATAAAGAACAAGAATCCCTTACCTCACATTGATGATTTATTTGACCAACTTCATGGAGCTCAATACTTTTCAAAGATTGACCTATGATCTGGATATCATCAGTTGTGTGTGAAGATGGAAGACATTCTGAAGACAGTATTTTGAACCAGGTACGGGCATTACAAGTTTATAGTAATGCCATTTGGACTGACTAATGCACCCTTAGTATTCATGGATCTCATGAACAGAGGTTTCAAGGAATATATTGATTACATTGTAGTGGTATTTATTGATGATATCATGATATACTCCAAAAGATACAAAGATCATGAAAATCACTTGCGCATTATATTGAAGACTCTGAGAAGACATGAATTATATGGGAAGTTTTGCATGTGTGAATTCTAGCTTTAGGAGATTTATTTTATTGGCTATATTGTCTCTAAGGATGGAATCTATGTTGATCCTTTTAAGACCAAGGCAATCCAAGAATGGCCAGTACCAACGAGTATAACCGAGGTACGCAATTTTATTAGTTTAGTAGGTTATTATCGAGGTTTCATCCAGAACGTTTCCCGGTTGGCTAACCCATTAACAAAGCTCACATGTAAAAGGGTTAAATTTTTCTGGAAAAAAGAGCATGAAGAATGTTTTGAATAACTGAAAAGTGTAGGTTTCGGGCGCACTGTAAGAATGTTGGTGGGTTAGCCCAACTTTAATTTTAACATTAAACAACGTTCAATCTGAGATCTGTCAAGATATAAAATGCCGAATCTTCGGAATAGAACGAAGAATGCAAAGAAAAGAAGAGTCCCGGAAACCTTGAGGAGGATCATCACATGTTGATTATAATTAATTTAATTAATGCATAAGAATTACCTGATTGGAATTCTTTCTTTTTTGATGTCTCTGGTCACGATTCCGTGATCCATCGTTGCGTCGTAGAATCCAAGTGTAGGATTACTCTATCAGTTATCCACACATGTGTCACGTATCCTTGGATGTCACCAAAGGGATCTCTGGGTGCTAGCACGGAAGAACATTCGCTTGCGATGTCCGCCTTCGACCGCCTTGATCCGGAGGAGGATCTTTATCTCGTAACATGAGGGCATTCTTGGTGGAAAGGGAATTCTCTCTTGGTTTGAGAGTATTTCCAAACCCATTGTGCACAACAATTTCTCTCTAAAATGTTAGGTTTGCGATGATATTTATAATCAGGTTTGAGTTTAATATAGTTATGACAATAAATAAATGCGTTACGCATTTTTTTTATTTCATTAACTCTTATTGAAAACCCCCATGTCGAATTATTAATTCCTTGACATGCGCCCACGCTGATTATAATAAATATCATTTAATAAGACAATATTAAATCCTCAAATTCCCAACAAGAAAAACTACAAGGCGTGTAATAATTAATACACGGCGTGTACTTGTTTTCCATAAAACTATACGGCGCATATATTTAATATACACGGTGTGTACTTTTATTTTCCATTTTTCTCCACCGCATTTATCCGACCTTGAGTAATGACTATTTATTTCTTAGATAAATGTTACTGCATTACTCACTAATAAATATATTATTTCATCCACAATATATTCTCTGGAATAACTAGTGTCAAAATAAATGTGATCAGACATCCTTAAATAATTATTAAACCAAAATCGGGAATAATATTTATTTAACTTGTTAAATTGATATTTAACTGAGATACATGGACACACTTAGTGTGTGACCCTCTAGGCCTCTTTCTTGGTGGCATTAGGCTGATCCTGCCTAATGTCCAAGGTTAGCTTCTAGAAACACACCAAGGAACCCATAGAGAAAGAATTTAACGCCGCAATGTCATGTCTCTTCCTACGAACGCTTACCGTGTAATATAATCCCTTTGTCTCGATATCTCCAATCATGCGGGTTGCAAGCTAGTGCCCTCAACCCATGTGTTAGATTATTCTTTCTATGACTTCCCTGAATTGAACATGCCCATACCTTACCATGGCCATAGATTTATTTAGGCTATCAATTCCATCAAAGGGCCCAAGATATCTACTTCCGTTATGGAACGGAAGGGACACATCCTTTCTCGTATTATCTATTAATGTGGTATTACTCGTGACGCACCCATCGTATCCTAACTCACTGCAAACAGTGTGTCGGCATATTTTTCAACATTACATCTAAGTGTGAGAGTTGTAATACCCATTAATAATAATCTTAAAGTCTAAGGACCAATACACACGTCCGCAGATAGGAACATCCAATGACACTATGAAATGTGGATTTCCTAATGGCAGGTCTTGTTCTAATAATATCCTCCTGGATATTACCAAGGGCACACACCATGAAAAGGTTCCTCAATGTTTTATGAGTCCTCACCCCTAATGAACTGTATTATTTGTGTCCCTCAAATAATATCATCCGGCCATAGAACATACATTCAAGAACAGTGTTATGGAACTTCCGGGTTCTCATCATAGTAGGGATCCACTATGACCATTTAATGCAACAGCTATCCTTAGGACAATATCACATGACATGACATGCAAAAGAACAATCAAGATGTGATAAGGCTTTTATTTAATGAATAAAGTACAAATTAGTTGGTTCTAGACCAGCAACTCCAATTGACTCCCACTTGGACTAGATCCAACTACTAACAACCTTTAACCCGCTAGCTTTCACATGATATTCATGCTTCTGCTGATATAGGCCTTTAGTCATGGGGTTCACCACATTCTCTTCTGTGGAAACTCTGCTCACTGCAACTTCACCCCTTTGATAGATATCCCTCAAAGGTGATACTTCCGGATTATTTGCTTTGTCCGTTGATGTGACCTTGGTTATTTTGCAAGAGCCACCGCTGTAGTATTATCACAATACAATGTAATGGGATATTTACTTCTAGGAACCACATGAAGCTCTTAGACAATGTTCTGAATCCAGACGGCTTCTTTGGATGCATAAGAAGCCGCTATATACTTGGACTCCACTGTAGAATCGGCAACAACTGGCTGGTTTGAACTCTTCCAGCTCACAGCTCCTCCATTGAGACAGAAAACATATCCAGATTGTGACTTCAGATCATTCTGATCTATTTGAAAACCAGCATCATCATACCCTCTGATGACAAGCTCCTCGTCTCCTCCATACACCCATAACATATCCTTAGTTCTTCTCCGATACTTAAGGATAGTCTTAACAGAAGTCCAATGTTGTTCTCCTGGATCTGCTTGATATCTGCCTACCATGCTTAGGGCATAGGCAACATCAAGCCTACTACATAACATGGCATACATGATGGACCCTATAGCCGAAGCGTATGGGATCTTACTCATCCTATCGTTCTCCTGTTGTGTCTGGGGACACATTTTCTTAGAATGTTTTAAACCATGTGACACTGGAATAAATCCCCTCTTGGATTTTTCCATACTACGTCTCTTTAGTATCTGGTCAATGCATGTACCCTGACTTAGTCCAAGCAGCCTCTTGGATCTGTCGCGAATGATCTTGATCCCTAGAATGTAGGCTCCTTCTCCTAAGTCCTTCATGGAGAAACACTTGTTCAACCAGTGCTTAACTGACTGTAAGACTGGTACATCATTTCCAATAAGCAGTATGTCATCAACACATACAACTAGGATAAAGACTGCATTCCCATTAAACCGCTTATAAACACATTGCTCACATTCATTCTTAATGAAACGAAATTCATTTATGGCTTCATCAAATTGAATGTTCCATGACCTGGATGCTTGCTTCATTCCATAAATGGATTTCTGCAACTTGAAAACCCGTTTGGCATCACCTGGTGTCACTAACCCTTCTAGTTGTGTCATATTGACATCTTCCTAAAGGTTCCCGTTAAGGAATGCTGTTTTGACACCCATCTTCCAAATCTCGTAGTCATGGTAAGATGCTATGGAAAGTATGACTCTTATGGATTTAAACATGGCAACTGGTGAGAATGTTTCATCATAGTCAATTCCTTGACGATGTTTGAATCCTTTAGCCACTAGCCATTCTTTATATGTGCTAACTTAACCTTCCATGTCCAACTTTCTTTTAAATACCCATTTGCATCCAACATGCTTTACATCAACTAGGTCATCGACCAGAACCCAAACATGGTTCTGATACATGGAATCCATCTCAGAATTCATAGCTTCTATCCATCTTGCATCTTCTAAGCTTTCTACTACTTCCATGTCGGACAGAGGTTCATCATTGTCCAACAATAATGATTCACCATCCTCGGTGACAAGGAAACCATATCTCTCTGGTTCCCTTATCTCTCTTGAACTCTTACGCTGTACTTGTGTTTCTGGAACCTCTTCCACAGGGACCTGTGGAACTTGTTCCTGTACCAACTCCTGTGTATATTGAGCATCAACTTCATCGAAGTCAATCTTGCCCATGCTATCCTTCTTGAGGATGCTCTCCTTCTTAAGAAAGACGGCTTGTCTGGCGACAATCACTTTCTTGTCTTCAAGGTTATATAGGTAATATCCATTCGTTTCCTTGGGATATCGTATAAATATACACTTCATGCCCTGGGGTGCTATTTTGTTGCCTGAGAAGGCCTTAACAAATGTCTTGCATCCCCATACACGTGTGTGCGACAAAGTGGGTTTCCTTTCATTCCATAACTCGAATGGAATTTCATTTTCCGCCTTAGTTGGTACTTGGTTTAATGTGTATGATGAAGCTTGTAATGCATATCCCCAAAAGGATAATGGAAGATCCGCATGACTCATCATCGACCTCACCATGCCCAACAAGGCGCGGTTCCTCCTTTAACTAACACCATTCCACTATGGTGTATAAGGAGGAGTGAGGTGATATAGAATCCCAGACTCCTGTAGAAGATTGATGAACTCTTGGTTTAGATATTCTACACCTCGATCCGATCGAAGCTTCTTTATCTTCTTACCAAGATGATTCTCTACTTTATTCCTGAATTCCTTACATTTCTCTAAGGACTCTGACATATACCTCATTATGTAGACATAGCCATATCTACCCAAAACATCAGTAAAAGTAATGAAGTAAAAATATCCACCTCTAGCTTCTACTAGAAATGGTCCACAAACATCCATGTGTACCAATCCTAGATGCTCTGTGGCCCTTTCACCTTGTCCACCAAAAGGCGGCTTGGTCATTTTTCCTTGTAAACAAGCATGACATCTATCAATTGGTTTTAGCTCAGTAGAGTCTAAATATCCATCTTGGCAGAGCTTTGTCAAACGCTTCTCGTTCACATGACCAAGGCGGTGATGCCATAACTGGGTGAAGTATGAGTCATGTTAGTTTGTCTCGTTATCGATTTCCAACACTTGGTTTTGATAATTCAGTACATACAAACCAGTATTTAAATGTTCCATATCATAACATACATTGTTCTTATAAAAGAGACAACCCTTATTTTCAAATTTGAAAACAAATCCATCCATATCCAAAAAAGATACATAAATTATGTTCTTGGTAAAAATAGGCACATAATAACAGTTATGTAAAACCAAAATCATCCCAGTCGGCAATGAGAGTTGGTAATCGCCAATAGCCAATGTATCTAGCCTTACGCCATTGGCAGCTCGAAGATCCTCCTCTCCTCTGGTGATCTTTCTAAATCTACTTTGTTCCTGCATTTGAATATAAATGTGATCCCCCCAAGCTATATCTAATACCCAATGTGTAGAAATAGAAAGATTTCATTAAATAACAAACATACCTTTAGAGTCTGCACGCTTCTTGGTGCAGTTCCCCTTCCAATGGCCCTGCTTGCCACATGAAAAACACACTGCTTCCCATTCGTTGCCCTGCCTATGGATCTTCCTCTTCATGGAGGTATGTTGCTCTGGGTCTTCAGACCGTTAATAAGTCTTTGTCCCCTTTGCCTTGTACTTCCTTTTCATGTTCACAATAAGGACCGCGGGTTTGTCATCCCCCATGTCCTTATCTACCTGGCGAATCAAGGTCAGAAGCTCCGACAGACTCTTCTCATTTCTGCTCATGTTATAGTTGACACTAAATCTATAGAAGGTCTTGGGCAGTGATGATAGGATGAGATCTGTACGCAACTCATCTAGGAATTTAATCCCTAGGATTTCCAAGTGCTCAATGTAACCAATAAGCTTGACTACATGAGGCCCAACTGGCGCAGACTCTCCAAGCGTCGTGGTAAACAAAGCATTGGAGATATCATACCTCTTCTGTCGCGCCTTCTCTTGGTAAAGATCTTTAAGGCGAGACATCATGCTATACGCATCCATGTTTTCATGTTGCTTCATGAGATCATTAGACATGGACGATATCATGAAACACTAGACATCTGTGGAATCATCCATGTATTTCATGTAGAGAGATAAATCTTCATCACTAGCTTCTTTCCTAGGCGCAACTAGAATAGGCTTTTCTAGCACATACAATTTCCTTTCGTGGCGAAGGACGATGCGTAAATGCCTCTTCCACTTTTGGAAATTGGTGCTGGTGATAAGGTTTTCCTTCTCGAGTATGGTGCACAATGATATGTTTGAATTCATTTTCTTGTCGTTTCTACAAATTAAGATGAGCAAAGGTTTAGTACTTTATTAGAAAAATTGAGACAAATAAATAAATTAATACTTATTTGTCTCCCACTATTTTAGAGAAATCAAATAGCCCTCACCATGGACTTCAGAATATTCTATTGCGTGAATATTCTAGTGGAAAGGATCCATATTTCCCATCGCATTACCCCAACTAGGGTTGGTCAAGCAACTTGAGGGGTTTTAGGTAGGCATTCCAAATGCCAACTGTATTAACTCGTAGCACCTTGATCTGCTGAGTGGACTCCCCAATCCTGAAATCCTTTTTGGATTTCCTCAACCTTTGCCTCTTGGTCACACAAAGTCCTACAGTGGAAGTCAACCCTTGATGCGAACCAAGTCAAGTCAACACAAAACCTTGAATTATAATTCCATGATAATTGAAAGCACCCCAACTAGGGTTGGTCAAGCACTTTGAACTATGGTTCGATTCTTACCAAGATTATGGAAGGCTATGCCGACTTAATATTTATTTTGAGGGATTTTATCCTTTTACGTAAATTTCCATTTTATTATCTTTGATTACATGATTGTTAATATTATTTGGGATATAGTTAAGTGATTAACCATGTGTAAGATGATATTTACGTATAAGCTGGTTTTATTTTAGTTCCATCTTCCATGCTCGTTTAATTCATTAATTGTGTGATTGTGACACCAAAACACAATAAATAAACCATTCAACTGACAGAAATAAAATAAATGGTATGATCATGAGCTTTTCTATTGTTTAGTTTATCTAGTGGTTGATAAAATAACCCACGACCTAGGGGAGAAACACCTTGAACGTTTCGGGTTCATGTTTACAGCTTTCCACCTGTCCACCTTTGTATCTCCTTGAATTGGTTTCACCTTGGCTCCTGACTTGAGCCACCTCCACTAGCTTGCGAGCTCCATCCATTACATATGCATTTATCTCACACGCAGGTGAGGGGTAAAAGGGGTTTTTACATAAAATAATCCTTGGGCGCGCAGGCCCTACATATTAATGAGGAGATAGCTCGCATGCCAAAAAAATTAATTTAAATAAATAAATTAAAAGAAACCATTCACATACAATGGTATCGGTCTAGATCATGATCATCCATACATGCAACGATATTTATGCATAAATAAAACTAGAATTCAATTCTTTAATCATTCTTGTTTAAGATAAATCACCCTCAAATCAATTAATTTTTATTAATCATTCAATCCTTTTATCTTAAATCTCATTTCTTGAATTTCTTTGAGATTCTCATCCCTCATAATTTTAAACAAATAAATTCATTTAAAATTATCCTTGTACGTAACATGTACCTTGGAGGCAACCTGGTGAATTCCCATTTATTACGTAGATGTAAAATTAAACACATATATATAAAACACCTATCACGTGTTGTGCCTCAGCTTTACGCCTTCACCATGGTACAAGTCCCAAAGGTTTGAATAATATAATAATAAATATTAATAAATCTGCGTAATTTGGGTGAGTACATGGCGTGTAGTTCCGACTACACGGAGTTTACTTTTCTTCACCGTCCATCTGAATTACACGCCCGAGGATAGGGCATGTTAATGTACTTCGGAAATTTTCGGAGTACACGGCGTGTACAGTGGGACACACGCCGTGTAGTTTCCGCATTACATGGTTTCCATCAGGGCAGGCTGTGTACGGAGTACATGCCCCAACCCTGACCCGAAGGGACTACACGCCGTGTTCATTGGACCACACGACATGTATTCTGGATACCGTGTGCCACCTCTTTCTGGTCAACACACGGTGTCATAAATGACCACAATACATGACCTGATTTGGGGGATCAGTCGATGCATTGAACCTAGACTACACGGCGTGTACTTCTGAATACACGCTGTGTATTCTGGTGTTGTATGGCCAGAAACGTTCGGCTCCTTCGGATGAGTTCCTCTATTTTATTTTAATCAAAATTAAAAGAAAAATTCCTTTCTGTGAGGTGAACGAGAAACGAGGGAGGAGGAACGGATCTCGATATTCCGATTTCCAGAACGAATAAACATGATTTGAAATAACTAAATTATTAAATGCGTAAATCACCAATGAAAAACTAAATAATTATAATCAATGATATAATCTCTCTAATACCACTTGTAGGTTCCGGGAACAGCGGAAGCACGTTGTTGGGTTAGGCCAACATTAATTTTAACATTAAACAATGTTCAATCCAATATCCGTCATGATATAAATTACCGAATCTTTGTAATATAACGAAGAACGAAAAGAAAATAAGTGTCCCGAAACCCTTGAGGAGGATCATCATATGTTGATTATAATTAATTTAATCAATGCATAAGAATTACCTTGTTGGAATTCCTTCTTCATTGATGTGTCCGGTCACGATTCGGTGATCCGTCATTGTGTCGTAAAATCCAAGTGTAGGATTCCTCTAGCGGTGATCCAGACGTGTGTCACGTATCTACGGATGTCGCCGAAGGGATCTCCGGGTGCTAGTGCGGAATAACCTTCGCTTGTGATGTCCTCCTTCAACCGCCTTGATCCGTTGGAGGATCTTATTCTCGTAACTTGAGGGCGTTCTTGGTGGAAAGGGAATTCTCTCTTGGCTTGAGAGTATTTCCAAATCCGTTGTGCACAATAATGGCTCTCTAAAATGTTGCTGTTGCGAGGATATTTATAATCATGTTTTAGGTTAATAGAGTTATGACATTAAATAAATCTGTTACATGTTTTATTTATTTCAGTAACTCTTATTGAAACCCCCCATGTCGAATTATTAATTCCTTGACATGCACCCATGCTGATTATAATAAATATCATTTAATAAAACAATATTAAATCCCCAAAATCCCAAATGGAAAAACTACACGGCGTGTAATAATTAATACATGGTGTGTACTTGTTATCCATAAAACTACACGGTGTGTATATTTAATATACACGGTGTGTACTTTTATTTTCATTTTTCTCCACAACATTTATTAGACCTTGAGTAATGACTATTTATTTCTTAAATAAATGTAACTGCATTACTTCCTAATTAATATATTATTTTTTCCACAATATATTCTCTCAAATAACTTGTGTCAAAATAAATGTGATCAAACATCATTAAATAATTATTAAACCACACCTGGGAATAATATTTATTTAACTGAGATACATGGACACACTTAGTGTGTGACCCTCTAGGCCTCTTTCTTAGTGGCATTAGGCTAAGCCTGACTAAAGTCCAAGGTTAGCGTCTAGCAACACCCCAAGGTACCCATAGAGAATGAAGTTAACGCCGCAATGACATGTCACCTCCTACGAACACTTACCATGTAATATAATCCATTTTTCTCGATATCTCCAATCAAGCGGGTTGCATGCTAGTGTCATCAACCCATGTGCTTGATTATTCTTTCATTTAATTCCCGGAATTGAACTTGCCTATACCTTACCATGGCCATGGATTTATTTAGGCTATATGAATTCCTTCGAAGGGCCTAAGATATCTACTTCCGTTATGGAATGGAAGGGACAAATCCTTTCTTGCATTATCTATTAATGCAGTATTACTCGTGACGCACCCAATGTATCCTACCTTGCTAAAAACAGTGTGTCGTCACAGTTTTTGTCAATACACCTAAGTTCACGAGTTGTAATACCCACTAATAATAATATTAAAGTCTAAGGACCAATACACACGTCCGTAGATAGGAACATCCACTGACACTATGAAATGTGGATTTCCTACTCATGGGTCTCGTTCTCATAATATGCTCCTAGATATTTCCAAGGGCACACACCATGAGAAGGTGCCTCAAAGTTTTATGAGTCCTCACCCCTAATGACCTTTATTATTTGTGTCCCTCAAATAATATCATCCGGGCATAGAACATACATTCAAGAATAGTGTTATGGCACTTCCGGTTTCTCATCATAGCAGGGATCCGCTACGACCCTTTAATGCAACAGCTGTCCATAGGACATTATCACATGACATGTCATGCAGAAGAACAATCAAGATGTGATAAGGATTTTATTTAATGAATAAATACAAAGTAGTTGTTGAACCTTTAGTAGGTTATTATCGACGTTTCGTCCAGAACTTTTCTCGGTTGGCAAACCCATTAACAAAGATCACATGTAAAAGGGTTAAATTTTTCTGGACAAAAGAGTGTAATGAATTTTTTGAAGAACTGAAGAGAAGATTAGTCAATGCTCTTATATTGACTCTACCATCGGAGAATGATGGGTTCGTTATTTATAGTGACGCATCAAAGATAGGTCTTGGTTGTGTCCTTATGCAGAATGATAGAGTTATTGTCAATGCATCATGATAGCTGAAAATTCAGGAGCAAAACTATCCCACTCATGATCTAGAGTTAGATGCTATAATATTTTCCTTGAATATTTGGAGACACTCTCCCTATGGTGAAAATTTGATATTTATACTGATCACAAGAGTTTGAAATATATTTTCTCGCAGAAGGATCTCAACATGAGGCAATGGAGATGGCTTGAACTACTCACGGATTATGATTGCACGATGCACTACCACCCTGGGAAGGAAAATATGGTGGCAGATGCTTTGAGTAGAAAGGATCCTGGAATTTTGAACAAGATAAGAGTAGAAAAAGATCCTATATACATGGATCTAGTAAATTTGGATATGGGAATCACATTGGAGGGTGAAACAATCAATACTTTTCCTAATGGTTTCCAAAACATATTTACCAGAAAGGATTAAGTATTCTCAGACTGGTGCTGAAGAGTTTCAAAAGAAGATTAAAGCTGTGAATGTTGGGAGATTGAATGACTTTGTGTATGAAGATTGAATTTTGATGTTTGGGAAGAGACTTTGTGTTCCCAATATACCTGATCTAAAAAGGGATTTGTTGGATGATGCTCATAGTTCCAATTTCTTTATACACCCTAGGAGCACCAAAATGTATAGAGATTTAGAGGAACGTTTTTGGTGGGACAACATGAAGATGGAGATTGCTGATTTTGTGTCAAGATGTATGGTTTGTCATCAAGTGAATTCTGGAAGGAAACAGCCTAGAAGAGTCATGAAACATCTTCCCATACCAGATTGGAAATGGGACAATATTACGATAGTATTTTTTATGGGGCTACCAAAGACTCCTAGAAGGAACGATGCAATATGGGTCATTGTTGATCATCATACAAAGTCAATAGATTTTCTTGCTATAAAAGATGATCTACCACTTGAACGTCTAGCAAGAATTTATATTAATGAAGTTGTGAGACTTCATGGAATTCCCCTATCGATTGTCTCGGATCGTGATCCTCATTTTACATCAAGATTCTGGAAAAGTATTCAGAAGCCCTTGGATACTGAACTTTGTTTGAGAAATGCTTAGCACCCTCAAATAGATGGACAATCAGAAAGGTCTATTCAAACATTAGAAGACATGTTGAGATCATGCTCACTTAACTCTCAGGGTATGTGGGATCAATATTTACCTCCGGTGGAATTTTCCTATAACAATAGCTTCCATTCAAGTATTCAGATGGCACAATATGAAGTGTTGTACGAAAAGGAATGTCACACACCAACCTTTTGGGATGATATTTGTGAAAGAAAACTTGTTGGCCCGGAACTAGTGGTGGAAAAGATGGAAAAGGTAAAGGTAATCCAAAACCACATCAAAGCATCTCAAAGTAGGAAGAAGAGCTATGCCGATAATCGAAGGAAGGATTTGGAATTTCATGTAGGAGATCATGTTTTCTTGAAGGTACCTCCAAGGAAGGTAGTTATACGTTTCGTTAAGAATTGTAAATTGAGTCCAAGGTACATCGGACCATTCGAAATTCTAGAACGAATTGGGGTTGTAGCTTACCGACTGGCAATGCCTCCAAGTCTCTTCAAAGTGCACGATGTGTTCCACATATCACTATTGAGAAAATACATGCCTGACACAATGCATGTACCCACCTATGAGAAATTAGAACTAGAACATGATCTATCTTATTGCGAAGAGTCCATCAGGATTCTTGATATGAGAGAAAAGGTACTAGGAAACCAGACGACTCGTCTAGTAAAAGTATTATGGAGAAAGCACAAGATGGAAGAGGCAACATGGGATCCTGATGAACTTATGATGAAGAACCACCCATGTCTTTTTATACAGTAATTTTCTATAAATTTCAAGGATGAAATTATTTGAAGGATGGGATAATGTAACACCCCAAGCTTCCACGGTACATTTCCCTTTGAGTATTTCAATAGCGTGTGTTGTACACAACTTCGAGTTCTAGCACACACCTCAACCAATCAAACTAGCCGTTATGAATAGTAATACCTTTTTTTGAAATTTTATAAATTTTATCTCTCAAAATGTACTTCATTTTTTGATTTGGAATATTGAATTTAGCATAGGGTTAAATTTTGGTACTTTTCAGATAACTTTTATATTTTAATGAATAGTGAAAATTTCTAAATTTTATTTAAAAAAAACTTTTTTAGTCAAAATAATTAATAGTGATAAATTTTGAATTTGAGTGGTTTTAAGGTATATTTCAAATATATTTTTACCATTTAATACAATTTTGTTATTTGGACATAATTTCACAATTAAACCAGACATAAACAAGTGTCAATCTTTTGATAGTTATTATATCTTAAAAACACGCTTTTTGTTTTGATAGCAGGAATTAATTTTAAATTAAATTTACCTCACTTCTGTGTTTTGAATTTGGAAAAATGGATTCCATATTTGGAATCAATATTTTCAAATTTTGTAAATAGGTAAATTTTATTTTTAGACATTTTGAATAATTACTTTGGTAAATATTTTATTTACCATGGTTAAAGGGTAAATCCGGTAAATAAGGGTTAAAATATAATATTATAATAATACAAAATTACCATAAAACGTGTCTTAACCATATTGGTGGATAAATGTCCGACCATTTTCATCTTTGGGTCTATTTTTAGGTCACCATGGAGCCACTTGTAGGTGATAGGGACACTTTATTTTAATTAAGATAAAGAAAATACAAAAATGACATAAGCTTATATCTTTTAAAAAACCAATTTTTACATATGGTTATATATGTTATATTTTAGATTATATATATTAATTAGAAACCTAAAAATATTTCCTACTTATTGATATTTTATTTATAATTTTTAGACATTGAAAAAGTAAAAATATATATGACACAATAATGATGCAGTATTTTCCTTCTTAATGAATGAATCAAATAATGGGTAATATAAATGTTAAAATAAATATAATATGAAAGTTTTGATGACAGAAACGAATTTTATTGGTCACTATTACATGTTATTATTGCTTAGATTAATTTGGTTCGAATTAATAATGTTTTTAAGACATTAACAAAAATCAATTATTAAGTAGTGTCAAAACTGACATAAATGAGTTTTTAAAACAAATATTATATTATTAATTTATATTAAATTTCTAAAAACCTAAGGTTCGGCCAAAGGACTTATATCATTATTTTTGATCCATTAATGTATCACTTGCGGGTCTCTTGGATGTATATAGTAATTTTATTAACTATATATTATTAAAATACAATGTGACATGGTAAGTGTTAAACTAATTAACCAAGAGTTAAAACTAAAAGATAAGGTTATTATAATCACCCAAACCTATCTATATTATATTGGTTGAGTGGTTTTCGAACCATCCTCACCTTCCCCTTTAATTAATCCACTTTGGAGCCATTATTATCCAAATATTAATTTATTATAATATAATATTTCTAGATTTTCATAAGGTTCCCCTCCACCCTCTTATAAAAGGACACCACTTATAACCAATTATTCAAACATTCAAAGCCTTTTGATTCAGACAACCCCTTCCCAAATACTCTATCCACTTCCATCACTTCATCCTAGAGGCCTTAGTTTGATCATAAATCCAACCTAAAGATCCCTTTTGATCAAATCAAAAGGAAAAACCCGAAGAAGAGGTAATGATTTCACCCCCTTTTTTCTAGTTCCTTTCTTCTTCAACTTCATTTTTCTTTTTTATTACCATTATAAAATAATAACTCCAGTATTTTATATATAATTTGATGTTATTATAAATATGGTACAACCATATTTAGTATTCTATCCATCCTATGAATTACATGTCATTATACGTGTGTACGTACATTTTACCGTCTCCACGTTGTGGTATAATTGTTATTCAATATACTATTATTTAGATGGGTATAATAATGATGTATAATTCTTGTAAATAATAAATATAACATGATAATTATTCTATCTATATGATATATCACCCAATTATTTATTATTTTAATATCAAAATAATGAAATTGACGCTCGTGCGTACGTATGTATTACCGTCTCCACGAACGCGATGAGATTCATTCCCCATCTAATCCATTCAAGATTCAATTTTATTGGATGATTAAAAATAACGTTTAAGAACATTATATAATAATGGATATGAATAAGATACAACCAATCCATAACAAACATGACTTCTTTAACAAAACATATAAAAGAAAACGAGTAAGTTAACACCCGAAATGAGGATAATACTAAGATATTAGATCATATATGATATCATATTAAGGTATATGATTCCTGTATAACTTAATAACTATTATTTAACCATTATACAAGAGGTTAGCCTACCCTCTATGATGGAAAAGTAAATGTTAAGGGCTTATTTTACAATCTCTTCATTTTACGAGGTTGTTTATACATAATTATTTACTAGGACCTCATTATCATCCACATCCATGTTTCTTAATAATGAATTTCAAAAGATTCTTAATATTTTACAGAATATGGGTTAAAGTAATTTATAACCTTGTTTTAATTCTTTATAATATGTTTATAAAAGAATCTTTTCTATGTTTTCCAAAAACGGTCCTTTTTATCCTTGTCATCAAAATTAATGTAAGAATGTTTTTTTAACTTATACGGCGGGTGCGGCTATTTTCAATTGTTATAACATCATAGAAGCTTCCCTAACAGGCACATAAGATTATTTTCAAAATAAATAACTTATTTATGTGACCCTTAAATTATTTCAAAATATAAAGAGATATGACTCTAAAAAAAGTTTTTATTTCATCTATGTCAACATCCTTTGATGGATTTTAAGTTTATTTGATGTTGATTTATTATGATTCAAAACATCCATATTGTGTTGATGTTTTTGTGATATGTTAGACTATGGATGTTCTATTTTTATACCATTAATTTCTTATGGTTAAAGTATTGACATTTCATATTCTAGTTTTAATATGAATGATTATGATATGTATAAACTTTTTCATATGAGGAATGTATTAGACTTATTAAGTGACAGGTGGAGCCCGTTATAGCTCCTCGATGCATCGGTAGGTCTCGTGAGAAAACTAGATGTGGAATTGGTCGATGCCCTTTCCCAATTTTACTTATGGATTTGGATGAGGCCTTAATCATTTTAGATGTCTTGGCCGATGCCTTGACAAAATGTTTCAGAATGTCCGACATTATACATTCCCTCATTATCGAAATAATATTGATGGTTCACATGGTAATTAGACTAGTAGAATAACCATTATTATGTTTTATTATGGCCTTCTTTACTCAGCTCATAATCTAGCCATAAAATTATTCATGTTTATTATTGGTAAAGGCATGTGGTTTTTCAATTATTTACCATGCTTAATATTTATGTCATTTAACACTGTATTACATACCCTTACTGAGCGTTTGAGCTCACCCCTTTCATATGTTTCATTTTCCCAGGTTATGAAGAGGTTAGTAATGAGTGACCTTCATGCATAATCTAGGAGTCTTGGATGCTTCTAATGAAATATATTGTTGTTTTATTTCTCTCCAAGCTGTAAAGTGGATCATATGTATGAATCTTGTTTCCAATAATACAAAACTGATCGGTCTTTAGAGACATGATCTTTTTTGTGATCATACCAATGTTATGTAATAATGCACCGACTCTGGGTAACAGGGGTTCGAGAGTTACATGCAAGAGTAGAAAATTACTATCAACATAACATTTATGATAATTATACGTTTTTAGATAGTATTTCTAATTGTTTCTTGTATTAATGAACAATGTTCATAACTTGTAGTTGAAAAATAAAAATAGTTACATGAATATGATGTTCTGATGGTCATGAATTTTTTTTCAAGAAATGTAATTTTTTTTATCATGTGAACACATGCATGAATGGTGGAGATTAATATTTTGTTTTAATGAATATTTCCATATTATATGGATGTTCCAAAAATACTGTTTATACGGTTTTGATGGGAAAATTAATAGTAATTTAATAAAACAAATAATTTGAATGGTACTGCCAGTGATCATTTTATAGGTCCTTATATTTATCATTATATGTTAACTCTGAAGAATTTACAATTTCAAATGATCATATAATTTGAGTATTAATTATTAGATATATATTTTTAATGAAACATTATTTATGATAACACGGTAAAATATTAGAAATAAATTATATTTTATGTTAATTAAAATTATGAAAGAATGTATATTTCATAGATAGATTTTATTTTAATAATAGTTAAAATTACTTCCTATATAATTTTTAAATTTTAGTTTTTTATAATATTTTTGTGGACTAATTAAACAACTAAATTCACTATTATTTGACCTGGGAAAAATTAATTGTATGCTTTGGTACTGAAAAAGATAAAGTTGAAGTTTCTCATGTTGTATGATTAGAAATTATTGAGAATTAATTTCTAAAAAGAGGAATTATTCGATAAATTTTTCGGTAAATAATTTAAAAAATTATATTTTATGATTGATTACTATTTTACCATTAGTGTTAGATTGTAATAGATATAGATTTCAATGTTTTTTATGCCATTGAAACTAACATTCAAGTTGTGAATAGAGGTAAGTTGTATTAGATGAAAACAAGTTTATTGAAATTGGTTATGAATTAGTTTCAATTCAATTGGGGAAAAAATATCTAAATCATGATTTAATAAGTTATGGTAGTTTATAATTTTCCAAAAACAATATAGTTTTTAATTATGATTAAATCTATAGAAAACAAGTATTAACCATGGGAGAGTATATATATGAATAAATAACTTTCAAATTGTATGAGAAAGCGGTAGAAACTGAAAAGAAAATATATATTATGACATTCCATTGTAGTTTTATGGAAATGGGGAGCGATATGAAAACACTATATATCTGTACATTTGATTGATGTACATAATGTAATATTACGGTCTATGAAATATGGTAGTATTATAAAAAATCAATATGTAGATAACAATAAAATAAAAATATATTGTAATGTATTTTTTTAATAATTAATTATTCATTTATTGGAAGTAAAAGAATGTTGAAATTATGATAAATTGATGAATTGGAACATATTTGTTTGCATAATGGAATATATGGACACTATTCATGTGTATTAAATTTGATAATGAATCCATTAAAATAATAAAAATGGAAGATTAAGACATAATTGGTCATTAAATATATATTTAAAATGATCTAAATAAAAAAAAGGTTATATAGTTAATCTTTTTACCAAGGAAGTTAAACCATGACTATTCAATACATCAATTATAGGCTTTTTGGAATTAATACATTTGACTGGAATGATATATTTGTTTTTTGGCGATGGATGAGGTAAACAATGACTATTCAAATAATATTTTTGAATGAATAATGTTACATAGTAGGAAAATGTCCAGATGAATTATAATATTATAAAAGAATATTAAGATTAAGCCTTGAGGATGATTCCACAACCCTGTTTTGTATAGACTATATAAGTTCCATCTAATAAATAATATGTGGGATGCTGTGATGATTCTTTTATGGAATAGTTTTCCAAACCACAAAAGGTATATAATAATTTTATCAAAAAATATAAATGGTTATATAAAAATTATTTTTGAAGATACCTAAGAGTATCCTATAATATATTATGACTATCATTCCCTAAATAAACAAATCATGGAATGGTAATATTTTTGAACAAGTAAACCACAACTATATAAGGGAATTAATTATTGAGTGTAAACTTTTAGAGATATTTCTATATTTTATGAATAATAAAATCCTTCGCATCATAGCCTAAAAGGTAACATCGAGCACCATTGTATTATTTGGAAGATTAAAAGTACTGATGAATTAAATATTGTAAGATGAATTCCAATTTCTAGGTTAGGATTTCAAAAACAAGTGAATCATTTGAATGAAATGGTTTTAGGAATCATTTTTAGTCTTTGAAGCACAATTCTGATTATGAAAATCTATGAGAGGAAATTCAATGACATAGTCTATTCATTGTGATGAAAGCTTATCTTATTGAAATTAATAATTTTCATTTGGATGAAAGTGGATTTATTTATAGTATAATGATCTTATCATACCATAATCAATATGATATTCACTAATATATATATATATATATAATATCAAAAGAAATTTAATATATATATAAATGATATATTTTAATGAATCTATGGATCATGGATTCTAATTCATTATTGGATCATAGTGGATATCATCAAATTGTATTCGAGAAGTTTATGAGGAATATATTTCCATAATATAGAGTTTCATAACCTAATAGTTTTTTTAAATACTATATTTTAAATTTTATTTAATTTATAAATGGTAAATATGAGGATTTGATAATTGTATATTTTCTTGACCTAGTTTGATGTCTTCACACACATTAATATTCATGTGAATGATGTCATTATAAATACTATTTAATGGTTTATTAATAGAACAAAAAAACTAGACAACTGGTTGTATATTTCAATGTTTTTATAAAAATATATATATTAGTTATATAAAATAGATGTTTAATATTAAATATGTGGTTTTGAATAGTAAAATTGAGATATATTTTAATTAACCTAATTGGAACCCCTACTAGAAATGCCCATAATATGAGAGAGACCCATTTCTCCCACCCCCAATATGTCCTAAAGTGGAAACGATTATTTATTTTATGAAACATTTAAATGGATGTAGTTATCCATATATAAACTATTATTAAAATAAATAAATCCAAAATTAAATGACATGATATAATAAACTAATACGCCTATAAATCCCTTAGTTTGACACTCAGGAATGAATATATAAAACTCCAAATAAAATAATTTGAAAATTTCCTAGAATGATACTCCACATCCAGTCCTCTAATCTGGGATAGTAGTGAATAGTATGAACATCAAATTCCCCTTTGTGATATGAAAAATTATATATATATATATATATATTGGTGAGAATAATATTTACAACCTATGAAATAAAATTATATACCCATCCTCGAAATAATGAAGAATCATGTTAGTGATTTTTGTAAAAATATTAGTAGAAACCATCAACTACTCATGTGAACTATAATCCATATTTTTTTCTAAAACATACCAAAAATAACATAAAATATAAACAAATAGTTTCATGGAAATTAATCAATGGTTCCCTCATTACAATCTTCCCATAATGTTTCCTCGATCATTTCCCTATGTCCAAAAACATCATATGAATGCCTTCTATAAATATGAAATAATGTGGGTTGGGTATTGACCCAACTTATGAAAAAAAGTTGTGTATAACATGTTTTTTCAAAATAATTTTATGGAAATATATTTATATTAATATCCATCAAAGTAGGTTATCATGAATATGATGCACAAAAAAATTATTTATCCATCCTTCAATGAATTACCCACACAATGTATCTATCCCATTATCATGTCCCAATGAATTGGGTATAATTAATATGAATGAAATAAACCTCATTAACACTTATTTCCATTCATTATTTACACTTTCACAAAACATCATTAATTAATCCCAATTTGTGATTAGGTAATAGGGGGTTTCCTTCCATCTACCCTCACGAACATTTTAATTTTTGGAATAACCTTAAACCTATAAAATATGTGAATATGTAAGGTTATCTAACTCAGAGGGTTTCTTAATGGAATAACATGAAAATAAAACCAATTTATACATAGAAACACACTTTAATATCTTAATGGTCCAACAAAAATAAGTCACCATCATAATGTAATATCATCCCAATGCTACAAACACCATACAACACAACAATTTCTATCTACACATCCTCAAACTATTCCATTTCCTCCCCACAAAAAACCCAAAAAAACCTCCAAAATTTATAAACTATTCATGAAATTACATCTTTAAAAAAATTCTATTTTACATCAATTTTATATTTATTATATAAAATAGATCAATTTTGATGAAAAATTATTCACAGTAACTGTATATATTAATTCCTTTAAATTTATACCCTTATTTCAGTCATTAAAATTTCAATAAAAACCAATAATTATATCACCTATGACCAACAACCATTACTATGTTTATCATTTCTATTTATATTCTTCATTTATGATGTCAGTATAAAAATATATTGAAAATATAAAATCCTAAAACCACCATTTCTGTAGTAATATTGTACAATTTCAGCCCCCAAGAAAAATCATAACAAATTATCACAACCCATTTTCTCATTAAAACATGAATCACAAAACATCTATATAAATCACCACTAAATAAACCCTTAATTAAAACCAAATATCATCTACATATATTCATAAAAAATTGCACATAATTATAATAAGAACACCTCAACCAAAACGTGAAACATACAAAATAAAAACCCATTCCTTCAGAAACAAATATTATTTTATTATCAAATTTTTATAAAACATATTGAATGTTTTTATTTATTTTTTTATGCATATTATTTCTAATAAAAAACTTTATTTATATGGATCAGTAAAAACCCGGAATTTTAAAAACAATATAAAATTATTATAAATAGCATGAGATATATTATAAAAATATTCTAAAACATGTGAGACAACCTATCCAATTAAATACCAATTTGGTCTTGTTCATTATCAATTTAATAATAATAAATATGATATTCCCTAATAAAAAAAAATCATTTGACTTTCTTAATTAAAAAAACGGATGTGTGGAATCAAATTCAAAACTTCTATATGCGCATCACAATCTATTATATAAATAAAATCCATATGAGAGATTATAAAAATATAGAATCCCCACTAGGGGATTCTTCAACACCCTGGTTCATGGAATCGATAAATAACCTCATTCATTAACAAAATAGAAGATAACCATATCTAAGAAACTACATATCTATCTAGGTAATAATTCGATGAAAATACAAAATTGAGCGGAAGGAATAAACGTGGATCACCAATAATCAATACTATGTATCAATGTATCAATTTCAATGAAGTGGAGGTAAAATTGTATCCAAAATTGAAATTAGATATCTTAATGGTTGAGCGATCCATAGGAAAATAAATTGAATATAGAGAACTGAATGAATTTAAAATAATTAAGAGAAAATAAAAACCACAAATAAATGAGTATAAATTACATCACAATGTTGTTAAGTTAATATTATTAGAAAATTTGTGTTTAAAATATATCTTATATAACATAAAACTATGGGTACCCATGGTGATATGATCAGAAATATAACACAAAATCAGAACATTGAAACCAAACAATGTTGTACCATCTTCACTATGAAGTAGGATCTCTCCAAATGGAAGAAACCTTAAATTAAAATCCATAAGACCAACAACCCAACATATATAACCCCAAAAAAAATCAACTCAATGAAAATAAATATTCATACCATGAAAAATAATATATCACAACTATAAGACCATAATAAGATAACAGCTAAATATAAATCCATAAAAAGTAAACCATATGTCACCACAACATATCTCCTAGTCTTCCTGATTCAAGAGGGGATCCTTAACCATGAAAATCAGAGATTAAAATTTGAAACCCAAACCAAATATTCATGAGAACACAATTCTTTAAATGGAAGAGGAAAAAATCCAAACACCCAAAATACCAAATTACATCCTATGAAATGAAAATAATAATCCCACCAAAAACAATCTCTATAGTGAAACACACAACTTTAGACTATAAAAAACATCACATAAAGAAATGATTACTTTAAAACACCCTTATACTATTAATATTTCTTATTTGAACACCAACACAAAAACCAGAAATTGTAATATTCCATAAATTCTTATACAATTACATCTGATAACTACATAAATGATTCACACTATCATGATTTAATGAAATTACAAAAAGAAACAAATCATACAGCAGTCTTCATTAGTCCCTAGCTGATACATCTCCAAAATAAGTAGAAAGGTTTGTAAAAATAAACCCCCAAATGGGAAAAAATTCCATTATAACAATAAGTGTTAACAATATCCATGTCAATAATTTCATGAAAAATAAACTCATATACGTAAACTCCATAAGAAAAAAAACTCCCCCATAAGGTAGAATATTCCCAATATTTTCCCCAATAGTTGAATGATTTTTTAATTTCTTAAGGATTAATCATTATAATCTCCCAAAATCACATATCCAAGGTTAAAACTCATCAATGAACTGACCAACCATAACACATTATAGGAAATCTCAATAACTTAATTTGTTCATGAGATATATCAAAACCATGAATCCCTCAAACAATGTAAAAAATTTTAATTACGAAGTCAGAATAACATTAATAAACATCTATACCAAAACCTCAACCTCCATCTAACTAATTATTAACCATACCTATAATAGAAAAAAAAAATATTTTTGAAATTATTTCTATGAATACATTCTTTCTCATAATTATTCCAATTCATAAATAACATTCACATACATAGGATAAATAAACTTTTCCCTTAATTTTGATATCTTATTACATATTTTATTTTAGTTTTTAAACATCTAATATAAAACCCACATATTAATCTATAAAAGAAATAATAGTTCATATAAAAAATATAACATTTACTTCTACCAATATATTTGTTGAATACTATTTTCATTTTAAACCACATCTAGGTATTGATAGATCATGAAGTAAAAAAACCTATAAAGTGTTATAAATTATTTTAAAAATTATTTAAAAAAATTAATTAGGCCATTAACTCAAATAACACACACTCTAAAACTCCTCCAGTGACTCAATAATTCCTTATTGACCTTACACTAAGACTAGAATACTGTATCAAATCGACCACCCACTTTTCTTTATTCATGAAATAACTTAGTCTATTGGATAATAAAACTCAAAAAAATTCACATAATCAAAATAAATATGAATTTGTTATCCAATTATAGAGTTCCTAAAGACACTCAACCCCATTTTTTGATGATATGTCCCAATATTTTTTATTCTCTTCACATCTAGAAACATATTTTATAAAGATATAGAAGTCAAGTGTCCTTTTTATTCCTTCTTATAATCAAGGATCAAAGGCCTTATCAAAATAAATTACATTATCTCTCCACAATAAAAAATAAATCGAACATAATATTTTCACCCTCCAACAAATCTGTTGAATCAATGCTTTGAAAAAATTAAATAGTCACATGTATTCATTTTGTAAGTGGTTTGAAATTTTGATCATCAATAAAAAATCAATTCTGTAAATAAAATACATTGAATATAATATCCTAGAAATATAAAATCCCCTTATTGTAGTCATTCATAAATTAATTTGGTGAAACCCTTTCTTGGTAGTGTTGATGAACACACCCCAACCTGCCCCTTTTTGGTTGTTATGTGTAGGATTCCACCATGCCCGATCCACACCAATAGGAGATCCCATTTCTATATATATATTTAATATTTATTTTAATTCATTTCTAATTAAAATTATATAATGACATATTCTATAAATTCCTTCACCTCATTCCCCAACAAGAAAATATAAGTCACTAGCGCCAGATAATGGTGAAATAGAGTTAATAGTTATTCTCAGGAATCTATCTACTCCATATTAATATTATAGACAAAATGTTCTGATGAAAATTTAAAAACTAAAATATTAAAAATTAAGGGTCCAAACTATTATTCTATATAATACTAGTATAATAAAATTAATTATACAAAAATAATCACATATATCGTCGCACCCTTAGGAACAAAACAAACTCACTCCCATTTAAAAAAATCACATTCCTCTGAAATCATCACTACAATAACATTTTATAACCCATATACATTCTCACCCACCAATCTATTGATAAACCATACAGCACATTCCACTTTCACACCAATCATGTTGATGATAAAATTAGGGAGATAATATGTGATAAAATAAACACATAAACCACCCCATTTTTTCATTCAACCATTCAACATGCCTATAATCAAATAACATAAATATATACTGAATGAATAATAAATTAAAATCCTTATTTATCAATTTAAAATAAATTACATTAAATAGACACTTATAGACTATTAAAATTTAACATTTCCATTTTCTGATTTGGAAATCACCCTAAAGAAGAAAGCTTTAGGAAATAAAGTTCTATGTCATTCAAAATACATGGCCTAATATGATTGAATATATTATTAATCATCTAAGTATTATAATAATTAATTATTACACTTTTTTATTAAATCCACCCTAAATAAATGCTTCATAATAGATAAATATTAGTGAAAAACACATAAAATAACATCACATAAAACTACACAACACATAATATATGAAAAAAATGAATTCCAAAAATTAAGTAATTCTTTAAGGTATACATTATTAAATATTTAGTGAAACTTAATTGATAAAAATTCCATCCACAACCCCTAAAAATATAGAACTAGAATTTTATATTTTAGTCAACACTATATTGAAATTTTATCATAATGTCAATTTCGAAAACTAGAAACCCAAATATATTTAATGATTAAAAAATATAATGTAAATACCTGGATATTCTATATAATGTTTTTTCTTATATGGGAATTTTTCGAGTCCACAAAAATTGACATCATGTGATTCTGAGGCCCGGAGTGCCCAGAATGAATATGTAAACTTTTGTTCGGGTAAGTTCAATAAACGTGCTAGTGGGTTTTTCTAACATTGGAACCGGTGCTCGGAATTGAAATCTGAGGACACCGTTGAATTCATAAAACTGGTATTCTATTAATGACACCTTCATCTTGAATGCAGTTGGTCGAGGGTGAAGTATAAAATTGGAGTATTTGTTGAAAAGAATAAAATAAAATAAATTTGTGTAACATTTTGTTTTATTTTTTAAAACCTCCTACATGTGGATGTTGAGAAGTGGGGACCATCAGACCTAGACCTCCCATTAGAGGATATGATGGTTGGGACCACATGAACTTATATCCAATGTGGTGGTGGGGACCACCCGATGTATAAACCCCCTTGAACTCCCCTTTAATGGAGAAACCATCAAACATTATATTAAATGTGTGTGAGCCTCTTAAACTCCTCAAACATTTATTAGGCCAACATAATCTAATTAATTAGGATATTTGTATTTTGTTCCAACAAAATAGATAATAGATATCATAATCTATTATCTTTGGATACCTTTTCATTTTGGTGGAATTGGTGAAAATGCTTGTCAAAGTATAGACCATTAGAGAAATTCGGAAAAAGCTCTCCAATGAATAACGCTAATGAAGAACGCCAACCTCGATATTGAATTTCTTCCTCAGGAAATTTTCCAATGTGTGATGTCTCCAATAAATGATTTTCATCTCCTACCCAACGTCATCGTCTTCTCCATCACAATCTCCATCGACGAATCAAATGAGGATGGGGTTTTGTTCCCATGTTTATCCCTTCTATGATTCTTTTGTGGGAATGAGATTTGTGATTGGGGAGGGTTGTGGGGATTTATGTACTTAAATATAATCCATATATGTTCTTGTTCTTATTGATCCACTTGCTACCGCTCTAACATAGGTTGTGCGAGACAAACAAACTGGGCCCAACCCCTGTGGCATTCTTGTTGAATGTTAATTCCATCGCATTGGAAGAAGGAGAAATTAGTGATGGATACTAGTGTTGGATGTTGACAATTGTGGAACTCGAGATCTGCCGATGAAGGCACTGTGCTTCGCGCCCTATGCCCTCTGCACCCCATGGTGCTCCGCTATCTTCGGCCGCCACCACCTCGTGGCCTTCAACGTGTCGTGGCCTCCATCGCTCCACGTTGTCTGCAGCCGAGTCACCACCAGAGTCTAAGCCTCTTCCACCGTTCTATCCATGCTGCTACCACCGAATAGGTCGAGTAACTTCCCTTCTAGCTGAACTTCTTCGGCCTAGCCTCCACGCAGCCTCGCAGTCTTGTGGTATCCCCCTAGCCCAGCCACTCTGCGGTCTCGCACCCCTGCCCCCTCCATGTCCTCGTGACTACCCACGGCCCTTGGCAGCCCCTCACGGCCAGCTAGTTTGGACCCAGTGGGTCAGCCCAGGCCTGGTCAGGCTAGGTCGGCCCGACCAGGTCAGACCATAACCAGGCCCAAGACAACCAATTTACATTCTTTTGGAGATAAATTTGGCATTGGACGTCTGTTTGATGAAACGTCAACAGCGCTGAAAATCATGGAGCGAGACGGTCCCTTTATGTATACCCCACTAGATATTTGGGTTATGATGGGGTACAATCGGGTTGGATCAAACATGAATCTAGTTGGGCCCCAAGACAAAATGGGTAATAACTCACAGACCGGGTGTCTGATTGACGCGTTGTCTATTGCGTTGAGACTCCTATGACGTTGTGACCCTGTGTGGGTCAGCTCGTACCAATATTGTGTTGTTAAACATCTATACATCATGTTTGGGTCAGCTCCAGCGATCCAGTGTGGGTCAGCTCCTAATGATTCCGTGTGGGTTAGCTCGTAGCGATCCTGTGTGGGTCAGCTCTGAGCGATCCTGTGTGGGTCCGCTCCATCGATCATGTGTGGGTAAGATCACAGTTATCATGTGTAGGTCAGCTCCGAAAATCCTCTGTGGGTCAGCTCCTAGAGATCCTGTGTGGGTCATCTCCTAGAGATCTTGTGTGGGTAAGCTCCCGTGATCCAGGGTGGGTCATCTCCTATCGATCATGTGCAGGTCTGCTCTAAGAGATTCTATACTAGATATCAGTTGATACACTTAATAGGAGTAATATTATATATTAGTTACATCTAATCATCTCTAGTAATGTTCCTAAACTTATACCTAGTGTGATCTGAGTCAGTACCTCTGTGTTTCCTCATGATTGAGATAAATTACTGGAAAACTAAGTTATTTGTATGGGTGTATACCTAGGTAGTGATATCTATTGATTTCAAACATTGTGGTTTATCCTTGGTGGATTTTGTGAGACCTTGAGGGTCTCAAGATCCCTATAGAGTATCATTATTCTCACCTCTACACGGTCTATGCTCGCACCTCGTTGTGTTCGATGCAGACGAAGGACAACACTGAATGAGGACAAGGGTACCTATATTTTAGGTAGATTGGAGGTGGTCCAAGATGAGGTGTACTCTGAAGTAAACCATTTGAGATTTGTACCTACCCTTCTTGTTGTATCCTTGGAGGTGATCACTGGATCTGTTCCAGTTTACTTATACTAACAGATGTCTTGTACTTTCTAGTTTTCCTTATACTTTCAAGTTGAGATTGTATTCTGGCCCCTTTTAACTTACTATACTCACTTTTTTTCTATACAATTACTTGAGTTCATATCTTGATGTGTGCTTGGTTGTCTATGTGGAAGGTTTTAAAGGAAATTTCTTCCTAGTTATAGGGAATGTTCCTTCGATGCTAGTTGCATGCCCTTGTACTATGGAAGGCTGGCTTGGGGTATTCATGGCATGGGCCCCGGGGTACGGGTTGTGAAAAATTGGTATTAGAGGTGTCGGTTCTATAGAAGAACATATGAATCTGATCATTCTTTTAACATAAATAGTGTTAAGTGTAGTCAGTGTGCTTATCAGTTCAGGTAATCTAGTGTCGGTGTGGTGGCTGACGTATCCCTAGACCAGGACCATGACATCTGATTTCTGACTCCATGCATGAAAACAATGTTTTCTTTTGAGATTTCAAGAGTTTTCATTGTTATTTATTGAGTCAGATCATAAGTTATAACTTATTGACCATGTATAACCTATTAATTATCAGGATGCCTCCATAAATAGAGCCAACTAGGGTTCTGAGAGTAGTACACAATGATATCCCACCAAGAGACAATGCCTTGGTGCAAGGCCCCTTTCTAGTAAAGGCACCAGTAAGGAGACCATTAGTACCTTTACCTGTTGGTCCACTGTTGCCACCATCCCCACCAGCAGACGGTGCATGCTGCTTGAGTGCATTACCCGATATCCTGCACCAGAGGCCACCCAGGTTCAGGGGAGTGACGGACCCACAGGAAGAGGAGGATTGGCTGGAGACTGTAGTGAGAGTCTTTTAGCTAGTATGGACACCAAATGATCTCATGGTGATCCTTTCCACAAGCCTTCTACAGGAAGTATCAACCAGATGGTGGATCTTGATGCTCTAGGTTCACGATGAGGTGACGATTCTCTAGACAGACTTCGAGAGCCTATTTCGTGCAGAGATTGTTCCAAAGACTCTTTGCGTAGTGCGCTTACATGAGCTACTTCATCTGCAGAAAGGTAGCATGAATGTGGGTTAGTACTCAGTGAGTTTCAAAGACCTCTCATGCGACTCCACAGATATATTACGGGACCCATTCATCAGGGCACAGACCATCGAGCAGGTGCTCATATGAGTGATCAGGGCTTCAATGATCATACTCAGCATCCCGATGCAGGTGAGGTTGTTAGAGAGATCCCTCAGGGTGGAGAGTTTCCTTGTTGAGTATTCATTAGCAGAGAGACCCACCACTAGTTTTAACGTAGCGGAGTCCTCTATTGCTGGCAGCAGACAAATGTCACATAGGTCTATGAGGACCAGACATACAAGTGGATGACCGCTTGATTGAGGGTCTGTAGTTTGGGGCACACGAGACAGAGCCAGTCATTCCAGGATCAGACAGGTTTATGCATGCGATGTGCATGGTCTCATGGATAATGCATGTCTGACTCACCATACATATGATCAATATATTGTCGAAGGAGCTCCCAGGAGGAGACATAGGTTCTACTGAGGAGGATTGTAGAGAGCAGGTGGACAATGAATATGAGATATTTGTGCAGTTTTTGGTGGGAGAAGATTCATGATGTTATCGCCACCACCACCAGGAGGTCCACCATGACTGTAGAAAGTAGGTGGATATGAGTGAGCTCAGCTCCAGGCAGCTGAGGCCAACGATCACGACATCTAGAGATGATACGATGTACGATCTGTGTCTACACCACCTTAGTTGGAGTACTTATAAACACAGGTTCCATTAATTCTTTTATTTCCACTACCCTCGTTCGGAACTCGAAGGTTCCTATGGAGCCGTTAGCTCGATCCTTACATCTAGAGTCTACTATGGGATCATATTCGACGATTAAACACTGGTGTCGGTAATGCGAGCTTACTCCAAGAGGTGAGAGCATTGGATGAGATCTCCTAGTAGAGTCATTGATGCCTTATGATGTCATCTTGGTTATGGACTGGTTAGCTACAGTCCTTGCTTAGATTGAATTTATTAAGCACAAATTACGGTGTGTCCGCACGGATGGGACCATTTCTACCTTCACCAGCAAAAATGGATCCTTTGTAGTGCAGAATGGACGTTCCCAGAGGAGGGTAAAGTTGGTCACTAATCAGTTGGCTAGATTACCCTTCAATCGATTGATGTGGAGAGACCGAATTATCTTGTAGTGGTGGACCAGTACACAGATGTCTTCCAAGATGATGTTCTAGGTCTACCTCCTTGTAGAGAAGAACACTTTTTCATTAACTTGTGCATTCAGAAGACACCAATATCTACACCAGTATATCAGATGGCTCTTGTGGAGCATCGTGAGCTGCGGCAACATCGTGAGAACTTGTAGGAGAATGGATTCATCCGGCCTAGTGTTTCACCCTAGGTAGCCTCGATTTTATTTTCCAAGAAGGCGGATGGGATCTTGAGGATTTGTGTTGACTCTCGCTGCCTGAACCAGGTGACTTTGAGGAACAATTAGCTAATACTGATGATTGACGTCCTCTTTGATAAGCTGAAGGGATCATGGTGGGTCTCTATGATAGACCTAAGGTTAGGTTAGAACCCGATCAGAGTGTGAGATGAGGATTTGCAGAAGACGACTTTCAGATGTAGGTATGGCCCTTAAGAGTTTTTTGTTATGAAATTTGGTGTAACCAGTGATCTAGTAGTGTTCATTGGACCCATGAATATGATTTTTCATCCAATCCTTGATCACTTTGTAGTATTATTCATCGACAAAATTCTGAACTACTTGGCTACTGAGGAGGAGCATGCTTACCATTTGCAGGTAGTACTAGACACACTCCGAGAGCATCAATTTTTTGGTAAGCTCTCGATTTTCCAGATTTGGATCCAAGTGGTTCAATATCTGGGACATGTCATATAAGATGATGGAGTTGTAGTGGATCATGCAATGATTGAGGCAGTACATCTTGCGATCCACTCAGGTGTGTGACGGAGGTACGATGTTTCCTCAGTTTGTATGGATACTTCCAAGTGTTTGTGCCAAATTTCTCCAGAGTTGCAACACCACTATCACCCATGATGAAGAATGGGAAACACTTTTTGTGGTTGGAGGGATGCCACTGGCGTTTATAGGAGCCGAGGTAGAGGATAAATAGTTCCCCCCTCTTGAGGCATCCAGATGTGGGTGTAGGGTACGTATTATACAGTGATGCATCAGGGACCAGGCTCGAATGTGTCCTGATGCAGGAGCAAGCAATGATCTCTTATGGTTTTCAAGATGTGGCAGAAATACTTGATGGGAAATCATTTTACGGTGTACTCTAATCACAAGAGTTTATGTTATATCTTCTCTCAAAAGGACCTGAAGGTGAGACAGTGTCATTGGATTGAGTTCCTCTAATACTATGTCTGCGAGATAGGCTATACTTCAGGTAAAGGGAACTTTTTAGCTGATGCACTCAGTATTAGATCTAGTATACAGATACTAGGAGATGTAATGTAGTAGCTATCTTATTTACATATATCTTTTGTGGATAAAGAATGAGGAGCTTTTCTTTAGTCTCTTACAGTCACTCCCCCACTTCATCTGTGAGTCAGGGAGGCGCAACATGGGGATTCTAACTACAAGGCAACACGTGCTCAGATATCCACTGGAAAGGCACCTGATTGATTTTCTGAAAGTGGGGATCACATCATTATCTTCATAGGATATACCATGGTACCAGTTTCACTTCGAGAGGAAGTGTTGAGGGAGTTCCACACATCCCCTCTTGCAGTACATCCATGAGTGGCAAGGATGTACCCGGATCTCTGACGACAACACTGGTGGCTGGGAATGAATAAATATGTTTTAGAGTTTGTCTCTCAGTGCCTTACATGTCAGCAAGTGAAGGAGGAGAATTACATAGCAAAAGTCTTGGTTCAGCCTTTAGAGGTCCCTGAGTGGAAGTGGTATAGAATATACATGGAATTCAGGATTGGATATCTACATGATTCCAAGGGTCAAGACTCTATCTGGGCAATCGTTGATCAACTCACCAAGTCAGCCCACTTTCTACCGATTAGAGAGCAGGGATCAGTAGAGAGATTGGGACGCCTTTATGTGCAATTGATTGTGCATCTACATGGAGTACCCTTGACGATTTTCTCCGATCGTGAAATACGTTTTGCATCCCCAGTATGGAAGGGGTTGTCGGAGGATTTTGGGACGTAGCTTCATTTGAGCATTGCCTTCCATCCTCAGACATATGGCTAGACTAAGTGGACCATTTAGACTCTCTAGGACATGATGCGTGCTTAAATCCTCAACTTCGGTTGTCACTGGGAGGATAACTTGAATTTGGTGGAGTTTTCATACAACAGCCTCTATCACTCCACAATTTGGATGGCACCTTTTGAGGCACTATACGGGCGAAATTACAAATCACCTTTGTGATGGTCTAACCCAGGGGAGTCAGCACTAGTGGGACCATAGATGGTATGGGCTAACACAGAGAAGCTGCAGATCATCCAAGAGTATAGGAAGACTACACAGAGTAGGAATAAGTTATATTCTGATAGGATAGGGAGACCTATGGAGTTTGAGGATGGAGATCACACATTTCTATGAGTTTCACCCCGACAATATTACAGAGATTCGGCCTAGGTGGGAATCTATATCCAAGATTCATTGGATCCTTATAGGTCCTTAGTAGATTTGGTGAGGTGTCTTACAGCTTATATCTTCCACCTCAGTTGCATTGGGTGCACGGAGTCTTCCATGTATCCAAGCTAAGGAGATACTTGCATGACCCTTCCCATGTCATCAACCATAGAGAGCTAGACATCGATGATGAGGTGACCTTTATGCAGGTTGCAGTGGTGATTGAGGATCGATTGGATCAGGTCCATTGTGGGTCGTCAATACCACTAGTTCACATTCGTTTGTAGCATGAGAACCTCTAAGAGAGCACATGGGAGTGGAGGCTCAGATGCATGCACAATATCCCCATATTTATTTCCTAGATTTGAGTTGTGGCTTACGAGAACGTAAAGCCCGAAGGTTTGGAGAATGTAAAGAACCGGAATTTCCATGTAATTTATTTAAATATATAGGAATTTTATGAGTCTGCAAAAATTGATAGTGCATAATTCCAAGGCCCAGATTGCCTAAAAATAATATTTGATATTTTGTTCAGATATGTTCAGTAAATGTGCAAGCGGGTTTTTCTAAATTTTGAACTGGTGGTCGAAATTGAAATTTGAGGACACTATTGAATTCACAACGCCCATATTTTTTTATGGATACCTTCACCTCAACCACAGTGGGTCGAGAGTGAAATATATACATTGTTTTTTTCACAAAAAGAATAAAATAAAATTTGTGTAACATTTTATTTTATTTGTTAAATCCTCCCACATGTGGATGTTGAGAAGTGGGGACCAAAATATATAGAAATCCCTTGAGAGTTTATGATGGTAGGTACCACCCGAACTAACCTCCCATAAGTGGTTATGGTGGTGGAGTCCACCCAAGATATAAAACCCCTTGAACACCTATTTTATGGAGAAACCCTCAATCTTCCTATTAATTTTGGTGGAGCCACTCCAAATCCTCTAACATTTATTATGACAACTCAATTTAAATTAATATGTTATTTTGAATTTATTTCAACAAACTAATTAATATATATTTTAATCAATTATCTTGGGCTACCTTTTTCATTTTAGTGGAATTGGGGGAATGTATTGGCAGAGGAGAGAGCGTTGGAGAAAATTGGAGAAAACTATCCAATGAAGAACGCCAATGATGAACTCTGACCATGACTTCAACATTATTCATTGGGACATCTTCCAACTTGGGACGTCTTCAATCAACAATTGTCTTCCCCTTCCCAACGATTTCGTCTTCTCCTTCGGGGACTCCATCGATCAAATCAAATGAGTTACGAGTTTTGTTCCCATGTTCTTCCATTATAGGATTCCATTGCTGGAATGGGATTAGTGATTGACAAAGATTATGGGGATTGAAGTTCATAAATATCATCCATACATGCTCTTGTTCTTATTATGCCGCTTGCTACCTCATGAACATGTACTGTGTGGGCCAAACGAACATGGATCGATGCCTCCACTTTTCTTCTTGAATGGTGTATTCTTCGAGATAGATGAAGGAGACTTTGGTGATGGTGGCCGATGCCGGTGGTCGGCATAGGTGGATCTCGAGAACCGTCGATGAAGGAACATCGCTCTGCTACCCCACGGTGCTTCGCCATCCACTGCCACCAGCACCCCACGACCCTTCCCATCCGCAGCCTCTTCCGCTCTGTACCGTCTATAGCCGAGTCACCTCCTTTGACTGTGCAACTACCGCTGTCCGGGACGGGCCACTGTCTGTGGCCTTACGGCCACCCGCATCCCCTCACTGCTTGTCGGGCCAGATCCAGTAGTCCAGGCCGAACACAACGGGCCGGGCCACCCAACTTGTCTGGCTGGGTTGGTCCAACTGGGTCGGACCGGACCTGGGCCCACTACGACCCATTAACACTATTTTGGCCATAACTTTGGCACAAAATTCCTGTTTGATGAACCGTCGGCAGTAGTGGAAATCTTGGAGCAAGATGGTACCGCTGATTATACCCCACATGAGATTTGGGTTACGATGGGATTTGGTTGGGTTGGGTCAAGCATGAAATCAACTATGCCCCTAAGACTAAAAAGATAATAACTCCCAGATCGGGCGTCTGATTAACGCGCCGTCTATTGCATTGAGACCCATATGATGTAGATATCCTATGTGGGTTAGATCTAGACATCCTATGTTGGTCCACCCCTAGTGATCCTCTATGGGTTAACTCCTACCGATCCTTAGTGGGTCCGCTCCCTGTGATCCTATATGTGTTAGCTCTAGCGCTCCTGTGTGGGTTAGCTCCTAGCGATCCTATGTGGGTCATCACCCAGCAATCCTATGTGGGTATGCTCCAGTTATCTTGTGTGGGTAAACTCCTAGAGATCTTGTGC
This sequence comes from Viscum album, assembly GCA_963277665.1. NCBI lineage: Eukaryota > Viridiplantae > Streptophyta > Magnoliopsida > Santalales > Viscaceae > Viscum > Viscum album. The sequence continues at coordinate 925,878,687 of OY728119.1, read as the reverse complement.
GGCTTAGCTCCTAGAGATTGTGTCCAGGTTAGCAGCAGAGCCTCTTAACATGAGTAAGATGACTTAGTAGTTATATATAATCATCTCTACTACTGTACTTAAAGATATAACTGGTGTGAGCTGAGTCAGTATCTATTTGTTTCCACATGATTGAGATGGATTATTTGAAAAATTAGTATATCTATGGGCATATACACAAGAAGGGTTATCTACTGATTACATACATTGTGGTTTATCCTTGGTGTATTTTGTGAGTCCTTGAGGGTCTCAGGGTCCCTACTATGTATCGTTATACTCAACCCAACACGGGATATGCCCGTACCTGGTTGTGTTGGATGCAGATGATAGACAATGCTGACTGAGGACAAGGTTACTAGGACTAGAGGTAGCTCGGAGGTGGACCTAGACGAGGCGTACACCAGAGACAACCATTCGAGAGTTGTACCTACCCTTCAGGTAGGATCCTTGGCGAGTGATCACATGAGCTGTTCCAGTTCACTTGAACATTCAGCTATCTTTTACTTTCAAATTTTTCCTTGTACTTTCCATTAGAGATTGTACTCTAGCCCCTTTAAACTTTCTGTACACCTTTGTTTACTATACAGTTTACATGGGTTCATATCATACTGTATGATTGGTTGTGTGTGGACATGTTATAAATTAAATGACCTCCCATTTATAGGTAATAAACATTCGTTTCTAGTCGCCAGACCCTGGTCTATTGAAGGTGGGCTTGAGTTAATCATCGAATGGGCCCCGGGGGATGGGTCGTGACATAGTAATAAAGAAATAATTCCGTAAACATATTCATCAATAGAGAAAAAAATATTAAATTAAGAGAAAATATATTCCTAAATAATTTTCATTTTTTAATAAATAAAACCATATATAAAATATTAATGAATAAATATAAAAAAACTAAACTCATAAAATTATTTATTCATAATACAAAATAAAATATTTCAAGAAAATTTGAGATTGTAAAAATTAAAATAATTTTGAAGAATATTCATTTAATTTATTATATAAATTTATATCCACAATAAATTACTAAGGTCAATTCCTTTTATTAGAAATGTTATCGGGTTGTTTATAGGTTATCAATATAATAATTTTCCTCTTACTTAAGATGAATTTTATTATTTATTAGTGTCATATGTTTATAAAATATTAAAATTTCAATAAAATTTTGGTGTATATAAAATCAAACAAATATCTTCATTTACATAGACATAAGAACAAATAATTGGATATATGTCTCTATTAATGACAAAAACAATAAATTCAAATTTATCACTTTATATCAGCAAAACAATAATAACAATGACCCAAATAACAATTCCATCATATACTTAAAACCTGAACAAATGTCAATAGTTTGAAAAACCCACTAATACTGATATATTAGAAATAAAAAATGATTTATTTTAATACATTTACTTTCTTTAAATAACCAAAAATCAAAAAAAAATTAATAATAATTTCGATACATAGACACTTCATGAGTCCACACCCTGGTATAATTCAACATTATTATTTTGTTATATCAATTTCCCTATATCATTTTATGGGGTATGTAGGATTCCATGATCTAACTGTACTTCATGGGTGATTTCATGCACCATTATAAATGATTACCAATGATCAATAAGAAAAATCAATCATCAATAATGGAAAAATCAAATTAGATTCATAAATCATTAAAACAATATTTATTATCACTATATCATGACTATACCAAAAAGGAAACATATTGTAGGACTACAGAGAAGGTGAAATTGATTCTTGAGGCATATATGAAACTTTCCTTTTGTTTTCAATTAGTTTTGAGGTTATAAAACATTCATATATATATATATATATATATCTAAAATTCCTAATATAAACTCTCTATATATAAAAACCACCAATAAATTAATTTCTATTAATAAAAATGGATCAACAAAAATCTCTCAATACAATGGTATGGTATTGAAATATATATCCCTATGAAAACACCATGAAAACCCTATAAAAGGTGACTGCAAAAGAAACAATATAAGAAATTTATATCCAAATATTTAACTAAACCCATTCTAGATATCATAAAATCAGTTTTTACATGTTTCTCAAATATATATATATATATATATATATATTAATCCATAATAAATAATGCTACTCATGAAAAATTTGATGAATCATTCTAAATATTATTAGAGTAAAAAACTAATCGAACCATCAGGGATACATGTCAATTATCACCAAACATCACAGATGAACACACAACAAATTTAACTTCTTATCCTAAGAAAATAAATCATTTAATGTTTTCAATGAATCATTGAAGCTAATTACCTAATAATTATCAACTATCAGACATCCAATATCTAAGGATTAGCCCCTTTTATAAATATAAATACAATATTGGTTGGCTACTCACCCAACATACCTCACAATAAATAATTTATAAAATCTATTTTAAGAATTTTTAAATGAATACATATTTGTATACATATCCATTATTGTTGTGTTTCTTGAAATTAAAAATAATTATCCATGTCCCCTCCTCCTACAATGCATGCCACCCCCATGTTCCATTATCGACCTTAAACTCAAGTAGTGGGTTATCAAGAACATTGAGGAAATTAATATTGTTCCATAAATATTTTATAAAATTTATTATCCATGTTACCATACAACCATTAAGTATTCAATATAAGATATTAGTTATGATGTGGTATCTATCCATCCATGCTAACCAACATCGATTGTTGGGTGAACTTTTTTAACCTAGTTATTATTATACATCAAAATGGTGTATCAATTTTTTATGTTTTCTAATGTAAGCAATAAAATAAGTGTTATATAAATTTTTTAGATTGTCACAAAATATCCAGAACTAATGGTATCACAATAACATTATAACACCAAATCCAACAACAAATATCAAAAACCCTTCACGACACTATTACACAAATGTTGTATAAAATTTCCAAATCAAAAAAATCACATGTGAAATTAGAAAAATTAATCCAATGTAATTTCATATTCAGTAAATTATATTGTTTCTATTTTTATAAATATTCCAAACAAATTACATTAAATTATAATTCTAGTTTAATATTAAAAGATAAAACAATCTAATAACTTTTCCTTGTTAATTCCACAAAATTTGGACCCTTTTTAATCATTACTTTTTCGTTCATAATATTATTCATTTAATAGAAGTAATAACACATTATTTTATTTTTCATTAGTTATATTATTTATGTACTATATATGTACTAAATATAAAACCCCATTAACATAATGAAAAAACCCACAACACCTCTCATTGTAAAATCCAATCACATTCCCACTCCCCAAACCCTTGAAAAACGTTACATAGATTATTATAATTTCCCCCATTGTCAAATAAATTAACAAAAACCAAAATAATTTAATCTATATAATATCAACCATAAAAAAATTCACTATAATCCACACAAGCCTAATAAAAAATTACAACCAAATAGGAGAAAACCCTATAATGCAGACCCTTTTTTTATTAAAAAACATCATTATGATATCAAATTCACACAAAATTTACTCAATTACAAACATAAATGATTATATTTTTTTTCAAATTTGATTCCCATACAAAATAATGACATAAAAATTCAGTGATCAATAATATGAATTATTTTTTTAATAATATAAATCTTTCATAAATCTCATTAATATTATTATGGAAAAGTTAATCACATTCAGTTAATAGTATACAATTTAATTTAAATTTAGTCTATTATTTATCAATATTTATGAAATCTATAATATATTTCAATGGATACAAATCATGTGACCCCCATAAAATCCTTACATGAAAAAAGAGTTCTAACATCCCTTCATTTATGTGGACCCAAATATGATGTAGAGAATAAAAAATTCATTGATGAGGCAATATCATGATTGATATATCAACAAGGTAAACATCATAAAGCTATTGAAAAAAACCATCATCTAGAAAAGGATTCACCATGATGAAATATTAGTATATATAAAAAATATAACCACTTATTGATATGTAATTTTTTATAAAACTATGAAGGTAACAGTGAAGACACAACATGGATCACTAATAATCAAATTCATGAATAAAAATAGTATCATAAAGGATTTGTATCCCAATGGTCTACCAAAATAATATAAAGGTATATCAATGGATGAGGGTTAAAAGTGATTTAATTTAATTACAGGTAGCTGATTATATTATTATAGTATAGGAGAAATAAGAGTCCATGGAACCCTAGTTATATGGTATAAATTAATGGATTATATTTATAGATATTATTTAAAGGAATTCAGGGTTCAATCATAGTTCCAATAAAACAAGGTGAAAACAATTGTTTAATCCTCAATGCCTTAACCTAGAAACAAAAATCTAATATCATCTATAGTGCCACATGACGTTCATATTTTATAGCCTCTAAAAGTTTAAAAAAAACCTCCCCCCATAAGACCAACACCATACCACGTAAAACCATATCCACCAAACTTTAAAATGATTATCAGTAAAAAAATTATAATTGTAACACCCGAGATTTTTATGAGTAATATTTTGTTTTTTATATATCATCAAATAAATCTTTCACTACATACTAGCTTGGCTTACTTTACACGCAATTGCGACCTTCCTCAATAGCTTGCGTCGTACGCAATACCGAGGTTCACCAAACAACGATATGCTATTAAAATATTATTAAAACTGGCCGTTATGAATAGTAATAACCACTTTTTGAAATTTTATAAATTTTATTTTTTAAAATGGACATCATTTTTGGATTCGGAATACCGAAATTAGCATAGGGTAAAATTTTGGTATTTTTCTGAAAACTTTCAATTTTTTATGAATAGTGAAACCACTAAGTGGTACGTTAAAAAACTGAATTTTGCATAAAACATAATTTTACCGCTTCTTTGAATGGAATTTCGAAAATACAATAGACACGGTTAATATCAAGGACTAAAATGTGGTTCAATGAGATGAAAATAATTTTTGGTGAATAGTAACTTTTTACTTTTTTTTACCACGGTTAATAGTAAATAGGGTAACTAAGGGTAAATATGATATTACTATTACCCTAACACATGTCCTAATTCTATTTCATAAGTTTAATTCGACCAAAAACAACCTTATGAATATAATATGACCATTTAGGTCCACTTGGATTAGATTATGACATTAAATATTATTTTATTTAATGAATAGTTAAAATAGTTAAAATCAATGTTTAATAACTAAAACATTTTTAATATGGGGTTATACATAAGATAAATTCGACTATAAATATTAATTAGAAATCTAGAAAGATTGCCTACATAATGGTATTTTATTTGTAATTTTTAGACATTAAATAATTTAATTTATTTATGACACAATGATGATGCAGTAATTATCTTATTAATGAAATATTGACATAATTGATGTTATAAACACCAATATAAATGTAATTTGAGACTTTTCATGAATTCCACTAATTTTATAGGTTAATATGATATATTAGTGTTGATTTAATAAACTTGGTTCGAACATATAATTCTGTTATGACTTTCACAAAAATCATATATCAAATAGTGTCAAAATTGACACAAAATAGTTTTTAAATCAAATATTATATTATTAATTGTTATTTTATTTCTAAAAATCTAAGGTTCGGCCAAATGACTTAGATAAAGATATATATATTAATAATAAAAAATTTGGGGTTCGTTTGGCATTTTATAGTAAGTGTATTAACCATATAGTGAAAGAAAACAAAAAGACACGGTAAAAGTTAAATTATTTAACTTAGAGTTAAATCTAAATGATAAGGTTAACATAATAACCTAAACTTGTCTAAATCCTATTGGTTGGTAGGATTGCTACCCTTCCCCACTTTAGCTTCGAAATAAGACCCTTTGGAACCATTATAAACCGATTTTGACTTTAATATAAAATAATATTTTGAGATATTCCTAAGGTGCCCCTCTCCTCCCTTATAAAAGGGCACCTCCTCCTCCCCCTCCTCCTCACACCAATTTGAGCACTCAAGCTCGGCCAACCCCTGCCATTTTCTACTCTACACTTCCCTAGAATAATCCTAGATGTCCTGGTCTTCTTCAAAGACCAATCTTAGTTCCCTAAGTGGAGGATTCAAAGAAGCGTTCCAAAGAAGAGGTAATATCCATTACCGATCTTTTCAATTTCTTTCTTCTTCAACTTCTTCTTCTTTAGTTGTTTCATGATAAAGTAATAACATCAGTATTACTTACATACTGATATGTTATTATAAATATAAAAAAACCCTAATTCACCTTCTATCCATCCTATGGAAAAATGAAATCACCACGCTTGCGTACGTACGGAATACCGTCTCCACGCCGCGGTGTAATCTATTTTCCACCATCACATTACAAGGATTGGTATAATGGTGTAATGAGTAACTATTTATGATTATTAAAAAGTAATATTGATACTGAAATAATATATATATATACTCCAATACAATTCGACGATCATAGGAACGATATCATCACTCGTGCATACGTACGGAATACAGTCTTCATGATGTGAAGCGACTCGTTCTACATGACCATCATTTCATAATAATTATATAAATGAATTGAATGAATAAATATGATATATGTTACACTAATACCATTCTGGATATAAGGTATCTATAACCTTAAAATAAGAATAAGAATTTATTTGGCAAAACAGGCATAAGAACAAAAGGCAATAAAAACCCGAGTAACAAGTAACAATGAAATATTACTAACAAGAAGCTAAGAATATGACCATATATGATATCATTTCAATATGTATGATTCTGGAATAAGTCAATAACATTATTTAAACCATTATATAGGAGCTTCGGACACGTACAAAGCAAATCGGACCTAAGGTAAGGGAAAATACCACAATCTCATTTTTATCCGAGATTGTTTATTCGTAAGTATTTACTGGGGTGTATTTTGTCATCCACATCCATGTTCCCTCAATATGTAATATTGTTTCCATCCACTTACAATATTTTAAATCCAATTTTACCCTTCGGTGAGTTTTTAGTAAAGAATATGAAAGGAATCATTTGTCGTTTTTTTGTACGAGGTACTTTTTGACTTTTCCGACAAAGGTACGAAGAATGTTTTTTTTAACTTATACGGCATGTATGGATTTTTAAAACATTATTTCATAGAAGATTCCTTTACAAGTTTTCAAGTTTATTTTTAATCAACTTCTTTTATTTTAAAGTCGTATGACATGTTATGAAAGGAAAAATGTTTTTTAAAGAAGAAAGGATATTTTCCTCAAGAATGGAGTTCAAGTGTTTTATCAAAATTATTTTTCATCTAAGATAATAAAGGGTTCTGTTGTTATCCCTATTATTACATTGATTTTATCATGTTGTGATTGAATTATTTTTATGAATTCCTTTATCTTATATGAATTGTTTTATTATGTCATGTTGTTTTAGAATCCCATTTTTATTACGTGGATTATGCTATGATGTATGGTTTATGATTATGTGGCACACATAAGAAAGGATTCATTATAAGATGGGTGGGACCTATATCTCTATCCAATGCATTGGGTAAAGATTTTATATCTCATGAGATAGACATGGCTGAAATGGTTGGTTATACCGGTTCAGTGAAACAGGACTAAAACGAGGGTTACTCGATTCAGAAAGGGACTTTGTCCACTAAGATAGTCTTGGCAATGAGTCTTGACTAACAAGAAATGATTCTCTATGATTATGTGTGTATGCCACAAAGTTTCATGTTTTAAGTTATGATTATTGTGATTACATTTCACTGCCATGATTTACCCCATGTTATGAAATTATGATCTCTTTTGCAGGTTATGATTTCCAAAAGTTATGTGCTTATGTATATGATGTGATTGATATTTCTTTTGTTTACACTTACTGAGTATTTGAGCTCACCCTTTTATGTTTTCTTTTCCCCAGGATATAAAGAAAGGTTTTAGGTAAAAAAAAGGAAGATCTTTATGGGAGATTTTGAAGATCTTTCACCACGATTAGAAGATTTTATTCCAGGATTCCAATGACACTAAACTATTATGATCCTTGTGTGTGTGTTTTTGTTATGTACTAACTATTCCGAAAAAGTAATGTAATGTTCCTGTACATCATGCTTCGGGTCTTTACAGTTGGTATCAGAGGAAAGGTTTAGTCAACCTTTGGAAACTAGGATGCGATAACTTTAGTGAGATCCCTAGAGATATTTATAAGGTATGTCTAGAGATGTCCCAAAGGATAAGTATACATATAGGATACAGTCCTAGAACTACGGTAATGATCATAGAATTTAACCTAAGATGTTAAATATTGAGGATACTCCACATTTATTATGTTGTTTTCCCTAGCATGATTTTTGCCTCTCACACTATTCTTTTTGGGTTTTAGACGATTGCTGGAACCCGAAGGAACCGTGTTAATCAATGAAATGGACAATGCAATGATTGTCCTCCTGAACAAACAAATTTTATGGGAGATGGAGTGTAAAATCTTATTGCTATACTTACACAAGCTATGAATAATTCTGGACTTCCAAATGAGCAGAGAAGGGAACAATATTCTATTGAGTCCTTCATGAGGCAACGTACACCTTCTTTCAGTGGGTCTTCTGATCCACATGTTGCTGAACAATGGATCAGTACCACTGAAAAGATATTTTCAGTTCTTCAATGTTCTGAACATGATAAAGTCATCTTAGGAGTGTATTGTTTGGAAGGTGATGCTGATCAATGGTGGAATCTTATTAATAATACGAGGAAAAGGGATGAAAATGAGTCCATGGAATGGGACGAGTTCAAGAACTTATTTTTCAGTATGTACTTCCCCCGTATTCTTCGAACAAAGATGGAGAAATAGTTTCTTGAACTGAAGCAAAGGGATGATGAATCTGTTGGTACCTATGAAGCAAATTTTACAAGACTTGCAAGGTACACTTCTGGTAATATTATCCGACGTGAGAGTAAGATCGATCAATTCTTTAGTGGCTTAAAACCAAGTCTTCGAAGGGCGTTAGACATAAGGGACTTCAATAGCTACGAGGAAATCGTTCGATGTGCTCTCAAAGTCGAGATGGATATTGGAGTAACCCATCAATCACATAGGTTTGATAAGAAGAGGAAGATGGAATTCAAAGGAAAATATAAAGAGCACACTGAAATGAAGATGAGCTTTCCCTTATGCTCAAAGTGTGGAAAGAAACATGGAGGTAGTTGTCTTAATGGGACAAGTAAATGTTTCAAATGTGGAAAGGGAGGTCATCAGGCATTTGAATGCCGCGACAATGGGAAGAAGATGTCTAATGATGCAAACAATGGAAGGGATACACAGAATGATCCTACTACACATCAATGTTTCAAGTGCAAGGAGATGGGGCATTATGCCAATCAATGCCCAAATCCAAGGGTTGATGATGATGGTCGACGTCAACAAAATCTTAAGGCTAAAGACAAAGGAAAGTCGCATGAAATTTCTATCAGCAATGTGGAGTACGATAACGAAGTGGTGAAAGGTACACTTACCATCCACTCTAAAGTAGAAAATGTTTTATTTGATTCTGGATCCACCCACTCTTTTATTTCGGAAAAATTTTCTAAGGGTATCACCGTACTACCTCAACAATTTGATGTTGAGTTAGCTGTGACAACACCTAATGGCACAACAGTCACATCAAAAGTTTATAATTCTTCTCTGATCGAAGATTGTGGGAAGTGCTTCCTGGAAATCTTGTGATCCTTACTTTAGTGGAATTTAATGTGATTCTTGGCATGGATTGGCTTTCTCTACATGGAGCTCATATCAATTTCCAAAGAAGGGAAGTCACATTTCATATTCCAGATCAATCTACGATCGTCTATCAATGCAAGGATGAACATAACCTTCCAGTGAAAATTTCTTCCATCTTATGGGTATTGATTCCACTAAATTAAGGTTATTTATCTCAAATGGTTGGTGAGAAACTCACGATTAAGAATATTCCCATTGTACGGGAGTTTGATGATGTATTTCCGGAGGAATTACCGGGTCCTCCACCAAATCGTGAAGTTGAGTTTTCAATAGAACTCGTACCGGGCGCTTTGCCAATTTCAAAGACACCTTATAGAATGGCCCCAATTGAGTTGCAGGAATTGAAGAAGCAACTCCAAGAGAATCTTGATAAGGGATTAATACACCCTAGTCCGCCACCTTGGGGAGCACCTGTTCTATTTGTTAAGAAGAAAGATGGATCAATGAGACTCTGCATTGATTATCCAGAACTTAACAAGATCAATATCAAGAAAAAATATCCTCTCCCACGCATTGATGACTTATTTGACCAACTACGCGGAGCTCAATACTTTTCCAAGATTGATCTTCGTTCAGGGTATCATCAATTAAGGGTCAATAGAGAGGATATACCAAAGACGGCTTTCCGTACAAGGTATGGACACTATGAATTTATAGTGATGCCATTTCGTCTTACTAATGCCCCTTCTATCTTCATGGATCTAATGAATAGAGTCTTTAGAGACTATATTGATAAATTTGTGGTAGTCTTTATAGACGATATTCTTGTCTATTCAAAGAGCAAGGAAGAGCATGAAGATCACTTGAGAATTATATTGAAGACCCTGAGAAAGGAGAAGCTTTATGCCAAATTTACCAAGTGTGTATTTTGGCTTCAAAAAGATGCATTTTTGGGTCACATAATCTCAAAAGAGGGGATATCTGTGGATCCAGCAAAAACAGAGGTTATCGAAAGATTGTCAAGACCAACAACAGTAACTGAGATCCGAAGTTTTCTTGGTTTGGCTGGATATTATCGACGTTTTGTAAAGGATTTTTCACGATTATCTAATCCACTCACCAAGTTGACTTGGAAAGGAGTTAAGTTTGTTTGGACAGAGGAATGTGAAGAGAATTTCAAGGAGTTGAAAAGAAGGTTATCCAGTGCACCAGTGCTCACACTGCCTTGTAGTGGAGAATGGTTTTTGATCTACAGTGATGCATCCAAGAAGGGATTGGGGTGTGTTCTTATGCAAAATGATATGGTGATAGCTTATGCCTCACGACAGTTGAAAATCCATGATCAAAATTACCCAACTCATGATTTGTAGTTGGCTGCGGTAATCTTTGCATTAAAGATTTGGAGGCATTACCTTTATGGTGAAAGGTGTGATATTTATACTGATCATAAAAGTTTAAAGTATATTTTCACACAAATGGAGTTGAATATGCGTCAAAGAAGATGGTTGGAGCTGATTAAGGATTACGACTGCTCAATCCATTACCACCCTGGGAAAGCAAACAAGGTGGCAGATGCATTTAGTCGATAAGACCATGCTAGTTTATCCATGATGAGGATCACAAAAGATCCAATATTTATGGATTTACAAAGGATGGATCTTGGAATTATAATGGAAATGGAAAAATATTATCTTTCTCAAATGAATGTTCAACCATCTATACATGTGAAGATTAAAGAGGCACAGAAAGAAGATAACGAGTTACAAAAGAAGGTGATAAATGTTCCTGAATTCAACCTTGATTGTGATGGGATAATAAAGTTCAGGAATCAGGTTTGTGTTCCTCCCATCCCCTAATTAATGAAGGAGCTGTTGGATGAGGCTCATAGTTCATCATTATCTATTCATCCTGAAAGCACGAATATGTATAGGGACCTGAAAGAGTACTTCTGGTGGGATGGCATGAAAAGAGATGTTGCTGAATATGTCTCTTGATGCTTGGTGTGTCAACAAGTTAAAGCTGAGAGACAAAAGTCTAAGGGGATGTTACAACCATTACCCATACCCGAATGGAAATGGGAAAACATCACTATGGACTTTGTCAAAGGACTTCCTAAAACATCCAAAGGCAATAATTCTATTTGGGTCATAGTTGATCTTCTTACAAAGTCTGCACACTTCATTGCTATTAGAGAGGATTTCTCTCTAGATTAGCTTGCCAGGATATATGTAAAGGAATTGGTAAGATTTCATGGAGTACCACTTTCTATTATATCTGATCGGGATCCGAGATTTACCTCGATGTTCTGGCGAAGTCTTCAGCATACTATGGATACAGAGTTGAGTTTCAGCACTGCTTATCATCCTCGGACAGACGGTCAGTCTGAGAGAACAATTCAAACCCTAGAAGATATATTGAGAGCTTCCTCTATGGATTTCAAAGCAGGTTGGGATCAACACCTACCTTTGGTGGAATTTTCTTATAATAATAGCTTTCACTCCAGTATTCAGATGGCTCCTTATGAAGCTCTCTATGGAAAGAAATGCAGGACTCCAACTTGCTGGGATGAAGTTGGGGAAAGAAAGCTGTTATGACCTGATCTTGTTTATGAAATGGAAAAAAAGGTTAGATCTATTCAACAACACAAAAGAGAAGCTCAGAGTCGACAGAAAAGTTATGCCGACAACCGAAGAAAAGACCTAGAGTTTGAAGTGGGTGATAAAGTGTTCTTACGAATATCTCCCTGGAAGAGGGTTATGAGATTTGGAAAGAAGGGGAAGTTGAGCCCTAGATATATCGGTCCTTTCGAAATACTGGATCGTGTTGGGAAGGTAGCTTACCGATTGGCGCTTCCACCGAATCTCTCTCATGTTCACGATGTGTTCCATGTATCTCTCCTGAGAAAGTACATACCTGATCCTTCACATGTACTCAGCTCAGATGTTGTACCGCTGGAGCAAGATCATTCTTATGAAGAACAACCGATAGAGATTCTGGATCATAGCGAGAAAAAGTCCTACGAATCAAGACCACTCGATTGGTAAATGTTTTATGGAGGAACCACCAACTTGATGAAGCTACATGGGAGTTTGAGGATATGATGAAGGAGAAGTATCCTCATCAATTTGTTACAAAGTGACGAATTTCGAGGGCGAAATTCTTTTTAAGGGGGGTAGAATGTAACACCCAAGATTTTTATGAGTAATATTTTGTTTTTTATATATCATCAAAGGAATCTTTCACTACATACTCGCTTAGCTTACTTTACACGCAATCGCGACCTTCCTCGATAGCTTGCGTCATACGCAATACCGAGTTTCACCAAACAATGATATGCTATTAAAATATTATTAAAAATAGCCGTTATGAATAGTAATAACCACTTTTTGAAATTTTATAAATTTTATTTTTTAAAATGGACTTCATTTTTGGATTCGGAATACCGAAATTAGCCTAGGGTGAAATTTTGGTATTTTTCTGAAAACTTTCAATTTTTGATGAATAGTGAAACTACTAAGTGGAAGGTTAAAAAACTGAATTTTGCATAAAACTTAATTTTACCTCTTCTGTGAATGGAATTTCAAAAATCCGACAGACACGGTTAATATCAAGGACTAAAATGTGGTTCAATGAGATGAAAATAATTTTTGGTGAATAGTAACTTTTTATTTTTTTTACCATGGTTAATAGTAAATAGGGTAACTAAGGGTAAACATGATATTACTATTACCCTAACACATGTCCTAATTCTATTGGATAAGTGTAATTCGACCAAAAACAACCTTATGAATATAATATTACCATTTATGTCCACTTGTATTAGATTATGACATTTAATATTATTTTATTTAATGAATAGTTAAAATAGTTAAAATCATAGTTTAATAACTAAAACATTTTTAATATGGGGTTATACATAAGATAAATTCGACTATAAATATTCATTAGAAAGCTAAATAGATTTCCTACATAATGGTAGTTTATTTGTAATTTTTAGACATTAAATAATTTAATTTATTTATGACACAATGATGATGCAGTAGTTATCTTATTAATGAAATATTGACATAATTGATGTTATAAACAGAAAAATAAATGTAATTTGAGACTTTTAATGACTTCCACTAATTTTCTAGGTTACTATGATATATTAGTGTTGATTTAATCAACTTTTTTAGAACATATAATTCTGTTATGACTTTCACAGAAATCATATATCAAATAGTGTCAAAATTGACACAAAATAGTTTTTAAATCAAATATTATATTATTAATTGTTATTTTATTTATAAATATCTAAGGTTAGGCCAAATGACTTAGATATGGATATATATATTAATAATAAACAATTTGGGGTTCGTTAGGCATGTTATAGTACATGTATTAACCATATAGTGAAAGAAAACAAAAAGACACGGTAAAAGTTAAATTATTTAACTTAGAGTTAAATCTAATTGATAAGGTTAACATAATACCCTAAACTTGTCTAAATCCTATTAGTTGATAGGATTTCGACCCTTACGCACTTTATCTTCGAAATAAGACCCTTTGGAACCATTATAAACCCATTTTTACTTTAATATAAACTAATATTTTGAGATATTCCTAAGGTGCCCCTCTCCTCCCTTATAAAAGGGCACCTCCTCCCCCTCCTCCTCACACCAATTTGAGCACTCAAGCTCGGCCAACCCCAGCCATTTTTTCCTGTCCACTTCCCTAGAATAATCCTAGAGGTCCTGGTCTTCTTCAAAGACCAATCTTAGTTCCCTAAGTGGATGATTCAAAGAAGCGTTCCAAAGAAGAGGTAATATCTATTACCGATCTTTTCAATTTCTTTCTTCTTTCATTGTTTCATGATAAAGTAATAACATCAGTATTACATACATACTGATATTTTATTATAAATATGAAACAACCCTAATTCACCTTCTATCCATCCTATGGAAAACTGAAATCACCGCGTGTGTGTACGTACGGAATACCGTCTCCACGCCGTGGTGTAATCTATTTTCCACCATCACTTTACAAGGATGGGTATAATGGTGTAATGAGTAACTATTTATGATTATTATAAAGTAATATTGATACTGAAATAATATATATATATACTCCAATAAAATTCCATGACCATAGGAACGATATCATCACTCGTGCGTACGTACGGAATACCGTCTCCACGATGTGAAGCGACTCGTTCTACATGATCATCATTACATAATAATTATATAAATGAACTGAATGAATAAATATGATATATGTTACACTAATACCATTCTGGATATAATGTATCTATAACCTTAAAAGAAGAATAAGAATTTATTCGGCAAAACATGCATAAGAACAAAAGGCAATAAAAACCCGAGTAACAAGTAACAATGAAATAATACTAACAAGAAGCTAAGTATATGACCATATATGATATCATATCAATATGTATGATTCTGTAATAAGTCAATAACATTATTTAAACCATTATACAGGAGCTTCGGACACGTACAAAGCAAATCGGACCTAAGGTAAGGGAAAATACCAGAATCTCATTTTTATCCGAGATTGTTTATTCGTAAGTATTTACTGGGGTGTATTTTGTCATCCACATCCATGTTCCCTCAATATGTAATATTGTTTCCATACACTTACAATAGTTTAAATCCAATTTTACCCTTCGGTGAGTTTTTAATAAAGAATATGAAAGGAATCTTTTGTCGTTTTTTTCGTACGAGGTACTTTTTGGCTTTTCCGACAAAGGTACGAAGAATGTTTTTTTTAACTGATACGACATGTATGGATTTTTAAAACATTATTTCCAAGAAGATTACTTTACAAGTTTTTAAGTTTATTTTTAATCATCTTCTTTTATTTTAAAGTCGTATGACATGTTATGAAAGGAAAAATGTTTTTTGAAGAAGAAATGATATTTTCCTCAAGAATGGAGTTCAAGTGTTTTATCAATTTTTTTTTCATCTAAGATAATAAAGGGTTATTTTGTTATCCCTATTATTACATTGATTTGATCATGTTGTGATTGAATTATTTTTATTAATTCCTTTATCTTATATGAATTGTTTTATGATGTCATGTTGTTTAAGAATCAAATTTTTATTACGTGGATTATGTTATGATGTATGGTTTATGATTATGTGGCACACATAAGAAAGGATTCATTATAAGATGGGTGGGACCTATATCTCCCTCCAATGCATTGGGTAAAGATTTTATATCTCATGAGATAGACATGGCTGAAATGGTAGGTTATACCGGTTCAGTGAAACAGGACTGAAATGAGGGTTACTCGATTCAGAAAGGGACTTTGTCCACTAAGATAGTCTTGGCAATGAGTCTTGACTAACAAGAAACGATTCTCTATGATTATGTGTGTATGACACAAAGTTTCATGTTTTATGTTATGATTATTGTGATTACATTTCACTGCCATGATTTACCCCATGTTATGAAATTATGATCTCTTTTGCAGGTTAAGATTTCCAAAAGTTATGTGCTTATGTATATGATGTGATTGATATTTCTTTTGTTTACCCTTACTGAGAATTTGATCTCACCCTTTTATGTTTTCTTTTCCCCAGGATATAAAGAAAGGTTTTAGGTAAAAAAGGAAGATCTTTATGGGAGATTTTGAAGATCTTTCACCACGATTAAAAGATTTTATTCCGAGTTTCCAAAGACACTAAACTATTACGATCCTTGTGTGTGTGTTTTTGTTATGTACTAAGTATTCCGCAAAAGTAATGTAATGTTCATGTACATCAAGCTTCGGGTCTCTACCATAATGCCCAAATCATTTATTGATAATCATGGTATTGGGACCCTATGATGGTGGATACACAAAAACATTCATCCATGACCCAGTGATCAGGCTCAAAGGCCCTATACTACATGTGTATGTTGTTCAACTTAAAAAACACACCTCTATTAAGAAAAATATATCTTATGGAACCACATCACAAAATTTCTAGAAATTGAAGAGGAAGCATACAAGCTACCAAAAATTTCACTCCACAACTTTAGAAACCACAATTAATCTAGAACACTAAAAAAATACTCCATTGAAACAAATGTAAAAAATGGATGTTTTAAACAATATATGTGATTGATAATGTATCTTCCCCATCTTGGAATCCAGTAATCGATGCTTTTATTTGTTTCACCACATGACCTCTTGCACACCAACCCATATTCTAGAGGTTTGAAAATAATATTGAGGGTTTAATATGACGCATGAGGAGACTATACCACATTTAACAGAGTATACCATAGTATATTGATAAATAAATATAAGAAAAAATGAATAAAAAATCAATCCTCTCTTGGAAATGGTTACAAAAAAACAAAAAACAAATATTTCAGGTCATGAAAAAATTTCCCAGAGGGGATTAAATCCATAATAATGATAAGCTCTATTTTCCTGAATACGGTCTAAACACAATGTCTGAAACCTCATATCTACAAATTCTAATCCCATATCAAAACCGTTGCATAGGGCTATTTCCATTGTCCTAACCTTCAACCTTGAAATCCTCTATGAAACCCAATGGAACATGATTTGGGTGTGTGTAAAAGTCAATACACGATCACCAATAGTTTCAACAAAATATCCCCTCTAAAAAGATAGTGCATGCAAATAATAAATAATTAAATAAAAATTAACATACTAGAGACATTAGTTTATAGTATATATGTTAACCATTTATATAATTATTAACATTCTCAACATTTATTCCATCTTCATTACATACACTATTTTCATCATGTCTTCCGTCAGCATTAAACAAACCATTTCTATCTTGTGTTCCATCTTTTCCACTTAATCTATTTCCATCATCTATTCCATCTACCATATATAATTCAATTACATTATGTATTATATCTTCATTCAATGGCCCATTAACATAATTTTTCTATCTTCATTACCTAATAGATCTCCATCATTTTTTAAATTGGTTAGGATTCTAAAACATTTACCAAATAGATTAAACCTAACAAGGAATATGCATAATGAAATAATTCAATCACATATATCACTTGGGGAAAAAAGTCATAAAAATTACATCACAGTCAACATGTAACCTCGGTCTTGTTGGTCTCATCAAATGAAACCGTTATGGATCTAGTGACTATTTCCACTTCCCTAGAATATGAATTGAAGGTTGGGGTTTAGTGACTTAGACTAACTCGACCTATGGGCATAGAACCTCAAGTCAATTGTCATACTACCAAACATTAATCCTATTCTTATATATCATTTTACCATACATACAATAACCAAAACTGTAAACAAACAAATTCATGTAAAAATCAAATTAAATAACAATTAACATGTTAATGAATATTATTTCATAACCAATTTACACATTTACCATTTACATTACATAGAAAGTTTAGACTGATTCCCATTCTCACACCATAACCAATTATGTATGTTAAATAATTCCCTTATATTAACACATTTAACATATTCATAAATTTACTTAAGGAAACACATCTAATATATTCTATAATTAAAAATACATTATCGTTTTTAGAAATTTATCATTTCATATTCACTAATACTCATAGGAATTTCATCATATTTGATAATATTTATGATACATATTATTTTTATATGAATTAACCCATTTCCTTGGTATTCTAAACATCCCCTTATAACATTATCAAAAAAATAGGCAAAAATAACAATACCACATTTTCAACTGATCAAAACATACTAACCTGTTCAATAATGGATCTATGTTATCACACATTAACTCTATAATTCACATTATTAATTTCTACAAGCAGAATTATCAGCACACCCCATGTGTATCCCAAAATTGGTATACTCTTGTCAACACATCACACTATTATCATATGTGGTTTGGTTCATTATATTTATGCCCATTTTATAAAATCTCACCAAATGAATCAAAAATAGAAGATTGTATAACCAATAACACAACAAAACATGTACAAATCAACCCAAAGATGATGGGATAAAATTTGTAAAATGCCTACCCTGAATTCAATGACGAACCCACAATTAATATAAGCCTTAGATCTAGATTCAACCACCTCTTTAAAGATTCAAACAATATTCCATAGGAAAATGTGTTTTTAGTTCATTGTAAAAATAATAGAGAAACTAAAATCCCTAATCTAGAAAAGGGAAGTAAGAGGAGTGTTAGACTAACCTACAACTTCTATATACGACCAATGATGATCCCAATAGACAAAAATCAAAGAAGGATTACCCTAGGGATGGTTGGGGAATTTTTGTTCGTCACTAGGGTTGATAAATGATAAATAGGGGACAAAATTATGTTTGTATATAAAGGTCTCAAGAGAAAAAATTTGTAACTTTTTACTTTATAATGGGGCACATAGTTTGGCCGCACGATTTTCCAAACCCTGCAACAACGATGCAATGACCTCTCCAAAACAGGAGAGGTCTCATAGTTACTAGGGGAGCATTTCATGGCGTGAAAATCAGTTAGAATGCCATTATCTCGAACAAAACTATTTGTGTCTCCGTTACACAATTTTCACTAAATATGTGCAGACCGTGAAATATAGATAGAATGTCTTGATTATGCATTATTTCCTTTACCAAGCCCATGGGTCACCCTTTATCCTCCTCATACACCCAATGGAATTTTAATTAACAAAAAATATGGGATTTAAACAAATATTTATTCAAATATATATCTATAGGCGATTAGATATCTTACAACCTCCCCCCCTTATAACGGATCCTCCGTGAGAGGAATTCCTAATATTCACTGGGGCTTCAATGTAATGGGATCTGGACACTATTCCTATATATCAAATTCCCCATAATTTTTTTTTCCAAAAATACTCAAAATTTTCCAAAAATTTTTCTACAAAATTATACTCTTTCCCCATAATTCATTTTTCACGACAACCCACAACACAAATCGAATACTCCTCAAAGGAAGTATAAACTTCAAATCACACATAAACCACTTGAACTCCACAGGGAATCCATGTAAATAGTTCCTAGAATATAACAAATCAAACCTTTATACACAAAATCATACCATCATTAAAGAGTAAATAGGCACACCATCAATATAATCCTCATCAAAACACATGACCCAAATAATATAGTATCATATTAAATTGCTAGTGGTGGCTAAAATAAGACATAAACAAAAAGAAAAACATGGTCTTTAAAACCACATTTCCCAAAAACATCAATACACCAATTCAGTCCCAATAATCCCATTACATAATTAGTCATCCAAAACATAACCACAACACTCAATTCACTTGATCATTAAAACCTAATACATATCATTATATAAAGGCAAAATTACCTAGATGGTAATTAGTTGAGTATATTCAATCCGAAACACTAATAAAAAAAATTAACTATCAAATTTCCCACTTAGGATCTCTCCTTCTATACACATTATCCCACTCACACCATCTCCTGGTGATTAGACCCTCCATTATCAAATATTGTCCTCCAAACCCTCAACTCAACATTCAAAATGTACCCAATATGTCCCCATATCACTTTTCATAAACATCAATAAGGACTTCAATATGATTTGGCATCCATTATTTCCATTGAAATCTCCCAGAAAAAGATTTCCTACAAAAACCATTCATAAAATAGGAACATGACCACACTCTAGTACACCATCGATTTCAATATTCTCATTCCACTACAAAACTCAAACCTAAGGTTGTCCATAACATAAAAAATCCATTAATTGTACCATAACGTGTCTGACCACACCAGATTGGCTTGTCCTTGAGTATCCATCGTCAACTATTTTCATGATAGCCCCTTTGTACCTTCCAAATCCACTTATTGTCTTGAGATCTATCAATATAATCCAACGCCCAAACTGGTCTGATTTCATGTAATCTGGTAGAACACATCTATCACAACATCAACTACCATCCATACCATCATCATTCTCCACCTAACACTTTAATAATTCCAATACAAAACCCCGACCATCCATACATTGAATAATGAAGATTATGTTCTTACACAAAACCATTTAAAAAATTCAAAACAATTTTTTTCACTAAAAAACAACAACCAAATGTGTTTAAAAAATCACCATATTTTTTCCTTTTTCCTAGCCAAGTCATGATATCCCCGACAAACTCTTACATGAAAAATTTATCTTAAGTATTGGAACATCATTATATCACCTTACCAGTATACCTTCACACCTAAGAACACTTCATCATTAGTCAATTACACCTTCTAGAGTCAATGATTGATCACCATTGAGGTTTAATCACTAAACACCCATTATCATTCCTTAATTGATTCTAACACATTCATTTTAGAATCTTTTTATAATTTCATAGAGCACAAAGACATTGCTAGGATTAAATAGAAACCAAATCTAAGGATTAACTGACCATCCTAGGAAAAAACCAGTTTCCACATTGGAATCTTAATGCCACCACATCAACTCCATGCTTCAATTTACACATTTAGGAATGACTTATCACTCCCCACTTTAGGTGTTTTGTTAACATCATTTTCATGCAGGTATTAAAACCAACATGATTCATGGTTGGATGATGATTTTAACATCATATCTTAGATATATTCTTTTATATTTTCTTAAAATGAAAAACACCACCCAAAATCCATATCCAACAACATTAATGGCACTTATGACATTCGTCGACACCTAGTTCATTATAAGGACCTCACACACAAACTACTGACAGAGTTAAACCCCCAATAAATCTCAACATATACCACCATATGAGAATGAACATCATGATGTCACACATTTAAAAAATATATATTAATGTATCTAGGAATAAAACAATAGATTGTTTAGTGTACTCAGGACGATGTCATGTTTTTCGGAACAATCATAATTAGCTTAAATTATTCCAAATAGTTGTCAAAGAACACCACAACAACTCATTAATCCATAATGACACCTCCCACTATCGGAATCCATGAACTACCTTGAATGATGATCTCCTGTGAATACACACATCTCATTAGCACTTGACCACCACAGATCATACGTTACTACTATCCAATACTCACCACCACTCCACAACCATTCTCCGAATAGTCGTGAACCATTGTTTTTTATGGTGTTACTTCCTAAATATCACTTGAGTTATTGCATCAGAACCCTATAAGTTACCAATTGAATGAAAATGGTATAAAACACCAATATAAATAAAAATTCTCTCGCATAACTATGCTTCCCAATTATGTTTCTTAAAAAATACAATTTGTTTACATCATGCCACCAAATTTCCCATTATGAACAGACTTGTGCCTCACTAGTGTGTCCGCACATCTAGACCTCATCTAATCCATCAATGTATTTCGATTTTATATGAATAAACACTAATAAAAAATGTAATCACATGTGCCAAACATCACTATAGCCTATCTTAATGCCTTCTTAATCACCCGACCATGGCTTCTAGTCTGTCGGCCCATTCACCCTAAATAAATTATCAATATCTCCAGTGATAAGCACACCATTCATATGATCCACCCCAACCATGTGACCACCCTCACATGTATTGTCACATTAATTACAAAATCATTCATCCGATATTCATACAACCATGTCACATCTTCCATAAACCAATATTGAGGCCCCAAAAATCATCTTCTAAAAGGATGGGCCAGACATCCCAAAGATACAATGCTTTGAAACCAATCATACAACATCTAATAACACTCAAATACCACATTGTGTGCAAAACCAATAAATATAAATTTATTAATACTAAATACTTGATGAATCCCATTGTTCACTGATTCCACCACTAAAGAAAAAACATGTTCTTCACATATAGAGACACCTTCAACATTAGCCCATCACCCCTCCTGGATACCCTCAACTTCCACTAAACTATTGATGAATAATTATAGATCACGTCACATCAAAAAACCATCAACATTTTGTCACAGACCCCTAAACCAGACCCATGTTAGGTATCACTCTATGGTTTCCACCGTCATGGTCCAAAACACCTAACCATGCAATACAAAACCAAATGCACTAAAAACATAATTTGAAATATCTTACCAAATTAATAGAAGGTTGAAAGATAACTAATCCATAAATTTGTTTAATGAAAATCCATAGAAATTTCCCCTCTCTCTATGAATTTCAAATCAATCTAGAACCAAAACTTTTCACTTGGAAACACTCTCACCCCTTACTGAAACACTACATCCAATGAACCCTTATAACAATTCAATATAGATTCACTCTAAGCCTACTCACTCACAAATGTTGTAACAATATTCCAAAACCCCCACCCTAGGTTCCAAAACACCACTCATAAGATATAAAACAACATGGTACACCGCACCTACAACAAACACCCCACAGAAAATATAAGGACCCAGCCTTAAAACATTACTTAATCATGAATTAAATGAATAATTCACATTGAGGATATTTTCAGGTTTGTATTTTTATAGAATTAGGACATAACTATTACATGTCAAAAGATTACAAAGAAGACAAGTCTACACAGTTTCCATTTTTTACAAAACATGAACTCTTGAAAAAAAGTCATGTCTAGTACCATGTTTAAGAAAACATGACTTTTCCTTGATCCCATCGATGACCATATTCCACATTATTTCCTGTGAAAAATAGTTCAAAAAACATGGTGTAAGAATAAAAATCTTAGTAAGGGATACCCAAAGAAGAAAAACTGTTAGTTTTCTTCAAAACAACAGGTAAACCATGAATACTTTATCATAAATAATACATTTCACCTTTATGAAGTAGTAAATAATCTTCACTAACAAAAAGATCATTACTAACACTTCTGTAACCAAATTATTACCATAAAACCCATATAAAAAACATATGACATATAAAGGTATCATGGGACATAAACATACTTAAATGGAATAACCATACGGTCAACTTCCAAATATGTCACTAAATGGAATAACCATATGGCCGACTTCCATACCGAAGTCATTGGAGGTTATAATGTAACCACCCATCCTATTATTCACAGCACTACCCTTCATTTGGTTTATCACATAACCACCCGTTAAATATCCAAGTACTATAATAAAATCATAAGACATAAACCAAATATAAAGGAAAGAAAACATTTCCACATTTCAATCACAATATATAACATAAATATATTTCTATAAAAAATACACTATCAAAACCATTTTCAATAGCAAAATAAATAATAGAGTATATGGTATTTATTTTCTTTTTAAAAACATTTCGGCTTTTTGAGGAAGCCAAAGATCCAGTAGTACTAGCAGCGGCGAAAAATGTCATTGTCACCACGTACATTAAAAGAAACATTCCTTTTTTTTATTAAAACTCTTTGAGAAAAAATTAATTTTGAATGAAATAAAATGTCAAAAGAGTTTATACATCATATAAAAGAATGTCTTGTATTAGAACAAAATATTCCTCAATGAAAGGAGATTGAGACGAAGTCCCTTACCTCGTGTATTACTTGACTCGATCGCTCTTTAATATCATGAAAAATAAACAAAAGTTAATTTATACTTTCTTAAGAACCTTTTTCAAGTTTATTATTCCTTTTATATCACATATTGACATTTTATAAACATCATGTAATCATTTAAATTATTAATGTCTGTTTGGTCGATATTTGGTACTTAAGTCAAAAATGGACTTCTTAAAATTACATTTTGATCATGTGGTCAAATGTTAATTATATCCAAAATTATATTCCTTGTTTAGATATAATATATATCATATATATATAGAATATACATGTATTTATAACATCACATATCATTTAGAGGTATGAAATGAAATGCACCGTTCATGGAGAGGGTAATCCTTACGTACTCATGAATGCTACTTTCATTTCAATTTCATATTTAATGGAATGAAATCACA
Source organism: Viscum album (assembly GCA_963277665.1). Taxonomy (NCBI): domain Eukaryota; kingdom Viridiplantae; phylum Streptophyta; class Magnoliopsida; order Santalales; family Viscaceae; genus Viscum; species Viscum album. The sequence goes on along the minus strand of OY728119.1, from coordinate 925,854,026 downwards.
ATTATATAAAGATAAATTATAATTCCAGTATAATATCATATATAATATTATTAACTCCATCCTTTATATGTCCCACATATGGCATTAACGATTCAAATCACTTTGAGGGTGCGATAGTCCGTACTTCCAAAAATGAAATTATTGTGTTTATCCATTATGGAAACCATAAATGTATGAAATAAATTAAAAATACAGAAACATAATTAAAAAATAAACATATTATATATCATATATAAATACAGTGACATATTAATGGATACCATGAATGGTGTTAAGAGATGATTGAACAATCATCACTTCGGGAGGCAGGAATTCGCCATCCACAGAAACAGTATGTTCTTTAACCATTAGGCGGAGGTGTATGTAAGTGTAGCTTGAATAAATCTCATAAAAACATCCTAGTATATGGAATATACAGTTTTTTTTACTAAATAAATGAATAAAAATAGTTTAGGGTGTTGAAGAAGAAAAATAAAACAAAATAACATAAGAGAAGACATTACCTTTAAATCAGGTAACTCCTCTTGGTTTGAACCAAAAGGGATTCTTGAAGAGATTTCTGCCTAAGGTAAGGATTCTAGAATGAATATAGGGGTATTGGAAGATTATTTGAGTAGAGGTTGGATGATAAAATGGTCTTGATAATTGTGGGTAATGGAGTAGAGGTGGGGGCCTTTTATAAGAGGGAGGAGGGCCACTCATGGAAGGTCATAAAATGATTCTTTATTATGAAATGATTTTCAGATTTTAAAGGTCCCACAATAATATATTTCGAGGAAAATTTGATAAGGGTTATAAATCCACCCATACAATAGGATTTATACAAGTGTATGTCTTATATTTTACCTTATCTTTTCATTTTATTTAAATTGTTTATTAATGAGGCAATCGATGCATCATCATGGTGTCATAAATAAATTTATTTATTTAATGTCTAAAAATTATCAAAAAAGTACAATGATATAGGAAATATTTTTATATTTATAATTAATATTTATATTCAAAAATATAACTTATATAACCCTGGGTAAAAATTGTTTTAGTAAAACAATACATGTTTCTGACATTTTTATTTTTAACATTTAATTAAAGGTATTATTGTCATTATCTTACCCAAGTGGCTCTACGGTGTCCCATAAATTGACCCATGGATTGTATTGGTCGGCCATGACTCATAAAATATGTGTAGGACACGTTTCAAGGTGATTTATTATTATTATAACATTATTCTTACCTTAAGTTACACTAATTAGCTATAATCGCGATTAATAAAAAATAAAAGTTAATATTCATCAAAAAAATATTTTCATCTCATTGAACCAATTTTTACATAATAATTAGGAAAATGTATGTACTATATTTAAAATTCAATTAACATAAGTGGGAATGATTCATTTAAATGAAAAATCTGTTTTTTAACTACCACTCAGTGGTTTCACTATTCAAAAAAAATTGATGTTTTTCAGAAAAAAACAAAAAAATCCCCCTAAGCTGTATTTGATATTCCAAATTCAAAAATGATGTCTATTTTACCAAATTAAAAACATATAATTTTTATTAATTAAATTCATAATTAATTCTCTTTCTCAAAACAAATAGTGTGTTTTTAAGAAACAATATACATCAAAAGATTGGCACTAGTTTAAGTCCTATTTCAAAGTGAAATTAATTTCAATGACCACCATTGGATTAAATGGTAAAAATATATTCTAATTTCACTTTAAACCCAAATAAAAAGATAATCTAATCATATAAATAAATGAGATTAAAATGAGGTTTGGAATTAAAATACAACATTTTTCACTTATTCATTAAAAATGAACTTTATCCAAAAAAACAAAACATACAAAATGTAAATTTTGATTTCCCGATACTAAAGAAGGATTTTATTTGCTCCAATAGAATGTATAAGAGTGACCAAAACTATTTTTAAGTAGGGTTCACAATAAAAAGAGGATAAATCAACCTTTTAGTGAATATTAGAGTATCTATGCCTAAAATTGAATTCTTTTATTATTTTAAGACTTTATATTTTATTGGATAAATGTAAAAACATTTAACAAACATATATAATCATATTTTAGTTATTTCTTTTAATTATTTATTATACAACGACTATGTGTTGACTAAAATTTAAAATAATATTATTATATTAGTAGTGTGCAACATAAGATTTCAATGAAACTCGTTGTTGCGTATTGGGCACGCTATCGAAAATAACAACCATTTAAATAAAATTAATATTTAATTATAAAATATTAATAAATATGCAAATGTATTATTATTTGTTTACCTAGGATGTTACATCCTTACCCCTTTTGTGAATTGTGTCCTCGTAATTTTATTCACTTATCAAAATATCTGGGGGTATGTATCCCTCGTAGGATTTTGATATTCCCATGTTGCCTCTTCAACCATGTGGTTTTTCCATAATACCTTAACCTGATAAATTACCTTATTTCTCAACAGTTTCTCTCTTCGGTCAATAATCAAGACTGGTTGTTCTTCATAAGAGATATTCTCTTCCAACTGAACTACCTCTAGGCACAAAACATGAGATAGATCTGGCATATAATTTCTCAACATCAAAACATGAAAAACATTGTGTACCTTGGATAAACATGGAGGTAAAGCCACTATGTAGCAACTGATCCAAATTTCTCCAGGGTTTCATAAGGTCCAATGAACCTCGGACTCAGCTTTCCTTTCTTTTCCAAAACTCATCACACTTTTCCATAGAGAAACTTCGAGAAAAACATGAACACCTACCTCGAGAGATAGATCCTTCCTCTGGTTATCCGCATATCTTTTTTGCCTGATCTGAGCTGTTCTCATGTGCTTCTGAATGAACTGAACATTTTCTGCCATCTCTTCTACCAATTCTGGTCCAATCAGCTTCCTTTCCCATACTTCATCCCAAAAATATGAAGTTCAACATAGTTTACCATATAATGCCTCAAATTGAGCCATTTGTATACTGGAATGAAAAATGTTATTATAAGAAAATTCAACCAACGAAATATATTGGTTCCAACTTCCCTGGTAATCCATCGTTCAAGCACGTAACATATCCTCCATGGACTGATTTTTTCATTCTGATTTCCCATCTGATTGTAGTTGAAAATATGTACCAAAATTTAATTTCGTACCCAACGACATCTGAAGGCCTTTCCAAAATTTATAAGTAAACCTGGGATCACGATAAGATACAATGGATAAAGGAAATCCATGTAATGTAACTACATCTTTAAGATGCAATCGAGAAAGTTGATCTAGAGAGAGAGTATCTTGAATAGGAAGGAAATAAGCAGATTTAGTCGATTAATCAACAATAACCCAGATTTCATTATTACCTTGAGATGTATTTGGTAATCCCACAATGAAGTCCATGGATATATTTTCCAATTTCCACTCTGGCACCGGTTAAGACTGAAGCATCCTATTCGGTAACTGCCGCTCTTATTTAACCTGCTGACATGTCAAACACTTCACAGTAAAATCAGAAATATCACTTTTCATTCCATCTCACCAATAATATTCTCGTAGATCTCTGTATATCTTAGTACCTCCAGGATGAACTGAAAACTGGGAACTTTGAGCCTCACATAACAACTCATTCTTCAAATGAAAATCACAAGGAACACATAATCTCTTCCCAAACCTCAAAACACAATCATTATCAATGTTAAATTCATGAATCTTACCCTTCTGAACCAGCTCTACCTTTATCTGTAACCCACTATCTTTCTTCTGCGCTTGCTTAGTTCTGTCTGATAGAGATGATCTCACTTACACCTGAAACAAAACAGAAGAACTTCCTGCACCAAAAACTTCTATGCCAATGTTCATCAAATCAAAAATCAATGTTTCTCATTCCAAATGTATCTTGGTTGATGAACAATTACTTTTTCAACTCAAATCATCAGCCACTTTGTTTGATTTTTCTGGATGGTAATGTATTATACAATCGTAATCCTTGATAAATTACAGTCATCTCCTCTATCTCAAGTTCAATTTTATCTAAGTGAATATATACATTAAAATTTTGTGATCGGTAAATATTTCACACTTTACTCCATACAAATGATGCCTCCAAATATTTAGAGCAATAACATTAGTTGCTAATTCCAAATCATTTGTAGGGTAATTTAACTCATGAGTTTTCAACCTATGTGAAGCATAAGCAATTACCAGATCATTTGGAATAAGGACACAACCATGTCCCTTCAACGAAGAATCACTTTAGATAACAAAATCACCATTTCTGGAAGGAAGAGCCAAAACTGGATCATTCACCAATCTTCTATTCAATTCCAGAAAACAATCATCACATTCTTTTGTCCAGATGAATTTAACACCTTTTTGAGTTAACATAGTCATTGGACTAGATAATCGTGATATGTTTTTAACAAACCTTCAGTAATAACCTTCCCAAACAAGAAAACTATATATCTCAGTTATATTTGTGGGTCTTGGCCATTCTTCCAGAACTTTTGTTTTAGAATGATCAACAGTTATGTCATTTTTTGAAACAATGTGACCAAGGAAAAAAATTTATTGTTACCAAAACTCACGCTTTCTGAATTTTCTATACGGTTTCTTATCTTTTAAGGTTTGATAGATAACCCTTAAATGAATCTCATGCTCCTATTTACTTTTTGAAAACACTAAAATATCATCAATGAACACAACCACAAACTTATCCAGGAACTCATTGAAAATTCTATTCATTATATCAATGAATATAGCAGGTGCATTGGTTAACCCAAAAGGTATAACTACAAATTCATAATTTCCATATCTTGTACGAAATGCAGTCTTTGGAATGCCTTCTTCTATTACATTCAACTGCTGGAACCCCAACCTCATGTCAATCTTCGAAAAATACTGAGCTCCCTAGAGATGATCAAACAAATCACTGATATGAGGCAAAGGATACTTGTTCTTAAAAGTGATGTTATTCATTGATCTATAATCAATGCAAAGTCTCATTTAACAATATTTATTTTAAACAAACAAGACAGTAGCACCCCATGGTGATGTTCTAGGTTGAATGAAACCTTTATCTAATAATTGCTATAATTACTTCTTTAACTCTAAAAGATAAACATGAGCCATTCGAGAAGGGGGTGTTGAAATTGGCTTAGAATTAGGAACTAAGTCAACAGAAAATTCAACATCCCGATCATGTATAATACAAGGCAAATAATCTGGAAAAAACACAAGATACTCATTTACCATTGTCACATAATTAATCTAAACAGTTCCTTTTTTTCAACATTATGTGCAAGGTAACATTCATTTCTATTTTTTACTAGTTTTTCATCTTCCTGATATCTTATCAAAACAAAGGGTACATTCTTGTACACAAACTAAAAATATTTCTAAAAAGAAACCACTTTATCTTTGCAATCAATCTTAGAATGATAAACAGAAATCCAATCCATGCCCAAAATAACATCAAAATCTACTAGATGCAAAACAATAAGGATTTCTCATAGATTATTTCCACACACAAGGATATGCACGTTCCTATAATTTCTTTTTGTCTCAACGTTTCTTCCCGGTGTTTTTACCATATGTTCAGAATTCATATCTTGAGATAGAATTTCCAATTTACAAGAAAAAATCTCAGAAATGAATGAATATGTAGACCCTAAATCAAACAACAAATTTGCTTAATATGAACAAACAAACAGTGTACCTTATAATACTTCATTCGATGGCCCAACATCTGCTGAGGTAGTTGAAAAGGATTTCACCACCTCTTTCTGCTTGTAGTCTTCCTTATTTCCCTCTATTGAGTTCTTCGTTAGACACTCATTTTAATAATTACCCATTTCATTACACTTAAAACATCTTATCGCTGGAATTTCATTGCCTTCTTGATCATCTTCCATACAGTTACAAGCAATATGACCAGACTTACCACACCAGAAGCACTTTCCAGACATGGATAAACATTCTCCAGGATGCATTTTACCACACTTCTCATAGGATATATAATTGGTTTTCTTACCTCCTGGCTTATTTATTGAATTATTTCCCTTTTCCTGACAATTGGACCTCTTATTATGTTGTTTCTCAAAGAACACATGATCATCGACAAACTCTATTTCCATATTCTCCACACATCGAACAAGTTTTTCATAACTTTTGAACTCACAATAAGCTAAATCTCTTCGATAATTTGTCCTTAACCTTGAGTAAAACGGTTGATTTTACTATCAAGATCTCATATGAAATTTTGAGAATACCTTGCCAGTCGAGTGAATTTTGCTGCATAAGCAGTCACTGAGTCATCCTCTTAACTCAATTCTAGTAATTTTTTTCAATCCTAAGACGAACCACCATAGGAAAATATTTCTCAAGAAACATACTTTTGAATTCATCCCATTGAAGATCATCACTCTCCTCATTATCCCAGATATTTTTCACCATCAACCACAACTGATCAGTTCCACCTTCAAAACGGTAAACAACGAGACTAACCTTTTGATGTTATGAACACCCCATCAAATCAAAAATCTTTTTCCATTACATTAGTCCACCCTTATTCTATCACATAGTCAGATGATCCTCTAAATGATGGAGGATGTTGCCTCATTAAATGTTCCACCACTAAGATGTTCCTCTACAGTTGATCGGGATGATCTCATTCATGGATACCACCACCAATTATAGCCTGATTCAATAGTTCCATCACTACAAAAAATTGTTCAGTTCCAATTCCAACCATCACAGGTTGCTGATTTTGATGGTTTTCTTCCTCCTGATGTCGTCCCAACAAAGTTGCCTTATTTCTTCTACGGAAAAACATTCTCAACACAGAAATATCTTAGGCGAAGCAACATGGTAATATTTCAATGCTATATCATTTCAATCATACAATAAATTAATTAATGTACATGGATTTAACAATTTTCTTACACCTAATGTTGTCTAAACCGACCTCTGATACCAATTATAAGAAACCGGCCTTAAAAATTACTTAATCATGAATTAAATGAATAATTCACATTGAGTATCTTTTTAGCTTTAGTGTTTTAGAGAATAAGTACATAAGTATTACATCTCAAAATATTACAAAGTAGACACTTCTACATAGTTTCCATTTTATTTAAAAAACATGAACACTTGAAAAAAAAAATTCATGTATAGTTCCATGATTATGATAACATGAATTTTCCTTGATCCTATCCTTGACCACATTCCACATTATATCATGTGAAAAATAGTTCAAAAAACACGGGGTGAGCAGAAAAGGCTCTGTAAGGGATACACAAAGAAGGAAAACTATTAGTTTTCTTCCAAACAATAGGTAAACATTGAATACTTTACCATAAGTATAATTTTCACCTTTATAAAGTAGTAAATACTCTTCAATAAATAAAATATCATTACATACCCATTTGTAACCAAAATATTAGCATAAGACCCATATAAGAAACACATAACATATAAAGGTAACTAGGGACATAAACATACATAATGGAATAAACATTCGGTCAACTTCCACACATGTCACTAAATTTAATATCCATACGGCCGACTTCCATACCCAATGAATTGGAAGTTATAAAGTAACCAACCATCCAGGTATTCATAGCCCCACCCTTCATTTAGTTTATCACATAACCACCCGTCAAATGTCTATGTATCATTAAAAATTCATAAGACATAAAACAAATATAAAGTAAAGAAAACATCTCCACATTTCAGTCACAATATATCACATAAATATATTTATATAACAAATCTATTATCAAATCCATTTTCAATACCAAAATACACAATAGATTATATGGTTTTTTCATTTTAAATAAATTTCTTCATGTTGAGTAAGCCAATGATCAAGTAGTACTCACGGCGGCAGAAAAGGTCGTTTTCACCACATATGTTAAAAGAAACATTCCTTTTTGTCATTTAGTAAAACGCTTAATAGAAAAATATTACCTTAGATTGAAATGAAATGTCAAATGTTTCTATACAGCGTATAAAAGAGAGTCTTGTATTATAACAAAATATGCCTCAATGAAAGGAGATTGAGGCAAAGTCCCTTACCTCTTGCCTAACTTGAATGGATCTCTCTTTAAACTCCTGAATAATAAACTAATGTTAATTTATACTTGGTTAAGAACATTTTTAAATTTTATTATTTCTTTTATATAACTTATTAACATGTTATAAACATCATGTAATCATTTAAGTTAATAATTGTTTTTATAGATATTTGGTAATTAAGTCAAAAATGGTCTTCTTACAATTACATATTGAACATGTGGTCAAAGGATCATTATATCAAGTATGATATCCATGATTTTGATATCATATATATCATATATATCAATAACATTCATGTGTTTATAACAGTATATAACATTTAGTGGTAAGAAATGAAATGCACCGTTCATGGAGACGGTAAGTCGTACGTACACATGAACGCTACTTTCATTTCGAGTTCTTATTTAATGGAATGAAATCACAATGATATAGAGGTAAATTATAATTCCAGTATAATATCATATATAATATTATTATCTCCATCCTTTATACGTCCCACATATGGCATTAATGATTCAAATCACTTTGAGGGGCGATAGTCTGCACATCCAAAAATGAAAGTATCTCGTTTAGCCATTATGGAAGCCATAAAGGTATTAAATAAATGAAAAATAAATAAGAATAATGAAAATATAAACATATTATATATCATATATAAATACAGTTACATCTTAATGGCCACCATGAAAGGTTTTAATAGAAGATTTAACAATCATCGATTCATGAGGTAGTAATTCTCCATTCACAGAAACAATATGTTCTTTAACCATTAGATGAAGGTGTGTGTAAGTGTAGCTCTAATACTTATCATAACAACATATTATTATATTGAAGATACTTGTGTTATTACAATATAAAGGAATAAAAATATTTTAGGGGTTGGAGAAGCAAAATAAAACAAAAGAACATAAGAGAAGACATTACCTTTAAATCCGGAAACTCCTATTGGTTTGAACCAAAAGGGTTTCTTGAAGAGATTTCTGCCTAAGGTAAGACATCTAGAATTAAGAGAGGGATATTTGGAGATTATTTGAATAGATTTTGGACGATGCAATGGGATTTAGAAGTGTGAGTAAGGGATAGAGGTGGGGACCGTTTATAAGTGGGAGGAGGGGCACTCTTGGAAGGTCATTGAATGTTACTTTATTATAAAATGATTATTGGATTTGTAAAGGTCCCACAATGTTATATTTATATGATAAGGTGAAAAGGGATCTAAATACACCCATCAAATAGAATTTAGAAATGTTTATGTATTATATTTTACCTTATCGTTTCATTTTATTTAAATCGTTTATTAATGAGGTAATCGTTGCATCATCATGGTGTCAAAAATAAAATTATTTATTTAATCTCTAAAAATTATAAAAAAACTACCATGATGTAGGAAATATTTTTATCTTTCAAATTAATATTTATATTCAAAAATATAACTTATATAACCTATTATAAAAATTGTTTTTGTAAAACAATACATGTTTTTGAAATTTTTATTTTTAACTTTAAATAAAAGGTATTAATGTCATTATTTTACCCAAGTGGCTCCATGTGGTCCCATAAATTGAACCATGGATTGTCTTGGTAGACCATGAATCATCCAATATGTTTAGTACATGTTTCAAGGTGATTTCATTTTAAAATAACATTATTATTACCTTAAATTACACTAATTACCTTTAATCACGATAAATAAAACTTCAAAGTTACTATTCAGCCAAAAAATATTTTCATCCCATTGAACAAAATTTTACTTAATAATGACAAAAATGTATGTCGTATTTTTTAAATTCAATTCATAGAAGTTGTAATGTTTCGTTTAAATGAAAAATCAGTTTTTTAACTACCACTTAGTGGTTTCACTATTCCTCAAAAATTGAAGTTTTTCAAAAAAATACCAAAAAATCACCCTATGCTATATTTGATATTCCAAATTCAAAAATGATGTATATTTTACCATATTTAAAACATATATTTTTCATTAATTATTTTCATAATTAATTCCTATTATCAAAACAAATAGCGTGTTTTTATGAAACAATATATTTCAAAAGAATGACACTAGTTTAAGTCCCATTTCAATGTGAAATTAAATCCAATGACCACCATTGGATTAAATGGTAAAAATATATTATAATTTTAAATTAAAACAAATTAAAAATATAATATAATAATATAAATAATTTATATTAAAATGGGGTTTTGAATTAAAATACAACGTTTTTCATTTAATCATTAAAAATGAACTTTATCAGAAAAAAAAACAAAATATACAAAAACTAAATTTTGATGACCCGATTCTAAAGAAGGATTTCATTTGCTTCAATAGAATGTGTAAGAGTGAACAAAACTATTTTTAAGGAGGGTTCGCCATCAAAATGTGATAAATCGACATTTTAGTGAGTATTAAGGTATCTATGACTAAAATTCAATTATTTTCTTATTTTAAGACATTATATCTTATTAGATAAATGTAAAAACATTTAACAAACATATATAATCAAATTTTACTTATTTCTATTAATTCCCAACAATATAACGGCTACGTGTTAACTACCATTTAAAATAATATTATTATATTACTATTGTGTACTGTAAGATTTCAACGAAACTCTTTGTTGCTTATTGGGTACAATATCGAACATAGAAACCCCTTTAAAGTAAAATTAATATTTAATTATTAAATATTAACAAATATGAAAAAGTATTATTCTTTATTTACCTCGGATGTTACACTAAATACTCAACAACCGGACACCCAATCATAAGTCACATTTTCATCCCACATAATTACAACTAAGAATGATTACCAAATTCAACTTAGGAGTAAACATCTCAAAAAATTGTTGTCATATCCATACAAAATCCAGCGCAAGGGACACTCATTTATACACTCATAGAGACTAATCATGTTTTTCTATCTTATAATCATCGTATCATCCTATATCACTCTAACATCCCAAATACCCCACAATATTATTAGATAAGAAACATAATGTTTCTTCAATACCATCAATCACCAAAGATTCCTTCATTAAAGATTCATTTATAATTAACATTACCATTTTGAAAACCCAAATCCGTACACAAATATAATGTTCTATTCACCGAATATTTCAAAAATCCCAATTTATTCAAAATCATATTTCAAACAATTTTCATCAAGAAACAATTTTAGGCAAGCCCGATTAGTGTATTCCAAAATGTAAAATACACTACCTACCATAATCAACCCACTTCACATACCCTACCCTCAACCATACCAACCACATGTCAAGGTCCACATTTGAAATTATGACCATCATGTATACATGTCTTTCCCATGACATGTACTTTTAAACCCATTTGAACATTCACAATATAAATATTTACCATGTATAATCATATCCCATTTGGAAAATTTTTATATACAACAATTTATCCAATTAAAAACATTAATTATGCACCACTCTTTATTTTTCACTATAAAAATTTGATTATTTCAATATTGGTCTCCATTCTATCATTACAATGTGTCATAAAATAATATGTTCCATATATAATGTTTATTTACGTATGGTATTTCATAACCATTCATTTACATTAATTACACTTAACCATTTTCATCATTTTTAACAGAAACCATTCCCATTAACTTTTAGTGAAGGTAAAATCAACCATACTCTTCATGTCCCACATTCCAATATCATGTGTTCTTATCATAACGAATTCCACCTATATCACTAGAATCCAATGATGATGCATGAATTTTAATCATCTGTTGTTACTTCTATGATAAAAATTACACCAAATATTCATATCACATAATGAGTTCATTACCCAATAGAGAAATATAATTCAACTATAACAACACAAACCAAGAACAAATATTCACACCCTGTATACTTGGGTTTTCCCATTTATATGGTATAACATCTCTTAAGAATGAGATCATTTCGAAATCCCTACACTTCCCAACCTCTTAAAACCCATCCTAAATAATAATGTTTTAGAAAATAATGATCTAATACCATATTGTTACATTCCAGGCCTGTAAGACACTAAACTAGTTCTTCAAGTCAGATCTCCATATTACCAAAAACATGCCACCCAATACTCCCAAGGCAGCTGACTATAAGAGTTGTTTTAATAATTCACTTGGGGAGACAGTAAAATATCTAAAACATTAACACGCAATATATGGATAACAAATTGGGGAACCAATGTGTAATAATCAATGAAAAATCATAAAAATTATTCTACCCTAACTATGTAAAACAAAACAATTAAATATGTCATATCATGAAAATGGTTTCAATATTAAAAGAAACCCAAAATGGAGAAAACAACCATTTCCCCAATACATTTTTCATCTCAATCTTGGAACCTCATATCTAAAAATCACAATACCAACTAAAAATCCTATCATAGGTTCATTTCCATCATCCTGACATGAAACAATAAAACCTACCTGGGTACCCATTGGTTCCCAATCAGGGTGTGGCTACATATTAGTTGGACACCAATAAATGATTCTATAAAATATCTGGTGTAAATTGATAGTTCGTGTGTGTACTAAGTAAATTAATGGTAAAAAAGAAGACAATATTGTTTTCACTAGTTTTAAATTTCTTCTGTAACCTTTTATATCCTTATTAACATTATTATTATTTATGCCATATTCATTACATAATATATTTCCATCATGTATTCCATCTTCATTACGTACTCCATTTATATCATTCAATCAATCCAATTTACATAATCTTTTTATGTCATGTGTTTCATCTTCAATAAATAATCCATACCATCTTGTGTTCTATCTTAATTACATAATCTATTTCTATCATGTATCCCTTATTTATTACATAATAATGTATTCCATATTCATTACAATATCAGTTTCCATCATGTGTTCCATATCTATAACATAATCTATTTCCATAATGTTTTCCATGGGTTAGAAAATTATATTATTTAAAAAACAGTTTAAAACAATCAATGGGTACTCAAAAAGAAATAATTAAAGTCACTATATCACAGGGGCAAAACACATCATAATATATAATTCACACTCACCTTGAAGACTTAGACTAGGTGGTATCATCAAATGAAACTGTTATATGAATAGTGACATGATTGTCTTCCCTAATTTGTACAATGTGGCGTAGAGTTTAGAGTCTTAGTATAACAATACCTATTTTTGTAGATCGTCAAGTCAATACCCCACATGTCCAAGAAATCATCATGTTCTTATATATCCATTCACAACACATATCATTCAAAAAACAATATAAAAAATTTATATATAAAAATAATAATTCATATCAATTAACATAGGAGTCAATATTATGCTATAAATCATTTAGAAATTTAACTTTTACATTAAGTATCCCATTCATTCCAATCCCCATTCTCATTCCCAACCCCATTAGCAATATTAAATCATTCGATTAAATTAACCAATTTAAAATATTTTTCAATTCCCTTATGAAAATATTTTTAACCTATTCCTCAATTCAAAACCTATTACCAAAATGACATATTCATCATTTCATATAAACTAACCCTCTTATGATTTTGACATTTTTCATAATCCATTTGTCACAACCTTACATTAACCCAATTAAACTATTTTCATGACATTCAGGACAACCAGATATGTAATTATAAAAACCTAGTCACATTTATAAATATCCCATTATCAACATAGCTAAATATATTAAAATTTTTAATAGGGTTATGCATTATCCCATGTATAATTTAAAAATTACCTTACTAATTTCAAGGTGCAGAAATGTCGGCGTATCCCATGGGTGGCCCTAAATTGGTAAACTCATCCTCAATGCTTCCCATATGAGTAATGAGGTGTTATTTCATTATTTAGATGCTCATTTTACGAAATATCACCAAGGGAATCAATATCACAATAATGTATAACCAAGATCACAAAAAAACATACACAAATCCACCCAACTAATATGGGATATAACATGTTGAGAACCTACATCAAATGTGATGACTATAGAACTCTTTATCATTGGATATGTTCTAGATCCAAGAATCCATCAAAACCCAATCCTAGATTCCACTATGAAATTTTGGTTTTAGTGATTCAAATGATGATATGAGATACTATAATCCCTAATCCAAAAAAGGGAAGTATCGGGAGTGTTAGACATATCTCGATGTTTGATCTCTGACCAAAAGGGATCTAAATGGACAAGTGTCGAAGGAGAATATCCCTTGGGAAGGTTGGGGGAGTTTTGGTTTGTCTCAAGGGATAATAGAGGACAAATACAAGAATAAATCAGGTGATTATCTTAATATCACAAGTTGGTTTTTTTATTTTTTACTTTTTAATAGGGCACTCGGTTTAGCCGCACTGTTAGAGAAATAGTGTGCTGACAAGGCTCTAGCCTCTTCCATAGAGGGGGAAGTCACACGGTTACATATGGAACCTATAATAGCTTAAAAAAATGTTTCAAAACCATAAAAAATTCCAATGTATCAATGTACATGTATTTGACGCCCCTTAAATGATTTTCATTACCCGTGTGGAAACTGTGAAACATGCAAAAAATTTCACAATTCCGCATAATTTCATGTACTAATCCCCCAAGTCACCTGCGAACTTCATCATACACCTATTAAACATTTATAAAACAAAACATTAATTTATTTAAATCAAAATTTGAACATGAATATACCTCCATAAATTTCAATATCTTATAAAATAATTGGTGATGCAGAAAACATATTATAGAATACAATAATTATTTTTTAAAAATTGATATTAATTAATATATAATATAGTTAAATTAAATTAATAAATGAAATGAAATTTAATATGTTTTAAATTTTTCATATGCAAATACCCATTAATATACATAGACTATTTAGTATTTTGCCGAATTTGAAATTTTAAATGAACTAATATTTTTATTAATTACATTTATTATATTTTTTGACATAGTTGAATAAATAATTTGGAAAAAAATTGCATATATCCATAATATTTTAATGTATTTATATGTAATAAATTTCTAATAATTCATTATAATACTGAATTTTTTAATTTACAGTTGTTGTTTTATTATATGCTTTTGTTTACATCATAATTCAATATAGTAGGAGTATAAAAATTATGAAAAATAATTATTTATATAATTATAAAAATTAACTATAATCCAAAAATTTATTATCAATTTGTTAATAATGTGGAAAAAAATTTATGGTAAAGAGATATATGTTTCGAAAAAAACATTTATGTCTGTAATGTATATTTTTCTAATATATTTAATTATACACCATTTATAAATGAAATAAATTAAAAATGTTGATAATATATATATATATTAAAAATCATATAATGGTTTTCACTAGTAATGAAATGAGAATAAAATCATTTGTTATTCTTAAGGATTAATTTTTATAATTTTTTTCAGTCCCCCAGGAGTGCAAATTTGAATTATTTCTTCGATAACTAAAAATTGAATATAATAAAAAAATAAATATTCATAATTATTATGAAAATATTTATTTATATGTTAAAATAATTAATTTTCACTCAAATAAGTTCCCATTGATAGCTGTTATGATTACATGACAAACATTAATTTGGGTTTTAAGGTGTCAAAATAAGTGTTAATGCTTTTAATATGAAAATATCTATATCATTATATAATTTATTGAATATATTTTTTATTCCTAAGAAACTTTTTTATAAATTTGTTTATTTTTTAAATTATTAAACCTATATATAGTTTATAGTATTGTGAAATTTCAAGTAATTTCAAGGGGTTCAATCCCATAACATATAGAGGGGAGCCTCCCAGATTCACTTTATAAAACATAATTTATACTGTATTTCAACCCTATACAAAATCAAATTCTTTAAAATGATCCTTACCACATAATATAGGTTCACGTAACACCAAAATTATATCTTATAAATTCATAAGGTTTCTTCTGATGGAGGATATATAATGATATGGTAACAGTGTTAGTAGATTTCATTGATTATTTTTAGTAATACACTACTAATAAATCTATTATATCCATCCCAACAGTGTGAAATTAATATAATAAATATCATATCTATTTATAATGTTTATGGAAGAACCATTTTTATCTTCTCATCCATCTACTTTAAATTGGACAAATCACCCATATGTATATTTAAACTACCACCCCAATTAAATAATGTAATCCATAATTCATCACCACATTAAATTGATAGTTATAAACGTGTATATAATAAATTGAAAATATATTTATTAAATTATTTGGATTTTGGAGATCATGTAATACAAAAATTTTATGAATTAAATTATATCATCAACACAAATAATAGATAGAAAATAAATACCTTGAAGCATTAAAATTTATTTTAATAAAAAATTGATTATTAATGCGAAATTTAATTTTTAATAGAATTATGTATTGTAAAATAAATATGGATATATTTATATTATATATTTAAAAATTATAGAAATTTATTTTAGATTGGGTTAGATCACATATGAAGGAATTATGGACATGGTGTAGGAGTTCAAGCCCTAATATAACAAATTCTAGGGATTGTTTATATATTAATTTTAATTTCTATATATAATATTTTATTTATATTCTTTTAAAAAAATTCATCTATTATAGTTATTAAAGTGGTTTTCATCTTTTATTTAAAATTTTAGCATCTTTCTTTCTCTATAAGACAAAAATAATGTTTTTAATAATGGATAATATAATTTAACATCTGGATTTATTATACTCAATATCAAATTAATTAAAAAAATATGTTCTTTACAACTTATAAAATATTAATGATCAAAATTTTATACAATATTCTTCTTTGCAACCTATAATTTTAATGGAATATTCTTTTAGTATTCTGATTTTTTCATTTTATTTATCCATTAAAAAAAATTTTAAAAACAATATTTAAATATTTACAGCATGTATTAAATTTTACATCATCATGTACATTCATAATCAGGATAATTAATTAAAAATATTCGATGGTTTAATAATTAAAATACGAATATAATATTATATTAATTTTTTACCCTAAAAATATATTAATTAAAATTCATATTTCATCTATTTTAAATGTAAAATTCTAATTCATTTATCGATATATTTATCATCAATGTCAAAATCCATTATATATTATTATGTTTATATTTGGAAATTATATTATGATAACATAAACATTCTATCTCTAGATGAATTACCCAATGAATTTTTTGAATAAAATGAACCCACTAATCACCTAATGATAAATATCATTAATGAGGTTTTAATTATGCTTCCAATAAACATTTTTCATTCTCATTATTTAATTTATCTATATTGAATAGATGTTTTATTTTTTTGATCTTATGGAATTAAATAATGATATTTATCATTAGGTGATTAGTGGGTTCATTTTATTCAACAAATTCCTTGGGTAAAATTTTATATATCATGAAATAAAAGGCTAAATATGATTTTATACCAAGACTATAAGAGAATACACACAAATAACCACTATAGAAAAGAGTACAAAAATAGCTCACCCATTCCTCAAAAGGAATATAGGTGATTGACCTAAGATAACTCGTTAATGAATTTAATTTATTGTAAACTTGATATATGATTTATATATATAATATAATTCTAAAAATTTATATCATATTCCTGCTATATGATCTTATTGAATATGGTTATTTGGGAATGATTTTTCAATCTTATGACTATAGTATTATGTTATTAATAATCCTTATGCAATCTGCCATGATAATTGCTCTATGATTTTTAGTATGTTTATGTGTGTTATGATCATGTTATAATAAAAATATTATTATCTTATGATCAATGATTATCAAAAAATGATATATTCAATAATTTACATTACTGATGAACAATGGTTACCCTTTAATTTGTTTCTATTTCCCAAGGTTATAAAGTATGATATTAATTTGGTCATATTTATGAGGGTTACTATGTGAGAAGTAATTTGTTAGAGATGTTTATGATGATTATTGAAATATGTTGACTGTGGAACTAACCTATAAATACTTGAAACATATATCATTATACCATGTATCTAATTTGATTGAGGCAATGAATAATAATCTATAATTATTTAATATTAAATTATAGGATTCATGGTTCTCAAAAGTTTTTTTTCTTATAGTTATTAATTTTTTTAGACGTTGGCTTTGATGAATAATATTATTGAACCATAAAAATTCTATTGTAAATGTGACAACTTATTGACCGATAGTATGATTGGTTAATAGATTATATAAAAAAAATTAAATCATGGGAATTATTTTATTATTGTATAATGTCATTCCTTGATTAAAGTTGTTTAATATTTATAGTGGCATTTTTTATGAAGAAAATGAAGAGGACTTGAATTTTTTATAAATCGGTATAATTATAATGAAATAATTGAAAATAAATTTCATAATAAAATATGGATCTACAAAGTGATTTATTTTTAATGCACTTTTTAATATTATCACATCACCACCTCAAATAATAGTTTTTGAATTATTACTCAAAACTCAAAAGGTAGAGATGATTTCTCCTATAATATTCATCTCTAATGAAATATTATTCGAATGTTCTTCCAAAATTTATTTTATTCGGTCTATTTCAATTTTAATTTATAATGGGAATTGATTTTATCTCTCTTTACAGGGACCATATTAATTTTCATGTAAAGAGATACACATTTCATATTTTGAAGGAACTTATAATGTCTTATCAGTGTGAGGATGATGAAAAACAACTATTGGAAATTATTGAGACAATATCATTCATACTATGAACTCATATGTGGTATATTTCACTTATGGATTAGAAAAAAAAACATTTAAGATATTACAATTTTTTTATAAATATACCTTTTTTTAGATTCATTTACTTCCCATGAATCATTATGTTGAGATTTCTAAAAGGGTCATAATAGATTCTACCAATATTACAATGACACTAAATATAATTTATCAATGAAACCATGGAAAATATAACACAAGTAGTATTATATAATGATTTATATAATACATCTCATAATATTCTCATAATTTGTTGTCAAATGGTTTAGACTATTGGATATTATATACATTAATTTATTATTTTAATATACTTCTAAAAAATTAAACATAATAATTATCCTTTATTCATTTTTGGTCATATAATATTATATAATATTCATCACAACATGTGTTTTGAAAAAAAAAAATAAGTTGGAGAACTAAAATGATCAATAAGGTGAATATATATCATAAATAATTTGATCATAAATTTGTAGTTGAATATGAGGAAAATATAAATATATTAATGAATGATAAACATTCATTGTATGGTAATTATAGTATGTGATTGAGAAAAATATGTTCCTAAAAAGATCATAATTGAATAATCAATATTTTAAATTGACTTAAATAACCGTATCAATAAGATAAAACATGTGATCATGATCAGAATGGGTATAATACAATAAAAATCATGAATAAAAATTATTTCATTGCACAGCATGATAAAAAATATAAAAATGATGAAAAATATTTAAAATAGGGAATTTGTTTTATTACCGAAAAAATATCCCCATATAATGTTGTAAAAAAAGTGGCAACACTTTATGAATTGAATATATAAATTCTCAGAATCACTTTTTTTGAAAAAAAATTTCATGATGTCTGTTTTGAAAAAAAATTACAACATTCATGTTGTGAAAAAATAAAATATCCATGATTCACCTTATGTAAATATTGATAACCATGATTAATTTTCTGAGAAATTAAAACATCCACACTTTATATTATGAACAAACAAAATAACTACACATCATAATTTTATGAAACAAAATGTACATAGGTAACATTATATTCTCGTTATATATACATCCCCAAAAAATAGACTATATTGGTATATATGACCCAACCCTTTAAAATTCAAACACATTATATTTATAATAAAATTATACATTCATAGTCTCATAGAATCCATAATAAAAAATTAATTGGTTTCTAACACATTTCAAAACATCATATAACAAGGACAAAATAAATTATACAATAAAAGAAATATCATTTTATAAATAAATCATATCAAAAAAATAAGTGGTGGTCAAAATAATCCATTATAAATAATAAATCATTGAAGATAAATAGATGTGAAAATATAAATGAATTTAAACAAAATTATATAAAATTTTATTAAAATGTTATTTTCAAAACATTTTTTATTTGAAAAATATAAAAATTAAAAAAATAAAATATCTCATTTTAACATATCATTGATAATAATTCATATTTTAAAAATTATATGATAAAATAATTTTAAAATGATTAATTTTAAAAAAATATTGATAACACGTACTTGAAAAATTACAAATGGTTAAAAAATCGGGATGCAATAATACGTTGAAATGTTTTAATTATTTACGAAAATAATCATTAATACTAAAACCATAGAGAGGACATAATGATTAATAAAATGTATGATAAAATATCTTGAAAATATTTAATTTTATAAATAACCCTTAATAATGAAAATATATCAATGTTATATTGTTTTTGAATGGTAACATAAAATAAATTTGAAATATTTAAATTTAAATATAATAATTAAAAATAGGAACATGAAAAATGTATATATATTTCAAATTAAAAAGTGAAAATTCATTGGAAAATTTTTATTTAAAAGTAGTATATATTATTGTAAATATAGAAAATATATAAATTTTATCAGTTAAAAATATACAGTAGATGACCAAACAATTTATAGTAAAAGTATTTGAAAAAAAATGATTTATCATTCGGAAATATCCTTATTGAAAACCCACATATCATATAATATTATAAACCATGAAATTTTAATTCTGATAAAATGAAAAAGAAAATTTTCTATAGATATCATGAGGAGAAGAAAATAATATAATAGTTATAATAAATAAAATACAAATTTTGTAGAAATATTATCACATTTTGGAGAGCTTATTTTTTATAAGGAAATTTCAATTAAATCAGTATGGTGTTAGTCGAGTTTAAATAAATAATATTGAATAATAATGAAATTGAAACTGAACATAGACTAATATTAATGAATAATTTTTTCATGATATAATATATAATATATTATGATTAGAATTATTATAAATAAAAGTGGGTTTGTTATAAAAATAATGTATCAATGAATGAATGTTGACACCAAAATCTGACAAATTATTTCCTTGATTATTTGGTTTCACTATTACATAATTGGAGAATTTATCTTTAATTATATTTTAAATTCAATTAGAGGGATATGAGGAAACCAAGTGTGAAAAAAGGAATTATTTTTATAGGACAAGTTTCATGTATGTTGAAAATAAAATTTATTAAATAGTGTATTTGATGGAGAAGTATTTCTTTGAATGTGTGGAGGTGATATCCTTTTATAATAGAGTAGAGGGATCCTTGGTAAATAGAAAAAAATTTCTCATAATATCGTGACACTATTCAAGGGATAAATTCTAAAAATTTTAGTAATTTTGAGTTTCATTTGATTATAATATATAATTCTGTCTCCAAAATTTATTTCAACACATGTTCTCTACATTTTTGGTCTGTTTTTTCTACGTATAAAAAATTGTAAAATTTATAATTTTTAGTTGGGTCACAAATTTATAACCATTGAAATTAATTTTCATTTCATGAATTTAAATTGGTATTTTCACTAAATTTTAACCTTGATTTTTTATTTTGAAAAATGTTTTATTATATACAATTTTTAAATGACTATAATGTAAATTTTATAATAATAAAACATTTAACATAATATTTTCTTTGAAGATATTTGTTTTCATCTTTAAATTTATATAAATTATATGATTATAAGTATTACTAGTTTTAATTATATAAATTTAATTAATACAAATTCAATGAATCATATGTCTATTTTATGGAATGAAACAACGAAATCACACCTCAAAAAACAATCATTCAAATAAAAGACCCAAAAATTGTAATTAACTAATGTTATTATTTAGTTTGGAGCATATTGGGCATGGTATTTATAATCCAAATGAATATATTGGAAGAAATAATTGTACTCCTTAAAAATTTATTAGTAATATGAATTTTGAAATTTATATGATACATATACATATTGATAAAATCATAAAACCCATATTTTAAACAAAATTAAATATTTTATTAAAAAAGATAAGAAATTTTACCAATTTAAATTTTCAAGGGAAGTGTAAAAAAATTATTCTATTTTTAAAAATTGAAATATTAAAATTTTTAAATAGATTTTTTATTGAAATATAGAATAAGAAAATATTATGATATTTTTATAGAAACTAATATTAATTATTTATCCACTGAGGATAATAAATTTTAATTGATTATAATTTTATTTTTTAATATATATTGGTATATAATATATTTATAATATATTTTATTTTAATTATATTTATTGTAGAAAATTATTGTAGTTATAAAATATAATATGTTTCTTAAATTACAGAAAATCTTGTATCTTTATATTATACAAAATTTTATAAATTATGTCCTAAAAAATTTAATTATAACTATCTAATAGAATTAGGAAACATATCCTTAATAAGCTCAAAATATATCTCCTACAAATTTTCCCACTTAAAAAAATTTGGTATTACTATGAAAATAATATAAAATATCCTTGTTATGATTTCTTAGGGATATACCTTTAACAAAATCATTTTACTGATCATGATTCAACCCAATACTATATACAAAAGGGATATAAAAATATAACAAATAATATGTGTATAATAATATTAAATCTCAATATTGTGATATCTAATCCAATTAATCAATTAGTTGGAACTATGATGAATTCATTTAAACAATGTTGTAAATAGATCATACTATAACTCCCATGATTTTTCTAAGTTAAATTATGTTTTGTTCTCTCACAAATATCAACCTAATTCCACATTTCTACAATGATATCAATTTTAAAAACTCAGTCATAAGGATCTGTTGAAAAAAATAGACACCAATTGGGAGATTCAAAAAAATATTAGTCTTATAACTTTTTTTAACAAAATTATGATAACGTTCATAATTAATATGCCCAATTTTTGGTTTCTCTACCAAGGTATAACTATTTTAGAGAATATATCCACTTTATTTGACATAACATGAATAAAATTCCATATAGACCTACACAATATATAATTTCCAAAAATAATTATATGATCCAACACATAGACATATTCCATATTCATTTTCCTATATTTTTTCTAAATTATCACGAAAAAATATAATAAAATATCTAATCAAATATCCATAATAACAAAATAATAATTTAATACCATTAATAGTGACCAATATAAAACATCAAATATATATTAAATTTAAATCATTATTTAGATTACATACCACACATGGCTCATATAATCAATTTGTTAAAAGGTTTATTTTCATAGAGTTTAACTATATAAAAATCTTATTTTACTACACATGGGATCATGATTGGGAAATCATTATACTTTAGGATTTTTATAGACATATCACATGATATAATTGTCATCATAACATTGGGATTAGAAACTAATGATTTGGGTGACCTCAAACACTCATCAATGTAGTGTTATGTCATTATATATATGATCATTAACATGATTGAGAATATGATTAAAATGTTAATATCATAATATATTTGAAAATACCTTGAATATAAATCATTAAACATGATGGGGGAACATGTTGTCATAAAATGGCCTTTATGGAATCATAAAATTATGACATGGTCAAAACACATATCAATAGACATAAATTTAAATGCTGATATAAAAGTGAGGAATACATAAAATGTAACATAATTTCATGAAATAATGACATATCATGAAAAAAAATCAATATATGGAATAGTCATAAATGAATGGAAATTATTTCATTGTGATCCAATACATGATCACATGTTATATTGTAAATAAAAAAAACAATATTCATCTTGTCATGAAAAAAATATTCCCATAAAAAAAATTGTTAATATAAAAATCAAATGATTAAAGTTGTGAATAGACAGCATTCCAATGAATCATGTTGAAAATAGGAAAATTCCCCTGTGTTCATTTTGTTATGAATTTTTTTTATTTATTATATGTTCAATAATAAAATTTAAATTCATCATATTGTGAACAAAATAAATATACATGAATTATATAATGATCCAAAAATTTCAATTGATAACATTACTTTCTAGAAGGATATAAATAACTAACAAATTCACGAGAAGGTAATATATGACCCCCCTTCACCTATCACACATATGATTTAAAAAATAAAATCAATCATTCCTCATCTAATAATGAACCCACATGAAAAAAATAGTATTAATAAAATACTAAAAACATCAAAGAATATGAACTTATAATATTTTAGAATATGAATAATACCATTTTAAAATATATATAATCTCATAATAATATAAATAGGGTTATCAAAACATTTCTTGAAAAATGGTGACCCTTAAAGGGTACATATAAGTAAAAATATCATAGATTTCCAGAATTATTTTAAATCATTTATATAGAAATTACTTTAATTTTTTATTAATGTCATTGAGTATATTATGTGAACCTTATTTAAATATTAAAAATCCAATAAACTACATTATGGTTTCAAAAAAATTATTCTATTATTTTTTAAAAAATATTGAAATATAAACATATATTTTACCTTGATTATGGGAAAATTATATAATAATTTATAAAAAGGGGAAGTGAAATTAATTAGAAAGAATTAAATTTTTTAATAAAAATAGAAAATTTCAGAACTATTAAATAGATATAATTTTATAAAAAATGTAAGTGATATGGATTTGATAAAATTAATTTTTGGAAACATTACTTTATAAGAGAAACTTGAAATATGTATCATTTTTAATAATGTAAGTGAGGCTACATTTCACATCTTTAACAATAAAACGAATCATTAATAATGTAATTATTAAAAAAATAATTTTATGAAAATAAAATTTCTATTGGTTGATAAATCATTTTATATTGAAAGAATATAAAAATCAATATTTCCATTTTAAAATAACATGGTTGAAAACCAATATCACATAAACTATTCTTGATGGTGAAATTTTGAATGCTGTGATGTGAAATTGTAATTTTCCATAGATATCGAGATGAGAATAAACTAATAGATTGTTTTGATAGAATGATAATAAAAATTACTTATATGGATTTTATAATTTTCGATATCACAATTTCTAGATTGAATGTATAAAAGAAATCCTTAGACCTTGAGTAATATTGTAACTACAACTCTTAGACAATAATGGAATCAAAATTGATCATAAAATATAATGAATAATGAATTTATTCATGATATAATACATCATATCGTTAGTATTCATAGTATAAAATTATAAATTGGTAGTTGATATTAAAAGTATATCAATTAATATAAATATAAATAAAAATGATATATCATTCACCATTTTATAGATGATCACACTCTTACCACATTTGAATAATGATTCCTCCTTTAATGTTCCATTGAAATCTATGTTCATTGGAAAAATATAATTGACTATGGTATTCTATTTTTTTGGAGGGTTTTAGAGAATTTTGAGGGGAATATTATCAAATTATAATTTAATGGTTATATATATATTTGAAAATGTAGAAGTTATATCCACATATAAGTGGAAGAAATTTCACTTTTAGAAATAGTCATCAGTTTTGAATATTCCATGAAACTACTAAATGATCAAAATCTAATAATTTGACCACATTGGATTTTGGGAAATGATAATGATAAAAGTCATATCAATAATCAATTTGAAAAGATGTTTTTTAAAATAATTATTCTATTTCCTATAAGAAATGCAATCTTTCTATTTTTACAATATATGTCATGGCTATTTTTTAACATTAAAAAACAATTTTGATGAATATAATGTTATCTTAAGATTTTATATAATTTCAAAAAACTTAATTTTTATTTCTAACTATTTTTAACATATAAATCATATATATGTTTGAATTATTATTTTTAAAATAAACACACAAAATCATATAAGAACAGTTTTCAAAAAATGAATTTTTTCATCATGTGAATTATATATATGATAAAATACTATCATTAATAATAATTGTAATGATATAAATTTAGTTATTATAAATATATTTAATGTTATTAATGATTTCATTTACATTTCTATTCAAATAACACATTTTAAATTCATCATTCATAGAGGTCACCGAAATAAATTTTTATTAAATAAACATTTTTTTTTAGTTATAAAATTTTTGTACATGCTATTTATAGAAACATAAAATATATTAAAATACATAAATTTATCTGTTAACTATATATTTTATTATTTATAATTTTTTCAATCATCTAATATATTACTACATAGTATTAACATAACAAAACTATATTTTCAACTATATAATAAGTATTTTCATAAGAAGATCAAAAATAATACTTAGTAAATATTCATTATAGGTGTAAAATCATTTCTTTTATAGATTTTATAATTAAATATTTAGAAATTTAATTTTTTGTTAGATGGTATAATATAAGTAAAATATATTTCATTATATAATATACCAATGCATTCATATATTAATTGTTTTTCAATTAAGAATAATATCTATTAATGGAATGTCATAAATGTTTTAATTATTGATTTATTAGTAATGACTTCATTAAATTTTATGTTTTATTAATGTTGTGGTTAACATTTGATATTGTTTTGGAAAATATTATAAATTTTAGAGGTTCCAAAATCTTTGTTCATTAAAAAGGCTCCAATTATGTTGCAGTATTTTAAGAATAAATTCTATAAGAATATTTTAAATGGATTCATACTCCCCAGTCCCTTGTGAGTGGGTGAGAATATGCATAAAATGAACAATGATTGGTTAATTCATCTTTACATCGATTATAATTAAATTAGAAATGTCACTATTAAGAATAGTTATTTTTTACTCCATCTTGATGATATGTTAGATCAACGAGCAAGACCTCCATACACATCGACAATTTATTATGGTTCTAGATATCATATGTTAAGGGTAACAAAATAGGATATAAACAGTTAAATCATCCATACATGGTATGTAATGTAAAAAATTTTATATATTACATTAAGACAAAAACATACAATACTAAAATAATGGATATAGTTAGTAGTATATATAATGATTACCATGATCTATTCATTATTTGGTTTAATGAAAGTACTATAATATATTACTTGAGAATATATTTACATTAAAATCATTTGACAAGTTCTGTTGAACACATTGGGGAATGATATTATATATACCATGATTTTAATATTTTAATTTTCTATTTATTTCTTATCATTAATCAGTCATGTAATTATACTTTAGGTTTTATTATTGGATTTTTATATGATATATTTTATTTATAAATGGAAGAATACAACCACTCAACCTAATATCAATAGTTTTTATTGGTTTGGAAGGATATTGTAGACTAGATTTCATAAATATCTTTTGGATATAAAATCCATATTTTATTTATAAATGGAAGAATACAACCACTCAAACTAATATCAATAGTTTTTATTGGTTTGGAAGGATATTGTCGACTAGATTTGATAAATATCTTTTGGATATAAAATCCAATAACTGTGTTGATATGTAATGCCAAAAATTTCTTTTAGATAATATAATGTGAAGACAATTTAGTGAATTTTAAGAGAATTCATGTATGTACATTCACGTGCACACAAACCTATAGGGTATAAGGGTTTATTATTAACAATAATGCATCCAAGAAGGTGCTAGGACTTTTTTCTCTTAAATAATGACATTTTAGTACTCTATGTCTCATGAAAATAGATTCATAATGATAAAATTTATACAACTCAATATTTGGATGTTTTAAGGGAATGAGTTTTCATTGAAAATATTAAGGGATTATCTTTCTGTTAAAAAGTTGGATATGAAAACCAATACAAAAATATTGAAATCAATATTCACATATAAAGTGTTAAATAATATCTAAATGTATATGGTCAGTGTTTAAAATGGATAATGAATAATTAATACATTATCAGCCTAGGAAGGAAAATAACTTGGTGACGCCCTTATTCAGAAGGATCCTGACAGCTTTTCCCATATAGGGATTGAAATTGAATGAATAGTTATGGTGTTTTATAAAATGAAAACATAAATTATTAGGAATTATGATAAATACCACCTTTCATGATTACTATTCAATATTTTGTCCATATGATTTTGAAAGTGTACCATAAGGTAGATTCAATGCTACAAAATATGTTAGTAAATATTCAATAGTAAAATCAATTTAATATAAAATTATATGACATAGGATGAAAATATATATCGATACATTTCAATTATTATATAAGGTTATATTTTAAAGTTAACATGGATCATTTCCCTATATAATATTGGAATAAATGTGATCTGAAAATATATGACTGAGATCTTATGGTGGGACAAAATACAATAAAATATTTCATATTATAGATATTGATTCCACATATATCAAATTATTTGGCAGAATATCATTTGATTATTGGGATTATGAAACCATTTCCCATAACAATATGGAAATTATTAAAATATAACAATATATTTCATCATTGGACTACCGATGATGTCTAAAGGCTATAAGAAATTTAGGTTTATATTAGATCACCTAAACTCAACTAAATGTATTTGGATTAGATATTATTCCCACTTAATTACCTTTTTCTAATAATCAATGTGGATATCGTTTTGTTTTATAGTGTATGAATATACATCAATTACATTCAAGAACATCCTATTATCATGATATTATTTGAAATTCTTTCAAACAAACTGAATATGAAGCTATTATTTATAATTTTATATTATCCACTAATAGTTTGTGAGTTTGAGTGGACCATTATAAAAAGAGAATATATTGAGATATTAAATTATAGAATACATTGGTGATTATTATAATCATGTCCCTAGGTTACTTTTCATAAATAAAATATATTTCCATCCTGAATTCTAGTGTATTCTTTTGAATGTCTATATGTTAATAGGTGATGTATAATAAAATGTTGGGATGAGGTTGTAGAAGAATCATTGTTGGAATGTCAGCTAACAGAGGATATGGTAAATAATATTAGTTATATTCACTGTAAATTCAGAGTATCTAAGATCCAAAATTAATTTTTTTTTCTTACAATGGAAAGAGAGATCTTGATTTTAATAATGGTGACAATATATTCCAGAAAATTACTATAATGATGTATGATATGAGATTTTTAATAATGGGGTTCATGACTACCGGATATATTGGTCCATATTATACGATTTATCATATTGGGATAATGTGTTATCAATAATAGATAACACTAAACCTCTTTTAATATTCTGATATGTTTCAAGTGTCTCCTTTGAGATATTATATAACAAATCCTTCACTTGTACGAAACCCTAGCACTACAAAAATTGAGAATTATCTATTTTTTATTGATTATAGAGAGGTAATCTTGAACAAAGAGAAAATTTATTATATAATACTACATCACATGTTATCTACAAATCATAAAAAAATAAATATGTTTCAAGGAAGCCTAATTATGGGATGAAGTATAATGATCATCATATTTCACCATTATAAAAAAGTGATATCATTGTAGATATTTTTTTTACGGTAGAATATTACACCACATGAGTTTTTAGGTCAACATATTTAATAAATTATATTTACTCTATCATATATGATGAGAAATAAATATTATTTAAAAATAATTTATAAAAATATATCATGAATCATATCATTAGATTTTACCCAAAAATATATAAAATATGCGTCCTTCTAGAAAGTGTCAATTTCATATAATAAAATACAATTGATTATAAGGAAAAAAATTTAAACTATAAACTATAAAAAATCATTATATTTAATACTTTTGATTATTGATAATGATAATAATGATTGATAAATTTAATGTCGTAATTAGTTTAATGAATCAATGATATCGATGAAATGGTTAAGTAATGATAAAGAATATCTGTCTCATAAATCAATGTTTGAAAAGAATTATTTTATTCATAAAACAATATTTTTATATATTTTTAATAGAATATAAATTAACCTCATTTAGATAATTAATCTTGTGAACATTTATTGGTGGTTCTTATTTAAAACTGAATGATCATTCTTATATTGTATATATATTGATCAAAAATGATGATAATATATATTAAAGCTAAAAAGAGATATTTTATATGATAAAGGACTACCATTTTATTATATAACTAAATTAATAACTATTGATAGAATATTTTATTGATTATTTTAGAAAAATATAATCAGTTAATATAAATATTCTTCCATCTAATGGTTTTAACATTAAATGACAAGAAAATAAAAATCAATTTTATATTTAAATATATATTTTCTCTATATTGGTCTATGTTTTTTTTATGGTTATAGAATTTATTATCATCACTTTTATAAAATTTATTGAACAAAATTTATTAAATATCTGGAATAATAATATGAAGTTTGGATTATATGTTCATCTTTATTACATTCTATAAAAAAAATTCAATATGGATAAAATGTGATGTTAAAATTTTAACGGATACAATTGGATGAAAGTGTTTAACTATGTCATAAGGGATTTTATAACACTCAAACATTATCCTAACCTAATTAAGTCATGAATATTTATAAATCATATAAAAATTTAATTATATTTTTTCTTATTGTGAGTTAATTTACATATAATTTGAGCTTGTATTATATTAATATTAGGGTTATTTATATGGGTTCCACACCGCTAAAATGTAATTGGGGAACTTCTATCCACACTAATTTATATACTTTTAGCACCTTTACATCCCCATGATCAAAACCAAATTAAAACCCAATAATTCCACCAATGTCCTATATAAGGAAGTAATGTTTGGAATTACATTATATGGAGTTGAAATTCGTGATGCAATTCTCTTGAATTTTTGGATCATTTCATTTTTAGATATTTTGAAAGATAAGTCATAACACATACACAAAATCCATGACATACAAAGTGGAAATATAGAATTAATATCCATTTTCCCATCATATAATAATGATAATAAAAAATATTTTTTATTTTAGTGAAAAAAATATCATGACATTGAACTTAACCTCTTCAATTATATCACCCATCTGTAATCCTAATTAAAAACACTTTAAAACATGGGATGTGAATAAAAATCATAGTAAGGTACATAAAAATTAATGTTGTTAGTCCAAAAAATATAAAAACACGTGTAATGTTTAACTTTGCCATTAACGTTTTCTGATTGTATAAAGAAAAACATGTACACAAGAAAAATAGACATTTTTTTCAAGTAGAAACCTTAAACCCTACACTAAAAAAATTAATATGTTTTATGGAAACAGAGAGCATCACATTCATATCCAATATTAAACCGCTGAATGAAATAAGTTGATCCTAGTTAAATCCATAAGGGAGTCCATCTAGTAACTCCCTCTATATTTCAAATTAATACAATTTAAATTACTTAAGGAATTATAGAACTTTCTGGTTTCACCCATAATATACGCTATATTGGGATCACCCATTGCTCTCTAGGTCAACATTTTTTATATGTTATATTATCCTCAACTAGCATAACTTGGGGGCACCCATTATCAGATTTGTATTGAGATCACCCATTTCTCATTAAGTTATCATATTCCTTATCATTAATCTATTTTTTATGATTACACATTCTCATCAATAATCATTTGAAAATAAATATTAAATTGGTATGAAAATGAAATTCAATTATTAAAATATACATTTCTAATAAAAATAAATTTTCAATTCAAAAATAATATTTCATTTCAAAAAATAAGTTAACATACCAAACTAAATAGAAATACAAATTAGGGTTTTTAAAATTGAACATAAATTCTTCAAAGGAAAACCAAACATCCTATAATAGTAATGGTGTTGGAGAAATTTTTTATCGGTATAAATGATAAAATAGATCATTGTTTATGTTTTTATAAATAAACACAAACAATGAATGGAAAGATTACATATCGAAGAACTATGATATAAAAAAATATTTTTACTTTTCTAAAACTTTATTGTAATAATTATACCATGAATTAATTTATAAAAAATAATTGAAGACAAATAAAGATTTAAAGAACACATTAAAAGATGAATTTTTTAATATAAATAGTAATTAAATATTTGGAATCATTTTAATTATAATACCGAATAAATAATGACAATAAAAACATTATATACAATTTCAATATTTGTATTCATGATATAACACATATTTAATTCCATATATACACCATATAAAATAATAGAGATGTATAAATACCATATATGCCTCAATAAAAGGATATTGGGATAAAATCCATTACCTTATGATTGATTCAAAAGGATCATTATTTATCATCCTAATGAATAAATATATGTATATTCTAATATTTATTATGATTTTATTTATTTATCATTACTTTCATTTAACATATTTCCATATAATTTATAATTACTAAATAATTTATTTTTAGATCATATGTTTTTATCATATTTGGAGTATATATCCTAAAATTGACATTAGTAGGATGAGTATGGTGAAATAAGTCATTATATACAAATCCCCAAAATAATAATCCTGATAAAATTATCATATTAATTCAACAAAATGCTATTTAAAACCAATAATGAATTTTAGTTTTGAAAAATGATATGTGCCATAATCGTGGTTATAGTAGGACATTTGAATGCATGATTAACATTTCCATATTTTAGGGATCATAATTAAAATAAATAATGTATTATTTTATCATTAAAAATTACAATAATAAAATAAATACAAAATTATATATTTCAATATAATTATATAAAAAATCTATATAATTTAGGGATTAAAAATGTCACATCACATCTCAGGGGTGGTACTCCATATATATGCACGAACAATTTTATAATTGTTGTGTGTTTGTAAAATAATGGCATATTTTCTTTTCATAAGAATAAATGTATCAAAAATATCAAAATTAGATCATTTATTTCTAATGTTTCCTTAATTTATTCCTTATTACCGTGCACGTAATGCAGTACTAAATAAATCACCTCACATCATGAGTATGTAGTCTGTTATACACACAAATATCCTTATTGTATCCCACATGGAAGGGAATGTATGAATTTAAATGCACTATCACAATAAATAAAGAATAAATTAATTAAAAAACATTATTTATATATATATACATTAAATCCACCATTTTAACAATTCATGACAGGTGATAGTGGAAAACAAATGACATTAGTTTGTGAGGTGGTAGCCCACCATAGGCACAAATATTGAATTTATAACCCATTTGAGGGAGAAATAAATGGATTTATGTTTTGTTTTTATGATAATAAAATAAAGTTATATTATATAAATGGTTTCTAATATATAATCAAAAATAATGAATATTTTATAGTGGTGTAATATGAAATAAAATGAAGATTCTCACCAATGAATGATGCCTCTTCTTCGAATAACCCCATTACTTAAGGAAAAAAATCAATAATAGGATATATTTTTAATTATAATAATTTACTATGTACATATAAGGTATGTAAGGAAAATATTTTTATTGTCCTTCGAAAGTACATATGGCATTAAATGTGTAAATATGAGACAACAGTGTGTGGAATTCTATATATGAGGTGCGTGTGGCACTTGTAAGTTTTAAAAAGACAAATTTTTAACCATGTATTTTACATACATAAAAGTTCAAAAATAGATCATTATCAACATATAACATTTATAAGGTATAAATATTTCTATCCAATGTATTTTATATAGGATTATTGTTCATTTTAACCCATGTTTTATAAACCCATGTTATATATGTGTACACTTTAATTAATGTAATTAATATTTATATTTTATTATGGTAAAAAATTAGGTTGATATTATTATAAAATATAGATTATGATTAATAAAATTATCCAATTTCTTTATTCAAAATTAAATATATTGATGGGGTATTATTTAACATAAAATTAAACCCCTATAAAGGATGAAAAAGATGGTATTCATGAAGTTCATAAAAAATGAATTTATATTAACACTATAAAAATAATCGCAATTTAATGAATATAAATTAATATTTATCGAAATATAATATATAAATTATATTGAAAAAAATAGTAATTAGGGGTTATTTTAATAAAATCAAATGGGGAAAACTATGCATATTTAAATAGTTTACAAAATACCCATCTTTAAAAATTATATACTTATACTAAAATCCAAAATAAACATGATAAAAAGTTAATAAATGAGAAGAAATATATCTAAAGAATAATTATGTCCCATTAAATAATATTCATAAAAATATTAGTTATTTTAATTTATTTTAATTTAATGAAAATAAATAATGTTACTAAAAATCAATAATTTTCACTATTCAATGAAAAAATATTTTTCTAAAAATATATATATATTTTACAGTATGATAATTCGGGTATATTTCTTTCAAAAAATGAATTAAATTTTGGTTAAATATAATTTTTTTAAAAGATTAATCATTTAAACAAATAAATTTAATATAATTGTTTAATTAAATCTCATTCCATCTTAATTAAAAAACATAATATTTTCATAATGAATATAATTATCCTTTTCATATTAATATACATAAAAACAATTTCATTTATCATTAATTGTGTTTTTCAATTATTCCCCCTTTTTGAAAATTTCATCCATGAAATTTTATTCACGTATTAAATAGGTGGTGATATGTTTCAATCATAACATTTTTAGATTCCCATGATGCCTTTCAAACCAATTGGTTTCTCCGTGAAACCTTAAATTATTAAATCCTGTAATTGATTCCTTATCATTGATAATTGAAATATGGTGGGTGCATGGGTAAACTCAGGATGAAGGATTAGCCCCTTTTTAGAAAACTAATTCAACATTATGAATGATTTTATATGGTCCCATGAACCACAGAAATACCTATATCTTTTCACAAAAATGAATAACACTTTTCCTTGAGATTTATTAAGATAAAACATGATCACCTACCATAAATAAAATATCATTCCACTGGTTATCATCTTATATTTTATACCTTCTCTGATCTGTCATCATATGTTTTCTAATATACTAAACCTTATCTCCAATTTCCTCAACCAAATATGTTCACATCATCTTTATTTATCAAACATCATCCAAATATAAGTAATTCTATAGCACAGTCAATATAATGTCTCTAATGATTCCATCGTTATACTAGAATGAAAAATATAGTTATATAAAAATTTATACAGAAAATATAATGAACCCAAAACCCTATTAATACATTGAAAAAATAGAGAATAGTTGAAAGGTCAATAATTTTTCCTCAGATATTCCTTGATATTGAGGATGAAAATCTGTTTGAAATTTAATTCAATACACAAGGACATCAGAATACCTATTGTAAAACTGTATCGGAACATATGATCATGGTCTGATACAACAGATTGACGAACATAATTCTTCAATAATTTCACCATTAGATACATTTTCAAATGATAATATAAAGAAATATTAACATTAATGGGAAATAATTGTTCATATTTAGTTAATCCATCAATAATAATCCAAATCACTTTATTACCATGATATTTTTTTTGGAAATCTCACAATGAAATAGAATTTCAACATTAGCTCCAAAAAGTGTTAAATAAATACTTTTAGTAATTTTACATCTTTTATAACTTAAAAAATAATATATGTCATGGTATTTTTAGAAATATATCTTTTCATATACGCCATCCAATAATAAAATTAGTGGTCAAAATACATCTTATAGTTTCCTAGATCAAAATAAAATAGTGAACAATGAGCTTCACTCAATAGCTATTTCTGTAATTGGTAATCACACAATACATATAATATTTTACCAAATCTGATTATACCATCTTCCATAATGTTAAACTCATGAATTATAAAATTCTTAATGGACTGTACCTTTTACTATAGATTAGGATCCCACTTTTGTGACTGTTGATTCTTTATGATAATGAGGATTGTATTGAAACTCCAAAAAAGAGGATGTACCTATATTCAAAAATTATATAAAAAAGTCATTAAATCATTAAAAAGTGTAATTTTAAAATTTTAGCATTCATAATGTATAATCCTTTTTATTCAACGAATTACCACTTTCTTATCTTAACCTTCATTGTAATGAATCATTAATTCAAATTCCATGTTTAGATCAAACCATCATCTCTATATCATATTCAATAATCATTGATTGAATATATAAATTATTCATTTATGATTATTATATATTTTATATATTACTCAATATAAATTATGCCTCAAAATTTTAAAATAAAAAACCATTTCATCTAATTCCAAATAATGTTTGGGTAATTCAATTGAAGAGTTTTCTACTGATATGATGCATAAAAAATTACCTAATCATTCTAACTCAAGGCCCAACTGTGTCCTATCAATGATGAATCAATGTAGATGAAAAATTAAATATTTACATAAATAAGGAAATAAACTATAGATTTCACCAATATTTTTTGGGTACAGAAATGAATAATCACATTATTTGGTCCAGATTAATTTAACTCATATTCAAGTTAATGTATTTTAATAGAAAACTAGTAAAGAAAAGTATTAAATAAATAATCCATATAATCCCACAAAACTAAGAATCTTGTGAATATATTTGATATTTTAGGGTCTTTTTTATTCCCCTAAATTATTTTTTTCAAATAGTCAATATTTTTACAATGTTTGTGAATAATATAATCAAGGAATTAATCGTGGTGAAAAAATAACACTTACAAAATGTAATTTTTTATTTCTATTTCAAGGATTGGAAAAAAATTCATATATTGTTATCTTGTTCCTCATGGAATTAAGAATATTCCAATTTTATTAATAAATAATACCCCAGACATATTCATGAACTCACGGAAAACATTATTTACAAGACCTGTAAATAAAATAGGGTCATTAGAAAAACCAAAATACATAACTAAAAAAAATTCCAATTTCAGTCCAATTTTTAGTATTTATAATATTATCCCCCTTTGACATCAGTTTATGGTGCCAAGTCATTATATCAACCTCTGGAAAATACTTATCTCTCTAAATATGATCCATAAAAATCATT
The DNA here is from genome assembly GCA_963277665.1 of Viscum album. NCBI lineage: Eukaryota > Viridiplantae > Streptophyta > Magnoliopsida > Santalales > Viscaceae > Viscum > Viscum album. The sequence goes on along the minus strand of OY728119.1, from coordinate 925,816,803 downwards.
CACATATAGAAAAAGATATTTTTTATAAACGAAACGGATTTTAAATACTTGATAATCCTTGTAATGAATCATTGAACAATATTTATATTTTAAAAAAAATTGAAGAAGCCCATCGGAAATTTAATGGGTTAATGAAAAACTTATATGACACATATTGTAACTTTTATTTCAATTCAAAATTATACACCTCAACCATTTGTTAAGGGTGTTTACAGATAGGCATAATATCATAAAATAATTCCATAGTATACTCATTCCTTCGATAAATAATAACACTAGGAAATAATCTTTAGATACGTCAATGTATTGATTAACTATTAGAACATTAGTAATTTTATCAATTTTGTTATTTCAAATATATTGATCAAGGTAACTATCACAAAAAAATTTAATCAATTTTTCATCTTATTGGTATGTTATAAAAGTCACGAAATCATATAACATATAACCTTTACTCTTCAATTTATATTTTCATCATAAACTAAAATCCAATCCACTCTAATAGTGATATAAATAGTAAATAATTTTATTTTATTTGTATTTTTAGTGATGAATACGCCAATGATAAAAATAGTAATATTTCTATAAATATTGGATGCTTTAATATTTCCACCAAATGATTTCCCAAAACATCTTATATTTTGTTCTTGGGGTGATATTTAAATTTATTAATTTTTAAAAATGAAAGAAGATGAATATCCAAAGTTAAATAGGGTATTTCCATAATTTTAATAAATAATTATTGAACCATTCACTATTTCATTTAATGATCCCACATTAAATAATTTTGAGGATAATGACATATCTACATCTTTCTTTTTCCAATCATGATTAATTAGATATTGTGATAAAAACATTCAAAACACCTCATCATTGTGAACCAACTCATTAAAATTAAAAAACCTCATTAATTGATGAATATTAGTAACTGTATTTTTTTTATGAAGGTAAATTTTCATTATATTCACAAGTCCTTTAACAATATTTATCTCATTAAATAAATTTAAGATCCTCTAAAAATTACTTGTAATTTCATTTACAACGAATGGAATAATATAATAGATTTTTAAGGGATTATCTATAGACTTTTTATAAGGTAGGTTCTCTATTTCCTCCCCCTGTAATATGTACTTAATGATTCTATCTTGAGGAGAATATATTTCATCAAACTCCATTTCAACTATCTCAACACCTTATACCATGTTCTCATAAATTTTAAATCATCAATATGGATGTAAAAAATTGTAATCCTTGATTCAATAATGATTTAAATATATCAATTTTCTTAATCAATTTCATGTATAAAAACTAGAATATACATGACCAATCATGTGATGCTTGAATCATATAAAACTATATAAACATCATATTTTCTCAAAATTCTAGGAATTTGTATTCTATATTGAGTGGAACAACCATATGGTATTATTTCCAATCGAAAATATCCTTCAATGTTTCCTATTACATGGAATAATGATAATTGTTTTCTCTAGTATTCATAACCAAAAATCACTATTAATTTGCTCCACCATCAAAATTATTAATAGAAAGAGTTATCATTTAATGTTTTATACATCCAATGATTTCATATACCTACTCTATTGAATTTTTACACACATTGGCAACCATTATTTAGATAAACCACATATTAATACTGAATATTTTCAAATGAAATTATATAAAATAGACATATTTCTTTTTGGTAGATCAATTTCCTCAATAGAAAGGATACAATCAAAATTTAGAGAATAAGTCAATGGATTCATCACTACAATAAACATCCTAGTTCCATTTCTAACCATATCGGGATACTGATTTTGGTGTACATTTTCCTCAATGTTCCTTCAATTTATAAATTATTTATTTACTCTATGTAAAACCATTATAAATATAACTGGTTTAGCTGAAACAAAATGGAAATCCATAAATTGTATATTATTTCTACATAAAAACAATTTTAAATAATTAATGGTTATGATATTATCATTATCCAAAACACTACAAAAATTTAAACTGAAAATTAATTATAACTATACTGAACCAATAATAAGAACTAAATAATAATCATTTTCAAGTCAAGAATATATTATTCTACATATGAGGACCTTTTTAGGATTATATTTTTAGAGAAATAAATTAAAATTAATTAATTAAATAACCATTTAATAATAATTTCTCACTTATAATTAGTATCATTTATTCAAACCATATAAAACATTAAATGTAAAACAAGATTCCATTTGATGAGAAATCATTAATACATTTAAAATGTTCTCTTACATTACATTAACTATCAATAATCATTTATAAAAAAATCTAAAAATTAAATATGGGAATATAAAGGTCAGTAATTGAAATTAAATGAATAAAATCATTATAGGAGAATGATTGTGTCTCCATCCATGTAAAAATAAAATATTCTTTTTTTTAGTTTTCAAGGAAAGTCATGCATTAAAAAAATAAGATACATTTTTGAAAAAAATTAAAAATGATATAAATATCATTTTATAAATTTTTGTGTCCGTATAATTGTAATCTTAAAATAAATTTTAATACATGGTCTTGGGAAAAAAATTATTTAATGAAAATCAATAAAATATTTTTTTTAATAAAAAATGTAGTCATACACTTTTGAGGATTTTGAGTCACAAGCCACATAATATAATAACATTTTCAAAAAATTAAATACCATTACAACTGGAAATTTAATTATATAACATTTCAATGACTCCTTATATACACCTTATAAAATATTAATGGTGTATAACAGCAAATTATTACACAATGAATGGATTATGAGATTATGTACCTTACCTAATGTTTCCTTATTAATTATCGTTATCAATAATCCTTAATAATACACTTTTGAAAATTATTTACATTATTAAAAAAATATAATTTTCATATTAACATAATTTCAAAGGTTACCATGTTATATACAATAAGTTAAACATTTAATTTTCTATCAAGTTTTTAGAAAATAGTTGGCTTATATGTCCCAAACATATATTGGTTAGTTGGAAATAGTCAATTATATATTTATTTCAACATGTTGAGAACAATAATCATGAAATAATTGCCATATCCATTCATGAATTATAATTTTTTAGTAACAATCATGAATTATAACTATAATCAATGAACTAAATTATGATCGTGGAGATGGATAGTCATACCTACAGATGTACCATTTCCATTTTTTGAAGGATAAGTATAGAGATATGGATTACATTATTTGATTATTATAGAATTTGAACAGTATAGTTAATAAATAATAATTATTTAAATATAATGATATATATAATTCAATTGATTTTGTGATGAAAATCTAGTTAAATAACTTCGTGGAGGTGATAGTCCTTATGTATGCACATACGAAAATATGATTTATTAATGTTATAAATAAAATTATAAATCAAATTTTCAGAATGATAAATATTTCATAAATATAATAAATATTTCCTATTTATTACATATATAAATTAACATTTTATGTTTTATCATCAATTTGAATTGTTATTAAAAAATGAATCGCCTCCCTTCATGAGGTGGTATCCCTTCATACACATGATTTGCGTTATTTTTTGCCCAATATACGTGAGATCATAAATCTTGATATTTAAATACATTATATATATCATATTATTTTAATCTATCATTATAATAATCTATGAGATGAGATTATATAGAACTAATGGCATAGGGTCCTGAGGTAGTATTCTGTTGTACACATGAATGAAGAATTTTTATTACATTTGATGGACGATGTGTTGCATTTATATTATTACAATAACATAATAAAATATAACAATATTGTAAATACTGGTGATAATATATAATAATAATTAAATTATATTTCATGTCGTTTCAATATTAAATAAAATAAATATGCTATGTAAAGCATTACACCCATTCGTTAGAAAACCGGATATTAAACACTAAAAACCATCAAAGGATGGATTTTTTTTCAAAAAATTTGATATATATATTTTAGTGGGAATTAGGAAATATAATTGATTATTTATTTTTAGAAATGACTTGATTTTATACTGATGAGAGGATAAGGTGTTCAGTTTCTAGTTATAATTTAATTAATAGTTAAACATGTATGTTTTGAAAATAAAAAATAGTACCGATGTTTTAAACAGTGTCAATGACTACAAAATTGAAAATTATAGATCCATAGACATTATAAAGTTAAAATATACACCACCAATCTATTTTATACATGTATTTAGTACTTTTCAACAATTTTAATATTACATTTCCCCATAGTAATTTTTTTCAGCTTAACTATGATAATTAATTTTATCTTTAATCACAAATCATTATTGTAAAAACATTCTTTTTACCTTACGATAAATTATTAATTATTATTATGAAAATTATAAAATACATTCAAAAGAAAAATAATCCACACATATATAAAATTTTAATTTAAAATATAACCGACAGACATGATGAAGATCATAGTTTTTAAGAAGTGTATTTATCAATAAAAGTTTGATTTTATATGAAATATATGTCGAATAAAAATAATTTTTTGAATATCGATGTGTATTTTGTGAAATATAATCTATAAATTTATTTTTAAATCATTCATAACTAGGTATAATTTTAAAAAATTTAAATATAGAGAGATTATTCATATAAAACATATTTTTAGAAAGTCCCTTTTTTAAACCCAATAATTAACATATACTAAAATATTATATTAATTGAATTAAAAATAAATTAACTCTATTAATTAAATATATATAATAATTATGTTAAAAACATAATGAGACTTTGAAATTAAATTATTTATTTAAAATTAATGATTTCTGTTAAAAAACATTTTTTTTCACTCCACATTGAAAAATCAACATTTTCTAAAAAAACCAAGATTTTTATAATATGTTATTTTTTAAAAATCACTAAAAATAATAATTACTTTCTTATAAATAATATTTTGAATTCAAGGAATTAATATTTTAAATAAATTATAATAATAATAAATTTAAAATAATATTATTTCAAATTTGATTTATACAATTTACATAAAATTTTTATAATTAAAATAATAATATTATTCATGTTAATATATATGAAAATGAGTTATTCTCTTGTTACCTAGTTTTTTACATCATATTTTTTTGGTCTTATAAATTTAACTTTCCATGAAAGCACATGGTATAAGAAAATTAGGATACCTGAAGAAATGGATAATTTGTTAACTGAGTTTTTTCTTATTTATTTGTTCTTCAACCTCTACTGAATGTATTATATATATCATAATATTTTAAAATAAAAAAAATAAAATTAATAAAACATTCATATTTTAATTAATTTATGATATATACATCACGTCCATCCAATAGAAAATTATTATTTCTATCAAGCGTACTTGCAAACTATCCTCCATGAGGTGATATATATCATTTTTCAATAATTAATTAGAAAAATTACAAATTTAAATATATTTAATAAATATGAAATTTATAATATTATTAATTTATTTTACATGATGAATATATGGGTATGATGTTACTACCAAAATCAATAATCCAAAACATATATAAAAAATAGAACTGTTGACACCCAAATATTGATATTAATGTAGAATTCTTAAAAAATACGAAATTTAAATTAGTAATGGAATATTATAGATTACTATAAGTGAGGATAGAGTTATTTAATATATTTAAAATAAATATAAATTTTTTTAATTGGAGTTAAGTGTGTATATGATTGAATTCAATAAAAGGGGTTAGAGTTTATGTTACCATATCACTTTTTTTTAAATGATATTCTTTTCAACATCAATTTTCAGAAATGTTAAATCATTTATCATTTAATTGTTTTTATTTTATTCCCTATTAAAAATATGTGTTTTCATATATTATTAAATTTTGGTGCCTTTAGTAGTCAAATGTACCAATTAATTTTTTGTATGCAATCCCGCCATTATTTCTAATTGTGGATGGGAATCGTTCACTTTAACGTATATATTCTAGAAAAAATTAAATGTTTTTATATTATTTATAAACAATGATAATTGTATATTTATACTCCATGTGACTTTACTTGTAAATTTTTTCATTTAATATTCTAATTGTTTTCTAAAGAATTTATTTTTGACATCCTCCACAATCTATAGAATTTTTTTTAAATTATTATGATATCACTGAATAATTCTTATATCCAAAAATTTCGTCACCTTGAATCTTAAATTACAATTTTATTTGGTTTAAAAATTAATAAATCCAATTTTATTGGATGTAATAATTTTAATATTTTAAAAAATATATATTTAATATTTTTTCCAATTAATAATTTGAATTACTTTGTGATAATTGTTTCCCTAGCTTAATGTCCATTATGTAATTCCTTGTTTCACTATGAATAAGATATTAAGAAATGATAATGATTTTTCCTCTAGAATGTTTATTACAATCATGGTATAATAAATATGTCTTCAAACCTATATTATTTCCATGGTTTAATTAATATAAAATAAATTAAGGAATATAATTTTTGATTTTATATCACACAATGGTATTAAATATCATAATATAATTCTCTTATCCATTGTTTTACTCTTATTGATGGGTTAATTTATAATATATTACTTTGTTAAATGAAACATGAGATGTTATCCATGAATTAATAGGCAATGCATGTTTTTTTCAAGCATACGAGGGTCCATAAGTTAATTTCTAATAATGTAATGGTATATGGGTGATTAACTGACGACCTCTTAGATATGAATGTATTCATTAGAAAAATTGATAAATTATTTATCTTCCTAATTATATGGAAAATATATTATTGTTATTAAAATATATCATTATAGATGATTTATTATAGATGATTCTTCAATCATTTAACTTAACCCTATTATTTTGAAAATTACAAATTCCATTAGTCATGAAAAATGTTATATGGTATTTTAATTATATTTTAATATGTCATGTTAATATTATAATACTCTATTTCATATAGTATATATATATACTGTTATCAATTATTATGTCTTATGTTTTATTAATTAATATTTTGAGGTAACCGATTATCATGTTCTGATTTCCCCCGTTTAGGAAATAAGGAATTATATAGAATATGTATAAGAAATGAACTATGTGAGAACAAAAATAATTATGTTTATTAATATCTTTTTCAAAATAATTTCATTTTTCTCATATCCTATTAGAAAACTAAACATTTATCATTTTCGGTTATTTTTCATTTGGCATATGTAATGAATAATCAGACAAACTTATGTGTCATTTTTTAATAAATTCTCATCGTACCTCATAATATTTCCTCTAAGATATATAAATTATTCATTTAGGAATTATAAAATTAAAAACCACACATACTTATTCAAAATTCCACCAATAATCAATAAAAAAATTAAAACATAATTGAAATGTCCCAAGAATTATAGATTCCATACAATAGAAGTAAATGGGATATAAAAGTGTCAATAATAATACATCCTCAATTGATAAAAAAAGGTTAAATTGAAAAGTTGAATTTATATTTATACATATATATATATATATTGGAGAAGGATCACAAAAATATTAAGTAAACTATAGAATTATTATTCATTTAGTGGAAGATTTATTTATATTGGTTTCATGAGTGAAAAACTATAGATATTCAACCAATGTGAAATAGATCACTTCTTTATTTTAGGGTTGTATGTGCATCTTAGTTGAGTTTAATTTTTCATCTTTTTAGATATGAATTATTTGTAGAAATAAATTATTTGTTAATTTCTAGAGTAGGAAAATATGTTTATAAATATTTTATGATACCACCCATTGGAATTGATTGGGAAAAAATTCCATTATGTTCTACTTGAAGAAGAATGGTGAAGGAGTTTTTCAATAATATAAATTGTTTCTTTCTTATTTCATATATAGAAATTTCAGGGTTTATTCTTTTTACTAAATCTTAAAATTGATAAATATTAACCATAAAAAATTTATGTTTCGGTTCCATTTAATCTTAATTATTGTTTGATTATTAGATATAGTCTTCTTTGGTGAATCATGACAAATCACAAAATGTAAAGAAATTTTTAAATTTATAAATATTTTTTAAATGATTGAAAAATAATTCCAATGAGAGTGTTAGATATTTAACATGTTATTTTTGTTGTTAAAGAATGATGTAAAAGAAGTAGTGAATGTAGTATAAATGTATTAACATGAAAACACCATGATTTGACCCCTTACTTGGTTTCACATATTCTTATATTTCCTATAAAATAATCTAGAGAATATGATGATTAAAATTTTCTAAAATTACTCACATGGATTTTAAAAAACCAATCATCAAAAAGTTATTTTTTTCGTAAACAAATATTCAAATTATATTTTTATTTTTTTACATAATCCAATGGTACTAAAATTAACCAACAAATAATAAAATAATAGGACATAATTTTCTTATGTTATTTTATGTTTTTAAAATCCTAGAATTGGTCTTTCCATATAGAACACGAAATCCATTCATGGGGTATCCATTCATAACTATAAGGGAATATTTTATTATTATATGATATTGAGAATCATATTTAATGTAAATAATATTATATACAGAAAAAATGGGTTACAATTAAATTTCGGTATGAAAACAACACTATTATGAATTTAATATGTCATTGTTGTTGTTTATAATTGGTTTAAAATTATCCTATGACCCCTAAATATTAATTGTTGACAAAAATGACACCCAAAAACTCCAATTTATAAATATAAAATATTACACCCTTAAAGGACTAAATTTAAATTAACGAACAATTGTAAAATAATAACTAATGACATAGGATATTGATAAATAATGTTGTACCATTGACATTATAATACCCTAACTTCACCACCAGTGACTGTTACACACAATCCATAGTAGAACATGATGGATTCATATTGATTAAATTACTATTAATATAGTATGATTTATTAAAATTATTGAATTTTATATTGATAATCTTAAAATAGACCGAGTTATCTATTTTTTGTTCATTTTTCATTTACCAATCATTGTTTAGTCATACAACATATCTTTTTCCCATCGTCGACAAAATGAAACTCATTAAAATTTAATAAAAACCTCAATAGTTGGGTAGGAAGTATATATTTTTAAGAAAAATTACTCATTCTAGGAAATATATATTCTATTACATTTTTAGTTGAACAGATAAGAGAATTTCTTTAAAAATTGTTTTACCTATATCTACCATCATAATATCAACACTTTTTTAGTCAACTAATATATTAATAAATTAATTGATTTAAGATTTATCAATGGTTATTAGTATTGTTTCCAATGTTTTGAATCTTACTTTAAAATATATCTTTATAGGATGATATTAATTCAAAAAAAGGTGTTAATTTTTCTACGTAAATAGTAAAAATACCATTATATGAAATCACAAAAAGAACGATATTATGTAAGGATTGATAAATTAAGAAATAATTATTTTTTATGGATTCATATGGAAAATATTTAAATGATTTAGAAATAAAACCATTCGTGTTTAAATTTTCTTTTATATTTATTTGCATCATAAACCATCAATAACCACTTTTTTAATTAATAAATGTTCTATAATAATATTGGTTAATTTGAATACATTATAATAATTTATTATTTCTATATAAATTATAATTTGTCCCTTTACATGAAATTTTCAAAATATGAAATGATATTATATATATATATATTTAGGAAGTCAATTTCAATAGAAATATATGGTTTTAGAGAAGGATAATTTTAATTAATGTTTCTAGAATCCTGAAATAAGAAATGTGATATATAATATAAGTATTATATGAATAGAAATAAGGAATTAATCATACAAATTATGATATATATAGAAACAATTTATATATTATGAAAATTGAAATACATATTGAATCAATAATAAAAATATATTCATACACAGTTTATCAAAAAAAATATTAAGAAATTATATCAAAAGTGTTCTACATTCATGAGATTATAAAATTTAAAAATGTAAATTATTCATACCTTATTAAATTTCTATTTAATTTTTTTCATAGATGAACTACTAGTAAATATTTATAATTTAATTCTGAAAAAGAAAAATTATATATATTATATACTATGAATGATAATTATTTTATTATAATGTATCTAATGAATAATTCATTTCAAACATAGAGTATTTGATTACCACATGTATTATAAAATGTACTATTACAATTGTTATGTGTTACTTATCTTCAAACATAAAACATATATTATTTAATAGTTCATAAACACCCTCAGAGGTGACTGGATCAATGTGTAGATCGTTTTTATAAAATAAATTCAGTTGTATCATATTACTTTAACAGAAATAAATATTTATCTAATAAAAATTAATGTGTATATAAAATAAAAATAATGAATAATAAATTTCATGATGATAAATATTATAACGAGTTCTCCCAATGGTGTATGATTGTGTAATAAAAAATTGTCATGTTTTCTATATTACAAATTATTAATAAATTGTTTATTATTATACTTTTTGCATTTAGGGAAAAAAATTATTATTAATAACTTTATATTTCTCTATGTTAACAAAAATCATAAATAAATGTTTTAATTTTTTTTAATACAATAAATTTATACAATGAATAATGGAATCATTTATAATAAACTATAAATTATATTATTAATTATCCCTCTTTATTTTAGAATAATGTGTCCATAATAGTATATTAATCTTGATAAATGGTCTAGTAACATACAATAACATCTATCACCATTGATTCTTAATTTCACTATATCAAACACGATATAAATTTATAGTTACAAAACCATAAATATAAAATCAGTAGGAAACTTATTAATGTCAATGACTAATTAGAAATAATTAATATAACAAATCATTACTCTACATGTCATATCCATTAATGGGTAGTTAAAAATGTGGATAAATTTTTAATTATATATCTCACGAGCATAACATTAATTTAAAATATCTTATTAGAGAGGAATACAAAAATTAAACTACAGGCTATGAAACCCTGACTAACTAAGATGCTCTATGACCTATATTATGATGTCCAAAATTTATATCAAATAACATTATTTGAAATAATAATACTTCATTTTTTGTATAAAATTGATTTCATTATATATTAAAATATTTTACCTTCACTATAACATAAAATACGGTGACCATGGATTGAGTATCTATATAAACATTTGAAAACCATTTGAATAATTAGTTATTTATTATCCCACCTAAAAATTGAAAAATATAAAAAAAAATTAAATGACTTTTGACCACATGTACTATTTTTTGAGAACCTTTTCTAAATAATATCTCTCATAGATTATTATTTACCATGTCTTATAAATCTATTTAGTATTTCATGGAATACAAACAATTTTGTAACACATTCCCTTATAAATTATAAATGATTTGTTTTATTTCAATTAACAATGGAATATTTATTTAATCCAATAACATTTAATATAAAAAAATATTATTATTTAAATATGTATCTAGAAAAACCACAATAATCTAAATATATTCCAGCATAATGGGATTTGATTAATGTTTTTTATTTTTATGAGATTTATACTCTTTAATAAATATATACATGATCCTTAATTATATTTTTTGATATTATCCTTAAAAACCCAACATATTAATATAAAAATAACTATTAGATAAATAACATGTATAATTACTCTCCAAACCACTACATCATTTTACCCCTTTACATATATAGTAGTATTAGTTCATTTTTTATTCAAAAAGAAATAATGAAATTAAACAAAACCCCTCAAGGGGGACAAAAATGGTGAAGACCGAGTACATCCCCCAACACAAAGGATGGACATTCTGAAGGGAGAGTGAGGGGAGAGTTATAGAGAATGAGAGGGTCGTCTTGTCTATCCAAGAAGGAAAGGTAATCCGCTAAAAAATTAGCCTCCCTCCAACTGTGTGACAAACGATCCCCAAGTAAGGCTTCCATTATGCACCTTCTGATAATGTACGTGAGTTCCCACGGAATTCCACACCACCATTTCATGATCATCACGAGGATATCCGAGTCCGTTTCTATTTCGGACACGACCAGCTTCTGCCTTCTACACACCAACAGGCCCGAAACCAAAGCCTGGACATCCGCACACAGGGAATTTCCAGGCCCATAAAATACACTGAAGGCGATGAGAACTGATCCAGAGGAATTCCGTAGCACGCCTCCCCCCTCATGATCCATACCATTCAAGAACCATCAACATTAAGTTTGAGTCCCTCAACTGGTGGATTCCATTTAACCCACTGACCAGTCCCTTTTTGCGAAAACAGGGGCGATTAAGGAGGTTGTTAATCGCAGCAGATGTCACTCCACCTCTTATCTGAGATTCAATCTCAAAGATGAGGGATTTGAGGCTAACCTGGAGGAACAGTAACGTACAACTCTCACCTCTCTGAACCTGATTGTGTGCCTCCCAAAGCACCCAACACAGAGCCATAAGGATGATCATTCTAACCAGCCGCTCTGGATCAGAAGACCCCACACCAGAAAACCAGCACTCCACATAATCCTGTAACGAGTACTCTCCAACGCCTCTGCATGGATTATATGTGACTAGGGACCAATGATGAAGTGCCCATTGGCTTTGAAAGAATAGATGTTTCACTGTTTCACACATGTGATTGGTGCAACAGAAGCACCTAGAGGCCAAAGCAACACCCCAGAGTTGAACGCTGTCCTCCGTAGGTAACACTTTGTTTCTGATCCTCTAGAGTAAGAAATTCATTCTAATGGGAATATCTTTGCACCAGAGCACTGGAGCCGAAGCATTGATGATGCTACATGCCTGGACGATACTCCTAAAACCTTGGGAGGAAAACTTCTCTGAGCTAGAATTATTCTTATTTACCATTCATATCCAAAAAAGACATCATAAATAAAATCTTTGCAATTAAGTATATTACTTCTATCCAAAATAATAATACTTGAATCATGCTTCATATATAAACATGGTTTCAGTTTAATGTTTTAATTTCATTCTACTATTTTATAAAATCTCTGAAATAGTTTAGCACTTATTAATATTATAGAAAAATTATGTAATCATCAATGATTATATCATCTTCTTTTTTCATTTCACATAACTTTGGAAATTTTTTCAATTTTTTATATACAACTTGAAATTAAACCAATGATTATTTATTCTATCAATAAAATAAGATCATCAAAATATTATAATTAAATTTATAATTTTAAAGGTGTGATTTATAATTCCTTGAAAGTAATAAATATAGTTGAAATACAATATATAATAATTATTTTCAAATATTTTTATAGAAACTATTTTACATAAAATATCATCCTTATGATGTATTTCTTTTATATTGTTGATTTTGATATTTGACATATCTCTATTTTTTAAATGATATTATTCTGAATCTTCATATGATTCATCATTGATTGTTGATTTATATTTATTATGATAATGATTTCTCATTTTAATATAATGTTTAAAAAATATCTCTACCAATTCACTTGTATATCCAATCTATTACTTCATCTAAATCATTTTGGTACACAATTTTGTTTAAAAAAATAATCTGTTTCAGTTATATTATGATAAATACACGTTTTGTTTCACAATTTATCAATACATTTTCACTTAGTATAAATTAATACTACTTATAAATATTTTCACCATTATATGATCACCCTTATTTAAATCAATTTATAAATATTATCCCTTAATCCATTTTTAAAATAAACCATTATAATTATTAAATTTAATATACAGAATTATTCTGATAACTCTAATGATGTTTTCATCCTTCTTCTATCATTATAAGTGATCAAACAAAAAAATTTATATGTTATTATTGTCTTATTTATCCACATTAAATATAAACATATATTCATTATCTAAAATAATGTTGGGTTTTTAGTTTTTAAACATCACTCATCCTATGTTTTTTCACCAATAATAGATGTCCAAACAAACATTCTACCATAAATTCATAATTTATAAAATAATTCATAATAACATTTCACATGATAAATTATTTTATATTTTATTAATGAAATTTTCATCCATTTATTCATGTAAATTTGTTTCCCAATCAAAGACATATCATACTCAAATTTCTTCATGTTTAAAATCAACTAACACTATTTATAATTTATTCTACTAAATAGAACATCTTCATTATATAATATTAATATAAAATATTATTCCATTATTTTTTCATAAAATTTATTGTTCAAAACCATGTTTACTAAATTAAACAAATATTTTGTATGTATCCAATCGGTAATATGAATCTTTAATTTACAGAATCAATACCAAAAATATTTTACTAGTTATCATGATTGGTTTTTATCTTGAATGATTTGACAATATTATTTTTGTATAATACATATTTATTCTTATCTAAACATGCTAAAAAATATTATCTTCTTTAATTACGCTATAAATTCAATCAATTTTAGATTTTCCCATGTACTAATAAACTAATTGATTCATTTATTTCAACTGTTTTGAACATTTCATCCATATTAATACTCTTTATATAGTTTTATCATTTAGAAGATAGGATATCACAATATTGACTATATTTCGGTGCTAACAATGATTTTTTAAATAGAAAAAACATAGTTTCAATGATATATTGCACATAAGATCATCCTGGAAGATCTCATAACATATTGTTATAAATATTATATTATATAATAATCATCTTATTAAGTAATAATTCATTTGTTAAAAACTAAAATAATTTATGTTTCTATTTATGTTAGATAAAAATAATCCTCTCATTGTTCAGCATAATATAAATTTGTATGAGTACTATTTTCCCAGCAAATATATCGAATTAATAAACATTATCCCTTATTATTTTCATCAAATATGTGATTAAAAGTGAATAAACCTAATATCATATTTAATTTGTAATTTTATTATATTTCTCTATAATTTTATGTATGTTAAATATATCCATTTTTTTATTCATAAGAGTCAACATCTTCTTTTTTCTTGAATGTTTATCCATTTGAAATATCATGATCATTTTCAAGAATAATACATATATAATTGTGTACAATAAGGAGTAGTTTTTATTACTCAACTGCTCATAATATTTCTTTTCTTCGAAAATAAATACGATATATAACTATATCTATTGAACCTATATTTTTTCATTGATAGAAAAGACTTCATTTTAAATTTCAAAAACTATATTCAAGTGGTATTCATCTATGACACATACAATATGAAATAATCTTTTCTTATATAAATTTTATGTACATATTTATAAAATATATCACTATTTTAATAGCCGATTTTGAAAAGTTTATTAAAATGCCCCTTTCTATGGACAATCTATATTCTGTTTAAATTATATTATTTTTTATAATAACTTTTCTATTATTTTAGTTCTAACTAATGAGAATAATGATTTAATAAATACTTCTCCTTGTAATTTTAAATATTAATTGAATTATAATCTACTCCATTGTACAATAATTCTATTTTAATCATTCTTATAACCTAATTTTTAACGTATATATGAAATATTCGTATACAATTCAATATCAAATCATGTAAGTTATCTGCTAACCATCTATACTACATAATTGTGGTGGTTTTATCCCCTAATGGAGTTCATTTTAGTGGAGGTTTATGTTGGATAATAATGGTAAGTAACAAACTCAATGTATGTGTGTGGTCCATTATATTGACTAGTATTAGTAGAATATATCAATAAAAGGTGTCACTATTGTGAATTTGATTTGCTATAAATATTCTTGAAGGTAAACCAAGGGGAATACATCTACTGATATGATGAAAATGGGTAGGAACATCTAGATTATTTGGAAGGATCATTCCAAAATTGCTAAGGGTGGTCATGATGGGATGTTAGTGAGCTTTAAGAAGTGATTGACACTATAATGGAGTGTGTTGGTTCAGTGGGTGACATTTGGAAGTATAAGTTGGGTAGTTTTGGTGAAATTAGTCCCTGAAGTTGCAATGGGTATTCATACTTATTATGGGACAATGTTTCTAGTGTCTTTAGACTATGTTTATTAATCTAAATCTTTCTAGGCCTATAGACCATGTAATGGTTTCCCCTACACCAAGAAAATATGATTTTCAAATTTTGAAATAAGATCTTTTCCCAAAACTATTATAAACATTTCATCTAGTTATAATAATCATTATATAATTTTTTGTACTATTTAAAGATAGGTAATTTATTGATTATTGGGCCGACAATCATTATCCTAAAACATTTATGTATATTTTATACTCACATTATATTTAGGTTGATAGGATTATATACTGTTATTATATTTATGCATGAATCAGACAAATTATCCATTATTCTCATAAAAATGAATGTATTACTTGTTAAATTGACAATAAATTTAATTTCCTTATTTTATTGAATATGAACCAAAATTAAATTCCATTAGTTATTAACTTTTTTAATAGACCAAAATTGAATTTTTATCATTTAAATTTATATCAAATATATATATATATATTATTCCATTATCCTCTGAAAAATAAAACTATTTTATTTCCTCTAATTAATCCATCCCTATTTGAGAATGATAAATTTATATTAAAAGAATATTTTTAGACATGATTTGTTGAATGTGATAATGTTCATTTAAATTTATAATGTAATTAGTATTCTAGTATTCATAAACTATCATCATCATATTATTATAATTTATCATTAATGGGCTATTATTACAAAATATAATCATACAATCCATATAATTATTTATCTTTTGTACTACTTACAAATTTATTTCTAGATATATAATTTTCCACAATCACTGATCCATGTGATATATTTTAGAGAAATTTAAGGAAGTCATAATCCATTTACCATTTCATATTTCATATTTTTATTTTAATATATAATATCTTTAAAAATAAATATTTTGGGTCTTTACCACTTTTTTTGTTCATCATATAATTTTTATTTATGTATTGATTTTTTTTCAATGAGGAAGATTTAATAAAATCCCTTCTAATATTCCGTAGATAAAATCAGTAGTGTGTTTTATTACATTTTATGAATAAAAAAATCAATTGTTAATATTATTTATTTTAATAGATACAATATCTCATTATATATTTTATCATTTTATTTTTATTATAGGAATTTCATATTTTTTGATTTTGACTATAGGATTCACATAATCAGAATCTCTTTTTCACTTTTTAATTTGAAATTTAATATCCAAAGTTTATTTGTTACCATCACTTCATCATGGAAAAAATCTATTATGTTCTTTTTTTTATTGCATACAAATAGACACATTTGTTAAATTTATATATTTATGTAGTTTAAAAAATTAACATTTACTCATTGACATCATAAAGATCCAATAACATAATTTATTTTCATAATTACCTCATTTATTCGTTTATTTGAATACCTCCTCAAGTCTATAACCATGTTTCATAAAAAATAATATTTTCTAGCATTCATATTTTCATCATAGATATAATTGTTCAATAATATTCTATTATTTACATACATAATATAAAACACACAACCATAATGTATATTAGAAATGAGAGATTAGATGATATTTTATTTTTAATTTTTCTATTGATATTAGTTATTTTATTATCTAAATATATCACTTATATAAACCAAAAAATTTAATGTGTATTAATATTATAAATATAGAATCACAATTTATCTAATTATATCATATATGTTATTTGTAATTCATCATTAATTTTTGGAAATTTATATTAGTGAATATTTATATTTATTTTTTATTCACGTAAATGTATATCTATTCAACATTTTACATATATTTATCTTTCATTTAATGATTCATAGAAAATAATTTTTTATATTTTTTGTACATCAATTTTCGTCCATTTTTATAATTATCCATTGAATTGGGGTTAGGGAATAAATTCTCTTTAGAAGGCCAGTCAATTGGATCATGATATTTGGTAATAATAATCCAAAAATATTTAATGTAAATAAAGATAACGTATTTAAAAAATAACGATTGAAAAAAACAATGAAACAAGGATTTTTCAATTTTCAAATAATAGTATGCATCCACAAAACATATATACGATAATATGTTAATTTCAAAAAACAAGATCAAAAGTATTTTTTTATATTTTAATTATTTTATATTTTTATTTATAATGATGTAGTATTACTTTTCTATCATTTCTCTTTAATCAATATTTTGACAATATATATTTTGATTATTTTCTAGAAGAACTAATGAAATAATGTATTCAGTATACCTGGTAAAAAAATTCATAAATGAGTTTCAATTGATCCTTATAAATAGATAAAAGTATTGTGAATTTTTATCTATATAAATTTTTTTTATTTTCAATATCAATAAATATATTCAATATCATATGTATCATTATTTATCTCAACCATCTACAGTCATTTCCACATTTTTTGTACCCAATAAATATAAAAGTTTTAAATAAATAAATAATTAATAATAATAAATTGTCATTTTATTTATTATAACAGCTTTATCATAGATCTATACTAATTCAATAGAACTAAAAATATATATATATAATTAAAACTTATCTATCATAGATCATTAAAATATTAAAATAACATATTTAAAATATGAAATTTTATAACATCTATTAAGCTATTGAATCCCTATATTCCACCCTTATTTTATTTTTTGTGGGAATATAGGAAAACCAAAATTCATTCCATAGTAAGAAAAAATATAATTATTTTGACAACATCTGTCCTTTAGAATTTTAGATATATTGACTCTACAATTACATTATTTTCAATATCCATTAGGTTATCTATACTATAAATTTCTTAATAAAATATTATAGTGGAATTATTTTAATTATATATATTTAGGTAATAGGAACAATTTATGACCTTATATTTAAAATAAATTCAAAAATATGGTTAGTATTGGTAATACCTCAATTAAACCAACAAATCATCATCATCATTTAAAATTTAATTAACCTATAATAAAAAATAATTTTTTAATAAGAATTAATCAAATCAAATTTGAATTTATCCTAAAAATATCACACATATTGAAAGATTTTAAAAATATTTATTCAATATTTTGGTGAAATATATGTTTTTTTTCATCAATTAATTCACACATATGGTGTTAAGTTTTTCCACTATAATTAATCTTAATCCACTGTAAAATATCACACCATTACATAATAGAATAACACATATTGAATTTTCATGAAATATCTCTCCTCAATCAAATCATGAAAATATATCTAATGGGTGAGTCGTACATGTTTTCCCTAAACCACAGATGTCATGTATAATAAAATAATAGATTCTTGTTCTCTTCATAAATATTACTCAATTAATCTAGAACATGAATAAGGATCCAAAACTCCCCATAAAAAATGTTTTATTTTATAAAAACCATCATCATTGAAGACCATTATTATTTTTGTTACTACTGAAACACTTCCACAGAGGAACCTGGAGTGAATCTAGTTCAAACATTATTTACAGTCACATATTGAAGTTTTAAAAAATTCATCATCCATATATTAATATCTCTGCTTACCTAACTCAACCATATAAGATCCAAACGATTCACACTCACATAATATATATGCATTATGTTACCGATTTAACTGAATTTTATTAATTATTACCCATAAAATATGAATATGTTCATGCCATTCAATAAATAACTACATTGATCTATATCTCTAGAGTTCCACACAATTTACCACATTAAGAAATTATTATGTCTCAACTACGATTTTCCATAATCATTCCATAACAATGGATGTATTTAGTATAATTATCACCAACCTAGATCAACACTCCATGGAATTAGATCAATTATGGTTCAAAAATATATAATTTTAAGTAAAAATTAATTAATTACCTTTCATAAGATATTATATATTACCATAATGAAACATATTTATTTAAAATGTAATGTGAATCTATATTTTAATTTTTTATTTTAATTTATTCATGTTGAATTTTTCATTATATTTAATATTTTGCATTAATATTTATATGATACATCAAAGATAAATTAAATTTCAAGACATATAATATTATTTATGTTGGTTTTTTCAAATCAAATAATTTATATATAAATTTGATTAAATATGTTCAAATAATGAAAACTTTTTTGATTAGAAATAAATAAAATTTCAATATGATTTCTATCATCAATTTTATTACACTTATTTAAATTAAAGATATTTTTTTATTTATCTACTTTTAAATAATATTCTAAATCTATAGATTATTATAATTGATAGTAGATCATTTGTAGCATCCCACACCCAATTAGACACCCAAATAGTGCTATCGAGCCTAGTGCCACTGGAAATAGGCCCTAATCTATAAACTCCAAAGGCAACTGACTAGTAATGGGTGTGTAATTGACCATTTTGGTATGACTATACCCTATTTGGATAGAAAGAATTCCAGTTTCAGTATATAATATAACATGATGCAGAAATAATGATGTAGAAAACATGAAACAGACCTGTAAAGCTGAAGAACATTCAATAACAAACATATAATAGAAATAATAAATAAACAGATCATCATGCCCAAAAACAATGTGTATCCCATATTGTAATAAAAATGTAAATTTCATAACTGAACATTAATTTCAATAAATTATAGAGGGAAATAAATTTAAAAACATAAAAAGTCCTACACACACACACACACATATATATATATATATAGAATGTAGATAGATAAAAGAAACCGAAACACAATCTCTATCATAGTATGATTACAAGGTCACATGCCAATCTTCATGAAAGAAGCTACAAAGATCTAGATCATCTGGTAGATCCTTTACTCGAACATAAATTCTTAAAGTCCACATATATACAAAAGTTCCTGAGTAGGGTGTGAGACAAAAATCCATTGGGTACCACTTAATTGTGTATACCAATAATATGTGTTAAAAATGGAATGAATTATAAATGAATTTTAAAAATATCCATGATTTTAAAATAAAACAACCCAACTTCTTCAGTGCATAACATTCACAATAAATCACCACCTTCTTCGGCCAACAATGAAATTTTTGAATTGAAGAAGGTTCTTGGACCATTTCCCATGGTTCCCCTAATGAATATCCTAGGTGAACCCTTAAGGTTCAACATCAATAATGTAATCTGGCACCATATGCCTCCTCACACCACATATCACAATAGATACTAATTTCTCATAGGAATGCCCATAATGTAGTAACTCTGTCCCACAAAGCCCTAGTTAAAATCTCACATTATCCAAAGGCCTAATAACCAAAGGAACTATGATATTTATCTTCAAATATAATTCACTGTTGGATCATATCAGGACATAAAAAGGTATGATGATATTTTTCATCAAATAAATATTGAGGACTATGACATCGATCATTGTAATCTTTAGTCCCGAACTTGATAGCCTTTTCTCTATAATATTAAGACTCATCACCATCCATGAGGATTTCTATGGATAAAACCCCCAAAAATAAACAATAAAACAACATATATTGGATGACTCTACCAACATGAGTTTTCAAAACGAACTCATCAAATAGTCAACCTATTTTCACATAACTCCATACAATAATTTTATGACATAGGTGTGTGAAAATACCCAAATAAAGAACCCAAAAACACGATAATAAGAACATTATTAACCCAGGACAATGAATCCCTAATATTATGTTCAAGACACCCAATACCATAATCATTCCCAATATTAATACCACTATATCTCAACTATAGTCCATGACACTCAAAACTTTGGTCAATACCACTCTTGCGATTATGTGCCAAGCCTAACCAGTGATCAACATCACTGAATATAGATTTCCATTTCACCACCTTTAATGGGATTAACCCTTCAGGACCCCTTGGGTCTCATCGCATGAATATAAATTTATCCTATATATAATTGAAACAAGTAATTCAACTTAAAATGATTTATTTTTACAATTCACTTTTAATAAGTAATTCAATTTTGATGATTGAATTGCGCAATATAAACAACAATAACAATTGAATATAAATTTCACTAATGCCTGAGAATTGATATCCAAAACAATTCATTTAATATTTTTTTTTTCAATTTACTATGACTAAATTTCATAAAATTGATTTAAAGAAACAATTTTGTTTAGGGAAAACCAATTCCCAACCTAAAACCCAAAGTGGTTGATGACCACTAATTGGGCCTCGAACCAATAAAAACTCATTGGGTATGAATAACACATCCCATATAGTCAAACAATCTATTTAATATGAAATAAGAATGTCTCTCTCAAAACCCAATGATTTTCTAACCCCCCCCCCCCCAAATTTCCAAGAAAACACAAAGTGATGTATGCCCACCTACCATGAACTTATTGTTATAGTAACATTAAATATAGACCTACGATTATAATTTGATTGACACATATATATTTTTTCATCGTATTCCTTGAAATTTTAATGGATTTAAATAGTGGTGTGTGAGGCAAAAGTGAAAGAAAGATGATGCTTGAGTGATGTTAGTCTTATGATATGCTTCCAATGACACGAAAAGATTTAAGAATAGATGTCAGATGAAGAAAACTATTCAAGGTGATGATGAGGAGGGTTTGATAAGATCCCCCTGCTGTATAATACAAATGGTGGAGAAAAGAGGGAAATTTTTCATTATGGTATGTAGGGATATTTAATAAAATTTTGAAATTAATAGTTCTAATGAAAATCTCACATTGGTTTCCAAACAATTTGAAACTCGGGTTTATCTATCGTGTTAGCTACTATGTAAATGTTAATAATAGTGACTTCTCGAATCGTTTTTCCAAACCTTGTAAAACCCATGTGGTAGGTCACTTCCTCCTAAAAGACAAGGCCACATGTCTGTGTACCCCACATACACAA
Organism: Viscum album; assembly: GCA_963277665.1. NCBI lineage: Eukaryota > Viridiplantae > Streptophyta > Magnoliopsida > Santalales > Viscaceae > Viscum > Viscum album. Next base: position 925,793,874 of record OY728119.1, on the reverse strand, counting down.
TTTTTCCAAACTGTGTGATGGTTTGAAATGAGATGCATGGTTGACAAGAAGGGGATGCATGATTTAGTCTAAATTATGTGCCTAGTTGGCTACTTCAAATCACTCTATTAGGCCTCTTTCACTTTAGAAACCTATTACGAGCATCTGAGTCTTCATCTAGACCATGAAACCCATGTAGGAACATGATATAAGGCTGATGGAACAATTTTAATTTTGTTATGATCATCAAATTAGAAAAGTTCATAGAAACTAATTGGAAAGATCAAATTGGGAGTGAAATATTACATGATATAAAAACACAATACTTTAAAATCATTAAACCTTAACATAGCTTATCCTTGATACATAAAATGAAACACATACATGGTACCGTATATACTCATTTAATTCAATGTAAACCTAATCCACTCTAAACTAAATTGTAATGGTAACCTACATCAAGGGGCTCCCACCCATAAAAATTTCATACCTCTATTACATCCTGTGGGAAAATAAAATCATACAAAGGTCCAATTACCAATTAATAGAACCATAGTCCTACAATGACACATATACAATCCAACAACTCACTATGTGATCACATACCACATATGTAATCAATTAATGTCTCTCACCTCATCAGTTCCCTCCTTGATCCATTGGACTCCATGGAACAACATGGTCATGCATATCAATGGATGCTCAAAACAATCCCAGTACCTTGCACCTCCAACAGGTACGACACCACATCGGTGCCCAAATTACTCGCACTTCATATAACTATCATCCAGCATTTACTTTTATTAATAATAACCTCATATATATATATATATATATATATATATTATCACACACCGATTATAGTACCTACCTACTAACTAATATCTAGTGAGTCCAAATATACCGTGTTCATCCTATCCAACCAAATAAGAAGCCTCAATAGGCTATTCTGAAATAGACATGCATCAATAGGTGATTAAAAAATAACACAAAATGGAACTTTCATATGACCACATCATACCTCTGACTACCGTCAGCTCCCTAGCCTGCTCAACCCCTGGTATCTCTATGTGGTACACATGGCTTGAATCTTGACATCCTAATGCATGACATATCGGTGGTGATGATTTTTTCATAGGCCATTAAACCCACTGTATCATTTCATTGTCTCTTCTATGTCCTCCATTTATAGGAGAACCTAATCCACACACAATTTTTACCAATTCTAAAACAAACTCATAAGTTTGTCTATTTGTCGGAACCTCCCCTCTAACTGAACAAGAAGGCATCTTCATGAACCTCATGACATGGTAGTCATATCCACATGCTTGGTAATCCAATGGTGCCTTCTCACACTTTTTCTATACCTGTCCTAGATAACCCCAATGAATTAAACCCATCTAGGATCTACAATTAGGTGGTCTACCAAAATTCATAGCCAATCTTCCTTACTTGAAATCATCTACACATCGCTACATTCCATCTGAAAAATCACAACTAAATCCTCTTAAGACTCTATCCATCCCATATAAGACCTATCCGTTATTTTTCCCATTGTTAGGAGTGATTTTATCACTTTGTAAATGAATAAGTCAAATATATTGTTGTTTCCCTGTACATCAATGGCATTAAATAATCGATCCACAATGCACCTGAAACTGGAGGATTCATCGTTGACCAAGATGGTTACAAAGAAAAATAGTTCACTAAATGTCAGTAAATATCCCATAATAGAAATGTCACCCGACTAAAGGAAAAGTAACTACTAATCCCTTTCAACCATGAATGTCTCCAAAAATAAATAATTTATGAATCTAGCTTTAATGTATTTCCTTGAAAAACACTCAGGTCTGCCAACCTGAACCTACGCCTCCCACCTGTTCTTAATCAACCCTCCGAGGATGAACATATCAAACATAACCCTCTTCCCAAGAGTTTTCTTGATCTATATGAAGATAATCTTCGTTATCTCAATCTAGTTCTCATAAAACCATAGTCCTCCCTCCCCCTAAATCAGAGGTGGGTGCTGTAACTGGAATTCTAGAGTCACATATTCCAAGGATGGCTCCTTTACCTGAGAACCTCCTTTGATCCCCTATAAGACTTGTACCAAGAGAGATCATACATTCTAATTGATCCATGGACCAATTAACACAATATCATGTAGCTTCTTTAAATACCTCAGATCCTTTGTTGGAACATATGCCAATGAATGTAATTGATATTCCTAGACCTCACGGGTTTGAACCTGATCATGTTCTAATGACACCTTGTCCTCATCATCCTGATGCCCCATCAAGCAATGCAGAAATCAACCTGGTAAATAACATAAAATGATTTTTCATCCTCTTTCATATATATATATATTGGGAAATTACTAAAATGGTAGCTTCAACACAATACCTTCACCCTCCCATTCCAAAATCATTCCCCTTGGCATCATAGACTCATTGAATTTTACACGCCCCCAACAGTGACAAGTACCAATATATTCCAAAGACCTCACTCATCCTAAAAACCATAGTTTCCTCAATCTGATGGCTATGTTGTCCAATATCGTGATATAAATCACTCTATTCCATGATATTTTTACACTCTTATAAGATCAATGACTATTTCAAATAGCACATTCCCTTTCACATACACACAATCACACACACAGACACACATATGTATATATTTCACAACATAGAAAGTCTAATCATTGATATTTACATTATATATACCAAAATCAATAAAAATTTATCATGTCCTTTGATATTTATCACATGGTATGAGAACTTTTTAAGAAAATAAATGCAATTAGGAATTTGATATACTATAAAATGTTACCGACCATAGCAATACAAAAATAACATGCCTCACTATGACAAGTCCATATCTCATTATTTTCCATACCATGACTAAGATCACATATCAAAACCAATGATATCACATTACAAAATCTCCATTGAGGTGGAAATTATATAAATATTTACTAATAGAAACATTACATCATTCCCACCAAACGTAACTACATATACCCCTCATACATGGGGATGTAGGCACCAAAGCATGAGGTCAAAATATAGTTCCAACCACAACCAGATATCGAGTCACCATTACCCCAATACTAAACCATTAGAAAAATAAAATACAGTCTTGATATCATTAGTAACTTCACATATTCCATTACTATTTCATAGTACAGAACACCTCTAATACCACGTGTTGTATCTCTGACCAATTAGCCACATAAATAGTTCTCTTGCATCAGTTTCCACTTGCCATAGGCTCTTCTCCCCATACCCTAAAGGATTCTAATTAGCAATGTGAATGTAATTGAACATGTTGGAAATACTATACCCTCTAGGGTAAATAGAAATACTATCATGGTTATATAATATAACACGTTAAAAAAATAATAACTTGACATGCTTGAACTAGAACTGAAATTTTCAAGAATAATTAATATCAGTCAAAAATTAGAAGTAATAAATTACCAGATAAACATTACAACATACCAAATGTATCCATTACCAAGGAAAAAAATAAAATTATTCATTTCCTAATAGATCATACATGTCAATATAAAAAATAGGGTCGTTAATGGATAACTATTACAATCCATACTAATATATATATTCCATTTTGATATAGAAAATAAATTGAACCAAAATCTTCAACTTGTCATGAACTCAATGTCTCAAGCCAATCTCCATTCAAGTAGCTAATGAGATCCCACTCTTCGTGATGTTCCATTTCATGAATTTTAATTCGTAATGTTTACATGTGTCTCGAAGGACATGCGTAGGGTGTAAGATGATTCTATATAGGGTGATGCACAATCATGCATAAAAATAATATTTGTGTAAGAAGATATGAATTACAATTAAAATTAAAATACATTAATGAATTTAAAATGTAATAATTGATCTTTTCTATAGCTCAACAGCCACCACAATGTGTCACCTATTTCGCCAAATGCCGGAATCATAGAAGTAGAGAGTGCCCTTTGATCACGGCCCAAGGTACCCTAGATAAATAGAATAGATAAACCCACAGGTTCCACATAAATCAAATTAATCAGAACCACATGCCTCATGGGACCATGTGTCTCAATAAGTACCTATGTCTTAATGGAATGCCAATGTAATATAAACCTAGTCATACAGATCACTAGTCGAATGATCATTTTAGCCGAAGGCCCAAAATTAGAGGAACAAAGATTTCTGTCCACTAATAAATTCCATTGTTTTCTCATACCACATCATCTAGAGCTGAAATTGTATCTTTCCTAAGATAAATATTTATGCCCCTGACCTCAATTAGTGAGAGCCTCTTCCCCCAACATAATAACATCATCGCAATCAACCGAAGGTTTGATATCATCCACGACAAGCACCCAAAACCATACTAAAATAAACCACAACTTATAGGGTCCTTTACCAAAATTAGTGGTCAAATAACCTCATCATAGAGTCAAAATATTTGAACATGACTCAATTAGGCACTTTGGACATCACCGTTTAGTGGTAACCACCAAATATAGAGCCTAACCCACATTATCTAACACCTCTTTCACCTGCGACTATGTCACTCAAATTCAATGGAAGGTCCATAAATTATCACTGTAGATGACCAACCTGATGGCCTCAACACCTCAGTGAACATCTGTGATGCCCAATAATGTGGTTAATAACACTTAAGAAAATTAGGGGAAACCCCAACTAGTGATCTAAATCACTCAATCGTAGTTGCCATGCCATCCCACAATTAGTTGAAGACCGTCATGACCCCACGAGTAGCATTACATGAATCTCAAAAATTCACATACATAATGAAATAAATAAATTCAATTTAAAACAAATGAATTTTAAATTTCCCAAAAAATAAGAAATTTAGTTGAGATAATTGAACTGCGTAATTAAAATTAACATATTAAATAAATATAAAGGTATTGAGTACATCATCATTGAAAACAAAACCAATAACAAAAAATAGGGCAATTACTTTAATAAAATTGAATTAGAAAACTTGAATTTAATGAAATAAGTAATTTGAGTGCAAAATATTACACTACGTACCACCCAAAATGGTCTATGGCCTCTAACAGGACCTAAAAATTTTGAAAAATGTTAGGGAATTCCAAATGGAATTTTATATGGTTATATGATCAGTTTAATTTGGAATATCAATGTCTCGCTGAAATCCCAACGATCAGATAAAATTATGAACCTACAAATCTTCCGCAAAAACACAATGTGATTTATACATCACCTACCATGGACTTATAGATATAGGAACATCCAATATAGATATATATTTACAAGAATTTTTTCATAGATTTTTGTTTTTATCATATTTTATGAAAATGTATTGGATGGAAATAGTTGTGTTTCAGGTGAAAGTTAAAAAATAAGTGGCTCGGAAGAATTAATGATTAATGATATTCTATCAACACAATAATCTAATAGATGAATGGAGGTCGGATGAAGGTGATCACTCAATGTGAAGAGGAGAATGGTTTGAGAGAGTTCAGCCTACTATACACGGCCAAAGGTGGAGAGAAGAGGGGAAAACATGTTTCAGGTTGGGGTAGAAATTTCATACAATTTTTAATTTAAAAGGTTTGGAATTTTACTCGTAGAGTTTTCCAAACCATGCATAAACCATGTGTATCTACAATATTAGCTACGTACTAAATGGCACTAAGCGCGTGTCTTTCCGCATGGATTTCCCTAAACATACACAATACTTGTGGAAGACTTCAAACTCTTAGTAGACAAGGTTTTACAACAATTATCCCCACTTACATAGTTTTCCCCAATTGTACAATTGTTAAAAATGAGACTCATGGTAACCACGAAGGGGTTACATAATTTACACTAAACTATTATCCCTAGCCCACAACTCCAAAATAGTCCATTTATCTCCAATGCTTCTAAAACCTTTTCAAATCACTCAAGGATTTGGCTAGTGGTTGAATCTCATGAAAAAATGATATGATGATGATGAAATTATCTAAATTGAGTTTAAAATGCCATATTGTAAAATTGAATAGCCTATATTTGAAAACATCAAATCATGGGTAAAATTTGTGCTAATCCAAACCCATGGGGATACACATCTATCCATACACACATTAAACTAATGTTTCCTACATATATCATCACATAAAAATTTGGATTTCAATCCCTATTTACAATTCATGATCATTTTATTAGTTTAATTTTATTTTGTGGAAATATTTTTTCAAAATATATTATTGACAAAATTTATTTAAAAATGTCAAATATCTAATTTATTTAGTATTTATCATGTTTTCCCCAAAATCATTGACAACAATTTATATGATTTTATAAAATTTCAATATGATGGTCATTATTTTCCCTTTATTATAATTATTTATTTTTAATAGACATATTCTATAATAATAATCATTTAAAAAATATATTAATAATGGGTTTGGAGTTCAAGAATAGATGGAATGTATATGAATGACTAAATTGTTTTCTTCCTATTTTTTCAATGTTAATTGTTTCATAAAAGAAAAATATAAACTTTCTGTAAATATAAATTTTATTATTATCTTACTATAGTATAATCATATTTCTATTTGAATAAGGATTTTTACGACATATATAATGAGTTCATTGAATATAAAATTTTTGGAGTGTGAGAAATTATTATGTATAAAAAATGACAATGATACACCCCAAAATACCAGTCCTCTGAATCTTATAAAAAATTTATTTAATGAAATATTTAGGTTCAGTAATATTCATTTGGAAGATAATACTGGCACATATTATGATGATATAGATAATAAAAAAAATTACAAAATTATGTGTTAAATATCTTCACCATTAGGTTTTATTCATGTATTTAAATATAAGATTTTATATTGATAAAATACAACAAAAAATTAATTTATCAATATTATTTATTATATTTTTTTCTTATGTGGAATGGATTATATTAAATATAATTATATTGGTTTTGATAAATATATTATTTTTATAATTTTAAAAATCCAAGATTAATATTAATAATCAATAGAATATTATTTTTTTGTACAAGGATGCATGGATGTCGGAGTAACTATATTTAATATTATGGGTTAATGATGGTGGTGAAATATTTTATAGATATTGAATGCATTATTCAATTGAAAAATGTTATTAAATTATTTATTTTTCAATCAAAAAATGTTATTATATTCAACATAAAAAATGGTGAAATGATTATATATTTCTAGTAAAAAATTTGTGAATATATGTTTTCAAGGGAGTATTTAATGCAATGAAAAGTTATTATGGAATCCTAAAGATATAAACTATAAATTGTTTTGATGAAAAACATTATAAATTATATTTATATCTTAGAAGTGTAACATTCTGTATTGTCAATAAATCCATTAATTTAGTGGGTTATGTGATACAAACCTATAGGCATATAAATTTTAAAATTAATATCTTGTGATTTATTTTGTGGTTACATGTTTTAGGAAATTATTTTTGTATTATTAATAAAATATTACCACAAAATAAAGCCTATATAATAATATAAATCTCAAATTAAAATAAATAATATTTGAGATGAAATGTTTTTTAGATATTTTTGACATTTTTTTCCAACATTTTAATTTTTTTTTGAATTCTAAAAATATCAATGCTTGGAAATATTTACTCTCAAATGTCCTAAAAAAATATTTGGATATAAATTTAAATTAAATATACCCTTATAAAATGTATACCAAGTTTCACTATGTTTTCCTAAAAGTAAGAACTAATATTATCTTGTCATTTTAAATATCATTTTTATATTAGTAAATTTTTATTTATATAATTAAATTTAACTAAAAATAAGGAAATTTAAAAACCTATTAAGGGTAAGCTTACCTATATATTTTGAAATGCATAAAACCCCTTGTTTATCATTTATTAATGTAGATCCAGAATATTGTAATGGAAAGTGATCTCGATTAATTTTTAATTTTTCTATGTCCACAATATTGAACATAGTATTTATTTTTTCATATAACATGATAATAAGAATACATGTTTTCTCACAATAATGATGTTATTCATATTGATATATATATATATATATAACAATATCAGTTATAGATTTTTTTATAATTCGTAGGTTAAAAATTTCACAGAAGTGTTTAAAATATAGAAAAATATGGGTTTTATGATTGGATTTAAAACTTAATGAAATGAAAAAACACTATTTTCCATTATAATATTAAATGAAATTAATTGATTTTAATTTTTCAGACACTTTAATTTTTCTTTATTATTATTTGAAAAATATTTCTAGAATTGGTAATTATAAATAGCATTAAATATTAGGCATCAAAATTAATGGTTTTCATGTTTTTTAAGGTTTTTACTTCCAATTAGTGTACATAATATATATCTAAATACTAGTTTTGAGGTATTTATTGATTTTATTGAATATTGTAAAAAATATATTATAATGTAGCATACAAATTCCATCTCAAACATGTTTATCATTGATATTTTATCCCCCATTTTAGTTTATGTATATATATTATATCCTATTTTCTATAATTATACAATTATATATATATTTAGACTATATAATAAGATTTGGTGGGATAGTGTAATGTTGATTGATTTATTATATAGAAATTAAATACACAATTTTTATAAATACTAAGTCAATACCCACACCCACTGCGACACCTCTTGATATGAAATAAAGAAATTTTCTAAAATGGGGGATACATATAATAAGAAATGTATTAGGGACATTCCTTTAGGGTATAAAAAAATTATGGGATGCATTATCCCCCAGGATAATGTGATATTGGAACAAAACCAACTTCAAATATATAAAATGATCAATAATATAATATGATTTAATTCATGAAATATTATATTGAAACAAAAATATCAAAACAAAATACCACAATGAATCTCATATGGTTGTCACATTACAAACACCAACCACACACAAGACATATTAATGTTCATCAATTTCACCAAAACTATCATGCAAGGATACTATATATATATATATATTGTTAATCACATTATGAAACATAGTATGACCCTCCAAAAAACACCTTTGCGATATTTTAATAAATAATACAATTACCTAAATAAATAGAGAGTGAGATAAAATAGTTTATGATAAAAAGTACCCTAATCCCAATCCACAAAAATACTTACTCAATAAAAACACAGACAAGCATAATATCATAATATTAATAAAAATATATGTGAAGGGATACACACATACTTCCCCAATGTACTAGAATATGTCACATCCCATTGGACTATGTCCTATATATATAATCCAATAAATTTTTACAAAAATATATATAATTTATCCATATGACCATTTCTATAACTGAATTACTATAAAACCAAATATCCATATGACTAGATCTGTTAAATTGTTATGCCACATTTCTAAAACACCACAACCTCATTCACTCCTATATAAATATAGAAACCACCATCTATGTAACAACCTGATATTTCTGAGATAGATTCGTTAAATTTCAATGACATCTTTTTTATGCTACCCCAATATTATATTTCACTATATGCAACACCGTACTATCTTACAGTATACACAACAATATTTTAGGCTTTTCTTACTATAAATTTCATGTTCTTTTTATATAATTAATTTCACACACCCTTGATTATAGAATTTTTTCAATGTATAATATAAATATATTTGGATAATGTTATAAAAAAATCTAGAGGAATCATTACTAAATTTAACACGGATTTGACTTTCATTACACGCAAATGAGACCTTCCTCGATAGCTTATATTGTATGCAATACAGAGTTTCAATAAACAACGATATATAATTATAATATTATTTAATGGGATATAAACTAGACGTTATGAATAGTATTAACACAATATTAAATTATATAACATTAAAATTTATCTTATAAATTTTCTGGAATATGATAGAAGAACAAAATCAATTTTTCAGATAAAAGATGTATTTTTCAAAAAAACGTAGTTTTAAAGCCTTTCTATGTGGAACCATTTTTAAATTTAGTGTTTGATATCTTTATAAGATATATATCAAAAAATAATCATTATATCTAGAATCAAGACCTAAAAATTTAATTGTGATGAATTGTTTATATTTTTATGATAACTTTTTTGTTTTAATGAATTGTAAAAATGCGGTAATTTTAATTGAATTTTTTTTCATTGAGAGAATTTATATATTTAATAATAATATTTATTGATTTTGATGTATAAATCGAATATATTTTTATCATTTCATGCCATTTTAGTCATTGGATGTAATTTTCCATTGAAATTGGACATAAGCACATGTTAATCTTTTGATAATTATTATTTTTCAAAAACCAAAATTCTTGTTATGACAACAGAAAATAATTTTGAATTAATCACTACAACTTTTTTATTTTTAATATGTAAAAATATATTTTTTATTTGGTATAATATGTGCCGAATTCTGTAAATAGTTACCAATTATTTTTGAACATTGTGAATAGTAATTTGAGTAATAATTTTATTTACCATTGGTAAATAGATAATCTTGTAAATAACAGTAACAAATTAATAATTTAATAGTATAAATCAACACCAAAAAGTGTATTAATTCTATTGGATGAGATATTTATGACCATGGCCATCCTTAGGAACATTTTTGTACCCATAGATTTAATTTTATGTGAAATTAACAGTTTATAAGAATTAATTTAATGTAAAAATAATTATTAAATAAACATATATATTTTTATAAATAGACTATAATATTTGTTTATATTACTTATATATATTTGTATATAAATATTAATTAGAAATAAAAAATTATTTCATATATCATGTTAATTTATTTATTATTTTTACACATTATCTAAATATATTTATTTATGACATAATTATTATGTAGTTCTTAACACATTAATGAATGAGTAAAATAAATGAATTTATAAATATTAAAATAAATATTAGTTGAATAGTTTTATGTCATACCATATATTTATAGATTAAATTGACATATTATAGATTTTTTAATTCCTTTGGTTTGTTTCAATCTCATTTCTACTAGTTTTTTTTAAATGTCCAATTTGAATAGTGTCCAAAATTGATAAAATTCACAACATAAAACATAAAATATTTTATTAAATGATATTAATTTCCAAAAAATATAATATTCATAAAAATTGTCAATATATGTCCAAATATGTCAAAAATAACTTTTTGTGGGTCAGTTATCATGATATGTTTATTACAATAACCCTTAATGTGTAAATAACATGATATCTCGGTAAGATTAAAATGGGTAAAAAATAGTTTACCCAAAAAGGCAAGGATAAAAAACAATCAAAACATGTCAAAAATTTATTGTATGAGATTATTCGGACCAAAATCATATTATCATAGAATTTAATAAATTTTTGACCATTTTTTATCTAAGTGGAAATTATAATAAATATATATTTTTAGTGTTTCTAAAAGTTACCCACTCATCTCATTTAAAAGGGCACATCCTCCCTCTCATATTCACTCCATTTGGAGCCTTTAAACGCGGAAAACCCCTGAGAATTTATCTTCTAAAATTCCCTAGTTAAATTATAGATGTTATTTTCTTCTCAAAATTCATACTCTTTTTCCCTGAGATAAAATTTAACAGAGGCACGTTGACAAATATGTAATCTCTTCTACCTATTCTTTCAAATTTCTTGTATCATCTACTTCATATCTATTAGTTTTATAAATATAATGTAATAAGAATAAAATCTATAATATAATTATCTGTTATTATAAATATGAAACAAACATATTTCACCTTTTATCCTTCCTATGATAAAATAAATCACCGTGCATGCGTACATATAACAGACAGCCTCCACGTTGTTGTGTAATCTTTTTCTCACCACCACCATACATGGAAGGGTATAATGGTGGAAATAATAACTATATATGATAATTATAACATTCTACTAATAATGAGATTATATAAATCATATACTATAAAACCATTCAATAATTATCGAAATGATATTATCAGTCATTCATATGTACGACTTACCATCTCCATAGTGTGATGTGATTCATCTTACATAATCTTCATCAAACCAAAATTATATAAATTAATTGAATGAATAAATTATATATTTATAATAATAATAAATTTTGGTAAATTCTATAACTATAACAAAAAAATAGGAATAAGAACTTATCTAACAAAATATACCTAAGATCATAAAGTAGTTAATACCGGAATAATGAGTAACCACAAAATGTTACTAACAAACGAATAAAAATATGATCATATATTTCATCATAAAAATGATTATCATTATAGAATGAAACAATAACATTATTTAAATCATTATAATCGAGGTTTGGATATATATATATATATATATATTATTGGACCTTCGGTAAGGGATAAGTTTTAGAATCACATTTATTTTCATGATTTTTGATTCATTAGTATTTACAGGGGATATATTTACCATCCATGTCCATGTTTTCTAAAATATATTTCATAAATTGATTAATATTATACTATGTATATTTAATGTAATATTTATCCATTTTTGAAATTTACTTCGTGATATGGAAGGAATCTTTTTTTTCCAGAAAAGTCATTTTTGGACTTTTCCAGCAAAAGTACCAAGAGAATGTTTTTTAACATATATGACATGAAAAAGTTTTTACATCTTCATAACACCTTATTCCTTGAAGCTTTCTATAAAATTTTACAAGTTTATTTTCAACTCAATTCTTTCCTTTTAAAATTTCAAGACATTTTTAGAAAAGAAAACGATTTTTAAAAGGAAATGCTATTTTCTTGAATATTTAATTACATTTCTTTTAAAAAAATTCTTTTACATCTCTTATTACATAGGTTTATGTTTGTATCCCTACTATTAATATTATTTTATTTTTTAAATGATGCAATTATATTTATTAAATCCATTTATGGATTAGGTGATGATGTATGGATGTGTTACAAACCCATTTTATATCATGAGTTATGCTATAGAGAATGTTTTTATATTTTGTGGCACACGAATGAATCATTTAATTATAAGATTTGTGGGACCTATATCACCCTCTAATTCGTTGGGTAATGATTTTTATCTCATTATATTTCCCTCACTAGAATGACATGTAAATATGGTTCAGTAATACATGGCTAGAATGGAAAGTAATCCCGATACAGTAATGGTCATTATCCACTATGATAGTCTGGGCAACAATGCAATTGATACTATATAAATTATATTATATGATTATTAGATTTCCATAATTACATGTTTTATTCCAATTATATTTTATCATGGTTATTGTTTCTTTAAGATCTATTCCTAATGTACTGTCATGCTTTATGTCATGAATCATGAATTTGATTTTTAAGAATTATGTTCATGTTTTTACATTCAAATTTTTGTTGTTTGTTCTATATTATCCACATTTCCTCTTATGAGCATTTGAGTTCACCGTTTTTATGTTTTCTTTTCTCCTTGATATAAATAAAGGTTTCATGTACTAAATAAAAGGGGAAGATCTTTTTGGGAGATGTTTAAGATCATTCACATAGTTTGAAGAATATATTATATGTTTCCAAATACAATAAACTATAATTGTCATTAGGTGTCTTCTTGTGTCATGTATTTAAGTATTCCACAAAAGAATTGTAATGTCCATTTTTGTCATGATTGGGCATTTATAGTTAGTATAAGTGAAAAGGTTTAGATTACATTTGAAAACTAGGAAGAGATAAAAATTTTGAGATACCTAGAGTGTAACAGCCCAAGATTTTATGAAAAATATTCTTTTTAATTTTATTAATGTCTTGTGTTGTACGCTACACCAAAAGGAACTTGCACAACACGCATCCTTGACTTGCCTTGCATTACACGCAATCGCAACCTTCCTCGATAGTGTGTGTAGTACGCAATAACGAGTTTCACTAAACAGCGATATGCTATTAAAACTAGCCGTTATGAATAGTAATAACCACTTTTTGAAATTTTGTAAATTTTATTTTTCAAAATGGATTTCATTTTTGGATTCGGAGTATCGAATTTAGCCTAAGGTGAAATTTTGGTACATTTCGGATAACTTTCATATTCTGATGAATAGTGAAAATTACTAAATTATAATTAAAAACAACTTTTTTAATCGAAATAATTAATAGTGATAAATTATTAATTTGACTGGTTTTAAAGTATATTTAGAATATATTTTTACACTTTAATACAATGTTGGTCATTGGACGTAATTTCACATTTAAACCTGACATAAACAAGTGTCAATCTTTTGATAGATATTGTTTCGTAAAAACACGCTATTTGTTTTAATAGCGGGATTTAATTATAAAATTAATTAATTCAACTTCTATGTTATGAATTTGGTAAAATAGACTTCATTTTTGAATTCGTAATATGAAATATAGCTTAGGATGAAATTTTGGCATTTTTCTGAAAACTTTCAATTTTTGATGAATAGTGAAACCACTAAGTGATAGGTTAAAAACTGAATTTTGCATAAAACTTAATTTTACCACTTCTGTGAATGGAATTTCGAAAATCCGAGAGACACGGTTAATATCAAGGACTAAAATGTGGTTCAATGAGGTGAAAATAATTTTTGGTGAATAGTAACTTTTTACTTTTTTTTACCGCGGTTAATAGTAAATAGGGTAACTAAGGGTAAATATGATATTACTATTACCCTAACACATGTCCTAATTCTATTGGACAAGTTTAATTCGACCAAAAACAAACTTAGGAATAAAATATGACCATTTAGGCCCACTTGGATTAGATTAGGACATTTATTATGAATTTATTTAAAGAAGGGTTAAAATAGTTAAAATCAAAGTTTAATAAGTAAACCATTTTTAATATGGGGTTATACATAAGATAAATTAGATTGTAAATATTCATTAGAAAGCTAAAAAGATTTCCTACATGATGGTATTTTATTTGTAATTTTTAGACATCATATAATTTAATTTATTTATGACACAACGATGATGCAGTAATTATCTTATTAATGAAATATTGACATAATTGATGTTATAAACACAAAACTAAATGTAATTTGAGATTTTTTATGAATTACACTAATTTTCTAGGTTACTATGATATATTAATGTTGATTTAATCAACTTGGTTCGAACATATAATTCTGTTATGACTTTCACAAAAATCATATATCAAATAGTGTCAAAATTGACACAAAATAGTTTTTAAATCAAATATTATATTATTAATTGTTATTTTATTCCTAAAAATCTAAGGTTCGGCCAAATGACTTAGATAAGGATATATATATTAATAATAAACAATTTGTGGTTCTTTTGGCATGTTATAGTAAGTTTATTAACCATATAGTGAAAGAAAACAAAAAGACACGGTAAAAGATAAATTATTTAACTTAGAGTTAAATATAATTGATAAGGTTTAAAATAATATCCAAACATGTCTAAATTTGATTGGTTGATGAGATTACAACCCTATCGCATCTAATCTTAGAATATGAGTCATTTTTGGAGGTTTTTAATTGGGGTTAGATTTATTATAAATTAATATTTTTAAGAATTCCTAAGGTGCCCCTCTCCTCCCTTATAAAAGGGCACCTCCTCCCCCTCCTCCTCACACCAATTTTGAGCACTCAAGCTCGGCCAACCCCTGCCATTTTCTCCTCTCCACTTTCCTAGAATAATCCTAGAGGTTCTGGTCTTCTCCAAAGACCAATCTTAGTTCCTTAAGTGGAGGATTCAAAGAGGCGTTCCAAAGAAGAGGTAATATCCATTACCGATCTTTTCAATTTCTTTCTTCTTCAACTTCTTCTTCTTTAGTTGTTTCATGATAAAGTAATAACATCAGTATTACTTACATACTGATATGTTATTATAAATATGAAACAACCCTAATTCACCTTCTATCCATCCTACGGAAAAATGAAATCACCGCGCGTGCGTACGTACGGAATACCGTCTCCACGCCGTGGTGTAATCTATTTTCCACCATCACCTTACAAGGATGGGTATAATGGTGTAATGAGTAACTACATATGATTATTATGAAGTAATATTGATACTGAAATAATATATATATACTCCAATACAATTCCACGATCATAGGAACGATATCATCACTCGTGTGTACGTACGGAATACCGTCTCCACGATGTGATGCGACTCGTTCTACATGATCTTCATTTCATAATGATTATATAAATGAATTGAATGAATGAATATGGTATATACTACACTAATACCATTCTGGAAATGAATTATCTATAACCTAAAGATAAGAATAAGAATTTATTCGACAAAACACGCATAAGAACAAAAAGTTATAAAGACCCGAGTAACAAGTAACAATGAAATATTACTAACAAGAAGCTAATAATATGACCATATATGATATCATATCAATATGTATGATTCTGGAATAAGTCAATAACATTATTTAAACCATTATACAGGAGCTTCGGACACGTACAAAGCTAATCGGACCTAAGGTAAGGGAAATATCACAATCTCATTTTTATCCGAGATTGTTTATTCGTAAGTATTTACTAGGGTGTATTTTATCATCCACATCCATGTTTCATAAATATGTAATATTATTTCCATCCACCTACAATTGTTTAAATCTATTTTTACCCTTCGGTGAGTTTTTAGTAATATGTATGAAAGGAATCTTTTGTCGTTTTTCGTACGAGGTACTTTTTGACTTTTCCGACAAAAGTACGAAAAATGTTTTTTTTAACTTATACGGCACGAACGGATTTCTACTGTTTTATAAAGCCTTATTTTCATGAAGCTTCCTCTAAAAGATTTCATGACTATTTTCAATAAAATCTCTTTCTTTTAAAATTGCATGATGTTTTGTGAAAAGAAATTGATTTTGAAGAAGAAAGGATATTTTCCTCAAGAATTCAATTCAAGTGTCTTATCAAAATTATTTTCCATCTAAGATAATAAAGGGTTCTGTTTCTATCCATATTTTTACATTGATTTGAATATGTTGTGATGTAATTATGTTTATGAATTCCTTTATCTTATATGAATTGATTTATGATGTCATGATGTTTCAAGAATCCCATTTTTGTTACCTGTGTTATGCGATGATGTATGTTTTATGATTATGTGGCACACATAAGAAAGGATTAATTATAATATGGGTGGGACCTATATCTCCCTCCAATGCATTGGGTAAAGATTTTATATCTCATGAGATAGACATGGCTGAAACGGAAGGTTATTTCGGTTCAGTGATACAGGACTGAAACGAGGATTACTCGATTCAGAAAGGGACATTGTCCACTAAGATAGTCTTGGCAATGAGTCATGACTAACAAGAAATGATTTTCCATGATTATGTGTGCATGCCACAAAGTTTCAAGTTTCATGTTATGATTATGGGGATCTCATTTTCACTTCTATGATTTGTTCCATGTTAAGATATTATGATCTCTTTTGCAGGTTGTGATTTTCAAAAAGATATGATATGATTTTTATTTCTTTTGTATACCCTTACTGAGCATTTGAGCTCACCCTTTTATGTTTTCTTTTCCCCAGGATATAAAGAAAGGTTTTAGGTAAAAAAAAATGGAAGATCTTTACGGGAGATATTGAAGATCTTTCACCAGGATTAGAAGATTATGTTCCGAGTTTCCAAAGACACTAAACTATTACGATCCTTTAGTGTGTGTTTTTGTTATGTACTAAGTATTCTGCAAATGTAATGTAATGTCCATGTACGTCAGGATACGGGTCTCTACATTTGGTATCAGAGGAAAGGTTTAGTCAACCTTTGGAAACTAGGATGCGAAAACGTTAGTGAGATCCCTAGAGATATTTCTAAGGTATGTCTAGGGATGTCCCTAGGGATAAGTATACGTATAGGTTATAGTAATATAATTACGCTAACGATCATAGAATTAAACCTAAGATGTTGGATATTGAAGGTACTCCCCCTTTATTATGTTGTTTTCCCTAGCATGATTTTTGCCTCTCACACTATTCTTTTTGGGTTTTAGACGATGGCTGGAACCCGAAGGAACCGTGTTGATAAATGCAATGGACAATGCAATGATTGCCCTCCTGAACAAACAAATGTTATGGGAGATGGAGTGCAAAATCTTATTGCTATACTTACACAAGCAATGAATCATTCTGGACTTCCAAATGAGCAGAGAAGGGAACAATATTCTATTGAGTCCTTCATGAGGCAACGTCCACCTTCTTTCAGTGGGACTTTCGATCCACTTGTTGCTGAACAATGGATCAGTACCACTGAAAAGATATTTTCAGTTATTCAATGTTCTGAACATGATAAAGTCATCTTAGCAGTATATCGTTTGGAAGGTGAAGCTGATCAATGGTGGAATCTTATCAAGAATATGAGGCCAAGGGATGAAATTGAGTCCATGGAATGGGACGAGTTCAAGAACTTGTTTTTCAGTAAGTACTTCCCTCGTATTCTTCGAACAAAGATGGAAAAGGAGTTTATTGAGCTGAAGCAGAAGGATGATGAATCTGTTGGTATATATGAAGCGAATTTTACAAGACTTGCAAGGTATGCATCTGGCATTATCATCCAACCTGAAAGTAAAGTTGATCGATTTTTCAGTGGCTTAAAACCAAGTCTTCGAAGGGCATTAGCTATAAGAGACTTCAGTAGCTATGAAGAAATTGTGCGTTGTGCTATCAAGGTAGAAATGGAAGTTGGTGTTACATATCCATCTAATGGTTTTGACAAGAAATGAAAGATGGAGTTCAAGGAGAAATCTCATAATAATGGTGAAAAGAAGATGAATGTTTCCTTATGCACAAAGTGTGGAAAGAAGCATGGTGGAGATTGTCTTAAAGGAACTAGAAAATGTTTTAAGTGTGGAAAAGAAGGTCATCGAGCAGCTGAGTGTCGAAGTAATGGAAAAAAGGTTTCTAATGATGTGAATAAAGCAAACACTGCAGAGAACGCACCGCCAACACTTCAATGCTTCAAGTGCAAGGAAATGGGGCATTATGCTAATAATTTCCCTAATCCAAGGGTTAGTGATGATCAACATGAGCAACCACTGAAGGAAAAGGACAAAGGGAAATCACATGCGATCACTATTGGCAATGTTGAATATGATAACGATGTGGTGGAATGATTAAGTGTTTATGTAATGGGATTCCAAAATAATGTTGTATCATAGAGTATTGGAATATTTATGTATTGGTTTAATGTGGTATTCAAAGTGATTGAGATATTTTTGGAAATAAGATGATATGCGCATAATGAAGGGAAAATAAGAAAATGAAATGTTTAACAATATTCATGAGCTCATGATTGATATAAGGACTAAGTGATATCATGGATTGAGTATATAGAATTTTGAGGATTTTGGTATGTGGAAAGTGTTAACTTTTAACTGCATTCATGTTTTCACTAAGGTATTCAAGAGAATACATGATTAAGGACTTTGAATGTTTAGAATGTGACCAACAAAACATATCTTATGATATGTGGGGATCAACGACAGTATTAAATCTCTGGTAATCGTTGTCACTATATTATGAGAGTGGATTGCAGTATTATGGATAAGCCTAAAGATTGAAATGGATTATGTTGGACATAAGTGAGTATTGTTTAAGGATCGAATTTTTCTCGATATTATTGATGGGATGTTATAGTAATATAGTTTTAGAAAAAGGACAACCTGCAGGACGGGCGACAACCCATCGCTTCGGACAAGGCTGTAGGAATCGAACCCACAACCGAAGTGAGACTGGCCTTTATCGCCTACCACTGACCTACAGGAAGTCCCTATTTAGTAGAAACTCGTTTTATTATATTAAGCAGTATGATATATGAAGTATAAGTCCATTTTAGGAACCATATATGATTAATCTCACTATAGATCGATTTATGCATATAATTTTTGCTAACCTTTTGTTTGAGACAGATGGAATGACCCTTCATTCTATCACATTATCTGCTAACACTTCACGAATAACAAATTCAACTTCATTTATTTAAGAGATGAAGTGGAAATTGTTCAAGGCACGAACAACAGTGAGATTGTACCAAAATAAAGTAAGTATTTATTCTAATTCAAATTTTCAACTTTAGGGAAATGATCTTGAAAACCAAAAATTTTGTCCTAGTGATCTTATACCTGAGGAATCAGATGGTACCTTATATCATCACAAATTTATGGATTTGTGATTTTTGGCTTTTCCATAGCCATGTTCTCTACCACTCTCCATCAGAACATGATGGTTAGATTTTTCTTCCATATCCATATTTTTACCTATGTGGAAACCCAACAATTAGTTTATTTGGGTAATCGTTACATTTCATACTTTAGTTTTTAAAGCCAAGTTTTGGTATTCCTTTTTACGATGTGGGAAACTTTCGAATAGAAAACCATTTATAACCCCGACGAATTTCGAGGGCGAAATTCATTTTAAGGGGGGTAGAATGTAACAGCCCAAGATTTTATGAAAAATATTCTTTTTAATTTTATTAATGTCTTGTGTTGTACGCTACACCAAAAGGAGCTTGCACAACACGCATCCTTGACTTGCCTTGCATTACACGCAATCACAACCTTCCTCGATAGTGTGTGTAGTACGCAATAACGAGTTTCACTAAACAGCGATATGCTATTAAAACTAGCCGTTATGAATAGTAATAACCACTTTTTGAAATTTTGTAAATTTTATTTTTCAAAATGGATTTCATTTTTGGATTCGGAGTATCGAATTTAGCCTAAGGTGAAATTTTGGTACATTTCGGATAACTTTCATATTCTGATGAATAGTGAAAATTACTAAATTATAATTAAAAACAAATTTTTTAATCGAAATAATTAATAGTGATAAATTATTAATTTGAGTGGTTTTAAAGTATATTTAGAATATATTTTTACACTTTAATACAATGTTGGTCATTGGACGTAATTTCACATTTAAACCTGACATAAACAAGTGTCAATCTTTTGATAGATATTGTTTCGTAAAAACACGCTATTTGTTTTAATAGCGGGATTTAATTATAAAATTAATTAATTGAACTTCTATGTTATGAATTTGGTAAAATAGACTTCATTTTTGAATTCGGAATATGAAATATAGCTTAGGATGAAATTTTGGCATTTTTCTGAAAACTTTCAATTTTTGATGAATAGTGAAACCACTAAGTGATAGGTTAAAAACTGAATTTTGCATAAAACTTAATTTTACCACTTCTGTGAATGGAATTTCGAAAATCCGAGAGACACGGTTAATATCAAGGACTAAAATGTGGTTCAATGAGGTGAAAATAATTTTTGGTGAATAGTAACTTTTTACTTTTTTTTATCGCGGTTAATAGTAAATAGGGTAACTAAGGGTAAATATGATATTACTATTACCCTAACACATGTCCTAATTCTATTGGACAAGTGTAATTCGACCAAAACAAACTTAGGAATAAAATATGACCATTTAGGCCCACTTGGATTAGATTAGGACATTTATTATGAATTTATTTAAAGAAGGGTTAAAATAGTTAAAATCAAAGTTTAATAAGTAAACCATTTTTAATATGGGGTTATACATAAGATAAATTAGATTGTAAATATTCATTAGAAAGCTAAAACGATTTCCTACATGATGGTATTTTATTTTTAATTTTTAGACATCAAATAATTTAATTTATTTATGACACAACGATGATGCAGTAATTATCATATTAATGAAATATTGACATAATTGATGTTATAAACACCAAAATAAATGTAATTTGAGATTTTTTATGAATTACACTAATTTTCTAGGTTACTATGAAATATTAATGTTGATTTAATCAACTTGGTTCGAACATATAATTCTGTTATGACTTTCACAAAAATCATATATCAAATAGTGTCAAAATTGACACAAAATAGTTTTTAAATCAAATATTATATTATTAATTGTTATTTTATTCCTAAAAATCTAAGGTTCGGCCAAATGACTTAGATAAGTATATATATATTAATAATAAACAATTTGTGGTTCTTTTGGCATGTTATAGTAAGTTTATTAACCATATAGTGAAAGAAAACAAAAAGACACGGTAAAAGTTAAATTATTTAACTTAGAGTTAAATATAATTGATAAGGTTTAAAATAATATCCAAACATGTCTAAATTTGATTGGTTGATGAGATTACAACCCTATCTCATCTAATCTTCGAATATGAGTCATTTTTGGAGGTTTTTAAGTGGGGTTAGATTTATTATAAATTAATATTTTTAAGAATTCCTAAGGTGCCCCTCTCCTCCCTTATAAAAGGGCACCTCCTCCCCCTCCTCCTCACACCAATTTTGAGCACTCAAGCTCGGCCAACCCCTGCCATTTTATCCTCTCCACTTTCCTAGAATAATCCTAGAGGTTCTGGTCTTCTCCAAAGACCAATCTTAGTTCCTTAAGTGGAGGATTCAAAGAGGCGTTCCAAAGAAGAGGTAATATCCATTACCGATCTTTTCAATTTCTTTCTTCTTCAACTTCTTCTTCTTTAGTTGTTTCATGATAAAGTAATAACATCAGTATTACTTACATACTGATATGTTATTATAAATATGAAACAACCCTAATTCACCTTCTATCCATCCTACGGAAAAATGAAATCACCGCGCGTGCGTACGTACAGAATACCGTCTCCACGCCGTGGTGTAATCTATTTTCCACCATCACCTTACAAGGATGGGTATAATGGTGTAATGAGTAACTAAATATGATTATTATGAAGTAATATTGATACTGAAATAATATATATATACTCCAATACAATTCCACGATCATAGGAACGATATCATCACTCGTGCGTACGTACGGAATACCGTCTCCACGATGTGATGCGACTCGTTCTACATGATCTTCATTTCATAATGATTATATAAATGAATTGAATGAATGAATATGGTATATACTACACTAATACCATTATGGAAATGAATTATCTATAACCTAAAGATAAGAATAAGAATTTATTCGACAAAACACGCATAAGAACAAAAAGTTATAAAGACCCGAGTAACAAGTAACAATGAAATATTACTAACAAGAAGCTAACAATATGACCATATATGATATCATATCAATATGTATGATTCTGGAATAAGTCAATAACATTATTTAAACCATTATACAGGAGCTTCGGACACGTACAAAGCTAATCGGACCTAAGGTAAGGGAAATATCACAATCTCATTTTTATCCGAGATTGTTTATTCGTAAGTATATACTAGGGTGTATTTTATCATCCACATCCATGTTTCATAAATATGTAATATTATTTCCATCCACCTACAATTGTTTAAATCCATTTTTACCCTTCGGTGAGTTTTTAGTAATATGTATGAAAGGAATCTTTTGTCGTTTTTCGTACGAGGTACTTTTTGACTTTTCCGACAAAAGTACGAAGAATGTTTTTTTAACTTATACGGCACGAACGGATTTCTACTGTTTTATAAAGCCTTATTTTCATGAAGCTTCCTCTAAAAGATTTCATGACTATTTTCAATAAAATCTCTTTCTTTTAAAATTGCATGATGTTTTGTGAAAAGAAATTGATTTTGAAGAAGAAAGGATATTTTCCTCAAGAATTCAATTCAAGTGTCTTATCAAAATTATTTTCCATCTAAGATAATAAAGGGTTCTGTTTCTGTCCATATTTTTACATTGATTTGACTATGTTGTGATGGAATTATGTTTATGAATTCCTTTATCTTATATGAATTGATTTATGATGTCATGATGTTTCAAGAATCCCATTTTTGTTACCTGTGTTATGCGATGATGTATGTTTTATGATTATGTGGCACACATAAGAAAGGATTCATTATAATATGGGTGGGACCTATATCTCCCTCCAATGCATTGGGTAAAGATTTTATATCTCATGAGATAGACATGGCTGAAACGGAAGGTTATTTCGGTTCAGTGATACAGGACTGAAACGAGGATTACCCGATTCAGAAAGGGACTTTGTCCACTAAGATAGTCTTGGCAATGAGTCATGACTAACAAGAAATGATTTTCCATGATTATGTGTGCATGCCACAAAGTTTCAAGTTTCATGTTATGATTATGGGGATCTCATTTTCACTTCTATGATTTGTTCCATGTTAAGATATTATGATCTCTTTTGCAGGTTGTGATTTTCAAAAAGATATGATATGATTTTTATTTCTTTTGTATACCCTTACTGAGCATTTGAGCTCACCCTTTTATGTTTTCTTTTCCCCAGGATATAAAGAAAGGTTTTAGGTAAAAAAAATGGAAGATCTTTACGGGAGATATTGAAGATCTTTCACCAGGATTAGAAGATTATGTTCCGAGTTTCCAAAGACACTAAACTATTACGATCCTTTAGTGTGTGTTTTTGTTATGTACTAAGTATTCTGCAAATGTAATGTAATGTCCATGTACGTCAGGATACGGGTCTCTACATAGAGATATTTCTAAGTATAAGTGTCTGGATGTAATAAGGATAAGTAAAGTGTATGTTACAAGCCTAGGTTTCTTGTTATAATCATAAATAACCTAGGGTTAAACCCAATATATCATAGATCAAAATTTTATAATAAATTTTTCTTAATTATGAGTTTTTAATCATTGATATGTATTCCTCACACTTTTTATTATCAAAGTAAATATACATAACTACATAGAACATAGTTAAACTATGAAGGGTTCATATGTGGAAATTTTTCGAATTATAAAGATTGATTTCCAATGTGGAAATATCATAAATAAAATCATGAAGATCGTACAAGTATTGTTTATACTACTAAGGATAATGGGATTTTAAAAGATATTTGAATGTTATGTGATGTTCTTGCAATATATTTTACATTAAAATTATGAATCCTGAGGTTGAGAAGTCTTAAGACATGATTCATATTTTATGAAATATGAAGATGACGGACCCTCAGTAATGGTTTAATAAATATGGATGAATAAAGTTTATATATTTCTAAATTCAAAGATTATGATATATGAATCATGAAATATACATGTGTTTTCAGTATATGTTTTTCATTAAGGATTGTAATGGATATGTATAATATTTATATGGAGCCAAAAAAAATTTATGGGTAAGGTGATATAATTGGAGAACACACGATTAATGGAAAAATAACCCCTAATATGTACCGTATGTTATGAAAATGTTGTTTGGATAACGATATGTTGGACATGAATAAGAAAATTGGATGATTAATGTTTCTTAGGAGTTAATAATTGAGTTTTTTACCAGAGGACTATGATATCAATGATGATGTATACAACTTTTTGAGAATTAAGGAATATATCGAATAAGTTTTGGAATAAGGAAACATGAATGTTTTTAAATTGATATATAGTAATTAATGTTATCATTGTAACTCAAAAGAATGTATAATTTATTAATTAAAAGTTTTGGAATGTGACAAAAAAGATATATCTTATTAGGGATAAATGATGGTATTCACATGCTTCTAATATGACCTTTATTGTATTTTGTTGTACTGTGAGATTGGATATAAGTATTTTGGATAAGCCTATTGATTAGAATATATTATGTTATATATCAAATATAATTTTTAAATTATAATACTATTTTTATATTATTTTTAGAATGTTATAATAGCATAGTTTTTGAAAAAATACAACATGCAGGATGGGTGAAAAAACGTCACGTCAGACAAGGTAGTGGGAATTGAACCCACAACCGATGTGGGACTTGTTGTTATTACCTACCACTAGCCTCCGGGAAGTCCCTAGTTAGTATAAAGTAGTTTTATTTTAATTAATTAGTATTATTAATGAAGTGTATGTCCATTTTTAGAACCATATATGATTAATCTCACCATATATGGACATATGTATATTTGATAACATATTCTAACCATCTTTTAGATAGATGGAATGCCCTATAATTATATTTCATCATCTACTAGAACTTCAAGAATGAAAAAATCAACTGCTTTTCATTAAATAAGAGATGAAGTCAAAAAATTTCATGGAATGACTAACAGTTAAATTGTACTGAAACCATAAAAGTATTTCTCATCATTCAAAAATTCATTAACTTTAGGAAAAATACCATGAAACAAGATATGATATCCTAGAACCTTCAAATTTGATGAATCTTATTGTCCCTTATATCATCCCAGATGTATGGATTTCATGTAGCTAACTTTATCAAAACCTTATTCTTTATGACTATGCATATGAACTTCGTGGTTAGATTTGTCATTAATATCCATGTTTTCACTTACCTACAATGTCCTCTTACGTGGAAACCCAGTGATGAGTTACATTGGGTTACTCTTATGTATCTAGCATTACATTTTGAAATGAAATTTTATTATTCCATTTTATGTTGTGTGTTTCCATGAATGATACTTTCAAG
Source organism: Viscum album (assembly GCA_963277665.1). Classification (NCBI taxonomy): domain Eukaryota; kingdom Viridiplantae; phylum Streptophyta; class Magnoliopsida; order Santalales; family Viscaceae; genus Viscum; species Viscum album. The sequence continues at coordinate 925,767,485 of OY728119.1, read as the reverse complement.
TAGTTAACCATTATTACCTCGATGAATTTCGAGGGTGATGTTCATTTTACGGGGGGTAGAATATAACATCCTGAGACTTTACGAGATAGATTATTTTAATTTCGTTGATTTATTGTGTTTTATGCTAAACTAATATTATACTTCAATATAATCCACACTGTATTAGCTTACAGTATACACATGAATATTCTTTTCATGTGTTACATTCAATTTAATATCCCTGTGATAGAATTCATTTCACACAACAATGAGTATAGATTTTCTTCAATGTATAAAATAAATATGTTTTGATAATGTTATAAATAACACCAATGAAATCATTCAATGAATTTAACCCTGACTTTACTTTCATTACACATAAAATAATCCTTCTATGATAGTTTACATTGTATGCAATATCGATTTTCACGAAACAATGGTATATAATTAAAATATTATTTAATGGGATATAACTAGCTATTATTAATAGTATAAACCAAATTTTAAATAATATTACATTAAAATACATCATTTATATTTTCTACAACATGATTGAAGAATAAAATAAATTGTTTTGTATAAAAGAGGTATTTTTCTATAAAAAAAATCTTTTTTACCCCCTTTGTACGGAAAACCCTTTTTAGATTTCGTTTTGGACACATTTATATGTTATATTTTAAAAATAAAATTATTTATTAGAAGGGGGACATGAAAATTGACATTGGATGAATTTTTTATTTTTTTAATAGCTATCATGTTTTGATGAATAGTAAAAAATGGTAAATTTTAGTTCAATGCGTCTTTTTCTTACAAAGATTATTTTTATCGTTAATAATATTATTTAATGATTTTTAATTATAAATAAATTATTTATATGATTTAATCATATTTTTTCATTGTAAGTTATTTCTCATTGAAATAGGACATAAACACGTGTCAATATTTTGATAAATATTCATTCATAAAAACTCACATTTTGATTTGATAATAGAAATTAATTTTAAATAAATTAAAAAACATATGGGTTTTGAAATTTTAAAAAATCATTCAATATTTTTAATCAGAAGTTTTTTATGGTGTAAATAGATAACGTTTTTTGGACGTTATTAATAGTAACTTCAATATTTATTTTATTTACCATAGTGAAAGCGTAAATCTGATAAATAAAAGTACAAAAATAATAATTATAATTTATAAAACTACGAGAAAATGAATCCCAATCCTTTTTGATGAGATATTTATAACTGTATAAATCATTTAGTCAATCTTGGGACCCCATGGATTAACATGGATGTGAAAATGACCAATTATAAGATTTAAATTAAAGTAAATATATTTATAACATAAACATATATCTTTTACTATATCGATTTTAATATAGGGTTATATAAATAATATATACCTCTATAAATATTCATTATTAATAAATAAGGTTTTTCTAAATCCACATATTTTATGTATAATTTTTTGACATTATATAAATATATTTATTTATGACACAATTATGTTGTAGTGATTAACTCGTTAATAAAAGTTTCAAATAAATTAATTTATAAAAATTAAAATATATTTAATTTTAACAATTTGATTTCATCCAGAAATTTTAAGGAATAAATGAACATATTAAGGGTGAGTTAATACCTTTTTTTAATATAATTAGGTTATTATGAGTTTAAAAAAAAGTCAAGTATGAATATTGTCTAAAGTTGATAATATTTATTCCTTAAAACATAAAATAATTTATAAAATGATATCAAATTTCTTAAAATATATTATTCATTAAAATTAATAATATAAGTCCAATTATTTCATAAATTTCATTTTTTTGGGTCATTTGACATTATATGATAATTAAATTTACCCACAATATGTAAATAACATGATATCACGGTAATATTAAAAATAGTAAAATGTGTGTTATAAAAAACATAAGGGTAAAAAAATATTGACAACATATCTAAAAATTATTGTATAATAGGTACTCAAACCACTATCATATGATATTCTAATTAAATAAGTTTTGGACAATTATTAAATGAAATTTAATTTATAGTAAATTATTATTTTTGAGTTTCCTAAAGAGACCAACTCCTCTTATATAAAATGGAATCTCCTCCCGCTCTTATTCACTTTATTTTGAGCCTTCAGGATCATCAAAACCCTAACCACATATCTTATAAACTTCCCTAGTTACATTATAGAGGTTTTGGTATTCTTAAAAGACTAACTCTATAGTATAGAGAGAAAATTTAAATGAGGCACGTCGAGGAAGAGGTAATCTCTTCTACCGATTTGTTCAAATTTAATTATTATTAATCTTTTTATTTATTAGTTTTTTTATTATGAAGTAATAAAATATGTATCAATAATATACTGATATGTTTTTATAAATATTAAACAACCATATTTTATCTTCTATCTATCCTACAGAAAACGAAATCGCAGTGTGTGCGTATTTATGGCCAATTGTCTCCACATCATGGTGCAATATGTTTTTCACAACCACATGACTTGGAAGGGTATACTGGTGGAATTAATTACTATATATGATTATTATACCTTGATACTAATTCTATGATATGATACAACATCCAATTTTGATACTATTGAACAATTATGGGAATGATATTTTTTTCTCATGCGTACGTATTATTTACCATCTCCGTAGTGCGATGTGATTCGTTCAACAAAATATTTATCAAAACATGATTATATAAATGAAATTTATGAAATTTATGAATAGATATGATATATATTATACTAATACCATTCTTAATATGATATAAATATATCCTAAAAATAAGAAAAAGAACTTATCTGACAAAAACATACTTAAGAACATAATGCAATCAATACCCGAATAATGGGTAAAAATTTAATGTTACAAACAAAAGGATGAAAGTATAATCATAGAAGTTATCATAAAAATGATTATTATTCTGGAATAAATCAGTAAAATTTTTAATTCATTATAAAATTAGTTCAGATATATATGAAGCATATCAAACCTAAGGTAAGGGATAACGTTTCCAATCTCAATTTTTACTTGAGATTGATTATTCATAAGTGTTTACAATGGATAAATTTATCATCTATGTCCATGTTTTATAACAAAATACATAAATTGTTAAATATTATTCTATGTCTATTTAAAGTCATTTTGACCACTTTCATACTTTTACTACATTTTATTGAAGTGATTTTATTATTTAACATACGATGTACTTTTTGACTTCTGGAAAAAGTACGAAGGTAATTTTTTTAACATATACAACATTAATAAGTTTTTAAATCATCATAAAACCATATTTCCATGATTCTTCCTCTACATTTTTACAAATGAATTTCATATAAACTATTTCCTTTTAAAATTTCACATAATATTGAGAAAAGATAACATTTTTAAAAATTAAATGATATTTCACTCAAGAAGAAAGTTCAAGTATTTATCAAAATTATTTTCAATTTAAGATTACATATGTTTGTGATTCCATCCCTGTTATTACTATGATTTGATATTGTAATGGATGGAATTATTTTTATGTAATGCATTTATGGATTTTGTTATGATGGATTGATGTTAAAGAAACCTATTTTATTTCATGGGTTATGCTGTATTGAAGGTTTTTATGTTTTTATGACACGCTTATGAATGGTTTAATTATGAGAGGGGTGTAAAAAATATCTCCATACAATGCATTGAGAATAGATTTATATATCATGAGATAGACATTACTGGAAAAAAAAGTAAATATGGTTCTGCAAAACATGGTTGGAACAACATATAATTTTAGTTCAGTAATGAACATTGTCTAGTATAATGGTCTTGGAAGTAATTCCTTGACTACTATCGAAATCATATAATGTGATTATTAGTTTTCCAAAATATCATTTTTATGCCAATGATATTGTATAATAGTTAATTTTTCATTCTGATCTATGCCTAACGTAATGGAAAGATTTATGTCAAGACTCAAAATTTTGATGTTTAAATTTTTGATTCATGTTTTTTTTGTTAAAATGATTCGGGTTTGTTTTATGATCTAGATGTTTACCCTTATTAAGCATTTTTTCTCACGATTTTTATATTTTCTTTTCCCTAGTATATAAAAAAATGTTTTAGATATGAAAACAAAAGGGTAATATCATTATGGGAGATGATGATGATCTTTTACCAGGTTAGAAGATTATGTTCCAGGATTCCAAAGACATTATAATAATAGGATCATTGGAATTTGTTTGTTAAATGTATTTATATATTACACTAAAGAAGTATAATGTCCATGTATGTAAAGAATGGTTCTTTACAGTTTGTATCAGAGTAATGGTTTTTATAAACATTTGGAAACTAGTATGTGAATACTTTTGTGAGATACCTAGAGATATTTATAATGATATGTCAATGGATAATATAAGGATAACTAATGTATATGTCACAATTCTTGATTTTTTGTGATAGCCATGAATAAAATCGAGTTAAACTGAATATATAATTAACTGTAATATTATAACTTAGATACATTACTTATGTGTTTCTAATCACTACTATGTATTTCTCACACATTTCATTATTATTATAGTCAATATCCAAAACTCTATAGAACATAGTAAACTTGTGAATGATTTATATTTGAAAATTATTGGAATAATGAAGGTCCATTTACTATGTGGAAATGTCATAATAAGAATCATGATGACCATAGAAGTATTGGACATACTATTGAGGATTAAGATATTATAAATTACATGTAAGAGGTATGTGAAGTTCTTACGGTATTTTTTACATTAATACTATTAATTTTGTGGTTCCGAAATTATTAGACATGATTTATATTTTAGGAATTACAAAGATGATCGATCCTAAGTAATGGTTTGAGAAACAAATTCTACTATTTAGGTATATATGGTTTGTAATTCAATGATTATGTTATATGAATCATGAGATATATAAGTGTATTCAGTGTATCTTTTTCATTATCCATTAGAAAGTATATGAGGAATAGTTCTATGGAGACAAAAAGTAATTTAATGGTAAGGTGATATATATAGAGAAAAATGATTAAGGGGGAACATAACCCTTAATATGTCTTGTATGTCAGGATTATGAAGTTTGGATATGGATATGTTGGATTTGAATAAGAAAATTGGATGATTCTTGTTTCTTAAGAACTAATTATAGAGTTGTTTAAAGGAGGGTTATGATTTCATAGATGAATTATACATCTTTTTAGGAGTTATGGAATATATGTTATAAGTTTTGGAATAAAGAAACATGCATATTTTAAATAAGGATATATGGTAATTTAGTTTATTACCATGAATCAATAGAATATCATGATGAGGCCATTCAAATTATTTCAATGTGATCAACATGAGATATATTATGGGGATAATTTATGGTATCCACATGATTGATATATGATATTTCATGTAATTTTTTTTGTACTATGATATTTGATAGAATTTTTTTTTGATATGCCTAATGTTTGGAATAGATTGTGTTGGATATAAGATTGTATTTATTTAGGTTAAAACGTTTTATTATTATTTCTGGAATTTTGTAATAGTATATTTTTTAAAAACGGACCACACACGGGATGGGTGACAACCCATCACGTCAGATAAGGATGTGATATTTGAACCGACAACCAAAGTGAGACTGGCCTTAACCACCTTCCAACGGCCTTCGGGATGTCCCTGGATAGAAAGAATTAATTTTATTCCAATTAAGTAGTATGATAGATAAAGATTAATTGAATTTTTGGATCCATATATGATTAATCGCAACATATATGGACTTATGTATATTTGATAACATGTTCTAAACATTTTTTTGATATAGATGAAATGACATTCAATTATATCGCATGATCATATAACACTTTAAGAATGAAAAATTCAACATCAAGTCTTAAAATATGAGATTAAGTGGAAATTGATTAGGGAACAACCAACTGTGATATTTAATATGAATTAGTTAAGTATTCTTCCTCATGAAAATGTTTATCAACTTTAGAAAAAACACCTTGAAACCCAAACTTTTATCCTAGTACCTTCATATCAAATAAATTATATGGTCCCTTATATGCTCACAAGATTAATGTATTTCTTGTAGTTATATTTCACTAAGACTTATTCACTATCACTAACCATCAAAACATGATGGTTAAATTTATCTTTAATATCCATGTTTTCACTTACAACCTATGTTATCCAATGTGGAAACCCACAGATGGGATATATTAAGTAACCGTTATGTTTCCAAAATTTCTTTATGAAATGAGTTTTTATTAATTCTTTTTACAATGTGGGTTTACATGAATGAAATATTCAAGTAGTAATCCCTTTATAGGCCCGAATAATTTCGGGGGTGAAATTCATTTTAAGGGGGGTTTTATGTAACAATACAAGATTTTAAGTGATAGATTCTGTTAATTTCTTTGATGTATACTTTTAAACGCTGCATCAAGATTAGCATGCACAATAGAAAACACTGCATTTTCTTGTAGTATACACAACAATATTCTTGACTTGTGTTACACACAATTTTGTGATCTTTTGATAGGAATCATTTCACTGAACAATGAGTATATATTTTGTCCAATGTATGAAATAAATATTTTTGGATAATTTTATAAATAACAAAAAAGGAATATTTCATTAAATTCTACATTGGTTGGACTAGCATTACACGCAAAAGCGACCTTCCTTGATATCTTTTTTTGTACGCAATACCGAGTATCACCAAACAACGATATTATTTAAAAACAATTATGGGATATAAACTAGCAAATATAAATTATATTTACAACTTTTTTGAATTTTATAACATTAAAATATACCATATATATTATATGGAATTTTCTAGAAGAAATAAATCAATTTTTCAGATAAATTTTTTATTTTCAAAAAAAAAATTATTGTTTTGCATAATTTTTATAAATAATAGATTTAAAATTTATTTTTGACAAATTTATATGTTATATTTGAAAAAATAAACACATTATTCAGAAGAAAGACATAAAATTTTACTTTTTATGGAATTTTTATATTTTTCTGATAACTATCATGTTTTTATGAATAGTAAACATATGATAAACAATAATGGATAACAATGTCTTCCACAATATAATTTATTCAGTTAAATAAAATAATTGAATTATTTTAAAAATATAATTTGAATATATCATTATCATTTTATCCAATTTTGGTCATTGAATATAATTTACCATTGAAATTAGACATAAATACATGTCCATCTTTTGATTGTTATCATTTTTAAAAACCTTCATTTTAGTTTTGACGGCAGGAATTAATTTTAAATAGATTATTGAAACTTATTTGTTTTGAATTTGTAAAAATGGATTCCATTTTTTGAATCAGATGTTTCAAATTTTTTAAATATATACCTTGGATTGAATATTATTAATAGTAACTTTAGTAATAATTTTACTACCATGGTAAATGGTAAATCTGTTAAATAAGGGTAATCAAATAATACATTAATAGTATAAAAATACCCTAAAACATGTCTTAATCCTACTGTATGAGATATTTTAGATCATGGACATCCTTGGGTTGATTTTTGGACCCCATGGATTGAAATGGAAGTGAAAATGACATTTTATTAGAAATAATTTAATGTAAAGATAACTATAACATAAACATATATCATTTACTAAATAGATTTTAATATTGGGTTTTATAACTGATATATATATATATACAAATCGTAATTTGAAATCTAAAAATATTTCTATATCATGGTATTATTTATATATTTTTTATACGTTATATGATTATATTTATTTGTGGCACAATTATGATGTAATGATTACCTCATTAATGAATGATTAAACGAAATGAATTTATAAATGTAAAAATAAATTAAATTTGAATATTTTTATTCTATAAAAAAATTATGGATGAAATGGAAATATTATGGATGATTTAAAACCGTTGGTTCGTAGTAATCAGTTTTTTTATTAATTTTTAAAAATATTCATGTTTGAATGGTGTCCAAAATTGACATAATTAAAAAATTAAAACATAACATAGTTTATTAAATCTTATTAAAGAAATAAAATTAAAATATTCATTAAAATTTTAAATATAAGTCAAAAAATGTCATAAATATATTTTTTGGGTCATTTTATATGATATAGTAATTAAATTAACCCAAAATGTCTAAGTAACATTATATCACAGTAAAATTAAGAAGGATAAAATAAGGGTAAAACCAAAAAGATAAGAATATAAACATATTCAAAAGTTGTCTAAAAATATTGTACAATGTTTTTATGAACCTGAATAATCATATATTAAAAATAACTTATTTTTCAACAATTTTCAAACTAAATTTAATTTATACAATATTAATATTCTGAGAGTTTCCTAAAGTGACCCTCTAGTACCATATTAAAGGGAACCTAATCCCTATCCTTTTAACTGCATTGTGGTCCTTCAAACTTCGTAGAAACAAGAATATTTATCTTCTAAAAATCACCAAAACCATTATGAATGTTATTTTATTCTCAAAAGAAAAAATTGATATTCCTAAGATGAAATTTAAAGGAGGCATGTCGAGGAATATGTAATCTCTTCTACCGATTATTTCAAATTTCATTATTCTTCAACAAAATCTTCATTAGTTGTTGCATTATAAAGTAATATCATCATTAACAATCATATAATTATATGATATTATAAATATGAAAAACACATATTTCACCATCCATCCATCCTATGACAAATGAAAGCACTGCATCTGTGTATGTACGAATTACCGTCTCCACGTCGTGGTGTAATCTATTTTTTTCACCACCACCTTACATGGCTGAGTATAATGATGGAAACAATATATATATATATGATTATAATAACATGATACCCATTCTGAGAAACTATACACCATCCACTTGAATACCACTAAACAGTTATGAGAAAGATATTGTCGCTCATTCTTACGTACGACTTACACACAACACTATGCAATTTGATTCGGTGTACATATTCTTCATCAAATTATGATTATATAAATGAATTGAATGAATAAATACAAAATAAGTTATACTACCAACTGGTAAATTATATAACATTGACCTAAAAATAGGAATATGATCTTATCCAAAAAAAACATATATATAAACTTAATGTAATTAATACCTGAATAACGAGTAACAATGAAAAGTCACAAAAAAACAAATGAAAATATTATCATAGTTTTTACTGTAAAAGGGATTATGATTCTTGAATAAATCAATAACATTATTTACATCATTATACAAGAGTTTCAAATACAAATAAAACATATCAGATGTAAGGTAAGGGATAACTTTTCCAATATCATTTTTATTCGAGATTGTTTATTAATAAGTATGTATTAGGTTATATTTATCATCTATGTCCACGTTTTATAAAAATGGTTTTATAAATTTTTTAAGATTCATATATGTATATTTAAAATCATTTTAGTCCTTTTTTAAATTTTACTACATGGTATGGAAGGAATAATTTTTTTGGTTATCCATACGAGATATTTTTTGACTTTTTTGGCAAATGTTTGGAGAGAGTGTTTTTTTAAATTATACTGATTGAATGAGTTTTTACATCTTCATAACACATTATTTACATGAATATTCTTCAACAAATTTAATATTCTATTTTTAACTAAAATATTTACATTTAAAATTTCATAACATTTTTAGAAAATAAAAGGTTTTTGAAAAAGAAAGGATATTTTCCTCAAGAAGTACGTTCATGTTTTTTATAAAAATTATTTTCATAGATGATTACTTCTTTATATTTCTATCCCTGTTATTACTATTATTTGTTTGTGTATATGATGAGGTTATATATATGAAATCCATTTATGGATTATTTTATTATGGATTGATGTTAAATAAACCCATTTTATGTCATGGGTTATGATATAGTGAATGTTTTTATATTTTTGTGGCACACGATATAATGGTTTCATTATATTAAGCGTGGGACCAATATATATATCCAATGAATAGGGTAAATATTTATATCTTAATATATAGACAAGAGTATAATGATAAGTAAATTATCTTCAGGAATGCCTTACATGGTGGTTCGAGAGGATGATGTGTTGGTGGGAATCACCTTTCTAGCGGGCTGAAGCATAATATAGATGGTTCTCGTAGTAACAGACTCATCAGCAGTGGAGGTTTCCTTCATGACTTGTGCAGCTTCGTCTTGGTGGAGTTCAACATGTTTTATGGTAGGGGTAGTTCCATTTGGGAAGATGAATAGGCGCTGCTCATGGGTTTTCATGTCTGATGAAAGCTCATATTTCAGGTGTTACAAGTTGAGTTAGATTATGAATATTTGGTGCATATGATACATGGGAGGTATGTGGCTCCCTGGGATCTGGTCTATATTATTCAAAGGTTTGTTATGGAGGCTTCATCGGGTCAAAACATTCATCAAATTTGGAGGGATACTGATTTTTTTTGCAGGATCCCTTGAATGTTTTATTCATTTTGGAAAGCGATTAACTATTATCGATGGTTTGGGGTCCCTTCCACTGGAGTGACATGTCTTCGCCCAGAGGGATTCTCTTGGGATACATTATTTTATACCTCATTGAGTGGTTTTATATAATTTAAGTGCTAGACATTATTTATCAATAATAATAAAATGTAAATTTTAATAATTAACGGACATTGTCCACTATGATGGTCTTGGCTATATTGACTTGACTACTTTAGGAATAATTTTATGTGCTTATTAGTTTTCCATAATTACATGCTTTATGACAATGATATTCTATCATCGTTAACATTACATTATGATCTATGCCTAATTTACTACCATGATTTAGGTCATGACTCAATATTTTGATGTTTAAACTGTATGTTCATAATTTTATGTTCAAATTTTTATGGTCTATTTTATGTTCTCCATCATTATCCATTTTGTGCATTTTAGCTCGACATTATTATGTTTTATTTTCCTCCTGATATGGTTAATTTTTTTAGGTAGGGAAAAAAAGGGGAACATACTTATTATATGATAAATATATTTCACCATGTTAGAAGATTATGTTCCATGTTTCCAAAGACACTAATACGGCCTTTGATAATCTGTTTTCATCATGTATTTAAGTATTCCGTAAAATAACAATAATGTATATGTAACTCAATCTTAGGTCTTTAAAATGTATGAAAAAATAAACTAATATAATGTTAGTGTAACATTAACATGAATCTAATATCCTCATTCAAAATTACATTAATGCATTCCAATATGTTTTATCAAAAAAACTATAATAGAAGTCGCACAATATACAATTTGATTACAATAAGGGAGTGTTGATAATTGGATTAATAGGGCATTTGAATCCTCCATGAAAAATTTTATTGGGGTACAAAGAAATCACACGACGATATATGATTTTTTTCAGTACATTAATCTAGTACATGTTACAAATAAATTAAGGTAATATATATATATATATATATATTTGTAGACAACCCCATCAAAAGGGCCTTTTATTATCTAGGAAATGAACCATAATATATTTTTTTAAACAATTCACCATACTATAATAAAAATTAAACCACCATCCTCAACATGAGACAAAACTATCATTTCCACACATCAACTACAATATCCACCCAACATCATATTAAAAAATCATTCAATAATATTTTAAGTAACATCATATCAATTTGGAATTGGGTTTTTTTATTCTAATATAAATATTGTTATTGTTTTTATTCAACCAATAATACATCAAATTAAATGTCACGACCCGTCCTCGGGGCCCGTGCCGTGACTACCCCAAGCCCGCCTTCCATAGGCCAGGGGCTGGCGACTAGCACCAAGGCGTAAAATCCCAGTAAACAGGGAAGGCATTGCCTTTATAAGTAACAACCACATAGAGTCAGCAAGCGGAAAGTAAAGTGCAGAAAAGTAAAGGGGCCGGAAATACAAGCCCAACTGTAAAGTACAACTGAAAGTAAAGTACAGCAACCGAAGAAAAGACGGCGGCCTCGTGTCGTCCACTGGCAATCCCACCTGAAGGGTGGGTACAGATAGCCTCCAGGCTCCTCGGGTCCCACGTCCGCTCCGAGCACGTCCCGCCCAGTGGTCCACCTCCAGGTACCGTCCTGCTCCACGCCCAACCGTGATCAGCGATGTCCGTCGTCTGCAACCAACACAACAAGGTGCGGGCATAGCCCGTGCAGGGGTGAGTACAAGCTACTCAGTAAGGACCCCGAGACCCCCGAAGGTCTCCCGAAATCCACAAAGGATATAGCACAAAAGAAAGATGCAATCACGAAGTAACATCTGACTTGACTTAGGTATATGCCCATACATATACCTAAGTCCCCACTTCTAGCTCTGCTCACGAGCTCAAGAACAACTCAATCCACAAAGGAAAGCAAGACTCAAATCCACAAGGAGAGTAAACAGTAAATCCACAAAGGACAGTTCAACACAATCCACAAAGGAGAGTAACATAAGATTCAGCTCAACCAGGTATACTTTTTCAGATGACGTCAAAGATGATCACTGATCCATCTAAGTCGTCGGACCCACGAAGGATCGATAGGTACTAACCCCCGCAAAAGACCCACACAGGATCGGGCTCACACAGAACCTGTAGGCAGTGACTCACACAGAACCGGTAGTAAGGACCCACATAGGATCGGGCTCACACAGAACCTGTAGCACTGATCCACGTAGGATCGCTGAGTGCAGTAGTCGACGCAGTCCACTGAGGATCTCTGCACAGTCGTCGCCGCAGTCCACGAAGGATCTCTGCTCTGCCGTCGTCGCAGTCCACGGAGGATCTCTGCTCTGTCGTCGTCGCAGTCCACGAAGGATCTCTGCTCTGTCGTCGAAGTCACAGCCAGCGCTAGGGTTCCCGCACAAAGCGAGCTCGTTTAGGAGGGTCCGCTCCACGAGCCGAGAGGCTGATACATCAACTGACACGTAGTCCGAAGTTGATGTATCCAAAAGTTCCGTATCGACAACAGGATCTCAACGCGACAGACGGCGCGTCAATCGGACGCCCGGTCTGAGAGTTATTGGCATTTTCGTCCCAGGGGCCCGGTTGGTTTTTAGGGCAAAACCAACCCGACCGTACTCCGCCTGTATCCGATCCTCGGGCGGAGTATGCCAAAAGTTCCGTCTCACTTAGAGGAAACTACCACAGCTGACGGTACGTCGATCGGACGTCCGTAGCTCAAGTTATGAGCGTTTCCGCTCCGAGGGCCCGGTTGGCTTCGTGTACGAACCAACCCGGCCGAACCCAAAGTCTTCCGAAACCTTGAGTATAATATACCGAAACGACCGTCTCGATCCAAGGATCGCGTAGCCGCTGACGGTTCGTCAATCGGAGGTCCCAGGCCCAAGATATGGGCAAAAGACCGAAGAGGGCCCGAAACGGGGGTACTGGGGCCGGGGCGACCCGGCCCGAACCCCCCCTGGGGCGGCCGAACCGGGTCGGCCCGAACCGGGCCGACCCGAACCGGCCCGAACCGGCTCGGCCGGGTCCGGTCCGGCCTGGGCGCGGCCCGGCCGACCGGACCGGCCGGCTCGGCCTCGGCCGAGCGGCAGAGGGAGCCGCCGCCGCCGCGGGTTGAACCCGCGGCTTGAGGGAACCGCGGCCCCGCGGGGGGGGCCGCCTGTCACGCGGACGCGGCCGGGCCGCCGCGTCCGTTCCCGGTTCCGCGCGGCCGCGGAACCGGCCGCCGCGGCTTCACCCGCGACGGGCTTCCTCCACGGCGGCGCGCCGGGCGCCGCCGCCTTCCGCGGGCCGCCGGAGATGCTCCGGTGGCCCGATTTGCCTCCCGTCTGCACCGTTGCCCCTCCCGGATGCCGACCTTCACTGCGGGATCAACGGATCGCCCCTGCCGCGCGGTTCGTCGTCGTCCGCCATATCCGCACAACAAAATAGATCGGCGGAGGGTTACCGGATCTTGTTCGTTAGACCCGCACCCTCCGCGTTAGCCATAAACGTCACCGGGAGGGAAAAAGGATTAACCAAATCAACAATTTTAAATAGATTAAAATTGTTTCGATCGGGTTCTTTATTTGAAAAGAATAAACACGGGAAAAGAAATAAAATAATCCAATCAACCCTTACCTTGTCGTCGTCGTCGGACGAGGGGTCGTCGCGGAATCGCTCGTCGCGGAGGAAGGTGATCGTCGCGTCGTCGCGGTATCCGGCGTCGCGTCGCCAATCTCCGGATCAAGAACAAACGGATTTAATTAATTAAATCCGTTGTTATTGAAATTTAAAAAAAGGAGAAATAAAAGATTCGATTCTCACCTTTGTTGCCGTTCGCACGTTCCCCGCGGAAGAAGAGGCACCGAAGAAGAAGAAGAAGAAGAAGGTCGCGGAAAAGTTGTCGACGTCGCGGATCGTGCGTCGTCGAATTCCGGTTCCGGCGTTCTTCGCGTTCTTCGCGTTCTTCGCGTTCTTCGCGTTCTTCGCGGAGAGGGTGGAGGCTCAGAGGAATAGCAATCCTCCAAAATAGACAAGTTTGTCTATTTTATTATTTTGCCAACAAACGCAAAACGCGTAAGTAACGACCCAATTAATTCACGAAGAAACAGTCCATTTAATTCACGAAATAAACTGCTCAATTAAATGGTCTGTTAAGAATTAAAGAAAACGCGTCGGTTGACTTTTCAGTTACTTTGACGGGTTTTCGCGGGTGCGTTACTTAGCGAAAGAAACGGCGGGGCTCGTGCGGGCCCTGCCTCACAAATATCCTACCAAGGGGTAGGATATTTCTGGATAGCATCCTATCCAGTTCAACTCAGTTCAAGCCACCTTTAAGTGGCTTCAAGTGGCTTCCAAGCAGCTTAAGTGAAATAAAATAAAGTTGTCGCACAAACTTTATTTTATTTCTGACTTAAAGCCGTAAAATTTAAAAAAACACGTCTGAGCAAACGCAACTCCGGAAGTGGCGTTTCTAAGCAAATACCGGTGCTGCGATTTCATCGGTGCCCTCAGAATTCGATTCCGGGCACCGGTTCAAAAGATAGAAAAACCCGCTCGTCCGTTCACTGAACGTACCCGAGCCAAACTTCGGAAATTGATTCCGGGCACACCGGGCCTCGGAATCAGGTGCCGTCTGAAGCTGCACTCTTGTAAAATTCCAAAGAAAATTAAGAAAAAAAAATTTCCTTGAAATTTTCGGGTCTTTACATTACTCCCACCTCAGGGCTTTACGTCCCCGTAAAGATACATCAAAAACTAGGGGAACAAATGGGGGTACTGAGCACGCATCTGAGCCTCCCGCTCCCAAGTGCTCTCCTGGAGGTTCACGTGCTGCCATCTGACGTGCACAAGAGGAATCGACCGCCCACGTAGGACCCGCTCCTGTCGATCCTCGATCTCCACTGGAACCTCCGCAAAAGTCGCCCCATCGTCCACGTCCAGCTCCCCAAAGTCGATGATGTGCGTCGGGTCGTGCACGTATCTCCTCAGCTGAGACACGTGGAAGACGTCGTGCACCCGGTGCAACTGAGGTGGCAGAGCCAGGCGATAAGCCACCTCTCCTATCCTGCTGAGGACCTGGAAAGGCCCGATGAAGCGTGGAGACAACTTGCCGCCTCGGCCAAATCTCCGTAAACCACGTCGAGGTGAGACACGCAAAAAGACGTGGTCGCCATCCTAGAACTCTAGTGGCCTCCGCCTCCTGTCAGCATATGACTTCTGCCGGCTCTGAGCTGTCCTCATCCTCTCCTGGATGATCTGGACCTTCTCTGTCGTGGCTCGGACCATCTCTGGTCCCACGAGTGCTGACTCCCCAGGGTCTGTCCAGCACAACGGTGATCTGCAGGGTCTGCCGTACAACGCCTCGTATGGTGCCATCCTGATGGTGGAGTGGTAGCTGTTGTTGTACGCGAACTCCACCAAGGGTAGGTGGTCCTCCCAGCTGCGACCAAAGTCGAGAACACATGCACGGAGCATGTCCTCGAGTGTCTGTATGGTCCTTTCCGTCTGACCATCCGTCTGAGGGTGGAAGGCTGTGCTCAGATGGAGCCGCGTCCCGAACGCCTCCTGCAACCCCTTCCAGAGCCGGGAAGTGTAACGAGCATCTCGATCGGAGACGATAGATGATGGCACACCGTGAAGCCGTACGATCTCCTGGACGTAAAGACGTCCCAAGCTCTCCACTGAGCCCTGCTCTCTGATGGGTAAGAAGTGTGCCGACTTGGTAAGTCGGTCGACAATCACCCAAATGGAGTCGTGACCTCTGGAAGTGCGTGGAAGTCCAGTCACGAAGTCCATAGATATGCTATCCCACTTCCACTCCGGGACCTCCAAGGGCTGTACCAAACCTGCTGGTACCTGATGCTCTGCCTTCACCTGCTGGCAGGTGAGGCATCGTGAAACGAACTCTGCCACAGCTTTCTTCATGCCCGGCCACCAGTGCTGTCGTCTGAGATCCTGGTACATCTTCGCCACTCCGGGATGTACTGCCAAGGGAGAAGTGTGAAACTCTCTCAGCACCTCCTCTCGTAAAGCAACTGGTACGAAGGTACGCCCTCTGAAAAGGATGTCGTGCTCTGCTCCAAGGGAGAAACCATCAGGCGCCTGACCTGAGGATATCAGTGCACGCCGGGTCTCACAGTCAGCGTCCCCACGCTGAGCCTCTCTGACCCGCTGTAGAAGTGGAGGAGAGACTGTGAGAGACTGAAGAAAGGCTGCTCCGTCTCTATCCACGAAGGATATCTGCAAGGAGGCTAGCTGCTCCGTCGCCTCCTCAAGCAGCTGAATGCCCGTCCTCCTGCTGAGGGCATCGGCTACCACGTTCCCCTTCCCAGGAGTGTAGACTATCTCAAAGTCATAGTCCTGGAGGAACTCAAGCCATCTCCGCTGTCTCAGGTTCAGGTCCTTCTGAGAGAAGATATACCTGAGACTCTGGTGGTCAGAAAAGACTGTGAAGCGCTCGCCCATCAGATAGTGCCGCCAAGTCTTCAGAGCGAAGACCACTGCTGCTAACTCCAGGTCATTAGTGGCGTAGTTCTGCTCATGCGGCCTCAACTGACGTGATCCGTAGGCGATCACGGCCCGCTCCTGCATCAGGACGCACCCGAGTCCAGTCCCTGATGCGTCGCAGTAAACTACGTATCCAACTCCCTCCTCAGGCAACCTCAAGATAGGTGCGCTGGTCAATCTCTGTCTCAGCTCCTGGAAGCTCTGCTGACATCTGCCTGACCATACGAAGGGTTTCCCCTTCTTCGTCAAGGCTGAGAGTGGTGCTGCAACTCTGGAGAAGTCTGGCACGAATCTCCGATAATATCCCGCTAGGCCCAAGAAGCTCCGCACCTCTGTCACGCTCCTGGGTGGCTCCCAAGCTAGCACTGCCTCGATCTTCGCGGGATCCACTGCAACTCCCGCCTCAGAAATGACGTGCCCCAAGAAATGGACCTCACGTAACCAGAACTGGCATTTTGAGAGCTTGCCATAAAGCTGGTGCTCTCGGAGCGTGTCTAGCACAACTCGCAGGTGGTAGGCATGCTCCTCCTCAGTCGTCGAGTATACCAAAATGTCGTCAATGAAGACCACGACAAAACGGTCGAGGTATGGCTGGAAGATCCTGTTCATGAGGCTCATGAACACTGCTGGAGCATTGGTTACGCCGAACGGCATA
This sequence comes from Viscum album, assembly GCA_963277665.1. Taxonomy (NCBI): domain Eukaryota; kingdom Viridiplantae; phylum Streptophyta; class Magnoliopsida; order Santalales; family Viscaceae; genus Viscum; species Viscum album. The sequence continues at coordinate 925,749,855 of OY728119.1, read as the reverse complement.
ACCAAGAACTCATAATGGCCATACCGACACCTGAAGGCCGTCTTCTGCACGTCCTCGTCTCGAACTCTGAGCTGATGATAGCCTGACCGGAGGTCTATCTTCGAGAACCACCGCGCTCCCTTGAGCTGATCGAAGAGGTCATCAATCCGTGGCAGCGGATACTTGTTCCTCACTGTCACCTGGTTCAGGCGTCGATAGTCGACACACAGTCGCAAGCTCCCGTCCGCCTTCTTGGCGAACAAAATTGGGGAAGCCCGGGGTGAAACACTGGGTCGGATAAACCCCTTGCTCTGCAAGTCCTCCAACTGTACCCGCAGCTCTCGAAGCTCGGCGGGGGCCATCCGATATGCTGGAGTAGATATCGGGGCTGTACCGGGGTACAAGTCGATGTAAAAGTCTACCTCTCTACGAGGAGGTAGCCCTGGAACGTCATCGGGAAAGACGTCCACGTACTGGTCCACCGCTGCAGGAAAAGCCGGACTCCGCACGTCCACTGCTCCTAGGATGAGGCTAGCCAACTGATGAGAGATGGGCTGCACTCTCCTCCGCGGAAGTCCATCCTGTGCTGCAAAGGTTCCCTTCTCGCCGGAGAAGGTAAACCTGCTCCCGTCGGTACGAACACATCGCACCTTGCGCCTAAAACAGTCGATCTGGGCATGAACCGTGGATAGCCAATCCATGCCCAAGATGACGTCGTAAGGCCTCGACGCCGCTACAAGGAGATCCCAGCCGAAGCTCTCGCCTCCTAGAGTAAGCTCACACTGCCGGCACCAGTGCGTAATCGTCGAGTCTGCTCCCGTAGGAGTCTCTAGCCGTAAGGATCGAGCCAACGGCTCAGTCGGAATCTCCGAGCTCCGAACAAGGGCAGAGGCTATGAAAGAGTGACTCGCTCCTGTGTCTATAAGTACTGCAGCAAGGGTGGAATAGACACAGATCGTACCTCGAATCATCTCTGGAAAGTCGGGGTCGTAGGCCTCCACTGCCTGGAGCTGGGCCTGTCCCTGCCCGCCAGCTCCATGTGGTCGAGGTGGCCCTCCTGGTGGTGGTGGGGGTAGAGCCTGGAAGCGTCGCCCACCACCCGCTGCTCGGCCAGCTCCTCTGCCTCGTCCGCCTCCTCCCTGCGGACCGCCACGGTCGACCCTCTGCCTCTGCCTGGGTGGCCCCTCCACCGTCTGCTGCTCCTCTGGTCGGCGAGTCGGGCAATCACGAGCCATGTGACCCTGCCCGCCGCAGGAGTAGCAGAGCCTGCCTCTCGGAAGGCTGGCACTCCGCTGTGTGCCTCGTACTGCTGAGCCGGTGTCCTGAGGTCGTCTGCGTGCGGGTCTGGTCTGCCTGGACCCGTGAGTCATCCGTCGGCTACCTGCTGCCGAAGACTCAGCTACCTGCCGCCCTGCGCTAGGTCTCGCCGCTGAAGAAGGCTCTGCCAGGAAGCTCTCGATCAGGAGGGCTCGCTCCAGCACTCCCGCCTGGGTCGGAATACTGAGGGAGATCAGCGACGCCCGAATCTCCTGTCGCAAGCCCTGCTCGAAGGTCCGGGCCCGGAAGAAGGGGTCCCGTACCATGTCGGTCGAGTAGCGAGATAGGTCCGTGAACCTCGCCGTGTACTGAGCGACCGTCATGCTGCCCTGGCGCAGCTGGAGAAGCTCCTGGATGCGCACCGCTCGGAGGGTGGCCGGGACGAACTCAGAGCGGAAGAGGCTCTCGAAGTCCGCCCAGAGCAAGGATGCCTCATCGTGAAGCTGGAGCATCAAGCTCCACCATCGTCCTGCCGCCGCCTGCAGGAGGCTGGCCGCGAGAATCACCATGAGATCCGCTGGTGTCCTCACTAGCCTGAAGATCCGTACCGCCGCCTCTAGCCAGTCCTCGGCGGCCTGGGGGTCCGCCTCACCGCGAAACCTGGGCGGTCGCTGGCTCTGAAACTCATGCAGTGCCCTGAGGCGACGTGCATCGTCAGCGTCTGGTACTGGCAGCATCGGTGCCTCGGCGGGTAAAGCTACCGCCGGTGCCACTGCTGGCAAAGGGCCCTGCACCGAGGCCTCGTCCCTCGGTGGGCTGCCGTCGCGCCCTACACTCGGAACCCTAGCTGGCTGTCGTCGCGGGGCCATCCTGAAAAGGAGAACAAGAGCACCATAGTCAGAACAGTATACCTGGTGAGCTGGCACAAGTAATCACAAGGAAAACATGAGACTTTCATAAAGCAGATCAGTATACCCGGTGAGCTGACACAAGTAATCACAAAGAAAACTCGAGACACACACGCAATCAATGTTTTCATGCATTAAGTCGGAAATCAGGAGTCAGGGTCCTGGTGTACGGATACGTCGGCCGCCGCACCAACACTGGGCTCCCTGAACTGATAACCACACTCAATACACTAAACACTATTGCTTCACATAGAAAGAAAGGACGATCAGAGTTTGCGGTAGAACCGACCACCTCTGATACCAATTTGTCACGACCCGTCCTCGGGGCCCGTGGCGTGACTACCCCAAGCCCGCCTTCCATAGGCCAGGGGCTGGCGACTAGCACCAAGGCGTAAAATCCCAGTAAACAGGGAAGGCATTGCCTTTATAAGTAACAACCACACAGAGTCAGCAAGCGGAAAGTAAAGTGCAGAAAAGTAAAGGGGCCGGAAATACAAGCCCAACTGTAAAGTACAACTGAAAGTAAAGTACAGCAACTGAAGAAAAGACGGCGGCCTCGTGTCGTCCACTGGCAATCCCACCTGAAGGGTGGGTACAGATAGCCTCCAGGCTCCTCGGGTCCCACTTCCGCTCCGAGCACGTCCCGCCCAGTGGTCCACCTCCAGGTACCGTCCTGCTCCACGCCCAACCGTGATCTGCGCTGTCCGTCGTCTGCAACCAACACAACAAGGTGCGGGCATAGCCCGTGCAGGGGTGAGTACAAGCTACTCAGTAAGGACCCCGAGACCCCCGAAGGTCTCCCGAAATCCACAAAGGATATAGCACAAAAGAAAGAAGCAATCACGAAGTAACATCTGACTTGACTTAGGTATATGCCCATACATATACCTAAGTCCCCACTTCTAGCTCTGCTCACGAGCTCAAGAACAACTCAATCCACAAAGGAAAGCAAGACTCAAATCCACAAGGAGAGTAAACAGTAAATCCACAAAGGATAGTTCAACACAATCCACAAAGGAGAGTAACATAAGATTCAGCTCAACCAGGTATACTTTTTCAGATGACGTCAAAGATGATCACTGATCCATCTAAGTCGTCGGACCCACGAAGGATCGATAGGTACTAACCCCCGCAAAAGACCCACACAGGATCGGGCTCACACAGAACCTGTAGGCAGTGGCTCACACAGAACCGGTAGTAAGGACCCACATAGGATCGGGCTCACACAGAACCTGTAGCACTGATCCACGTAGGATCGCTGAGTGCAGTAGTCGACGCAGTCCACTGAGGATCTCTGCACAGTCGTCGCCGCAGTCCACGAAGGATCTCTGCTCTGCCGTCGTCGCAGTCCACGGAGGATCTCTGCTCTGTCGTCGTCGCAGTCCACGAAGGATCTCTGCTCTGTCGTCGAAGTCACAGCCAGCGCTAGGGTTCCCGCACAAAGCGAGCTCGTTTAGGAGGGTCCGCTCCACGAGCCGAGAGGCTGATACATAAACTGACACGTAGTCCGAAGTTGATGTATCCAAAAGCTCCGTATCGACAACATGATCTCAACGCGACAGACGGCGCGTCAATCGGATGCCCGGTCTGAGAGTTATTGGCATTTTCGTCCCAGGGGCCCGGTTGGTTTTTAGGGCAAAACCAACCCGACCGTACTCCGCCTGTATCCGATCCTCGGGCGGAGTATGCCAAAAGTTCCGTCTCACTTAGAGGAAACTACCACAGCTGACGGTACGTCGATCGGACGTCCGTAGCTCAAGTTATGAGCGTTTCCGCTCCGAGGGCCCGGTTGGCTTCGTGTACGAACCAACCCGGCCGAACCCAAAGTCTTCCGAAACCTTGAGTATAATATACCGAAACGACCGTCTCGATCCAAGGATCGCGTAGCCGCTGACGGTTCGTCAATCGGAGGTCCCAGGCCCAAGATATGGGCAAAAGACCGAAGAGGGCCCGAAACGGGGGTACTGGGCCCGGGGCGACCCGGCCCGAACCCCCCCTGGGGTCGGCCGAACCGGGTCGGCCCGAACCGGGCCGCCCCGAACCGGCTCGGCCGGGTCCGGTCCTGCCTGGGCGCGGCCCGGCCGACCGGACCGGCCGGCTCGGCCTCGGCCGAGCGGCCGAGGGAGCCGCCGCCGCCGCGGGTTGAACCCGCGGCTTGAGGGAACCGCGGCCCCGCGGGGGGGCCGCCTGTCACGTGGACGCGGCCGGGCCGCCGCGTCCGTTCCCGGTTCCGCGCGGCCGCGGAACCGGCCGCCGCTGCCGCCGCGGCTTCACCCGCGACGGGCTTCCTCCACAGCGGCGCGCCGGGCGCCGCCGCCTCCGGTCGCCGGCGCCGCCGCGCCGGCGACCCGCGCCGCCGCCGCCTTCCGCGGGCCGCCGGAGATGCTCCGGTGGCCCGATTTGCCTCTCGTCTGCGCCGTTGCCCCTCCCGGATGCCGACCTTCACTGCGGGATCAACGGATCGCCCCTGCCGCGCGGTTCGTCGTCGTCCGCCATATCCGCACAACAAAATAGATCGGCGGAGGGTTACCGGATCTTGTTCGTTAGACCCGCACCCTCCGCGTTAGCCATAAACGTCACCGGGAGGGAAAAAGGATTAACCAAATCAACAATTTTAAATAGATTAAAATTGTTCCGATCGGGTTCTTTATTTGAAAAGAATAAACACGGGAAAAGAAATAAAATAATCCAATCAACCCTTACCTTGTCGTCGTCGTCGGACGAGGGGTCGTCGCGGAATCGCTCGTCGCGGAGGAAGGTGATCGTCGCGTCGTCGCGGTATCCGGCGTCGCGTCGCCAATCTCCGGATCAAGAACAAACGGATTTAATTAATTAAATCCGTTGTTATTGAAATTTAAAAAAAGGAGAAATAAAAGATTCGATTCTCACCTTTGTTGCCGTTCGCACGTTCGTCGCGGAAGAAGAGGCACCGAAGAAGAAGAAGAAGAAGAAGGTCGCGGAAAAGTTGTCGACGTCGCGGATCGTGCGTCGTCGAATTCCGGTTCCGGCGTTCTTCGCGTTCTTCGCGTTTTTCGCGTTCTTCGCGTTCTTCGCGGAGAGGGTGGAGGCTCAGAGGAATAGCAATCCTCCAAAATAGACAAGTTTGTCTATTTTATTATTTTGCCAACAAACGCAAAACGCGTAAGTAACGACCCAATTAATTCACGAAGAAACAGTCCATTTAATTCATGAAATAATCGGCTCAATTAAATGGTCTGTTAAGAATTAAAGAAAACGCGTCGGTTGACTTTTCAGTTACTTTGACGGGTTTTCGCGGGTGCGTTACTTAGCGAAAGAAACGGCGGGGCTCGTGCGGGCCCTGCCTCACAAATATCCTACCAAGGGGTAGGATATTTCTGGATAGCATCCTATCCAGTTCAACTCAGTTCAAGCCGCCTTTAAGTGGCTTCAAGTGGCTTCCAAGCAGCTTAAGTGAAATAAAATAAAGTTGTCGCACAAACTTTATTTTATTTCTGACTTAAAGCCGTAAAATTTAAAAAAACACGTCTGAGAAAACGCAACTCCGGAAGAGGCGTTTCTAAGCAAATACCAGCGCTGCGATTTCATCGGTGCCCTCAGAATTCGATTCCGGGCACCGGTTCAAAAGATAGAAAAACCCGCTCGTCCGTTCACTGAACGTACCCGAGCCAAACTTCGGAAATTGATTCCGGGCACACCAGGCCTCGGAATCATGTGCCGTCTGAAGCTGCACTCTTGTAAAATTCCAAAGAAAATTAAGAAAAAAAATTTCCCTTGAAATTTGCGGGTCTTTACATTAAACGTCTATATTAACACATTAAAATAATATTATTACTCTTCATCAACATAATCTATTCATTAAAATTGAATTTATAATTAATGATATCCATATTATGACTTCTATATATAAAACGAAGTAATGGAATTAGTCAAAATGACTCACTTTATAAGATTTAAATATCTAAACTTTGGTTAGAAGTGGTTTCACTTGAGTTTTATCTAAACCAATCCCCATGTCAACTAATAAAAATATGGTATGAGTGAAATCATACAATATAAAATTTTAATCTTATGGAGATTCCCATAATATACATGTCAAATGAAATGACATCAATGACTTCTGTTAAGATTATCCTTTTATTAAAAGTTATAAGGATATATGCTTAGGTTGTTAAGTATATATTAAGATTATATTTACATGTAATTATTAGAATCATAAATTATATATATATATATATCATGAATTTTATATATTTTATTATTTTACTTCTACTGAAAAATGTTTTTCATTTTTAATACTAATGAGTTGATAAAACTAAATTAATAACTCAATATAACCAAGATGATATGTGTGTGATATAAATGTATATTTACTAAAATTATTATTATATATGATCTATTTTATGAAAATAAAAATATCATCGATTAAACATATTTTTGACAAGAAAAATATGTAAACACTAAATAAAATAATAATTTATAAAAAATTCTATTAATAGTTAATTTTTTTGAAAAGTGGTTACCTTCTAATGAATATATGTATAATTAACTAATTTTATATTTCAATTAAAATATATATAATTTTATATATATAATTTGAAAAAATTAATAACACTTTATTAATTTTTAACATAATATAATCCATTAATGAATTTTCATTTTATTTAAATAATTTATTTTTGGGTGAATGGTGAAAAATATAGTTTTTATTAGTAATGTAGTTCTTGTAAAATTATCAAGAGGTATGTATGACATAAAAAATAATATCTTATTCATAATAAAAAATTTATGGATTGCAATGATTCATAAAATACTAAATTACATTTCAAGAACCAATTTTTAACATTTTTAATGTAATGTAATATTTTATTATAATAAATAAAATATTTTTGTGTTTTTCATTTAATTATATTCCACCTTGGTACATTTATACTTTTAACAATTTTTAAGCCATTGTATCAATATTAGTTAATAAAAAAATTATTTTAATGGAAATCAATGACATTGATATTTTAATCGTAAAAATAATTTATATGCATCAATTTACACTTCTCCATAGAATTGGTTTTATGTGTTATAGATTTTAACATTACAATTAATTTTTCAAATACATTTAATAATAAATTTAAATATTTTAAACCATATTTATAATAACTAATATTTTTTTATTATTGGTATAATTTTATGTTTAGGCATGATAAATATATATCTTAGATAAAAATAAGTTTTCATGAAAAATAATAAAAATATTAATTTTGATAATTCGAGGAGAAAATTATAGAAAAAACTGATATAAACATATTTACTAATTAATTATTTTGACTGTATCAGCCATAAACCTTCCCCCACTCTATTATTTTCAATAAATTTATTCCACATGATCAATGAATACTGAAATTGAGTTATATATTGTTAAATAAATTCACCAAATTTACTTTATTAAAGGTGGTATAAAAGCCAAAATATCCTTACACACCATAACTCTTATAATAATACAATAAATACCCTGACAACATTCTGAAATACTGATCCATATCCTCAATTTTTGTGTCATCTTAAAGGATACCATCCCCAAGCTATAACGAAATTTTAGAGGATATATTTTATGCTGTAAGGTATTATTACCAATTACTATTATTTTTCTTCATAGATTCATTCATATTCCACATCCTCATAGTATAATTCTTCCATTATCATATAATAAAATATATATCATAGATGAACTAGTATATTTCTCACAATAATTCTGAAAATGAAATTTGTTTTTGTATAATATAGGGACTTCCACATATATAAGCATTGTTATCCATTGAACATAATATTATTTTTTATATTATCATCAATTGGATATTTATTAGATTTATAGGATATTTATAAAATTATAAAAACTCTAAAAACAAAAAATCATTCCCTATATCGACTCTATTTTATGTATATGAACTGGTTTTAGTGTTTATGTCCGGACAACACCCTCCATGGATGTGACATTTGTTTCATCCACGTTTTCATTCTATTTCAATAAATTTTAAAATATTTTTTGAAACCTCAAAAAATATATATAATATTATTACTATCCATTTATAATGTTATTATAATAAATGAATCACATTATTACCTTTACTCAACATTAGATTATAACATTACTTTATTTGGATCAGTTTAACAACCAACATGAATAATGTAATAAATTAATATCTTGGATAATTATGTAAAAATAAGTATTAGTGTTATTAGAAACTAATAAAAAACATATTTTTTGTTAAAATTTATTTGAAAAATTATATGACTTTTTATATAATTATTAATATGCTGCACATTTTCTTATTTTAAATTATAGTAACAACATCGTCACAAATATTTTCATCATGGATCATAACTAATATATAAATTAAATGAAACTACACCATTATAAATATTTATAAAAATCAATTTTAGTTAATATCGTAACAACTAATTTATAGTCATTAAATATATATATAAAGATTGACAGTAATATTAAAAATCTAGTACAAAATGAAGAACCTATTAAAGTACAATTTCATGATGAACATAAAATTTACGTAACTACAATTTTTTGAAAAATAATCATAAATTATGTTTATAATTGTTTGAATGTTTGAATATGGTTATATGAAATTTGATTAGGATATTTTTTTTGATGAATTTGGAACATCTTCCAGAAATAATTATTAATGTTATGGGTTTTATTTCCTCAATTATGAATCATTGACATTTTATTATTCTTTTCAATCCATGTAATTATATTTTTGTTATATTCAATCCCTCGAAATTATAATGTTTTACTTATTGATTATTTTTCAAATATTTCATTTCTATCATATGAAACAATTTTTAAATTTTAGTAAATTTTAGAATTATGATGTTTGTGAGGGGGTTTCCTATAAATCTTCATTTAATTATACTGAAGAAATATTGGTATCTTCTTTGGTCAATATTCTGCTCTATAAATTAATTTTATCATAAAATTCATTAGATTCAATGGATTTAAAAATACACCTCATGATTTGTTTTGATGGTTATACTAATAATGTTATTTTAAAGTAATATAATTTTTTTAAAACTAAAATTCCTTTCATTGAGTTATGATATTTCCTCATAAACATATTCATTAAGTTATTATTTTCCTCAAATATAAATTTTTATAACTAAAATTCACATTATTTCATCGAAAAAGAAAATTTTTAATTAACATATATTCTAATTAATGGAATTATTCCAGATAATACTATAAAATTATTATGAATACTTCTCATTTTCTATATAATTGTTTTTTCTTCAATCTCTATATTTTCATTTTCTATAAATGATATTATTTATAAATTAGAACCCTATTTTTTATTCTAATTTTAAATATTAACTATTTTGTTTCCACTAAAAGGATGTTTAATTACCTATTTTTATAACATGGGTCACAATAATAGTATTTTGAAATACTAATTGTGTTTTTCATTTCAAAATTATATATATTATAATACACTCCACCTTTCCCTCAGATAATGATTATATGATTTTTATGATTTTTTTTCAAATTCTTCAAATGTATATTTTTATAGTGACATCAAAATGATATTTTTTATGAAAATTAACAAATTGGATACTAAAATATCCTAATGAATTTTATTTTTTGAAAACTTATTTCACTATTTTTTATATTAAATTAATGGAAATCTTCTTTCAAATATTTTAAATGTGGATTCAAATAATGTTAATCCATTATATTTTTAAAATAGAAAAAAAAAATTCTATTTTTTAATAATCAAATGATCTTGAAAATATATTTTTTATTTTAGAAAATGTATTCAGATCTCATTAATTTATACTGGGTCCATGATCATACCCTAAAATCCTCAATATTAATATTGATGAATCATGATATTTTCAATGTTTTTTGATGAAAATTTTGTCTTTCCAATAGGTTAATGACGTTATGAATTTTTTCATGTAATTAAATACAATTTTTTAGTTTTCATTATTTAATGGTTGGGAATGAAATTATATATCCTTTTAATGAAATGGTTAATTTTTTGACCTCATTTGATACTATGTATAGTTCACAAGTTTCCAGACTAAAAGACTTTATTATGTGCGCATGGATGTGATACATGAAAAATTCATTTTGATGTCATTTTTATGTTGTTTCAATATATTTATAATCATTTAAGAAAATAATATCATTAGATTACACACTATTACCCTTCTCAACAATGACTCTTATTTAAAGGTAAATTTTATTCATTTTATATTAGATTTTTTTATTTAATGATATATAGAAAAGCCTTATTATTTTATTTTCTTTGGAATAATTTATTTCCCTCATATTAATTTATTTAAATATTGTTATAATCTTACAAAAGATTAAATATCCATAAACGTTACCTTTAATATAATTTCATCTCAACCATTTGTTATTTTTGAAATCAACACATCATGAGGGTTATTATTATATTTGAAACGTCTTTAATGGGGTTTAGTATTGTTTGGTTATGTAAATTTTTCACATGTAGAGTAAAATACCATTTCTAAATAGATTATTTCAAATGAATATGAATTATTTTTTCTTTGAATTTTGTAAATTTTTATTGAATTTATTTTAATGTATAATAATAATATAAATTATTTATTTTTATCTTAGTCATCTCATTTAGCATCAGATAAAGGTTTAAATATATTGAATAAAATATTTCATTTGGATTACTTTAGCACTTTTTTGAATTATGATAAGAAGTATTTTTTTCTAAACATGGATATATGTATAGTGATATAATATCAACATAAAATTTTATTATTATAGTGAATTTGAGGTCTCAAATAAATTACACCTCTATCTTAATTCATTATAATTAATTTGAAAATGTCAATGAATCAAAAATGATAATCACAGAAAAAATAATCTTTTTTGTATCATATCAATTTTTAACCCATCCATTATTCTGGGCCTATGTATACAAAAAAAGTCCGAGTATACTAGAGATATGATTTGTTTAATATATTTTTTTCAGACATAATTGAGGATATATTTTGAAAAATAATTAAAATAATTATTATGAGATAAAAATTCCTACTGAAACCTATATTGAAGTGAGATTTATTTATATTTCACATAATGTTAATATGAATTTTAAAATTCATTTGAAATATTGAGTTTTTATTATGTAGGATACTATTTATAATAATAATCCTATTGCATCAATTAATTATATCATGATCCATCATGGATTATAAATCCACCTAGAACCCAAACCATTCGTAACTTGACTAGAAGGGAGTTCTTGTGCCCCTTATGATGAAGAATAGTTCTGGGGGATCATATAATATCATTTGTATTGATTTTCTCAAAATAAGACTAAATAAAAATGATAACATAAATAAAGGAAGTTTTTGTATAAACATAAATTCCACAATGTGAATGATAAAAAAATAAAGACAAAACTATGTACAGATACACCAGACGAAACTATTAAAGAATATATTGTAAAGACATAAACATCATGTGAAATGGTTTTACCTAAAAAATCTTAACTATATGAAACTATAAATTTAAAAACCACCTTAAATTCCTTACATTTACTCATATTTGTCCTATAAAAAAATACATACACATAGTGGTTTATTCATTGTGTGAGAAGAAAATACTAATAGGATGCCAAAATCTATTTTATAAAAATACAATATAAATATAACTAATAATTATCATATAAAAATGATAATTAATAAGATATAATTTCACAATATCCAATAAAAAATCCTAAAATCACCATGTTCAACAGTCTAATAAGTAATAAAATATTCCTAATTTTAGTGAATATCCATAAACAACTCAAACAAATATTTCAACTATTTAAATAGTAAATATATTCCATTGGGTTAAAATAAATCCAATGTATATGAATATCCTTTTAAAATTTTATGTGATATATTGGATCGCTAGTGAACTCATTAACATACATGAATAACTTTAGAAGATAAGAGTATACATCAGAGAGTGGATCCATACCAAAACATACGTAACCTAGTGTACACATTAACCAAAAATAATTTGTCTAGGGAGAATGATTTTATCCCAATGGAAGACTGCAAACATCATCCTTGATTACAGTAGGGTTTACCACATCACAATAAATATAATATAATTTCATATTTTTAGCATATAAAAAATTTTTCAAATCATTTTAGTTGAGAAAAATAATGTATAAATCCATTTCAAAAACAATTTTCCAAATACATTAACAAATTTCCATGTATATTTTCTCGATAAATTTGTAAAAAATGTTTTCCAACCGTTTAATAAAAAATTCTATGAGTAAAAATTTAATTTTAATTAAATAATTCCTTATCATAAAACCATTTATCTTGTGATAGATTTAATGTAAAACTCACATTGAAACTAAAATCTAATAAGAACCAAGGGTTATAATAGTAAAAGAAGGGACAATAACAAAAAATTCTCAAATAATATATCCAAATTTATAATTTATTGATCAAATGATAGGATAGAAATCACATAACACAAAGACACATAGATAATACACAAGAATCAATGATGATTTGCATAATAGAAAACAATTAAAAATGGATCTATTATAAATACTACTATATCATGTCTGAAATCATATATATATCTTTATCAACCCATTCTGATGGTTCTCATCAAGGAAAATGTAGTTGATTTTAAAGAACAATGATGAAAAATGATGTAAAATGGAACTAATTGAAATACTATATCCAACACCATATTATTTATCAAAATGGAACAATTAGAGGAAAATAAACTCAAAAATCACCATGAAGAATCTCCTGGTTTGAGAGATTATTCCACTAGAAACAAAAATATGAAACTTATATGTATATAAATTATTAAAATAATTATTTTTTTTAAATAATTTACATTTTCTTTATACGTAAAATGAATTAATCATACACCAAATGTATTCACGATTATATAATATTGGAGAGTCCACCCTTATTGGATGCATGGTTTACCGAAATGTGTTCAAACCATACAAAATGTATCCAGCTAATATTGTATGGATTACAAGAGAATATATTTTAGTTTGGAATAAATGTGATTTGAATTAGGAACCCTCTAAAAGTGCTCTAACAAATGTTGTATGGTTTCCTGGGATGTCCCACATAGTTCTCTATATTCATGATTTTTAAGGAAGACATACACAACTTTCATATGATGGCCCACACATTTTTCCTTGAAATCGATATTATCACACTAGTGATTTATGTATAGATCCATATCCTCTTGTGAAGGTCATATTTTTATATATGTTATGATTTTGAAGTTCTATCTTTAATAGTAATCTAATTCTTGGGGTAATGTGTTTTTGTTAATGTATAACCTATACACTGGATGGATATTTTTTAAAGAAATTATGATATATAATCTTAGAATTGATCATTTAATTGGTCTTGTTATGTGATTTTTTATCATGTATTATTCATTACACAATCATATGATGTCACTCATAGATGATATGATTAATTGTTTTCCTCTCACACATACAGAAAGTAATATTTTTGTTCATTTTAGATTACATGTTTCATAATTATAAATTATGTGAATTCATATATTTATATGTTCATTTTAGTAATATTTTTATCGCATGGTTATGTTATTTCACATGGGTTTTGTTGAAAATTGATGATATTTTGAATTGAGTTACCTTAAATTGTATTTTAACACACCATATTTTTATGTTTCAATTTCACATATTATAAAGATGAGTATATATTATATGAATTATCAAATTTTGTTTAATTTAGTTTAATTATTTATATATTGTCCTCTTTATTAAAAAATAAATTTCTAATTTTTATCCTCAATGAAAATAATAAAATTTTATTACAATTTTTATATGGTAAGTATTATTTATCTAATTAATAAGATGTCGGCAAGGGATGTGTTTATAATTGAAAATATAAAATAGTTTCTAATACTATGTGTAATTTAGGTGTGTTTATCATCAAACATGGGTGTTATTTCATGGGAGACACATATAATATCACTAGAACATGTAAATCAATTAATCTAATTAATAATACTCAATAATAATGGAAATTATATTCTCATTATTTAGGATTATATTATCACAAGCATTATTACTATCATCACTACTACTAATATTATTATTATTAATATTATCACTTCTATATTTCCACACACAATGGTTATTAGTTATTATTTATTAGCATACACATACAAATTCAATGCACTTGCGTTATTGTATTATCACATGAGTTATTATTATTATTTTCATTCATCGATTACTAGTACATTTATGTTGAAAATATAATTATCATAACTCATTTACCTAACCATTATGATCACGTTCAGTCAAATTTGATGAATAATTATGAATAATTTAAATAGCAGAACAAAAAATAATAAAAATAAATTAAAACATGTGAAATAATTGGTATATCATATAAGGTTTAAGTGATTCACTTATTCAATTCAAATTCAAATTACAATATATGTTATATTTGGTAGGTTACTCTATGCAATTCACATGCTTATTGAGACTCGTGGAAATTACACATTTATAAAATAACATATAAATAGTGATCATGAATCCCCTACATTAATTAATGTTTTAAAATAACTATAAAAAAGTAATGATGAACTGTTAATCAAATTCCATCAAATATTCAAGGATTTGCAATAATGAATATATATTGTTCTTCACCAACATGCCAATAAATCAACTCTAATAAGATCAATCCATTGACCACATTATTGACATGAGATAAAGATGAAATGATGATGAATTGATAAAAGTGGAATTAATTATAGCATATGAGAGATATAATAATATAAAATAAAAAACTTCTCACTCAAGGGATGAACTAGGATTATATTTGTCCGTAATACATAGCATGAAAAATATAAACATTCATCCACATAGGTATATAAAGAGAAATAGAAAACTGAATTAGAATATGGAGGAAACAAACAATTCTCAATGTCAATGGAATCTTATGATGTTAATTTATGATTTATTCTTACTTTTTGTATTGGTATTTTGGTTATTTTGATTACACATTAGTTAAATATGGATTTTATTTCTTTATTTTTAACCATTCACAATATATTAGTACTCATAATATGAAAAATATAATAAATAGCATAAATTTCTATGCTTTCATTATAATATCACCAAAAGTGGGGATTGAAGCTATTAAAATTAATTTTTTATATAAATTGATATTTATATGTTTATATAATTAACATTGTTGATTATTAAACACTCTATTATAATATTATAAAATCAGTGTACACTGATAAATAGTTTTAGTTATGATTTATAACATATTATATCCTATTTTATTTTGCTCAAAATAAATTAATTCATTTAAATATAAAATTCATTTTGATAAATTTATTGTTGTTTTCAGTCAATTATGTAAAATTTTATCAATATAAAATAAAAATTATTCAAAACATTATTTTAGTTATATAATTTTTTCAATTTAAAAAATACAAT
The DNA here is from genome assembly GCA_963277665.1 of Viscum album. Classification (NCBI taxonomy): domain Eukaryota; kingdom Viridiplantae; phylum Streptophyta; class Magnoliopsida; order Santalales; family Viscaceae; genus Viscum; species Viscum album. Next base: position 925,734,218 of record OY728119.1, on the reverse strand, counting down.
ACACTGAAACATTTCATTCATATATGTGATTGATACTATTATCAATTAGATAAGCTCATAAATTAATCAAATTTTTCTTGATTATCCTTAATAAAGAGATCTTGAATACACATTTAGGATCCTATAAATGGAAGTATTAATCTATCAAAATGTATTATATTTTGAGTCACTCTTAAAAATTGTATCACAATGTATTATATGTTTTATTGAAGTAATGTATTATATTTATATATTAGTAGAAGATATTCATATGAATATATTAAATGTTAAATATTGCATATTCTTCATGAAAGAAGTTACTCTAATATAGTATGTGATAATTACATTTTTCCAACAAATTTATTTTTTTTGTATTTTCCATAGGTTTTTTATGAGGTGGATTTCTAAATATTTAAATGATTTCTTAAAATAATACTAATTTAAGGAGTAATTTGACCATTATTATAAGGATCTTTTATTTAGTTATAATTATTTTCTAATAGCAATGAAAAAATATTACATTCAATTAAAGTATTGGTGATTAATTTTTATTTAATTGAAATCATGATATTCAATATTTTTTCCCTAAATAATATATATATATATATATAATTTCAGTTCATTAAATGTGATATATAATAAGCATGACTATTATTTTTGTGATCCTACTAATTTCATGACCACATTATATGATTTATTATTTATGTTTCATTAAATATAAAATTAGGAAAATGGACTACAAAATATAAAATTATTATACAATTTGATGTTTTATAATATCATCAAGTATATTTTGATTTTTCATAGATACATATTATGAATAAACCATTTTATTTGAAAAATATTCAATTACTACCAAATTTCTATTTAATCAACAATTTACTAAAATTACAGTTGAATTTTTTATTTATTTTATATTCTTCTATCTGAGAAATTCATGTTCCATGGGTTTAAATGAGACTTTAAATATGTTGTTTTTGTGTAGGATGACATATGTTAAAATATCTTGTTATATATAAATATAACGTTTCTACTTTTCACACTAAAATATCAGATCACTAGACCAATAAAATCACCTTACATATATTTGGTGTTGGTGGAGTAGAAAAGATGATATTAATTTAGTACCCTAACATACTATAAAAATATTTTTTTCTCATGTTAAATCTTTTTGTTGTTTCTATTTCAGAATCTAAAATGAAAACTTGTAAAATATGGTCTTGGGAATTCATCATAGTTCACAGAACTATTCTAAATCCCTCACCAACTTATTTTTCCATAAAATTAACATCATAACTGTAATGTAATTGGTAGAATACCAGTAGCTATTGGGGTTATATAACTTACCAAATTTATACACATTGTTGATTATATTCACATCTTCGACAGTTAATATGGAATTAAGAATTGGAAATCATTAAAAAAATGTAATTTTCATCCTCTAAATCCTAACTTTCTCCATAGAATAATAGATTTACCCATATTATTAGCCCCCAAAAATAGAAATTGCATACTTATAACTGAATAAACCTATAAAATCTCTATATAATGCTATAAACTATCGAAACCAAAAATTATAAGACTCTGGAAAATTCAATCCAAATTATAAAAAATTAAAATTAAAATATTTTGTTTTTGTATTTTTATTCTTTATATAATATGATTATATAATTTATTTTATTAAAGATATGGATTATTCAAAATGCTATATTTTAAATATATTATTTAATATGATTATTTTTCATTTTGAACATTATATAGATGGAATGAAAACAAGATTCCAGAGATTAATGTGTGAAAATGATGGTTCAATGAAAAATAACAACGCGTAAAACATTATTAACATTATAATGATTCAATATACAATTATAAAAAATTATAATTTTATCCTAATATAATTTTATATGAAATAATATACCGATATGTTTTATTATATTGGTAATTTTTAACTCATTCATTTTGTTTTTAAGAATATTCGTATATATTTTAAAAAATATTAATAATATAATTTATTATGTCAATAATCATTATATGTAATTAATAAAAATTTAAAAGAGATGTAAAAATAAAAAAATGGGCAAGTTAAATTACTAGAGTTGAAATTTATATATATAATTAAAATACCAATAGGTTTCCTTGATGTATATATAATTATTATTATTTTTAATTGAGTTATATAATCAAATAAGATGTATTTTTGGTTATTAATTTTTTAGATATTTCTAAATTATGGGAGTGGTTATCTGTTAATTTATTTGATATATATCACACAATTCCATATTTTAAAAATTAGTTTCTTAAAATATTTATCAATAATGAACTAATGTTTAATGAATGTTAATATAAATATAGATTATAAACTTAATGTTTTTTCTATTCATGTGATGACCATGAATGTTTTGGAAAATGTTATTTTTTCATGTCTTAATGTCACTATTTGAACTCATATCACTAACCATAGGATGTAATAAATAATTGCGGTTTTATTCGACAATACTAGGATATTTCCTATACAATATAAGGAAAAAATTAATTTAGAATTATGCCATTATATAATCTTCAAATTTCCATTGGATCATCGAAGAAATAAAGACCAAATACTGTTACATGCCATTGGAAAACCATGTTCATCAATCCAAATAGCCAATAACTGAAAATATGGCAATATAAAAAATTAATATAAACCAAATTAACAATTATTTATGGTAATGTGAGTAAAATAATTCAAAATAAACTATTCATGTGAAAGAAAAAACAAACAAAGAAATATTAATAAAATGTGTTGATTTCAGGACTTTGGATCCCATGTGAAAAAATATATCTTCAATTTCATTGGTTATGATTTAGTTTCATAGGTAATGAATTTGAGAAACTCATAATTTTTTGTCAGGAATGTTCTTGGTCCACTATCATAAAAATTCATAATCACCCAATTGTAATATTAATGAAATAAATCAATGGAACATAAGAATTATTATAGGTTTCTCATCTAATTTCTGTGAGGACACCTCAATGTATTCGTGTTAGGTATATTAAAAGCAACAAAATATTTTAAAAAAGTGTTTTAATAAAATGAAAATAGAGAATCAATGACATATGTAATGTAACACGACAATATTTTAATGATTTTTTTGAATTAATTAAAAAATGTATACATCATGAATTATAATCAACACAATGATTGGCATATCTTGCAAACAATAAATTGTTCTTCTACAAAATTCAGGACATGTGGCACTCAGCTTCAGTGTTTAGTAAAAAAATATTATTATAATATAACCATTAAGTAGGTGGGTATAAATAGTACTAAAAATATAATGAAATATAGATTTTAATTCCCTAATAAATAAAAATGTATTTATAAATTATTATTTATTAATAAATCCATTTTTATAAAAGTGGTTATATTATTTAAAAAAATAGAATTTTTTTTATTTATAGGAATACATATAATATATAATTAAAAAAATTTATATAATTATGTTTATAATGTTTTTTAATAATGATTTTGAAATTATCTTGTGGTGAAAGTTTGTGTTTTTTGGGAAAATGAAGTTTTTTAATGAATAGTGTAAAATACAAATTTTTTGTAATAATATCATCAATTTTCATTATGTTATGTAATCGAAATTTTAAATTATGTTTTAAATAAAAATTAATTTTATTTAGTCATATTTAATCTATTTAAATACATTTGAATCAACATTATATATGATATTCTTAAAATTTTTGTGTTTGTTTAAAATAGTTTTTTTGTAAAAACTGTTTTACATTGCATAATGTTTCAAAATTTTGATAAAATAAAATAATACCCAATTATGAATGTTTAAAATGAAATTTACATATTTTATATCAATATATCAAATTTATATTCATTTAATGATTATTATATGATATATAATTCTTATAAAACATCTTGTACCTAATGAAATATAATTTTAGAAAACACTAAATTCATTATGTTTGTGAGTTATCTATTTATTTTTTTAAACATTAAGGGAATTTTTTAAAAAAATAAATTCATTTTTTTTGACAATTTTAAAAAATATATTTCTGTCAATTTTTAATGAAAAAATAGTTTTTTGATGAATAGTTAAAATGGTTAATTTTAATTGAAATCATAAATATTATTTGTATTATTTATAATGATAAATTATTTTTAAAATTATTTTGAATGTATAATTAATTCATGTATATTTCTATTAATAAATTTTTGATTTTTACTTAAAATTTATATTCAATTTTAATATAACAACACTGTAAGGATTGGAAAATTTTCCTTTTAAACCCCCACATTCACGTCATTTCTGCAAGACTAATTTGAAAAATTAATTTTCCAATATTATGAATTTAATTTGAAACAAGAATAATTTACACGATCCAAAAATATAAAAACAATTAACCTTTTTTATTTTTATAAATAGTAAAAATTATTTTTCATGGTTATGTTAACAATTTTTTTATATAGGGATTAAACAAAAAGAAAAATATTTAAAATTATATGAATATTTATGAAAATTATATTTAATGAGAATATTTTGACCCTTTTTTATCTATTTATCCTTAATAATACATTTTGGATTCCTTTTTTATGGTACATCTTCTTTACAACACTTTATTTTAATGAAATTACAATTTCATCCCCACCTCACTTATTAATGGTGACCCTCCTCTCTATTATTCACAAAAAAATCCTTTTCATTCATCCCAAACAATACAACATAAATATTTAAATTATATAATCACATCATGTAAGCAATAATTTTTTCATTAATCCAATAGATAAAGGAATTTGGTTCAATCATAAGGAAGAAAACTATTAATGATGTAACATTCTTCAATAAACATTTATTTATTTCTTCCTTCACTTGCATCAATTATTACTAAACCATATTTGTATAATAAATTTTTTATAATACATTTAATTATATTTTTTTATATAAAATTAATTACGAAAATCAATCTCTTTTTGTATAAAAGTAGTTTTGAAATCATCTTTATTTTCTAAAGAGAAATACCACCCTACGAATTGATGTAACTTTTTTCCCATTAACACCTCTCAAGGTTTGATATAATGATGAATATAAAAAATATTTATTATATTTATATAATATTTATACATATAGAGTCATTATCTCATATAGAATTTTTTTATATTCCATTCTATTACATATATGATAATATCACTCGTGTTTATGGTGGACTACCACCTCAAAAAACGATGTGATTTAATTTTCACAAATTATTTTTATGTAAGATAATAACAAAAAAATTTGTTATATTAATTACAAAATTAATAAATTAATGTAATATCTATCATTATAAAAAAAATAATATTTCATTTTCATTATTTCTTATTGATTTACTAAAATAAGATAGTGATGTTCATGTTTGTGTGGGTTATAAGCTTAAGGAGTAGATTTATCTCTATTTTCTTCACCAAACCACTCGAATGGTTTGTATAATAAAATTTAAAGAATTAATATTTAATTTATTATATTATTATAAATATTGAATGATAATATATTACTTAACTCATTTTTATAATAATCATTGAAGATTGGAAATGTTACTCATTCTTACGTATGACCAACCATCACCATCGTCATAATATACATTATTCAACAAAAACATCAATTAAGATTGGTAATAAAAGTATAATATATTTATAAATATGATAATTAATTCATTAATATTATTATATATATGATGGAACCATGACCAACATAAGATTAGTGAAAATAAAAAATCAAAACATATATGAAAAATAATGTAGTTATTCCCTAAAACATGAAATTAACTTGTAATTGATAGTAAACATGAAATAAAAAGAAATAAGTACATGAAATATGTTATTATATTTATAACTATAGTTCTTTAACAGATATTTTTGAATCTAATATTAATTATATGTGATGATAAAATGAGTAGGGTATAAGTTGAGACATACGGTAATTGATTTTCATTTCAAATTTTATGTCTATAATACACATTCCATACCTACCACATGATTCATTTATGTGGTGTATATACATCCCAAATATATATTTTATTATTATTACATGTGAAAATATGTTGATTTACCAATCCATTAGAGTATATCTCCTTCACGGTGTTTATGGATTAAATCCTACTAAAGATGTAATTGAATTTTCTGTCAACTTTACATCTTTAAGACATAGGTTATATTATGCCCCATTCTTCCTTTATGAGGTATATACTGTGGAATTGACATGTAATATCATCAATCTCTTTTTCCTCATTATATTTTATGGTTTATTTTATGATTTTCATTCATGATTATTACATTTCAATGTCTCCAAAGTTGTAATGAGTTTTTGTTACAATCTCATCAATTTTCGCGATTGATTATAATTGTGTTTCTATTGATAAATTAGTGTGATACATATCCCAAATAAATAATGAGTTTTATTCTCTTATTTTTATACATGATAATAATAGATCCATTTTTAAACAATTTGGTACTTAAAAAAATAGGGGTCTTTTTAATAAAATACGACCATAATTATTTATTATGTCAGAAATCTATTTTCTTCGAAAACCACGTTATCTAAAAATATTTCTAATACATATTAATATTATCCAGTGAATTTTAGATATAATTTTAAAACTAGTTTCAATTTTTTTAATTTTTTTAAAAGAATCATCGGGTCAATTTCCAAAAAAAATTCATATGTATTTTAATAAAAATTTGAAAGGAATCATTGTTTTAACATATACAACATGAATGAAGCCTCAGGTAATCAGGAGAATTATTTTGATTTAGCCATCCATTTTAAAATACCATCATTATATTCAAATAAAAGAACTTTAAAAAACCAATGTATAAAATTTCATTCATTGAATAAGGGTTATTTTCTAAATAAAAATTTTTAGAGGACTGTTCAGAAACATTTTCTATATATAGTGACATCATGATTTGATAACTATAAATTAACAGAGATATGATCCAAGGAAAAATTATTATTCCTCATCATATTTTTTTATGTTAGTGTTGGAAGGATGTTATTGAAACCAGTTACGCTTCTATGGTTTATAAGTTAATAAAATTTTAATGAATCCCAATTCATTTTCTATAGGGTATAAATTGATAAAATTATTTTGAAACATGAGTATATTTCAAATTTTATGCTATGATGATATTATAAAATAATTATGAATCCTGTATATTTTCCATAGGTTAAGATATGTTTAAATGTTTATGAATCCCATATTTATTTCATTGGTTATGATATTATGAATAATTTAAGATATTTTTGGTCACATATATATGTATTTTCTTATATAATATTTATGACGCATATCTACCTCCAACTCATGGGAAAAGATTTATATCACTTGAGATAGAGACGAATGGTACTCGATGAAAACTTGGTTTAGTAAAAGGATTTTCCTCTATTATATTCTATTGACTGAACCATGACAACTATGACAGTTTGTGGAGTGACCAAATTACTCTAGGATTGTATTGAAAATTATCCATGACAAACATTGAAATTATTTTACCTGATTATGTTTATTCCACTTATCATTGTATTCTTCCAATGTTATATCCTTATAGTTCATGTTATTTCATTCCATTGTGATTCATTTCTTTGCAACATCAAATCATTTTTATTTATTTACAAAAATGGTCTTTAATATTCAAGGAATGGATATCAAATAGTATTATCATGTGATAATACCCTTATATTCATGTTATACTTATGGGTCATTCTTTATTAACCTTACTGAAAAAATGTGCTCACCCTTTCTTATTTTTCTTCTACACATGTTATGGTGAATGTTTTTTTGAAGTGTAATTTAGTGAAGGAGAATAAAAATCAATATATTTATTGGATAAATTAATAATAATTCGTTATTTAATTGTTTTTATTTTCATGTTTACAACAAAAATAATCTATTAAAGTCTTTTGAGATGTCTTTCTTTAATATGATGAATATACCTCTAAAAATATTATATATCAATATATGTGAAGAATGGGCCACCATAGTTAGTATTAAATGAATGGTTTAGTTAATCATTGTAAAATAGGATAAGAGATTGTTATTTATATCCATTGGGATATTTATCAGGATTTTTATAGTGATGTATCAAAGGATTATTCCAAGGATGATTCAAATTATATGAAACAGACTTGGAACTTTTTTTAATAGATATAGTGTGTGGTATCAGTGTAATTAAATCCATCTCTATGTGTTAAACATGCATGTGGATATAGCATAAAGGTAACTAGAGGAAATAACTCTGAAAGGGAAACATTGATCTGGACTATATCCTAACAAGATTCATATAAATATGCCTTAATAATTAACTAGTTATACACTACTAGAGGATATGGATTAGGAATTCAAAAAATATTTATAAAAAATTGTTATGCATTTAAATAAATGACGATTATGATCCAAAAATTATAATATGTAGGGTTCATTGATTAAAAATATGGTTTTATGAATTAGACATTTTATAAGTGATTTTCTAGATTATTTGATTTATTATTATGATTAGAATTTATAAAACTATGATTTTTGGTTTTAGACAATGGAGGGAATGAGATGAAACATGGAAAATATAGAATTTGATAGACTATTTAATGAACAAAATCCAAATGGGATAATTCTAAGAGTGAAAACAAACATTGATTATTAATAATCGGTTATCATGGAACATGATAAACAGTGTTTACCTTCACCAACTCTTAGGATCACCAAATAATAGATGTATAGAGTTCAATAACTTTTTCGTTTGTGGAGGATATAGAAAAAAGATGATTTAGATTCTTATATGTCAATGATGTGCGAATAAGTAGTCAAGTTAATGTCTCATTGAGAAAAAAATATCATTTCGGTAATTAATGGAATGAAGAAATTCATTTCAACATAATGGAAACATTTAATGTTCTGTTAATGTAATGGATAATAATAATTTTTTCATTAATTTATCATTAATTAGTGAATAAAATAAATATATAACGTATGGGAATTGTGAAAATTAATTCCCTATAGGGAAATCTCATGAATATAATAAAAAACTATTGCAAGTGTAATGTTCATAGTAGTGATGATGATGTGACAACAAATGAAATATGAAATAAATGTAGTGTTTTGGAATAAGATGATGGATCATGGTTAATGGGTTAAGATAGAAGTGGTATGAATAGTGTTATTATGAATTATAATTCATTGATTATGTTATATGAATTATTTAGTGAATAATATTTATTCACTATAATTTTATATGTATGGATTGAACGAAGTATGTTTAATAGTACTGATGACCTAGAATATTGATTTAAATGTAAGGCAACATTTGGATTAAGGTAATTTAACACTTAATATGTTCCTAAGGATACGAAAATAGTCTTCTATGTTGATAAAGAAAATATTTATATGAATAATTTCAGTAGTATAGTTTGGATGACCTTCGAATTGATTAATGATTTGTGGACTTGGTGGTCTACATTATCATTTATGGAGTATAAAAATTTATACTAATTTGGGAATTGATTAAATAAAATTTTTTGTTCATGGAATATAGAATCTTGTTTGTTTTATATTAGTGTTTATTAAAATTTAGGTCATTGAAATGATTTAATAGAATAGATGATAATGGTAATAACATGTTTATAGAGTGAAAATTTAGTGTTACTTCATGTTTTTAGGGTACTAATGACATGTTCATTAACATAATATAATGAAATTATTTCATGTTTTTTGGATTATAATTTTTTTGAAGAGGTATAAGGATTACCATTTATGGAATTCTTTTTGATGAACATGGAATGAGGCATTAGATATTAATGTATTTCATTACCAAATGGATAATTGTTCATATTAGATACTATATATTGGTCATTTTAAGATGATAAATAAATATTAATAGAATAAATGATCATTATATTTATTTTTATTATCATCCATTAGTGCTTTAGGAAAATTAAATTCACTGTTATTTCAGGCTGTGAGAGATGAATTTGAAATTGATCATGGTATAAACAATGTTGAGGACGCGATGACAAGTTCATCTAATACAACCGAGTTCAAAACTATGTTGAGAAAACAAGTTAGTCATTGTAGAAGGTAATGTTCGGTACTATAGTAGCCGAGACTATTCATATATTTGGGCATTTGAGAAACTGGTTTGGTACAAGTGTCCTCCAAGGACTTCATCCCCCCAAGTCCTATGGACGAGTAAGGATTTCGGGCAACCTCCAGGTGTTCAAGACACCTCAAGGATTATGGGCCCCCTGAAAATTGTTCTTAATGTACCAGAAAGACTATACAAGGAGAAGACTCCAAATGGGGATTCATAGCATGTGTATTCAACATAGAAGAAGCTAACGAATGTGGGAGAAAGATAGGATATGGCCTTGCCATCAGGAATAAACATTAAATGCACTAGAATCCTAACCGAACAGAAATGTGATGGTGGGGAGATGACTTCGCGATTTAGATATCAGGGAGGAGCTGTTCCATGTAGTTATAGAATAAATATTTCCTCTATATCCTATGAGTCATGTATTCTCTATACCCAATGGCTTTGTATGGGTTAATCATCATCCCTTGAATGGGGGGTTTCCAGAAAACAAAAAAAAATTATGAATTCGGGACTTCAGACAATGACCTTTTTAATAAATATTTGGTTTATCCTTTTTGGGTCTTTATTCATCAATGGATCTGCCACATTATTATAATAAATTTTAGCTATCACTCTCTATAATATTTTTTTTTACTTCTTGCTTGTGTATATCATCACTTCCCAACTATGTTATACTACGTCGAAACAATGTTTTTAGGTACATTAGGGAACATTTTTCAAAAAATTCCCAGTTAAAGGGATGTTTTATTATTCATTCATATAGTGTGGGTTTCTATGAAATAATTTTTTAACGTTTAACAATTTTTGGCATAGATGAATTTCAAGGTAAATAATTATTTTATGGGAGGTAGAAAATAAAATCATTAGATTCATTGAACTATTTATTCATGTTAATATATATTTATATATATCATTCCTTATAGGAAACCCCAGTTTTATCTTATGTTACATGAAACATTGAATTCCTTTTATAGAATGGATGACACATGACACTAAGAGTTAGAGAAGAAAAAAATAATATTAGTATATCTAAGACTCTATGTTGAGAAGAATGAAATAAATGATATACATTATTGAATATAAAAATATATTCTGGATCAGTATAAATTTATTTATAAGTAGATAGTACATAACCAATTAATTTTTTGAAAATCAATATTTTATTCATAAAATATTGTTTCTTTAAATTTAGATTTATTGTTTTTTCTATAAAAAATATTATAATTATTTTATAGATATTACTAAAAAATAATCTCATAAAATTTAAATAATTTTTAAAATCATCATACCGAATTTATCTTTTTTGGTGATTTTTAATTTTTTGGAAAATTTTGAATTTTTGGTAAAAAGTAAAATATATTGACTTATTATAACAATAATTATGTTTCAATAATTTAATTAATATAAATTTAAAAATATATTTTACAATTATATAAATATTATTTATTTTTATTCAAATAACTTTTTAATTGTTTATTCAAATTTATATTTTATTTTAGTATTATTTTAATGTTTTTGTTTAAAAATTTGGTTTTAAAGAAAAATATTTTAAAGGGAATAATGTTAATCAATTTTAATTAATTAAAATTATACATAATGTGAAATTTTTTAAAATCATTTTAAAGATTATATGTCAACAAATTTAAATTGTTATTCGTACATTTTATTTTTTTAAACATGAATTCATTATAAATAATCTTCTGCAAGAAAAAGATACAATTCTCAAATACCATATTTTTATCACGTTATCCAATTATGATTTTATGTTTTTTTTTCTAATTTTAAAAAAATAATTAGAAAATAATCTTCATATTTTATATCCAAATTTTTAAATTATAATTTGGTTATTTGTTATTAAATTTCATAAAAACTTATTTTATTGATAAATTTTGATAAATATTATAGTATAACTCAATACATTATTTTCATTTAAATTATTTAGAATATTTTATTTTATATTTAATTGCATTTACTGTCAAATTATATCAATTATTTATCTATGAATCCAATTTTGGACTTTTTTATCAATTTTAAAATGAAATTTGACATAACGATATGGTAATCATTTTATCCTTTACCGTTGAAATACAACTTTATCAATATGTCTGCATGAATAATATTAAAATAAAATTTTCCACTTTTTGAAATTTAATATTGAAAAAAGGGATTATATATTTTGAATCATAATATTTTATATTATGAAATTATTAAAAATAATTTTGGAAAACAATTATTAGTGAAAATAGTTAAAATTATTTACTACGTATAAGGTACAAATGGGTTCAGTGGGGATTAAACTAAAAAGATAACATTTAATATGAACAAAAAAAATTATTAAATAAATTATATATATTTATATTTAAATTTAAACCCTATAACATCTAAATATGGATAGAAATCCATTTTTTAGTAATTTTTCTTCAGAAAAACGTGGGTACACATTTCTTTTAAATAAATTGCAATTGTACCAGCCAACACACTGATAAAAGGACACTCATCTCTTCTCTTATTCGCAGGATCAATAAATTTTCTATCAAAAAAACCTGACTAAATAAATAAAAAAATTCTGTGACTTAATCCTAATGTCCTTATTTTGTGCATAAATCCAACGTAGGAAAGATTTTGGTGAAATTATTTAAGAGGACTGCCGAATAAGAGGTAATATAATTCAATATACATTTTTATTTTTTTCTAAATCCACGTCCTTCAATTAATATTAATCAATGATTATATAATAGCAAAATGATATTGCATATTATTATTTTATTATGTAAAAAATGATATAATACTCTATCATCATAAATCAAATTTGTCATAAATAATCATTCTTGTGTACAATAGACAACCGCTTTGCTAATCAATGTAATTCATTTTCCAATTATAACCTCACTTAGTCTGTTATAGTGATATATATATATATATATGTGAAATTAATCACATTTTTATACATAGGGATTCATTATATCATATTTTCATTTTTTGGCTTCAATTACATTGGGGTTGCGATAATGTTTCTTGCGTGTATGCAGATCACATCTTCCTGAAGCGATGCTGTTTTTTCCCTAATGTTTTACATTGAAGATAATAAGGATAAATATATGTAATTTAAAGGGAATAATTATAATATTTATGATATTTTAATCATTAATATATGACAATATATCATTTTATTAATCACTTTCTCACTCACTGAGATATTACAGCGTTATTAGGGTACTTATGGATTGTCGACTTCACAAGGTGATGTGACCCACCTTTCATAACAAAACCACATGGATGATATGTATAAGTATATTTAATGAAATAAAATGGTATTTATGAATTTATTATCATCACAAAATGTTATGATATTACTATCCTTCTTTTCATACAAATCATTTAAAAATGGAAATGACACTCTTGCGTACATATGACCTATCATCATCATTTTCACAATGTACAAAATTTCCCAAAACCAATTTGCATGATTGGTGTTTAATATATAAAATATGTATAAATATGAAAATAATTTTATTTTTTTATTATATAAATTATGTAACATTTATCAATTTATGAGGATAGAAAATGAAAAAAACATATATGAAATCCAAAGGGGTTGTTACCCAAAATGTTAAATTAACCAAGAATTGTTAATATATGTGTAAATATTTACATACCTAAATCATATATGGTATTATATCATAATCATTGTTTCTTTAATACAAGTATAATAATATTATAATTATGATAACTGTGGTTTGAATGTGTATAAAGGATTTCTATAATTATGGTCAGGGATTTATGTCTTACTTTTGTCATTTATGAGTCACATTTCATATTCCACACATATTTAGTCTATGTTACACAAATAATTACCATGAATGTATTTAATTATTCGTGAACTTAAAATTATTTGGATTTAAATATCTATTTCGGGATCTATCATTCATGGGGGTAATAGTTCACATTTTTCCAATGTATTAAGTTATTTTTGGTCATTATTTTTTCATTGATATGTATATAATGTTATACACCTATAATATGTTACGAGGTGTACATAAATATCCATTTAAATTTAATATAGTGAAACAATTTTTCCTAGTGATATATTATTTTTCATTTAATGATCTTTCTGGATGTTTTTTAAATTTAAATGATTCTATATTGGTAAATATATTATGTTACAATATGGTTCATTATCAATATTAATTTGGATTATGTTTTCTATGATAAAATATTGTGATCAATATCTTAATAAACTAGAATAGTATTTATTATATGATTATTTTTATACTAATTGTATCATTTTTCCACATTTTTGATTAATAGTATAGATAATGTTTTTTAAAATCTATCTATAATTCACTCTCATCTTGAAAATCCATTTTCATTAAAAATATTGAATTATTTTACAAAACCTTTCTAAAATAAAATGGATTTTAAATGAAATTGTTAAATATTGTTGAATATTTTATTAAAAATAAAAGGAATCATTATTTTTTTCTAGTCAATAACCATTTCTTATTTATTCACAAATGTGAACAGAATATTTGAATTAACATGTATTTAAGGAATTAATCTTATTATATAGAAGAATATTATTATTTTGGTATATTTATTACTAAATTTTCAAAATTATATTCTAATAAAAATATATTAAAATTGTTTTCTAGAAATAAAATTAAAATCATAAACTCTATTTTCCTTTGGAATTATTCTAAATGATCATTGAAATTCAATTCCCATCTAAGATGACATCTATTTATGTTACACACGGCATACTAGGGTTCTAATCTAAGAATAAATATCGTATTCATTCTATTTATGGTATATAATTATGCTTGAACGATTATATAAAACATGTTCAAATATATGTGTTATAGCCTGATAAAAATTTAGGGAAACACTTTCATTCTTTGAAGGTTATACCATGATAAATTATTATGAAAACAGAATTATTATATAATATAGGCTATGATGAAACTATGAAATGACATTTAAAACATTTTCTTTTACACATGTTACTATGTGATGCAAATTATGTTAAATACTTTTTCATTTTATTGGTTATGATATGATGATTTTTTAATGATCTTTTGGAACACAAACACACACTGACACACACACATATGTATATATATATAGGTTTATTGGTAGGTGATGTGTGGGAACTATATATCCCTCCCATGAATTGGTTAATGATTTATATCTCATGAGATAGACATGACTAGAATGTGGAGTGTAATATATTCAATATGGATTGTTTTTTACTATTAATGTATTGGGAATTAACCTTTACTACTAGTATGGTTTGGGTAATGACCCAAATCCACTGTGATATCATTGTATGTGAGCCTTCACTATGATTGAATTTATTTTCTATGCTATGTGTATTCCTTATATCATTATCTTATGCCATTATTATTTTTTTATGTCCCATATTCAATGATTATTCTTTGATTAAAATATTAAGAACATCCTATCATGATTCCATGACTAAATATTATGATCTTGGTTATGTAGGGCATGGTTTTGAATTTTTAAGATCATTTTATCATATTGTTATATTCTTTTAATGCTAAAATACCTCCATTTTTTATCCTTACATAGAATCCCGTCTTACTATTTTTCATTCATCCATTCCCTATGTTGTGAATAATCGTTTTATGTAGAGTATGTTTGTCAAGTGTAACAAATGGTAATATAATTATAGGAGACATTGAAGATCATTCATGAATTAAAAATATTGTGTTCCATGTTTCAAAAGGAACCATGCTATTATAGACCTCTAGATTATGTTTGGGTAATGTAATGATTGTTCTTTTAATTTTTTTTAATATTCATGTACGATAATACTATATATATATATAATTCATGAAATATGTCTAATAATTAAGGGAATATTAATTACATTAATCATGCGAATAAATAGTATTTGTCTCTTGATAGAAGTTTGGAAGAGATTATACATGTTTACATTAGTTTTTAATTATCCTCCTTTGAAATTTATTTATGAAAAATGTATATAGATTAGTCCTATATGTTTTGATATCATAATTTAATATCAACCTCCTATTTTAGATGTTTCAAAAATGCAAAATATAATCAATAATACTACACATATATCATATTTCATCACATGCATAGAAATTAATGAATTTATACTACTAAAACATATAAGGATATTCCTCATAATTTAAAAATCATTATATAATCATAGGTAGTTTCTTTACCCATCTACATATATCATAAAAAATATAAATGGGAGATAATTGATATCTCAAACTTTATCTCTATAAAAAATAAATTTTAAATAGTTAGATATAATATATACTACACCATTCATCATTTCTAATCACCACACATTCATTCCCTTATTTATATAATAATAT
This sequence comes from Viscum album, assembly GCA_963277665.1. Taxonomy (NCBI): domain Eukaryota; kingdom Viridiplantae; phylum Streptophyta; class Magnoliopsida; order Santalales; family Viscaceae; genus Viscum; species Viscum album. The sequence goes on along the minus strand of OY728119.1, from coordinate 925,717,748 downwards.
GAATATTTTTACATCATTTGAATATAGAAATTTCATTATATTCATAAATATGATCTTTACAGTAAATTATTATCCAAAAATTAATTCCACTTTTACCTAAACAATGCATCAAAATTATAGAAACTACTCTAGTGAACTCCCCTATATTTTCTCACCATTAATTATTTTCAAATAATCCCTTCATAGTATCAAATAATGATTATGTTTTGATCATTAAACTGTTGTATAATATAGTTCTTCAGTAATAAATACATTAATCATGACTTAACAGCATTTTTATGATATTTTTTACATGAAAAATAGATATCAATAATCTGACATAACATCTAAGTAAACGATAAAAAATATCATCATTTTTACAAATAGGTAACCTTCCCCTAAATGATTTATTATAATATATATACGAAATACAATATCTTCTACATCATAAATCATATAAAAATTTATTGATTCTTTACCTTTTCAAAATATTATATATTTTTTGAATGTTTGTTACTATGTATTCACCATTTGGTTGATATTATATATCATATTTATGATTTTCCTATTTCATGAATTAAATATGTACTATAAAATATCTTATGTATCAAGATATGTTTTTAAAAATTAATGTATTTTCATTGTGTTCATCAGAAAGTATCTATTGTATTCCCATTTGATCTATTTTATATTTTAATATAGTTTTATCATTTTCTACTATTAGTTTATAGTAGAATAATTTTCCTCTTCATGATCCAACACATATTACGTATCACTATGTATATATGGCTCGTCCAATATTATTATCTACCTTATATTGCATCATACATATTGTGAAAATTATCCATTACATTTCTTTTTCCTTTAACAACTTATTTATTTTATTTTTTAAAACAAAGTACATGTGAACATTTATATTTAACATTACATGAAAACCATTTACATATAATATTAAATATTACAAATATAATATTTTGATATATTTTTTATATTTTCAATTCATAAAAATTTCTATCTTTTTGACACATATTCTTCTTCAAAATATTTTTCATTATTAATACTGAAGAATTAGAAAATTTTCTCAATATGTATTTATCTTGGTAGTATTGAAACATTATTATAACATTATGAAAATTATTCTTTTATAAACATACTCTTGATATGATTTTCAAATTACTGAACATCAAAAAACAATCATATACCTAATAGAATATATTATAGATTCATATATTATGAATCTAGAAACCACATTCAATTTAATTTTAAATAATACCCAAAATATCTTGAATAATATAAAATAATTTTCCATTATGGATAAGGAGCTATAAAACACACCATTTTCAGTTAAAATTGTTTACTAGTCATCCCCATTGGATTTATTGTCTACCCCAACAACTAATTCATGATTTAATCAAATAAATCATTATCATTGAAATAATTCCAAAAAAAACTAATATATTAAAAAATTATTGGGGAATATCATTCCGTTGGTGATTTATACATTACTGAAAATTAATTATAATTATATCTCCCTCTAATCTAGATATTAAAATTTGAAGAAAAAATATTATGAGTGTCTATATTTTATTAAAATTAAAAATTAAAAATATTTTTTCCCAATTTCCCCACTATGAAATTAATCTAAGGGATATATGGTATTCTAATATAGCTCATGTACGAGGGAATTAAATAGAATGATTATTCAATACAGAGAAGACCAATCAATCCATGGGAATGGATAAAATTAATTTAATAATTATGATGAATGAATTCATGTCAAACATATCCATTTTAAGCATTATCTTCGAAATAGTAACATATTATTTCAATAAAAAATATTTTGTGTGCTAGACTGGATTCTGGTAAATTATCAATTGCTTCTCAATGGTCACCATTATTTCTTCAAACATATCAAACATTCAGATCATTTTTTGAATATTCAATAATAGAAACCAAATTTATAGACATTGTAGTTCTTAAAAACACTATATTTAATTCTTTTTAATCCATTTGACATAATATTCACTCAGAATGAATATAACACCTAATGTGTATATATTAGCATGATAGTCTCTAGACCAATATTTATCTATATATCTATATAGATTACTGTCATCACCAATTCTATAATTACACCCAAAATTTATTATTCCATTGATGTATTTGAATACACTATGTGTAGAAATCAATTTCCATTTTATAGAATAAATTTCATACCCCCCACACAATGTCATTGTCATGATAATATCAGGAAAAGATATAATTATAAAGAAAAAAAATCCATTTATTTTAAATTTCTTTTTTATTTTCATTTTTAATTTTAACATTCTTGTTTAGGTTTTAGCCAACAAGTATCAGTGTGGAAAAATATATGGTATCTTATATGATAAATTTATAAAAAAAATCATTGTAATAGTTTTAGTTCATATTTATAAGAAATATATTTTTTCAAAAACATTAAATAACTTGAATAAACACAGATCACATTACATAAAAATTTAAAATTAATTCTCTATTTATCCTTGAAAATCATTATAATCACACACATTATAACCAATATTCTTTTTCATAGAATTAAAAAATGATAATAAAGTTGTGTATACTATCAAAAATTAGAAATTCATTAATATAAAATATTAAAATAATGATTTTTGATTATTGAGACTTGTAAAAAATTATATTCCACCGATTTTTTTATTATAATGGAATAATTATAATGTTCTATGTTATATTCTAAATGAATTATTTTAATTTAATTGAATATATAATTTAATCACAAGTGTTTTATTCAATATTTTATGATTGTAATCTTGTTTATAGAAACTGAGACTATTTTTTAGTATGGAATATTGGTTTTTACCTATATGGGATATAATATTCATCTTCTCCACAACTCAAGTTGATGTGTCTTCACATGAAAATAATAAAAGAAATAAATAAAATAAAATATTTATTTAATTAATTTTATAAAAATTATTTCATTTTCAATTTAGAAAATAATTTGGAAAATTCATCGGGGTTTTCTACATAATCTAGAAATTTCATTATGGTGTGAACCACAATTTATATTTTTTTTTGGGACTATGGAATTATGGATAATTAAAAAAAGATTTTGGAACCACTCATGTATTCATTGGAAACGATATGTGATACAATCCTCATAATCTATCAATCCACACATATTAGTGAGAGTTTGGGTTATTATTTTATCACTGTTAATTAAATCAATGTGATTACATATAGATCAAAAACAAACTAATCTAAAATCAATTAATTCCTATAGATTAGTTACTTTTTCCCCTATATTTATATTTTGATTATTTTCATTATTCACATGTCAATAAATTATTAGAAAATCATATTAAACAACTTTCATAATTAAATTTTCGTTAATATTATTTCCCTAGTTATTCATTAATTATTTATACATAGTAATTGAAAAACTATTTTTCCGAAAACATGGTCACCACTCCATTACACAATTGATTGTTAGTTTTTTTTATCATTGGTATTTTGGTTTCTAATTTTGGATTATAGGTTTAATGAATTGTGCGGTTGATATTTTAAATTTTATGAAGGATTAGAAGATGTAGGTATCTGGATTTATATCAGACATGATAAGAAAATTACAATGGGTAGGACGGTTGATTCAATTATTTTTCAATGACCAGTAGAAATCTGACATCTAGAAGTCAACTGAAGACATAAAACATAATTTACTAGATTTACATGAATGGGTCATTATATAAAAGAAGAAGGATGCACTTAATTTGAGATATGTGTTGTGGGTATATATTCCTAGAAAACATTTCACTAAATGGTGTATAGTTTATCTAAATACAAACATAATTCTTTTAAAAGATTACATGTAGAATTTTTTCAGGAGTAAAATAGCATATAGTTATGTGACATTATCACATGTCCTGATTCCACATCTTGTCCAGGTGATTGTGCTCAACAGAGAAAATGAATAGGAAAATTTGTGTCACAAAACACTATATGTGATGGCTCCAAACTAATATACCCTCTATAATAAAATATGTAGATCAATGGGTTAAACACTGAGTACCCCCATATAGATAAAATTCCATGTAACCCAACTAAAAAATAAACACTGTACTTTTCGCTATATTGTACACATAAATTGAGTTTTCCTTAATATTTATCCTTTTCATTTGGTATCTAACCTGATGGGGCTGGGACTCCATTTAGGAGTGGTATTTCACAAATATGATCATGGGGACATCATGTTATTCACATTCTCCCCATGTGACTTAACCTAGTTTTCTTTGATTTTACGGGATCATATGAGAATTATATATCTCCTCAACCGAATTTGTATTGAATTGAATATCCATTAAAATAAATCCATAACTATCTAATATGAATTATTTTCATCATTTAGATTCATATCTCTACCTTCATTCTCTCCCATTAAAGAGGAATTATTGTTCCATCATCTTCAAATATTTATATCGTGGTTTTGATGGAACTACTTCCATTTTTTTTCATAGTTATTGATCCGAGATCTTCTCTATTACTATGAATTGGACTATTACACATCAGATTGAGGTTATGTTTTGGGGATCATTCCTCAACCATCATTAGATTATTTGTATTAATGATCAATCTCATAGTCTTGATTATGGTTTTTTTTTGTATTTTTTGAAATTACAATTTCTACTTTGATCAAAAACATTTTAAATCAAATTTAGATTCTAATTTAATGAATGGTATTATAATGTTTTTTGAATAATTTTGTTTGAATAAGTTTTATAAATGGGATTATTAATTTATTTTAATAATGGGTTATGTGAATGGTTGATAAGTGGGATTATGAATTATTTTAGATAAATGATTATGATAATAGTTCTTAAATGTGTCAAGAATGTGGTACCATGGTATTTGATAATGTGAATGATATTAAAACAAGTTTCAAAATAGGTAATGATCCTCGAAATAACCATGGGGTTTCATAAAATTTTCATATCCCCCCATGATATATATATATATATATATTTATTTATTTTTGATCACTGAGTTCTGGGATAATGACTACTACTCCAAATACCCCTAAGGTTCTAGACTATTAATATAGTCCATTAATTTATAAATGATAAATTAGAAATGTAATGTATAATGAATGAATATGAAATAATGATGTTGATATTCCCTTAGAGTATGGTTTAGACTCTGGTATGGTCTAAAGTATGTATGTTTTTTTATTGTCACAATGAACCTGAATGTTTATGTGGTTGATTAAAGAATAATTAAAAGTAAATCCTATGTATTTTATACATTATTCATTATAAAAATTCAAACATCACATAGACATGATATTTTTTTCGGATTTTACTGGTGGTAGCCTTACGATTTTAACTCAAACTCTACTTGGGCTTCCTAATTTGTACTCTAATAGACTTCATGATTATTGGACAAGATAAGGGAAAGTGAACAATGTTATATTGATGTGTGGGGATCATTGTAGGACCATGTATAAAGGAACCAGTCATAATGGTAAGACCATATAGTAATTTGTCGGTGGGTATTTATTTTTTGTTTTTATTTAAAAAATGAAATGTATAGTATGTGAAATATTTTATTCATTCAAATTTTGGTATTTATTCCTAGTTTTGAATCATCATGTTATGTAGTATGTATATTGATTATGATATTATTTTTATAATTTTTTATTATTATTTGGTTATTGATTATTATTTTTTTCTATTGTGTTAATTTTAAGAAGGGGGTATAGTCTCCCTATATTACATAATATACCATTCATATTAGTATGTATCCTCTCTCATATATGTTGGTGTGCCAAATTAGTCATAATGAACTAGATAGAGGAAGCAATATGTGCCTCCTTATTCAGGACATCAAATAATGGTATCAATGGAGTTTCATTTATTTACAGTATTCATGCTGTTTTTGGAATGGTACACATTTTTCATTAATGATTTGAGCCTTGTTCATTATCTCCAATATGGGAGAAGTGAACACATATATGGGTGAAAACAAATCTTCCAATTGTGGATTTAATTGTATTGATGTTTTTAATTATATATGATTGATATTTCACTATTGGTGACAAAACTGTTCTCTGATGTTATTATTTTTTGAGATTTTTCTCATGGATTGTTATAAAATTAGAGTTGCCTTTACCTGCATCATTATAAGAACTCATGATTTTATGTGACGAGTATAATTTTATGAATGCATAGAAAATTATTCTTTTATAGAGTGGTTAAAAGGAAAATGATTTTCATTACATCTATAATTAAAAATAAATAATTTCTAAAGATGAATAAAAATTCATAAAATGATAGAAAAATATATAATTTTTAATTTTTAAAATGGTTTTCTAATTTAAAACATTTAAATATGAAATTTGGAAATACTATTTAACACATTACCTTGCTAAGGACCTGTCTGGGGTTGTGTTAGTGCTTTGGTTATGATGACATGGTAGAGTATGATGAATAAATTCTTATGTAATTATATAAATCCCTCTTACAAAAATGTGAAAATTATGTGTTATGTGTCCAAATATGTGTTTTTGGTATTGTAGATATATTCCTACATGAGGATACTTTTTTAGGAAGATAAGGGGAAAATTATAGAATTGGGCCACAAAAATTTGAACAAGAGGCGTTGATTGTTTCTGGAGAAGGATTTGTATAGATATTCGCTAAAAACATTTCACTCTTTATAAAATTTATGGATAGAGACCTAGTGCTATATTTTTTTGAATATATTTTACCTAGTAATGAAGATACAACTGTATCATCATCCAAACTCTCCTAGAGAGGGTATACTAGTGGCTCTTGAGATCAATATTTAGTATATCCAGATGATCCTTGACACTTTAGAGACTCCTATGGAGAGGAGAGTCAAATATGATTCTTATTTGTTGTGTTTATCATTGAAGCACTAGTTTAATATTTTTAAACTAGATTAGTAGTTGGATAATATTGTGTTTACGGACTTTTATGATATGTTATAGGAACACATTAACATAATGATGGTAAAAAAATTGAGGGATGATGAGTTTAAGAAGTTGACCTAGGGTAGTAAGTTCGTGATGTAAAATATTGGTCTCTTCACTAGTTTTAATCAATTTTCAATAGTGTTTTCAATATATCCTGAAACAATATGAAAGTTTCTTTAGAAATGAATAAAATATGAAGTTATGTCCAATATTAACACCTTTAGGTTGAAGAAGTTCTTTTATGTGGTGATTCAGGTTCTCATTCCGGAGGGGAACCTACCTAAGGATTCAAGAAGAAGGATATTTTTCCTTGATGACCAGGTGTTGTGTTTTTTTAATGTAGGCAATATCATAATGAGATAATCCACTAGGGAGATAGAAAATAGGGTGGCTATATAGAAATTTTAGTTACACAATGTTGTAATAGAGTATACTACCAAATGTGTGGTAGGTTGTGTCACATTCATAACTAGTATCCATGGACACCACTAGAGTGTTGATCCTATGAAAAGATGGATCACTTAAACAATATTTTTGGAACCCTTAATATATGGGTAATGAACAATGATTTTGGAAGAATTTGAGTAATATATGGGGGTATGCTCCGCAACATTAGTCAGTCAGTTAGATTTCTTATGGACATGAATGTTGAGGAAGATGATGTGATACATTATCATAATAGTTCCCATATCATTATTGTGGAGTATATAAATGGACTAATATTGAATCCAAAGGAATATGGGAATGAATTTTACATTCTATTCAACATACATTAGTTGATAGCGTGGTCTTACCCTCAAAATTCCAAGGTAATTTTCTTATAGAATCTATAATTGATACTGACTTAATTGATACATTATCCTCGCATTATTTTATATATTCTTACCATGTTAATGGTTTGAGTCTGACAAAGGATATTTTGAGTGGGGTTGAAATGATTGAAACATATTTAGTAATATGGTTGAGGGACCTCAATATATTTAAGATGTGTTCTCTTGAGGATGTGGAGTATCATTTTCTTTGGAGTCATTACATACATGACAAGAATGTTCTGACATGATTTTGGGTATGGATTTATTAGAATCATATTGAGGCCCTTATTATTGGTACCATATATGATTAATCATTATATCTCATAAGGGTAATAATTATACACATTATGGTGAGTATGATATCTAGATGGGCCATATAAGTCCGATTTATCAGTAACTCGGGAGCTCCCTACCATTGTTCGATGTATATCACTTAATAAAGGTAGTTTATTTTCACATCCATGATTTTATTATAAATCTATTTTTAATTAATTTATATTATATATTTGTTCCTGGGTTTTCCTATGCATTACTGGTGGAAATTGTTGGTTTTCATGATTTCGGCCCAACCATGAGCCCATTTCCATATTCAAAAACAATTGTTGTTTCTTTTATAAATCCTTAAATTTTAAATATTTTTCATCCTTTGCAATTTCTAGTTGGACTCCCCTATCCAATACAAACCACCATATCCATTTGGACCCCCTAGGAACTCAGTATCTTTTGTGGAGTTGGGTGATTTACATAGGAATTCAGACAACCTGAAAGCCCATTAAATGCATTAATACATTTACTTAAATAATATCTCATTAATTTAATACTTTTTTATGTGATTACACCTACCAATTTATGCCATACACCCTAGTCTCACCCCCATGATCAATGTTTCCTCTATGTAGCTCATTAGCATCATAGAATAGTGTCATCATTCTCAGGGTTTCTCAAATCATCCAAACTTCAGAATGTAATTTGTTTCATCCATAAATCATTAAATTTTTACTATTTGCCAACATTTCAGTCTCCAAATGAAATCCTTAGCCTCATTTGAGCCTCCATATCAGATTTTCTTGCCTAAAGATTCATATTTTGGTGGATATTGGGTGACATCCTAATGATCTCTCAAGTAGGTGGGTTTCCTTCCTTCATCCTCACATTTTATTAGGGTTCCTTCCATTTCATAGTGATGTTCCTATTTTTTATAAATTATGGAATCAAACATAGGGTCTTATCATGGGTTTTATGGTATAATCTTGTATTTTTAGGTTTGATTGAACTCCCTTATGGTGTGATGGTGGTGAGGGTGAACATTATCATAAAGATCAAGTGTTTTGAAACTTGTGGTAGGTGATTCATTTTGTATTCAATCATTTATGATTTTGAATTTATATATTTATATATTTTTAATGTTCATATTCAATTTTCATTGGTGTAAAAACTATTTTTGGTGATGTTTGTAAAGCCAATGGTGCTAAATTGGAATTTTGGAAGGAAATTGTGTGTTTTTCATGTATATAAATTATTGGAACATTTTGGCATGTTTTATAATTGATGAAATATATTTATTAAAATTATTTTGTTTTCTAAATTCTAATATGGTGAAATATGGGTATGTACATGTTGTTCAAATTGGGGGTTTCAATGGATTTTATTTGAAAACCATTACTATATTTGGTTATGTTCCTCAATGAAAATTATAAATGTTTTATTGATCGATATAAGTGTTGCAAAGCAAGTGTAGCTACTGTTTTGAATGTGGGTGACCATAACTTATGATTTGAGGTGAATTTGGCTTCTGGATACAAGGGGAATTCGTTTTAGTATAAGGGAAATCCAGATATCTATGTGGGCAGATGTGTACTAGTACGCTATTGATCCAGAGTGGTTTCATCCATATTTCACATAGTATGTTCGACGTTGACAACACTAAAAAACTATATTAATTATATTTGGGGACCACTAGGTTATGGGTATGTTCCCAACTATATGCTCGTGCACAAGAAATGATATTACTATGGTAACATTACACAGTGATATGAGGTACATGGGGCCCAGAACCAATTAGTGCCTAGGGGTGTATTCGAGATTATTGCTCATTGAAACATTTGTATTTATCATTGACACTGGGTATTTTATTTGAAAAAATATAGTTGGTTACATTTTGAAATTAAATTTGTTCACTCATAGAATTTTCCCATTGAAAATTGATTACCTATTAAATTTTCATTTGTTAGAATTTATTGCCACCATTTAATGTTTATCAAAATCATTATTGCCTTTCATATTATAATTATTACTATATGGAATCCATTGGGTTTTATACTATTGAGATTAATATTACACCCCACACACACCCCTTGGGTGTAAGTAGACTTGATCATGTTTGACGTAGGTAATAGCAAGGCATTGGGTTATGGCGGTTTGGGTTGCTAGTTTCTTCTCTTGGGGCGGTGTTTTGGAGTTGGCTTGTGGTTGATAACCCCTAGTTGTGTGGAGTCCATTTGGATATTTTTTACTACATTTTTGTATCTTTGGACCTCTTGTGTAATGTTTAAACAAATATTTTTAGTTTTTGAATTTTTTAAGGCATGTGTGGTATACATTTTCCTATTTGGTTTATTGATTTTTTTCATTGATAAATAACTCTAAACATCGGTAAATCATTCCCAAAACATAAATCATGATACCCAGGCACTGGTTCCTTCCCATGGGGATAGGTAAGGGCCTCATTGAATTTCCACGAACTAGGTTCGATGTTGGTTTTAATGGAGACCATATTTGATTCAAACAAATGTATAGTCTAATTTCATTCCAAACATAGTATATGTAAGACCATGGTTCTTATTCATGAGGTAAGAGTTTCTTATTTATTGTTTCCTTTAAGGTTTTTGAGAAAATAAGGAATATGGAAAAAATCCCAATATTTGTCGATACAAACCATGACATTTTTCAAATGCCATGTACTTTGGCCATGTGGGATGAGTATACAAGACGTGTATGATTGTCGGCAATGAAGGGTGTAAAAACCAACTAAACATCGTGTACTTACTAGATATACACTGTGTAATCAGTCATCAGGTTAAGAGTAAGGAGGTGGGAGTATCCACCAATAGAACAGTATTACACGCCGTTTACATCGAAATACACGTCTTGTAATCAAGTCAACAGATGAACAGTGAGGAGGTGGAAACTGGCTGCCAGAGGAACAATTAAAAAAATGGAAAGTACACACCATATACTTAAGAATACACACCATGTAGTTATGGTTCTTCGTTAAAAACCAAAAGTATCCTCCTCATTCGATATAGGAAGCTTAGAACTCAATGAGAGACATGGGAGAGAGGTCCAGAACTTGATGGACCTCCCTACCGCACACCCGAACTCTGATTCCTTCATCGATGATCTCGTATGAACCACGTGGGTGAGTAATTCTCTCTTCTTGAACCTATCCTTCCAACTCTTGCCCTATGTTATGTTATTTGAGTTTGAGTTGGTAAATTTTAATCCCATATATACTATGTTCTCGGGTGATTCGGTAGGTTTCATTCATGTATATCGATCAGAGGAGATCGAGGTTGGTGGTCTGGTGATTATTTCCTGTTGTTGAGTTGATTTTGTGTACAGTTGTGCTACGCTCTAATGTTCGGGGGGTCATATAGCTGAGGCCTTAGCTTTTAAGATATATATAATTCCATAGATAATATAATGAAAAATTATAAACTACTATTCGGGATGATTTCCTTGATTAGGGCCACCCCAAGGGTGTGTTTCTCTTGGTTAGCTGTTTGGCTAGGATACCCATGGATATGCCTTGATTATAAGAAGGTTTTGAGTTTTCATGAGAAGAAATGTATATAAATTTCTTGTTATGTGTTGGTCTCGGCCTTGTTACTTACTTAGCCTGAGGGTAGTGTTTTTCTTAGCCTGAGGGCAGTGTTGTGTTAGCCTGAGGGAAACATTTCTTTTGCTTCTGGGCAGTATCTTCTATGCCTGAGGGAAATATCTCGTATGCCTAAGGCAATATTCAATATGCCTAAAGTTAATCACCTAAGGGTTTCGATTCTGATTACCTATGGGTAACAATTTTCATGTCTGAGGACACTATTTACATTTAATATTCATTGTGGTAATTTCTCATGTTATACCTGCCAAGTTAAAGCAATGGATTTGTATTGTTTTAACTTCTACTTGTTAGTTAACCTGTTGTGGTTTTTTCTATGGCAGTGTATAAAAGATTTTCGTTTGATGCTGGGTCTCATGAAATTATAATTCAATTATATTTTATTGTTAAATAATAATTAATCTTTAATGGCACTGGTGGGATTAGTTGTTTTTTGAGTACATTCTAGCTTACTGTATTTCTTTATCTCATACTATTGTTGCACATTTTCACTGGTAGTTGGGTGTTGGCCTTTGGTGGTTGCCTACTGGGATTAATTTTTAACACCCTCTTTGGTTCATGTATTGGGCCCAAACATATTATATTGTTATAGGTGTTGATAAGGTCTAGAGTCCCTATACAGGTACTTGATTGTTCCAGAAGAGTGGGAGAACATGGGACCGAGCATAGACTTGCGATGATTCTATGTTCCTACTGCACTGTCTTGTTTTTCTTTCTGTACTTTTATCACTTTTTGTATTGTTTTAGATTGTATTGTATCCTGTTTTTGGATACTTTCATAGAATTCGGGACATATTTCATCATTATATTTGACTATAGGTCATGTTTTACTTAATTATATTTGACCTTTTTAGATAGGTACTGTTTACTAGTTCCACTTTTTGTTTTATTGTATTTTTCCGCTATGCTACACTTTTACAAATGAGAGAATTGTTTCCCCACTATCAGACCTAGGCCCTCGCAACTAGTCGGTAGCCTCTAGCATTGGGGGAAATGTGCTTGAGGTCATGTGACCAACCGGGTTCAGGGCTCCCATTGTGTGGCACCCAGATCTAAGACGGTACAATGTGGTATTAGAGGTAGGTTCTTTCCTTTGACATAATATTTAGAGACTATATTTTAGGATAGGGTGAATTTTTTATTTGGTAATAATTTGTGCCCGATAGTAGCTAACCCGCGAACAGGGAAATTCTAATCTACCTCGGTTAATTGTAATTTATCTGGTTTTGAAATTCTATAGATGATTTGATTTTCACCATTGGGAAACGCACTTGTGGGGTACTATTTATAATTTTATACCTGGGTTCTATTTAGTTGCAACCAGATGAGATGAGGGTATTCCATCTAATTCATCATTTAGGCACATGTTATAATCAAATTCCATGCATAGTTTCCATGCCATGTAGGTGAATTATAAATTACATGTTGTTGTGATATATGTTGTTCTATAAAATTCATGTTTTTCTGATAGGTACCTAGATACATAATCCTACTATTGATAGGGAATTTGTAAAAGTTATGGTTGGGTTGATGGATGATATACTTTGATTCCTGAGAAGTATGGGCTCTCATGGACCAGAATTTAGCAGATCATCATCCAACCACTTGTTTCATTTGCTACTACAATGTGAAAGGTCGGGTGCTACACTTTGGTTCGGGGGGATTATGTGCCCCCACAAATTGGAATTTGGCATACCGACGCATGAAATTTAAGGATATGGGGCTCTAGAGTTGTTTATGAGGTCTACTATCAAAAAACCCATAAAACATGGAATGTGGTTATTTGAACACACTCCATGTACTCTTATGTTAAAAAAGAAATGAAAATCTATTATGTACATGCCATTTACATTATGTACATGCCCTGTAGTTCTAACCATGTCACAGGCCATGTTGTCAGAAACACGGGTTTGGAAAAAACACTAGAGGGAACATGCCATGTACCTATTGTACACGTCGTGTCGTGTTCACCATGTGTCTACCAGTGTAACTAACAACATAGATGGATAAACATTATCTTAAACACACCGTGTCACTTCTGAACATGCCGTGTAGTGTAATCTAGGATTCCATCCATGTAACTGACAACACGGGTCGGTGTTAACCATTCTAGTACATGTCGTGTCCATCTGGAACATGTTGTGTAGTTTGATCCATGTATCCAGCTGTGTCTCGAACAACATGGGTCAACGTAGCTCATCTGGTACCCACCGTGTACCTGTGGGACATGTTGTGTAGTCTTGACCAGTAAGAAACTGTGTGGTCTTGTCCATTTGGATGGGGTGATGGGGTGGTTTACATGCTATGTGCAGGTTTATCACGTCGTGTACCTATGGTTGAGACACGCCCCAGCTAGCATTATAACATGACCATGTAAGGTCTTAAGGGAACATGCTATGTGGAACTTATACGGGCAAGGTAGTCTCATTCAAAGGAGAGTCATGTGGCTTAGCCGTGTAGAAGGACTCAGGCAGGGGAAGAAAATTTAAGTACACTCCATGTGTGTGGACAACACGTCGTGTGTTTGGAGTGTTACACGACCCGTTATGGAAGAAGTACACACCCATGTGAAAGACATAAGGGAACACGACGTGTAGTTATTAGACATTTTGTGTTGTCTTTTTTTGTCAACTTGAATATTTTATTTTCCTTTTTCCCTTCTTGAACATTCAGTTCTTCTTCCTTGGTGATCTTAATCTATGGTGTGTGTTTGACCTTTTGGAGTCATTCCACCGAGACGACCATGAGTTGTTCACAAACTGAGTGATAACAATTATACTCCAGATATGGTAGGCCACATGCTACTGATTGGTACTATATCAATGCCATATGTGACACCACCCATTATATCAGACACATGCGCAGATGCACTGTTTCGTGAAGACTTCATGTGGTTTATAAAGACCTTCTAGGGAGAACTGTCGGTTTCCACATCTATGGTGGAGCTGACATGTATATTCCAGTAGTAGAATCCTTCTATGTTTTCATGGGATGGCGGACCACAAGCTGTGGAGTCATGGATTGGTTCTATGTAGATGATCTTTGATCATCTGGAGAAACGACCTGGGAGGAGGGTAAAGCTCACAACTTATATGTTGTGTGATTATTCCAAGAGATGGTAGGATATTACCACACAAACTGAGCATCACTAAGACGTGGTGTGGGATGATTTTCAGAAACTCTTATATTAATTTTTCTTTCCAATGATCCAAAGGGATGATAGATCTCATGATTTCATGAATCTACACCTGGTCTCCATTTCAGTGATGGATTATTATGGCCACTTCACCGAGCTACAACATTTTTCACTAGTTCCGGTGGGTGATGAGATGTTGAGGGTGAGGCGTTTAGAGGATGTACATTGATATGAAATCTGAGCACTAGTGAATGTTTTCAGGTTTCCAATAGTGCATACTATTTTGACCAAGGCACTGATTACTAAATGAAACTTGTGGGAAGCTAGTGGTGTAGGACAGGGCGGTTCGGCACTAGTTTTTGGTACTATTTCTACCGGTATGTGGATGAGGTAGATGGATTTCTCTCACGGTGGCAGTACTATCCAGAATAATTCCTCAGGTGCATAGGTGATGTGTCACCAGTGAGGAAAAGAGGGGAACAAGAGACCTCAATGTACCCGTGACCCATTGGAGTGTCGATATTGCAGAAAGATAGGCCATCTTCAGTGTTTTTGAGGGGCGTTTCCACCAACGACTAGTGAGAGGAGTTCTGTGCAGACTCCTCGTGTTGGAGCAGGGCCAATATATTGTTACTAGTCAGGGAATTGGAATACGTTAGGACGTTCAGCCTGATCATGGTGGTCTTGGTTGTGGTAGCCAAACACCAGGATCTTCGAGACAGGAGGGCAAGTCAGCTCTGGGTATCCAGGCTGTGTAGCAGGGTCGTGTCACTGGGAAGAAACATGCACTGCAATAGATTCATCAGGATCAGGATCCTGGACCTTCCACTATTAGAGTTACAATTCTTGTTGCTTCTATTTCATCTTCAGTACATTTCAATACTGGTTCTATAGATAACATTATATATGTTTTCATTTCCTTGGGCTCTGTGTTTCTTCTTCTTCTGATATCATGATGTTAGACACTGCGTTGGGTATTAAAACTGTAGGTGTGCATTAGTGCAAGGATTAACCCCTAGTGATTGGTGGGTGTCACTTCATATGGGACCTCTATGTCTTAGAGATGATGGGCTATGATGTCATTATTGGGATGGACTAGTTGGAACCCTTTCGAGCCATTGTAAATTGTTTTCGTTGATGGGTGAGTTTCACGTCACCCGACAGCGGAGTGTTTCTATACAAGGGCGAATGAGATGTCCAGGTAAACCGAGCTAGACCCAAGCATCATGGGTGAGGTGGAGTGACAGCCTGGATTTCATGTTTATATCAGGATGTTCAGGGAACATGTCTGAAGGATTTCCCTTCATTGTTTTATCATTTAGGGATGTCTTCACGGATGACTTTTCATGTCTACCTCCAGAGCGAGATGTGGATTTATCTATTGAGCTTATGCCAGGAGTGGCACCGGTTTCTATTCCTCCTTATAGGATGGCTAAACCAGAATTACGGGAGCTCTTGAGGATGTTAGAGGAGTTGTAGGCAAAGGGTTTAATCAAACCCAGCACTTCTCCTTTGGGTTCTCTTGTCATGTTCCTGAAAAAGGTGGAATTTACCCTATGAATTTGCGTGGATTATCAGAAGTTTAACCTGATGATGGTCAAGAACCAATATCCCTTACCAAGGATTGATGATTTTTTTATCATCATCAATGAGAACGAGTGTTCTTGAATATTTATTTGAGATATTGATGTCATTTGTTGTGCGTTAGACCACCAGACATACCTCTTATAGCCTTTCGGAGAAGATATGATCTATACGAGTACTTGGTCATGCCTTTCGGACTCATGAACATGCTAGCATATTTCATGGATCTGATGAATTGTGTGTTCCATCCATATCTAAATTCTTTTGTGTTAGTCTTCGTGGACGATATCGTGGTGTACTCTCACAGTCGACACGACCATGCGACACATCTTGAGATATTATTGAGTACACTATGAGAGAATTAGTTATATTGTATCCTCTCAATGTGACACTTTTGGATGGACTAGATTCACTCCCTTGGTCATATTATCTCTAAGCTAGGAGTTGCAGCAAACCCATAGAAAGTTAGAGCATTAGTTTTTTGGGATCAACCTAAGAACATGTTTGATATATATAGTTTTGTGGGGATGGCTGGTTACTACAGGTGCTTTATATAGGACTTATCCCAAATTTAAGTGTCGTTGATAGGTTTGTGTAAGAAGGGTAAGAAGTTTATTTGGTTAGAAGCGTGCGAGACTTCTTTTCAGGAGCTGAAGGGAAGGTTGACATCAGCACCAGTTCATATACTTCCAGTGCAAGGGAAGATCTATATATTTTACTATGATGAATTAGTCAATGGGTTGGGAGTAGTGTTGTTGCAGGGTGATCAAGTAGTTGTGTACGGGTCTCGGCATTTGAGGCCACATGCAAGGAAATACCCAATGATTGATCACGAGTTTGCTGCAATTGTTCATGTGTTAGGGTGTTGGAGTCATTATCTCTTGGGGGTAAATTTTGTGATGTTTGCATACCACAAAAGTCTTAAATACATCTTTACCCAGCGTGACTTGAATTTTAGATAGTGAAGGTGGGTTGAATAATTTCATTTATTCATCTTCGAGCTTGCCTATACACCAAGTAAAGGTAATGTAGTAGCCGATGCACTGAGTAAGAGGACTCAGATTACAGGCAGTGCAGGAGTCAGTGGTGAGTGGAAGATTATGGATTTGTTCTATGAGATGCATTTGAAAGTTCACGATAGTCAGGGGTGAGCCTATCTTTCATCCTTAACTATGACTTCTACCCTCCTGGATAGAGTGATGATGAGACCACTATCAGATTCAGAAGGCCTAGTTCTATGGGAGTCGGTGGCAAGTGAGGACCCTCCTCTCGGTTGGACGATAGAAGAGGATGAGGTACTACATATCCATGGATGGGTATGGGTTCCAGGGGATATAGGCGATGAGTATATGTAAGAATTTTATGGATCCGCTTCAGCAGTGCATCGTGGAGTTACCAAAATGTATTATTACATGAGACGTCATTGTTGGTGGACAGGTATGAAAATATAGGTAGTTAGTTTTTTTTCGATATGTTCCACCCATTAGTAGGTGAATACAGTGAATCAGAGTCTAGTCGAACTGTTACTATAGTTACTCTTTCCGGAGTGGAAATTGGATGAATTCGCGATGGACATTGTGACCGGGTTGTCGAGGTTTCCTCAAGGCAGTGATTCTGTGTGGGTTGTTGTGGACAGACTAACAAAGGTTGCCCACTTTTTTCCGATCAAGGAGACCTTCAATGTTGATGAGCCCAAGAATTTGTATATCAGAAAGATAATATGTATTCATGGGGTCCCTTGTTCTATAGTTTCATATACGGAAGAATGTTTTACAGCTCGTTTCTGGAAGATATCTCAGAGGGCCTCGGGTACACAGGTTCTTCTGAGTAAATCTTACCACCCTCAGACCGAAGGCCAGTCAGAGCATATGAAAGAGGTGCTTGAGGACATGTTTTCATGCATCCTAAACATTGGTGGCTTTTAGGAGAAGCACATACCCCTTCTAGAGTATTCCTACAACCATAGTTTCTAGGAAACTATTGATATGTCCCCTTATGATGCTTTATATGGTATTCCATGTCGATCACCCCTGTGCTCGTAGGAGGGAGGTGAGGCAGCTTAACTGGGACCATGTCTTGTACAGGAGACTTTAGAATAGGTCCAGTTGATACAGAAGCGGATGGCTACTACAGAGTCTCGTCATAAATCTTATGCTGCTCGCTACAAATGACCCTTGGAGTTCATGGTCAGTGATCAACTTTTCTTGTGTGTTTCACCGAGGATGGGACACAGGAAGATCAAGATATAGGGTAAACATTCACTAAGGTATGTAGGGCCGTTTGATATTCTAGAGGGAGTCGGGTCGGTTTCCTATCAGTTGCAATTACCACAGAGGTACCCAGTTATGCATTATGTCTTCCATGTATCTCAGCTATACCTTTATCACATAGACCCATCTAACGTTTTTCAGCCCGATGAGGATGATCTTCAGGTTGATGCAACTTTTTAGGACCATCTGATTTATATTATTGATACGAGCACAAAGGCTTTCTGAGGCCGGTCAGTTTCTCTCATATGAGTGATATGGTAACATGGCTGAGTGCGGGACGAGACCTAGGAGCAAGAGACTGACCTACATGCTTAGTGGCCCGAGTTGTTCTTCACTTTATCATCACAACCCAGGGAAGGTGAATTCGAGGATGAATTACTTTAACATGGTATATTTTTAAGATTCACGTTCTTATTCTTGAGGTGAAGGATTATTATTTTCCTTTTCCTTTTAGTTTTTTTTAAAATGGGGAAAATGGGGAAAAATATCAAAATTTGTGTGTACACGCAGTGTACTTTTTCACATGATGTGTACTTTGGTCATGTGGGATGAGTATACAGAGCGTGTAGGCCTGTCAGTGATGAAGGGTGTAAAAACTGACTACACATCATTTATATAGTGCATACACGCCATGTAATCTGTCTGTAGGTGAACAGTAAGATGGTGGGATTAGGTGCTAGTGGAATAGTAGTATACTTCATGTACTTTGAAATACACGCTGAGTAATGAAGTCGACAAATGAATAGTGATGTGGTAGAAAGTGTCCAGTAGAGGAACAATTTAAAAATGGAAAGTATACACTGTGTACTTGAGAGTACATTTTGTGTATTTGGGTTTTTCAATTAAAAGTAGGCAGTAGCCTCCTATTTCGAAAGAGAAATATTAGAACTTGATGAGAGCCATGAGAGAGAGGGCCATAACATAGAGGAGATCTCGACCGCACACCAGAACTCTGAATCCATCACTGTCGATCTCGTTGGATCCACACAGGTGAGTTTTTACCTCTTCAAGAACCTCTTCATCCAATTATTTCCCTAAAGGATGTTATTTGTGTTTGATCAGGTAAATTTTTATCCTACATCTACACAGTTATTTGGTGATTAGAGAGGCGTCGTTCAGGTATATCGATCAGAGGAGATCGAGGTGGGTGGTATGATGTTTATTCCCAACTGTTGAGTTGATTTTGTGTAAAGTTGTACTACATGCCCATGTTCATGGTGTTGTATAGTTTGAGCCTTAGCTGTTAAGATATATAGAATTGCCTATAAAATCTAATGAACAAATATAAACTGTTGTTTGGGATCGTTTCCTTGATCCAGGGCCACCCCGAGGGTGAGTTTCCCTTGTTTAGCCATTTGGCCAGGATACCCGTGGATATTCTGTGATTATTAGCATGTTTTGAGTTTTATTCATTGGAAATGTATATAAATTTTTTTTATGTGTTGTGCATGGAATGGTTACTAACAGAGCCTGAGGGCAGTGTTTTGCTTAACCTGATGACAGTGTTGTGTTAGCCTTATGGCATCTTTTCTTATTCCTGTGGGCAGTAGCTGTTGTTCCTGAGTGCAATATCTCATATACCTGAGGGCCATATTCATTATGCCTGAGGGAAATCACCTAAGGGTATCGATTATTATTACTTGAGGGTAAGGATTTGCATGTATGAGAAAACTGTTTACTTTGAATACTCACTATGGTGATTTCTCAAGTTATACCTACCAAGCTAAAGCACATGCTTGGTATTTTTTGTACCTTCTACTATTTAGATAACCAATTATGGTTTTTTCTGCGGCACTGTATAGAATACTTCCGGTCGAGTCCGGGTATTGGGAAATCAAAATTCAATTATATTGAATTGGTAAATAAAGATTAAATGATAATAGAATTGGTAGGAGTAGCTGTTTTTAGTAGTTCCTAGCTTATTGTATTTAATTATCTCATACTGTTGTTGCACATTTTCACTGACAGCTGGGCATAGTACTATTGTTGTTTCTTACTGGGATTTAATTATCAAACCATGTTTGGGGCATCTCTCGAGCCCAAACAAATTATATTATTTCATGTGTTGATAAGGTCAAGAGTCCCCATACCGGTATGTGATTTTTTCAGAGGAGTGGGAGAGCATGGGACCGAGCTTAGGATTGTGATGCTGATGAGTTCCTGCTTCACTATCTTGATTTTCTTGCTGTACTTGAATCACATGTTTTACTGTTTTAGATTGTACTGTATCAGATTTTTGGCTGCTTTTTTAGAATTAGGGACATATTGCATTATTATATATGACTGTTGGTTATCTTTTACTTCAGTATCGTTGTCCGTTTCAGCTTGGTATTGTTTACTTCTTCCTCTTTTGGTATGTTTGTATTTTTCCACCACGCTACACTTTGAAAAATGAGGGCATAGTTTCCCCACTATCAGACCTAGGCCCTCACTAATAGTTGACAGCCTCTGGCATTTGGGAAATGCGCTTGAGGTCATGTGACCAACTGGGTTCGGGGCACCTGTTGTGTGGCACCCAGATCCAAGACGTTACATTATACCATATCAGGATGAGATCAATGAGGGATTCTTAACTCTCCATATAAGAGATACGTTGAGTATAGAATTGATCTAATACCTCGAGTTGAACTGATTTTTATTACAATATATAGAATAGTTAGAATAGAAATTAAAAATATTTTTTCTCTGATAGAAGAGTTTATTGGGCAGGGATTAATCCATTTGAGTACATCATATTGGGGTTCTCCTATCATTTTTTTTGAATCATGACGGGATCCTTTGTTTACGTTTTGTTTACCAAATGTTGAACTAAATTATAGTAAATAAAAAATATCATCCTCCACATATAATTAACCTCTTTTTCTAGTTTATAGGATCTTTTGTATTATACTATACTAACATTAGGTCGACGAATCATCGTTTGTGAGAAAGACTTTATGATATACCATGAAATGATTTCTGAAGTAGGTATGGACTATATGATTTGCATATATATCGTTTGTGTTGAAAATTTCATCATATGTCTTTGTGGCATTGATGAACAAAAACATTCCCCCATTCTGGGATCCATTTTTTGTTGTTTAGTGTGTGACATCTTGGTCTAATTTTGGACTGATGATGATTATGCCTAACATAATTAAATTATCATAAGTCCAATAATAAAGCACCATCTATACAAAGATATATCTATCTGTAATCTTTAGAATGATTTGGTAAATTTTAGAGGCCACATCATCATTGATGGTGTGTTTTTTGTGGATCCAGAGAAGGTTCAGGTAGTGGTTTCAAAGTTGAAGCTGATGAATGTTTTTGATATATGATGTTTTTTTGGATTTCATTTTCATTATCACATATTCATCCATGAATATTCATATTTTAAAGCTCCAATTTTCTGTATTGACTATGAGGAAGATAATTTTTTAATCATTTGGATCATGTTAAAATTCATTCTAGGAGTTTAAGAACAGTGTTTTATCTATACTAATCTTGATACTTTTAAAGTCAGGTGAGAAGTACTCTCTATTTTGTTATGAATCCAGGATTATATATGAAGCAATATTAGCTAAAGGATATTGAATTGTTCTGTACGGGTTACAATTGATGAGTCCATAAGAGTTAAATTACCCTATATATGAACACATGTTAGATATGGTGGTTTATTCTCCCATGTTTTGGGGGAATTACATTTTGGGATGTTTTTTAATTTGTATACTAACAAAAAATGATTAGAGTACATATATTTAAAGAGATATATTAATCATGGGTCATGGAGAAGTGTTTCTTATATGTAGTCTTTTTGATTTTTTGGTATAATATACAATGGATGATGAAAATAAGGACACTGACACATTGAGTATAAAGACACACGCATTGGTACTTCATGGGTCTAGATCAGAGTGGAATATGATGACCCTGTTTGATGTGATGCATGTTGATATTCAAGAGGGTCCATGATAGATGATCTGTATATCCCAATTAGTAAAATACAAACATATTTTTCGGATCATAGAGAATTAGTATGAGGATCCAAAGTTATTTTCCAGGATGGGGGGCCTTGTATAGTAGGAGTCACCATCCTATTAGACAATAAATGGGGATGAAGTCATCCTTGTTCAGAACCGTGTTTTCATGTTACATGTATGAATAAGGAACAAACACATGAGTTTCATTAAACAGTGTGGGAGGTGCATGAAATTTTGCCCGAAATATATCATGACCTCTGTTGATATTATTTTTCATCAAGAATCAAAAGGGGGCTTATATTTTTTGTTAAAAGATGTTACACCAATCAGCTGGTGAAGCCCAATAATAAACAACCAGGATGTTTTCTATAGTAATTTCCCATTACTAAAAATAACTTATATGATGTTACCATGGGGATTATGATGGGTCATTTGAGGAAATTTTGGCTGAATGATGTGATTTTGGTGTCCGTGGACCAGTGGAAAAATGTTTCAAACATCATTCATATCTGAGAGACTTTTACATGGGACCAAATGGGTGATATTTATATTCTTGAGTTAGGAAGGTTCAATGGGGTTCCACAGAGCATAGAATTATTCCATTATTTACTCATTATGCCATTCTCCATTAAAATATTAAAAAAGTCATTAGGTTCTTAGCTATTTCTGAGGAAGAAATTCACCCAAAAATAAGGGGGAAATCGAAGTGCACTATATAGGTTTTAGGGGACTTGTTGAGACCATGAATCCTTTATTTCAGTGGGGTTTATGAGAACCATAATTCAATAGTTGATTTCTTCTATAAAATTATTATTATTTTAATATTCACAAGGAATAATATGTTTCTATTTATGATAGTCCATGAATATCAACTTTGAGATAGAGGGAAGAAGCATAATTTATGTTGTTTGGATTGATTCTCAAAATGGAGAAATTAATGAAGGTTCAAGGATTCAGAAACAAATAAATATGGATTATAATAGGTAAATGTTTCAAATAGTTTTAAAATTTAGACCCCTTGAGACTATAGTGGTAGATCATGTATTCCATCGGGTAACTCTAGGATTGTATCACCATAGGATTCTGAAGCTGGGAATGATGGTTCTCATGGTTGTGGTGAATTTTTACATTATAGATAAATTTAGGTTGTTTTCACACCTAATTTCTCTTCCAAATATGTATACTTCTATACATGATGCTTTCATTTTCACATCATCAATTGTATAACTATGACCTTTATAATGTGATGGATGTTGATGATGTTGAGATTGAGGGTGGTACGTCCTTTAAAGAGAATCCAATTCGTGTTTTGGTTCAAATTGATAATGTGTTTTAGGTAAATACAATGGCATTGGTCAAGGGTTGTGGCATTATATAAATGATCAGGAGGAAACATTGTATAGGGATGAAGATATGTGGGTCCTATTTCTCGGTATTTTTACCTCAAAATCGATAAGTTGGTTGGGAGTACAACACATTGAAGAACTATTATAAGGTGAGGATATTGTATGATACTAACCATTATATAAATACCTTGTACTTATTTTATGGAATTAAATTAGCCCAAAATATCTAATATTTTTGTAGAGTCTTTTCATGGGTATGGTTTTAAAGAGATTCATGGTTTTTTAGTAGTGTACGGTTGGATCATAGATTCCTAAATAGTGTTCCCAAATCCTACAAATGGTGCATCCTTAATAGAGGGGAATATCATGGTCAGTGCACAGGTTATGAAATGGTGTTACACATAAGGGAAATCATATTCCCTATACAGTAGGGGAACATGGTTAGGGAACATAGTTTGTAAACCACTACGGCCCCATCCCAAAAATCAGGAGCATGTAAATTAAACCGTGTGATTTTTAAAAAAAAATCCCGATCACCTGATGATTATTCAAATTCTCCCCTTCTAGAACTAATTCAATATCATTAAATTTTAGAGGATCCAAAGAAAATTATAAATCTCCTTAAAGTCCATTATTTTGGAATCAAATAATATATTGAAGAAATTTCAACCTTTCTATTTTGTATTTTCATTGTTATTTTCATTCTGTAATATCGAAAAATTTTCTCCAATTATATAAGAATTATTTTTCTTTTATTTTTTATTATTTACATAATGGTTTAATAAATTTAGTTTATTTTTATCTTGTTCCAATTTTTTTCCCTAGATCTCCAATTCTATTGTGAATTTCACCCTTTCGAATCATATTTTGTGCTACTAATGGTGAGAATATATCAATGATCTCAAGGTTTGTAATCAAATTTATAAATATTATATTACTAATTATAATCTTATGTTGTATTTTTAAAATTTCATTTTCCACATTGAGAAACATCGTTTTATATTGAACTAATTAATTAATTTTCCCAATGGGATTTTTAAATTAGTTTAAAAGAAGATTATGAATATGGATGATAAATGGTATTATGAAATTTTATGAATAACATGTCACAAGTAGGGTAGATAAATAAGGTTATTAATGTATTTTAATAACTGATTATGAGAATATTTGGTAAATGGGTTATGAAAGAGGAAAAATGGAATGTGATAATTTGATCGATGCGAATAATTAGTTGTGGGTCTTCGACTATTGATCCCAATACTCAGGTGGTTCTAGACTTAAGCTTTGGGACCTAAAGATATATATATATATATATAATTTTTCATTTGATCACTGAGATGTGGGATAATGACTACTTCTCCAAATACCCACGACTGTCTAAAATAAAAAATTAGTCTCCCAATATATAAATGTGAAATTGGAAAATTAATAAATAACTATTGAAAAAGAATTAATGAAATTTTTATTCCCTTAGTTTATGGATTAGGTTCCTACACAATCCTTTGTATGTATGGTTGGTTTGGGTGTCACCATGAAATAATGAGTTTATGTGGTTGATAAAATACTAATTAAATGTGAAACATTTTATTTTATTCAATATTATTTTAAAAACATCATAAACTATATAGAATAGATATTTTTTTAAACGTCGTTGTGGTGGTCTACTGAGTCGAACTCACAACATACTCTGAATTCATAAAGGATTATTGAAGTGAATTTGTGTTTCCCAGATAGGATAATAAAATGATACTTGTGTTAGATGGATGATTTTTGATTTTTGATGGGGCATGGGTGAGGGAATAGGACATGATGTTGGGAATCATAATGAAGTTATCATTGTGTATTTATTTTTGGTATTCATTTGACATGTGACACTTCTATAGAATTAAATTTTAATTACATTATCTTCTATTCATTATTTCCAACATGCGCTGATCATATTATGTTGGATGGATATTAATTATCATACTATTTTTTCATTGTATATTCTCATTTAGATAATGGTTATTTTATATTACATTATTCTACTTAGATAAACATTGTACAATATTCCCTTGTTATATTATAGACCCTCATTGGTACTTATCTTTCTTGGGCATATGTGGAGGCACAATAGATCTCATATAATGAACCATATTCGAGCACCAACATGAGACACCCTGGTTGAGAAATAGAAAAGGTCCATCCATTTATAGAGCACATTTGTTTCATGGATCCACCACTACAGATAAAGAAAATATACTATCTATTGACTTCTTTGTCAATATCAATGTATGATACATTGTTTTGATTTATATGAATTTGAGTATATTATCTAGGGTGTGTATCCTTATATGTTTGTATCATTGTTTTCTAATATATTTTACATTCTTGGATATGGTTTGGAACCAGTGGTATCATTAGTTTCTAACTTCCTAGGGTTCTTGGGATATCCTACAAAGATAATATATACTCTAATATATATGGTCTATATAATTAGGTACCATGATATATAAAAATTAAAATTTATAAATTATAGATATAATATGACCATGTTATTATTCTGCTATGTGGTTCTTGGATGGTGAGTAGTGGGACTAGTTCTATCATAAATGTTTTGTCTTGCTATATTTTCTCCCTTTATTGTTTGGTTGGATGTACTTGTTCGAGATGGGGATGTATATTCCCCCATATACTTTGAGTTTGTGTTATTTTACATGTTTTGGGATTATTGAGGTTGTGAATTATTTTAGGTGTCTATTTTTTTTACATTCCCCATTACTCATGTATGTATGGATATATTATTTTTCTTGTGTGTGTATGATCCATATGATAAGTTATACAATATATTTTTTATGATTACCATATTCAAGAAATCAGTCCCCATAATATTAGAGGTGGGATTGGGGTGTTACTTCAAGAATGTTGTGGTCCCATGTGGTTGTCTCATTCCTATGGAAGTGATAGACTGAAAATGGAGTTGGTTTATTATATAATGATATATTTCAGTTAGTAGTCTCTTTTAAATTGTTATGGAGTTTTAGAAAATTATTTTTACTGTATCATGTTTGATCCTTTTGCAATTATATCCAGTGATGGTGTGGAGATCTACATACCCTTTAACTAGGATTATGATAAATTTATTTTCTAATATATAATGAAATAAAATGATCACATACGAAAAAATGGTACGTAAATTATATATGAATGTCTTAGGGTTTCAATGTTCATTTTGAGTCAACTCCAATGGTTCTCACTTTTGACTATGGTATGTTTAGTCATTTTCAGAATGCCATCATGATTATATCCAACAATTTTTTATTTATTGGATCTTGATAAGGATTGTCTCAGTGATGAATCCTTATGTATGGGGAATATCCATCAGGGTATTCCTCATGGAGGAAAAGAAACAATACTATTACATCTCATGAAGTGAGAGACCCCACCCCTGACAGTGTAAGATGAAATGCTACAACAAGTTGGATTGAATATTGTATCAGTATCATAAGATTATTATGTGAATATGATTACTATGCATACATAGTTCCAAAATCAATGAATGACTATGATTTAATTTCAAGTTTTCAAATGGGAATAAGACTTCTGGTTTGAGACCTTGGTAAGACTCTCCCATCACATATGAATCCCACTGTATTATATAGTTTTTTGAATTGTAACTAATTTTAATGTTTTTTAGGGTGATGGTAGATTTTGATAACACATTTCCATGATGAGGTGTCGAGTCCCTATTCATTTTTCAAGAATCTCTTTTTATCAAAGTATATCCTAGTAACTATGACTTCATTACAAACCATGGACAATATAGATATTTATTAGGGAATCATGTTAGTTTCCTTTTATTATTCACTGTTTATAGAACTCATGTAATTCTCTCAAGAAATTGATATTCATGAATACATATAGGATATATAGATTGTGAAATATCTACATTTAGATATAAATGGTAGAGATTTGTCACATTTTCCCCCAATATATAGGGGTACATAAGTATTTCATTATAATAGTTTTATTTTTTTTGAAGAGTGATAATAGATATATAGTGCTTGGAAAAATCACCTGGTATTATATAAATCATTACTTGGTGGAAGATATTTTTATTTAGGGTCATGAAACTTGAAGACTAATCAAACTAGTCTCATAATAGAGTGTTTGAAGAATTTTGTTCATATTTAAATTTATTTATCATAGAGATTGGTAATATATTATAATAACGGGAAAGGCCCCATCACCTATTATTTTATTACCATCTATATGTAAACTGTTAAAAAGAAAGATGATGGGTTACTTAATAGAATACTAGTTGAATGATTAAAAAGATCCATGGATTTATTAATATTATATAAGAGATTATAGACCTATAGTGTGTGGTTGTAACTATGATTTTATTCCAACACCACCTCCACTAGTAGTTCCCCATTATGGGAATTGAGATGTATATATTGGACATAAGATTTTATATGATATTTAGAATTATATTCTATATAATCTTATCATCATCTATCAAATTATTTATGACTCTATACTATTAACTTCATCAGGATACACAGATCTACACACTATTACATCTTATTCCTATCCATTGTACATCTACTAGGGATACAAGTAACTCATTAATTATATACTTCTTCGTTGGAAATACAATTGGATAGAATTATTTGATCACACAATTCTATCAATATTATGACTTGGTGTATTTATAGGAATATTTTCATGAGACCCTTTCACATGTGCACCAATACCTTCTGATTCCATTCATTCTATGGGATGGTTGTATGGAATCAATTAATAAAATTATTATATATGTTGTACAATTTGGTGTAATCATATAGTTGAGATGAATTTTCATTTTCTAAAAATAATAATAATCATGTATAGAATGATTAAATCTTGTATATTATATTGTGTTTTATATATCAAAAATATGAAATACCAACTTTTAATGAAGAAGACATCGAAGGTGTTCAATTACCCCTTATTGTAGATAATTCTAGATGTATTTAGAATGATTTATTTTTTGTTCCTCATTATTGGGATTTCTGATTTCATATTGAATTGCCTCAAATAAATGTTTAGATATCATAGGTAACATATTATTTGGCTCAAATAGATCATTAAAATCTAATTTTGTTGTTTAAAAATGTTCAAATGATAGTAACTATATGAACCTTTAAATCCATATAAAAATATTAGATATATTTCTCAAAGTTTTAACATTTGATACAAATGACATTGTTGAATTATCATCATCTTAATCTAGTGACAATCAATAATTCCTTTCATTTACTAATAATTGTTCACCACTTTTACTAATAATGGGGACATAATTGTTTCCAATAATATCCACATGTTATATTATCACTATTTATGAGAATGTGATGAGGATATACAAATTATGGTAATACAATGTCCCTATTTTCATTATTAGTATATGGTGATTCACAATTTAGTTATGATAATTTAATAATTTTTATAGATCATATAAATTTGATCATTTTTCTATTCCATTACTAGTTGATTTAATTTCTTATTGATTACATTACAATTTATAAATATTATGAGGTTGATCATATAAAGAATTTGATGATGGTTGTAGATGTACATTGAAAATATTTGTTGTATAGAAGAAGAATTACGTGACATTCTAGGAATAGAGAGGCCCCCATAATAAAAAAACTCCATCAAAATGGATGTGTAACTATTGACGTATTTAATATTTAGGTGGTGCTTTCCTAGGGGCATCCCATGATTTTGATAGTGCTATGGTGGGTTGTTATGATGGATTTTATATTCCTGATAATTGATGAAATTTTCCCTAGGATTTAAATTCCATAGACTACCATAACCTAAAATAGGTATCAATTTGTTGAGTCAAAGAAATTCCAATATGACATTGAGGATTTTTAGCATAGGTTGATGACAACTCCCGTTTTTTATTTACTAAAAGTGGTGGTTAAGTGTTTTCTGTCATAAAATTTCTAGGACAATGGTCATGGGTATGTATTGATGTTGTGAAAAATAATAAGAGTGTTGATAAAATGGAGATTGTTATGAGGTATGGTTCTGGGTAGCTGATAAATAGAAATGAAAACAACAAAATACATTAGATATATCGGGTTGCCAGGGTTTTTTCCCCAAAGACCTATAAAAAAATTGATATGGATTTTTTTTTCTATTTTATCTACATTTTTCTCTGTTATAACATAACATAGGTAGATACTAATCTATTACTATGGTTTCTATGATATGTCTTATAGGATACTATGAATATTAGATAGTCTATACACTTGGTAAGAGATATACTGAAGAATAATATCTCTATAGAAATATCAATCTTAGTATCTAGGAATGTAATCATAGTTTATTACCTTACTAATTTCATTTATTGTATGTAGGGATGGATCATCATACCTCAAATCATTGGATCTGATACCATCTATTCGTCATCTTGTAAGGTAAGAAACAAATACATATTTTTATTTTGATGTATTGTGTGATCATATAGACGAATGAAAATGTTATAATGGATTATAAGAAGGAGGGGATAAAGTAATTTTATTCTGAGGTTGGACCATGGATCCAATCAGACATAAAATGATAGTGACATTAGAGTTCCTAACATATCTTTTATTAGTAAATCCATATTTGGTAAATATAAATTTGGGTCATCAGAGTTTTTTTGTGGACAATAATAAATATGAGCGCTGAGGATTTTTAGAATTGATTCCTTAACAGTAAATAGATAGTGGTAGAGCATATGATTCATATAGTTTTATAGAACCCATTGTGTTTCCTTGGATGAAATTGAATCAAATATCCATATATTTCCTGACTTCAAATATATATAAATTTGGATTTCATGACACTATCTAGGAAATTGTTGAAAAACATACTCATTTGAGACATTTTCTCGCTATCAAGGATAACAAATTTGATAAAATCCTACATCTCTGGTATATAATAGTGGTTTTCTCAATACATATATTACCCTCATCGATTCTCTCTAATAGTGAATCATTATTTGCATCCCAATAAATGTGATTTTCATCAGAGTATTTCTTGGTATATTGCAGATAAGAATGGGTTATTCACCGATATATTTATTGTGTGTTTTAGTAGAACATTGATATTCATAATGATATGTTGATGGGGTTCTTTCTAATTTTTCATTGAAGCTATTGGGGGTCATTTTACAATGGTTTAGTCTTAATTTTACAATGGATATCACTTTGTGATTAGAATAGTACAATTTGATTCCATTTATAGATGAAACTATATGCTACCATTTTACATGTATAATATGGTAGTGGAAGTTCTAACAGGGCTAGGGTTGGTGTAGGTGATGACATTGAAGATGTTTATCATTCAATAGAGGATGATTATAACACATATCTATCATGATTTCTATGAAAATGTTGGATGATGTTCCTTGGAGATTGTGTAGGGTGATCATTTAATCCCAAAGGACTAACCTTGGCATGAATTATATATATTTTTCTATGGTGGAATTATATATAATATGAACATTGGTCTATTCCATTTTCATTCCGTGGTTTTCAATGTTTCATACCTACTATAAATACACCTAGTTTAACAAATTTAATGATGCCTTTCATTTTTTTACCTAATAATATAAATTCATAATCTAACAAATGTAATTGACTCAGGATAGCTAAAAATTGAATAAGAAGATGACATGAAGGAATAATATTTTTCTATTATTTATTGGTGGGAGAATATCATATACTGGTCTGTGCTTCCACAACTGTTTCTCTACTAAGTAGAAAGATAATCCCATGGATATATCATTGGATATTGAAAATTTAATTCAACCATAATACCCTTACCTTTTTGAGTGAATAATATTTTCGGGGGGAAACAAGTAATGGTGAGGGTAGTGTAACAACCTAATTTTTTGGATTTGGAACCTTCTAAATGTGTTATCCAAATCATTGAACTTTTTCATGTAATGTAAAAAACATATCGAATTATTATTCTCTTTCATAGATTATACATATTCTATTAATATGTTTTTATATACAATTTTGTGTTATGGTCTATAATATGATCTATTCATCCATTGCGGCAACATAAGTCATTGTTCTATCTACAAATTAGGACATACATTATGTTTGATATATAAGTTATTCATATCATACCTCATGTCAATGTGTAGTGAAAGGATGGTAATATATTAAATAAATATTTTAATTAATTTTGTTAAATTATTTAATTTATCTATGTTATTTAATATATTTCATCTTAATATTCATTTTGTGTTGACTATAATATTGTTATCTACATAACCTAGAGGGTTTCCTAAGAGGAGAGGTTCATTAGAGATCATTAGCAGTGACCATGCAATTAAGGACCAATTAAAGTGAATATGAATTTGATCAATTCAAAAATTACAATGGTAAAATATTTTTTCTTCGTATATTATTAACCCATTAATGAAAAAAGGGACTTATATTTTCGATTTTCTTGATTTTCTTGAAATAAAAGAAATTATGAATTAGTCTAGATAACATTAATTAGAAATTGATGATTTACCATGTGATAATTCATTATTTTTTATAATATATTTATATTTTTATTGACTTAATTAATATTTAGTAAATGAATAAATTCCATTAGAAATTAAATTCATTTGATGATACATTAATTTTTGGATTTCTACCTCCATTCTTTGCATATTCCTTACTGGTACTTATATTACCGATGGTTTTTTGATATTAATAACCAAATTGATTATGTGGTTGATAATTATTTTGAAAGATCATCCTTTATTTTATTTCTTCATGGATTATTAAGTGAAAATAGAGTGGTGTTGATAATGGAAATACATGAATGGAATGGGTGATATAGGTATCACCTCACATGGTGTGTTGGAAGATGGAATCATGAATAAATGTGGTTATGATTCAATTATAACATAATGAATGATTATAATTAGATACCATTTTTTATATATGTGATTCTAGGTATAATCGATGATGGATGTGGTATCATGGGAAGATGAATTGTTGGTTTTTTACATATCATCCCAACCACTATATCCATGTCTAGTGTTATAGTCCTCCTTCGACATGTAGTGAGTCTGTTAGTCCATAATTTGGTGAATAAACCATTAATATCAAGTCATATGAAAAACAATTAACAATAAAAATCACAAAATACATATTTTTTTATTAGATATAGAGAAGCTAAAAATTAGCATATGTAACATATAAATAAAATTTCACCCAATTTGGAATTCATACCCAATTTAATGAATTTGATAATAAATAAATAGACAACACTTTGGAGGTCCTCCATATTCTATCCTGACCAACCCCCTTCTCTTGCTCCTCTTATAATCTTTCCACCATTGGGCCCCTTCTTTTGTTAGTATTTGTCAAGAAATTTATATGTACACCAAAATGGCTGAGTACTATGTGTGTACAAGATATAGTTGGAAACCACCAATGAATCCTTAAAATGAAAACGTCTTATATAAAGTGATTATTCAATAATGAAAAAAATTTAATGAACATTAACATATAATCAAAATCCAAGAGATCATGTGCTAATAAAGTAACATCATAACAACAGTTGGACATAATTTAGTACCATATAAGAAGGATATTCAAGGAATATCACAATATGAAATTAAAATTACCAATATCAATAGAGATATCCCATAAATATTAATCCATATATATGGGTCATACCCTAATGTATTTATATCCTGACTCCATTGGGTGTATGGACACAATTTCATTTTCCCCTTTGGTTAGTCCCCTAGGTCGTCACCCAAATCGGTTACTCAGGTCAAGCCCCCTGGCCGTTGTGTACTTGGCTCAGGACCCCATGTCAAGATTCCCCTAACATATTTCTTCAAATCAAGTACCCATGCCATCATTCCCCATACCCTTTTCCAAGGGTGATCATTGTTTTCATTGTAATTCATATATAGTCACCCTCTATCAGATGTACACCACTTGATTATCCACCTATCTCATATACAAATGATAAACAACCAAAAAAAATTCAGATTTAATAGGGTGTTCATACAATGAAAAAAATATATCTTATTAATAAATAAATATGAAATACATAATAATATGTGATCATCATAAAAAATGGATTTGATGTACTTTGGAAATGTTATTGAATATAATATCTATTTTTTTCAAAGACCACACAATCA
Organism: Viscum album; assembly: GCA_963277665.1. NCBI lineage: Eukaryota > Viridiplantae > Streptophyta > Magnoliopsida > Santalales > Viscaceae > Viscum > Viscum album. The sequence continues at coordinate 925,683,581 of OY728119.1, read as the reverse complement.
AACACCCACATGAGTTCAAAGTAAATCCGGATAAATAGATATGCAAACATGATAATAATATAATGGAAACATGTTTAAATGAGATCCCAATTCGCAATGGAAATTCATAATTCAATTTCATCGATATCAACAATAAGGATAACTAACCTTATTTTTTAGATTGTTTGAATGGACTCATTAATAGTCAAGAATAACATATCATAGAATTTTTTTTGTAGTCATAGACACATAATTTCTCCTGGTTAATAATAGGTTACTAGAACCAATACTGGATCATTTATATAATAAAATATCAATTTTGAAAATAATTTATCTCTCATATATGATTTTTGAAATATCCATTTTAGACAACAAAATCACTGGTATTATTCTCATTAAAAAATTTATTAAACACCATGTGATAATATTATTCTACATCTAGATTATCCTAATATCATAAATGGTTATTCTTTATAATTATTCCTTTAATACATTATTATATATATAATTTTCATAATATCGTATGATAAAAAAATTTCATTTTAAAATTATCATGTAATATTTCGTCATAAATTTTCCTCTTATAATTAAATAGATTTATGATTTTATAATCAATTTAATTATCAACTGATAATCTCTAAAATAATTTTCTTTATTTAATAATAATATTCAATCCTTTGATAATATTAAAAAATAAATTTGGATTTTTTGATAAATTATCCTTTTTATCGAATGATATTCTTAACCTTTTATAAGAAATTTTTGAAGAAACCTTATCTATCATACCCTGCTATATTATTTTAAATATTTTCTAATAATCCTTAATAATAAAAATTGATAATTTCTTGAACATTTCACCTCTAATAATATTCATTAATTATCCAAAATAAATAAAAATAATTATTCAATATTAATATTTGAATTTTTTTCAATCATAATTTTAGTAATTATAGATAGATATTTTTTTAAATTATCTGTTGGTAATTTTTTTTGAAATATCCTTTTAAAAAAGTTATTGTCTTTATAATTTTTAATCTATTCATTATTCAAGTTATTTTTTAATAAATTGTGAATATTGAAAAAAATAATAAACTATAATAATTACTACATTGTAACATAGGGTTTTTCACATAGAATATGAAGAGGAGTGCCATAAAATTATATTATAATCGAAAAATACATGAAATGGATTGATATAGGTTCATAAAACAAGTTTAAATAAAATCCATGAATAACTAAGGGTGAAGGAGTAAGGCCCGATGATTTATAGAAATCTCACCATGTATACATTCTATATTTTGAGACCCTATATTAAACCATTGATTTAATTAAATTTTTAATTGAATCTTGGTGGATGATTGATTAAAACCATCCCACAAAATCATCATTACATCAAAATGGTAAAAAAGGAGTAGTGTCCGTGGTATCCGATTCAACTCATAAATAACATAGTGTTTTCAGAATTTTTTGTGGATAATTTGATTATGGTATATAAAAAACTATTAAATTATATTAATACAATAATAATATATTAAATGGGAGTAAAATAAATTACCCTTGCATGGAATTTTATTGAATGCTCGACGCACAAAAATTTTATGTTTCACATAGTGTAAAGCCCTATTTTTTACATTATTGTGGCCCCAGGTTACTCATTAAAATTCCATTTATTGTAATTACGTTATTTTTAAAAAAATTATAAAATACTAAAAAACGCAATCTCATGTAAAATATTAATTTAACTTAATTCCCAACTTCAAATATATTTTTTATAATATTATAAAATATTAATATATATTTTACACTTTATTAAAGAATTGAATTAATTTATTATTAGATTTTTTTATCGAAATGTTTTTATTTCTTACAAAAGAAAACTCATAAAATATTAACAAATTGTCTTTCATTGTTAATAAAAATTTATTATCTTTTAATTCTCCCTAACTATTTATATCTCATTCTAAAAAACAAACATAAGCTAGATTTCTCAAAGTACACAGGACATTGAGCTCGAAAATTATACCATAGTCCCACATATTTTCTTTAGCCCATCAATTATACCACTAAATCATGACTAGTGGTACAATTGTTGTTGGTATAAATTTCTTACTCTGTCATAAATTTCATGCTAGACTATATTCATAAGAATAATCTGGCTCCAAATATATATCCTTTTATCTGATGAAAAGAGTATGTTTAGAAATATACATTCATAGTTATCAAAGATGAAACACATCGTGTATACATCAATATAGATAAGGAATATCTTGATGGTATTCCACTATCCCAAACTATAAGGTGTTTATGAAGGGTCTAAAAACCTAGGTTCTAGATTTCATTTTATCGTAAAATTTGGTGAATGAACCATGAAGTCACACTTAAGGAAACCTAATCACCAGTAGTGAACCTCGATGGACTCCTAAAAAGATCTAACTATGACTTATACATTCATTTATTAGTGATAAAACTATTCTAAATTGGCTAAAAATATTTTAATATATCAAAACATTAATACGGAATAACATCTTCTTTCTCACCCACAACATGCCAACAAAGCGGTGGGAGACACAATCATCAATAAATATCCTCATAAGGTTCCATCTCAATAAATTAATGTTAACTAATTTTTTAATAAAAAAGACAACTAATAAAACTTGATAATCCTACACTCTTATAATGTTTTAAATAAAAAAACTAAGCATAGTGTCTACTAAGAATTTCTAGTTAGAAGTAATGATTCTGAATATTTATTAGATATAGGAAATAGTGTCAACAAGGTGTGAATATGAGGCATAAAAAAATATCCAACATCCAGTATAAGAATAAGTTCATCTCATAATATTGAAAACCATAAACATTAAAATAATAATCAAATTCTTCCCATTCAGATATATAATTATATTTCTTTATGATCTTCAGGATATCATCATTGACCCTTGTGTACCACATAGAGGATGATCTGGTTGACATGGTCCATGGTGTATTGTAATGAAATTATCTTCCTCAAATAAGTCCACAAAATATTTTTCAATCCATCAATGTAAAAGAAGAATCTATGTCCCAATTTTTTTTACTAGGTCCCTTTTTATGTGTAAAATCCAAAAAATGAGATTTCTTAGCTTGGATACTCAGTGACTCCCTCTGACCAGTAATAAGTGGTAATCAATCATCATCTTATAATAAATGAAATGTAAAGAATAATTAATCCTCATTTACAATGTAAACCCATCAAAAAATCCATCATATCATCTAACCACATCTATTGGGACACTAGAAACAAAATGATTAAGTCACCAACATAGTAGGATTCATCCATTAACCTATAATATTTAAGGAACCATGAAAAAAATCACGCAATATCTCAATTCAACATGACCACCATCATAGTTCGATAAGACCATGATACATAATAATTTCACCTAGATGTACTACATATATCACATATTAGAATAATCTCATCATAACCTTTCAAAATAAAATAGGTACTGTTAATATCCTTTCTACCATTATCAAACTGTCATCCTCCATTGACCACCCATGTATTTGTCACTTCATGAGAGTTATTCCCAAAAAACATAACACTCTATATCATACAATTATCTATCCATTTTATAGTCTAAAAGTTATGATTTGATCTCTAATGTAGTATATATCATCAAACCCTGATCTTTTGGTGTATCCATTATCTAGTCGACAAACAAACACGTCAGGATCCACTACTCCTCTAACGGAATCTCAAAAATTTATTTCTATATCTCTATTATATATCAATTATCATCCTTAATGAAAATGCCTTTTTCTAGTGCATAATCAATCATTAATTCAAACATATTATGACACGTAACCTGGTAGGTATATTCCATATTCACGTCTATATGTGTGAATATATAATAACAGATTCTATTGTTCTAGTAGACAATAAATATATCTTTGATAAGTGAGTCCCACAATTAGTTCAGAGCTTAAATAAAAGCTTCCATCCTAATTTCATTATTATAATAGTTCCTCATTTGGGGTAATATCTGAAGAGAATGGTAGGTTTGTACCTTCTCTCTCTGGAAAAGTACTTCACCTAGAAAAACATCTTATGTATCACATTACACAATGTAATAAATCCCATATCCATAAAGTGTTATTAATGGAAATACTTTAAACCATATATTCATATCAAAGAATACCAATAAAATAAGTGATATAATGGTAAAAGTATTCCATGATTCATCCACACATCTATTTTTCATAATTGTTGATCAATTTCTTCAATGGAATTTTATTAAAATCGTGCTAATACAAGGAGGCTTATAATTATGAATATTGTCTATGAAATTCTTCCTGACATGAATTCCTCTACATTAATTATTCACATGGATAAATATATATTCACCACAATACTCCCAATGAAATAAACCACTTTTATTTATACACCTCCCAAATGACATCTTTGAAAAAAGTTAATGTTCTCTAAGTGTAGTTAGTCCTATCATGAGGTTCCTATCATTAGGATCCAATATAAAAATTTAGATAATAATTTCATCATAAAAAACATGATGAAATAGTCCATGGATGGGTTGATAATATTTTCATGACACCCATGAACACTTCCAACATGTTCTTCATTCATAAAAACATCACCATATACTCATATAATATATAAATTCTCTGAAGCTCTATTTATGGAATATCCTCTTACCTAAATCACATCTAATGATATCTGAATCAGTTATCAATATAAGATAATCTTCGTGATCCATGTAGCTAGTCCAAAAATCATCAATCATGGGATCGTTGAATTATTTCTTCATAAATTCATAGTTCAAATTATATTATTAAATCCACAGTCAAATACAACATTAATCCATGTTCGTGAGAAAACCATGTAAACCACATGATAATGTAATTTGTCAGATAATGCTCTTCTCCAAGTCTTCATAATGAACCTTTTTTCTTTTACATTGTTAATTCAATATGATATGGAATAACAAAATTTTATTTTATTCCTATTATTATATCATCATAAGATTATCTTATTTATCAATCATAAAATCAACTAGGTTGAAGACTCCTACAAGGATGTCAACACAAACCATAGAATCCTAAGGGAATTTATTTCTATACAGGGATGAAGGATGTTGGGAATGAAATTATTAAATAAATCTAAAATCATATTCAATAGATAAACATTAATATATTTGCATCATCACTATGAAACCTCTCTACCTAAATCATGGAGTATCTGATTGAGTATGCAAAACGTCATTCTTATATGCATGATGTGGTAATGAAGAAACACACTACAAAACCCTATTACTATTTTTAGGTACTGTATATCTATCCCTTTTTTATGATTTAGATGATTCTCATTTAGTGGTTCTACAGTTGAAATTTTCAAATTTTTTGGATTTTTTGTGCTATGTAGGGTTAGTGCACGTTTTTTCCAAACAATGCTCCCACTCATGGAATACTATTCACACCAAAATAGTTTGGCTTCACATGTTTGGCTCATTGTTTAAAAAACAATAAGGACACCTATTGGAAACTGATCAGCCTATCAAAGGTTATCATGGTTAGGGTGAATGGATTTTCCAAAAATGTGGTTATACTAAAAAAACCAAGCATGCATGCTTTTTCATTTATTGAAAAATATCTTGAAATTTCAAAAATCCCCATACAAACCCCCTATGAACCCTATATTGAGATTGATGAATTCCATTGTATTTTCTGCCCTGAGGATCCATTGTTACTATTACAAATCTATTCTATGGAAAATTAAATCTTTGAAACAATGTTGGATTAATATTTATAAATATATCGTATCTTGTTATATCCATCCATCTCTTTTCATTTTGCCTTCACAGGGTTTTTCTCGAAATCATAATTTTGGGTGGATTAAAATACATTTTTGGGATCTAGGATCAATGTTTTAATCCATGAACCTTTTTTTCATCATTCTTCATGGGAAATTTATGATTCAAGTGTTATGTTGGGGATTTCTATGATAAAATAATGTGGTTTCTTCAAAGATATTCTTATAAAATTACAATTTATAATCTTGTTTTAAATTATATTTATTCTAAGTTAATTTTAAAATAATAATTCTGATATACTATTAAAATTGAAATGGTTTGAATATTTGGGAACCCCCTCTCCCCCCAATTTCAATAAAATTGGAAATAGGTATGAATTTTGAAATAGATGTAATTTGGAAATTGATTTGTGAAATTATATTTTGAGTAAATCGATTTTTTTTATTTGGACACATTAATTTTTATTTTGAAAGATAAATAAATTGATTGAAATCAAATGTTATTGTTTTTAAATGAAAATTGGAATATTGAAATTGGAAATCGAGAAAATTGTATTCTAAACTATTTTGAAATGATTTTATAATTATAGATTTATTTATTTAAAAGATGTGAATCAGGGTATTTAGTGAGTTACATGGGAAAACATGATCAGAGGGGAATTCCTTATAAATGGTATAATACATTACAACATCAAAAAACATAATTTAGGATAACATATCCCTATTGGAATGTCATTGAGTCATCTTTGGCTAATATCGAGGGATGTGTGCCCACATTATCATTATCACATATTAAGTGATTGAGGATTTTGAAACCAGGAACTGTAATACCTTAATGTAGATGACCATGAATCCCATTGAAACTATAATGATATATATATATATATTTATATTCCTTTTAATGTTTCATTTTTCATTCATACATTCTTATTTACATAATGTATTTTATATAAAAATATTATTTCGGACATTTTAGAAATGATTACAATAAATGAAATTTAAATATTAATTTCTTTTAAATATGAAATTGAAATTCCATGAATTCATTATTTGAATAAGGAAGATCAATTTGGGTTATTCTTTTTTAATTTTATTATAGAATATATTTGTGACACTCTTAGGTTTTCAAATCACACAATAAATTCTCCTATGGGAATGTATATATTTCTTTCATCCAGGTTCGGTTAATGGGAATGTGCCACATTAATGTGGAAGTTTTTGTTGATCCTATGGTCATAGAGTGGTGTTTATGTTGGGTCTTCGATTGATTTTCTATTTAATTTAATGTACTTTTTGATGTAATTTTTTGGGTTTTGTTACACCTATTTGAGTTATGATACTATTTTCCAAGTGGGTTTATATTTTGAGAATAGTGATTTGTTTCTTTTTCATCCTTTAATATTGACCAAAACCTTTCCATGTTTTATAATATATCATGATAGGTGTTATTTTATATCCCAATGGAAAGGGGAATGTTCTTTTAGGATTTTTTAGGATCGACTCATGTGTCATGGTAATAGGGTATCTAGGCGGGTTCGTGAATAAGGGTCTCCAGAGATCATGTTTGAGAATCATTCCATGATTTTAGAATGAAATTTTATATATTATTTGTTATAGGATGTCATTACAAATGAGTTCCTAGCTATCTGTCATCATAATAAGAATTAATTCATTAGGGGTAGTTTCATTAATATGTGTCGAGGGTTAGTTCTAGTATTTTTCAAACAATTTATTTGGATATGTTGAAAATGAAATCATGTTTATCTATCTAATGGTAATAATTTTTCTAATTTATCTACTTTTATTATTGATATATGTAATATTTTGAAGTATATTTTTTTTATTTTATGTTTTTTATAGCATGGTGCATCCAAGAGATTATTGTGATGGTCAGGAGCTCTCGTATCATGCTCCAACATGCGACTCCAAACCCTAACCCTTGCCGCTGAATCTTGCTGCTTCTGATGGCTGGTTTTGATCCAGAATGGGAACTTGTTTCCCATTCGGGCCCTGCTTCTGTTGATTCTGTCTCTACAAACATTGAAGTTGGAAATTTCCAAATCCCACTTCGCAATATCCCTGTCTCCTTCCGCGATGCGCTAAAAGGTTCTGATCTCGGTAGAGGGAAGGATCACAAGCATCCTCTATTCAGAAAACTGGATGATGGTGCCTTTATGGTTGATGTTGATCCAGAAGCATTGAAACAGAGGGAGAAATTTTCACGTATTCGGTCCTTGGTCGAATTTCTTACAACATAGGTGTTAAACCTTGGCATAACTCTGATTTAAAGAATAAGATTGCTCGTTATTGGAGCTCTTCAAGCTGGAAGATGGTTCCCTTAGGTGAGGGATACTACCACATTATCTTTATCTCGCAAGGTTAGCTTGAACAGATTTGGAAGATTGGAAATTTACATCTAAAGGCCGGTTTTTTAGAATCTAAGATTGAGACCCCACTTTTAATCCTTACACACGTAAAAATAATTTGGCTCATGTTTGGGTTAGAATTCATAGGCTTAATTGGTTCTTTTGGCATCTGAATATTTTAAATTATATTTCTTCTTTTTTAGGATCCCCTATTAAAATTGATCATAGAACCTTGAATGGGGATCTAGGTTTATATGCTAGAGTCATGGTGGAGATTAACTTAGCTAGTCCTTTACCATCTACCATATTTTTTAATGCCCCTGATCATAGGGTAGAGCTCAGTATTGAATATGAAAACAAACCTCCCTTCTGTGAAGTATGCAAACTGATTGGACATAATTTTCCCAGCTGTAGGGTTGCTAGGAAGCAACTGGATCCCTCAAATAAGAATGATTGGCAAGAGGTTAATCATATCAAAAAAGGGAAAAATGTTGCTGACAAATCTGACCCACCTAAGAATGATAAGTGGGTCAAGAAATCCACCCCCTCATCAACCATAGAAGGAAAATCTTGGGCTGTTTTGGTCGAGGAAGAGGAGGATTCTCAAAACAAGGATAAACCCACTGGTTCAAAAGGATTAATTGATGACTGTAATAGAGAATGTTCTGACAAGAGCAACACTACCCCTATTTCTAATTCTGTTAATAATGCTTCTTCCGCTGGAATTTCATGTTTAATGGAGAATTCTTGTAGGGACCTGGGAGACTCAGTATCTCCCCTTAAGGAGATTGTGGTTGCTTCCAACATGATTCATTTTGTCAATGTGATCTCTGCAGACTCAGGTTTCATTGTGCTTATTAATTCTGATGTTCAAAGTGTCCCTATTACTTATGCAGTTCCTTCAATTAAATCTGCTGATTATGGTAATACTGTGTCTTCTAATTCTGATGTTAAAAATGCCCCTACTATTACTGCAACTCCTGTAATTAAGTCTCAGTCTGATATTGTAACTCCTAAAATCACTGTTGACCCCACTTCATCACACAGTCCTGATCTTACTTTGATTTTACACTCTGAATCTTCAACTGTTCAGAAAGAGGGGTCTAATCCTCTAACTGACTTACAGATTTCTAATCCTCTGCATGAACAGTTAGATAATTTTAGTATTGTTATTGCTGATAATGTTGATAGTACTACTAGTAAACCTGTCACACATGCTGATAATGCCATTATGTTTCACTCTCATTTGACTCACAATTCTCCACAAACCTCAATGACTATTTCTGGATTTGTTCAAGACCAAGCTTTATGTCTGGATAACAGCATGGATTCTAACCCTCCTAATGAAAATCAGAACTATGATCATAGCATGCTTCCTGTATCTGAGCATTTCAATCCTGCTGGTCTTGAATCTGTCCAGATTGATACTAAGCCACTTCCTCATCCTGAGCAACCTACTCGTGATGTTATTTCTGAGTCCAATTAGAATAGTTCACCATTACCTCCTGTTCTTGAAAAGTCTTCTGCTCATAGAGCAGAATAGTCTCACACTCTGGATAATTCTGCTTCATTTTGTACCTCAAACACTGCTACTATTCAAAATGCTAATCTGAAATCTGATTCCTCTCAAAGCTCTAAAACTGATGAGAGTCAGCATAATTTTTCTTCTTCCTCAATTGTTAAAAGATCTCCAAAAAAGAAGGGTACTTGTAAATCAAAAAAAGAAGAAGGGTTCTAACCCAAGACACAAGTGGAAATGAATATTCTCTTCTGGAATTGTCAAGGGGTGGCCAATAATGACACCTTCACTACTCTTAAGAGGTTTTTAAATACTCATAAACCATACCTTTTTGCCATTGTTGAGCCAAAAGTCAATTTTAAAATGAACTTTATGAGATTTGGTGCTCTTAATTACAGTTTTCTAGGATCTTGTAAAAACAGTCCTCATGTTGACTCCATGTGGATTTTTTGTCATAATACATTAAAAAATATTAACATTTTTAAAATTTCTGACCAGCAGTTTTCTTGTGATTTTATATGGAATGGTCAGAATATCTATTGTACTACGGTTTATGCCAAAAATAGGTATCAGGATAGGAGAATATTATGGCTTGAACTCCTTGATATTTCTAAACATATTCAGGATCCTTGGATTATTTTGGGAGATTTCAATGCCATTATTACCCCATCTGAAAGAATTGGTTCCTCTCATCTCTCCATTTCCTCTAGAGAGTTTAAATCTACTATTGATGATTGTATCCCTTGTGAGTTTAGTATTATCAGTTCCAAATACACCTGTTACAGAAAGCATTACAATAAAAACGTTGCTAGTAAACTTGATAGAGCCTTTGTTAACATGAAGGCTCTCGATACTTGGGATAACGTATCTATTGTTACTCTCCCTAGAAATAACTCTGACCATCATCCTATCCTTGTTAATCTTACTATGAATGATCAAAAACCTATATTTCCATTTAAATTTAACAATGCTTGGTCTTCGAACCCTGACTGTGTCACTGTTATTTTTAACACTTGGATCTCCATGAAGCATCATAAAGATGATTTTCTTGTTTATATAAACTGAATGTTCTTATGTAGGCTCTAAAAGGTCAGTGTAAAAATTCAAACATACAAATTGATCTTGACATATCATACCTGGAAGATGAGCTCAGTCACTTTCAATCTCAGAACACTCATTCTGACTTTGACGTAGATCCTCTGGTGGAAGCTAATATCTCTTCAAAACTTAATTCCTTACTTTTAAAGACAATATTCATAAACAGATGTTTAGAACCAAATGGCTTACTGATGGTGATAACAATACCAAATTTTATAATAGTCTTCAAATAATTAGAAAGGCCAGTCACCCTCTTTCTATTCTCATTCATAATGACTCGGTCTTAGACTCTGAAGAAGCCATTACGGATCATGTTACCACGTATTTTTATAACATCTTAAATGGTCCGGACAGAAATGTTGATCTTAAACCTGACATCATTCCATTACTGGTTGATGTAGGTGACAATAAGTCCCTATAAAGCACTCCTCTTGATCATGAAATTAAGGATATTTTTTTGGGCTAAACCCAGATAGTGCTCCTGGTCTGGTTGGTTTCAATAATGGTTTTTTCCAAAATCATTTGGATATAATTCAAAATTATGTTTGTAAGCTCGTTAAGAACTTCTTCACCCATGGATCTTTACCTCATGGAATCAATGCTCAATTTGTAACATTAATTCCGAAATTTGAGAATGCTACTGAGATCCATCAATTTAGACCTATATCTTTGATTAACACTATCTATAAAATCATCACTAAAACTATTGCAAATAGACTTGCTCCTATCTGTAATAGAATTGTCTCTTGGAACCAATTTGGTTTTATCAAGGGAAGATCCATTTAGAACTGCATTTTTATTGCATCTGAGTGCACGAATGCCTTAACTAAAAAATCTATAGGTGGTTGTGTGGACATCAAACTGGATATTAGAAAGGCCTTTGAAACTATTGATTGGAATTTTATTTACAATGTTATTAAAAACTATGGTTTTAATGATTCTTTCATTGGTAGAATCAAGACCCTCTTTCACTGAGCTCATATCTCTATCCTGATTAATGGCACCCCTCAAGGATTTTTCAAATGCACTAAAGGTGTTGGACAGGGGGATCCTATCTCTGCCATTATTTTTGTTATTGCTGAATATTACCTTAGTAGACTCATAAACAACCATGTTGAACATAATTTGATCAAACCTATTCAGGTAGCCAGAAACTTAAATGCCCCTACCCACCTCTTTTATGTGGATGATATTATCTTATTCATAAAAGGGGATCAAAGAAGTCTTCATGCGCTCAAGCAAACTATATCTCACTATGGGGATGTCTCTGGTCAAGCTATTTCCTGGAACAAATCTTATATCTATTTTGGCAAGAATTTTCCTGTCAGAAGGAAATCTGGTATTATAAATTACCGGGGTATTAAGGAGGGTATTTTACCTTTCAGTTATCTGGGTGTACCTCTATTTTTGGGTCATCCCAAAGCTACCTATTTTTCTAATATTCTTTCTCATATCACAAATCAGCTAGCTAATTGGAAAGGGAAGTCTCTCTCCATCGCTGGGAGAATCCGTTTGGTTAAATCGACCATTGTTTCTAAAATTGTCCATTTCTATATGGTCTATAAATGTCCCATTGGTATTTTTAAAAAAATTAACACTTATATAAAAATCAATTTCTGGTCTGGAAGCATTTTTTAAAAGAATCTTGTTATTATTCCTTGGATTACTTGTTGTAAACCCATTGCTACTGGTGGAATCGGCATTAATAATTTAAAGTTGTTCAATGATGCTTTGTAGGCCTGCCTTACTTGGCGTATCATTAACTCCAATTCTATAGCTACTAATTTTCTAAAACATAGGTTTTTATATAAGCTTTAAAAAGATAATCATAATTTCATTAACTCCTCTATCTGGCCTTCCATTCGGGACTCTTTTCACAAAATCATGCAAAATTCTAGATAGATTGTCAGTGCTGACTCATACATTAATTTATGCTGTGGTAAATGGTGTGGTAACCCTCTGATCTCTTTGTTACCTCCTGATTATCTTCCTGATGATACCCATCAGTCTATAAAGGAGGTCTTACAATCCTCTGACTGGAATTTCCCTGATATTATTATGCAAGCTATTGAGAATTATTCTTTTTCTTCTGCTGGTGACTTCCTTGTTTGGGAGCCCTCTCCCAATGGAATCCTGGATTCTAAAAACTATTATAAGCATAATTTATCTGACCCTAAATCTAATTATTCTTGGGTGAATCAATTTAACAAACCATGGATTAAACCTTCCAGACTTACCCTTATTTGGCGCATTGCGCACAACAGATTACCCATGGAAACATGTCTCCAAACATTTGGCATTTCTCTTTATTCTAAATGTCGTATGTGTAACCAACATAGGGAATATGCCAGTCAACTTTTTCTATCTTGTGCGATGGCCTCTTCCCTTTTTAATTACATCTTTGATCATTTTAATTGCAGAAAGCCCATTAATGATTCAATCTACTTGTTTTTAAAGAATTGTACTAGACATGATGCCTCTCTGCAGGTTAAAAATATTTTTCTGGCGGCAGTGGTGGAACATCTGCATGAACTCTGGTATGTTAGAAATGATCTTATTCACAATAATCACTCATTCAATCTTAATGCAGGGAAGTCCTAAATTCTCCTTGCAATTCATGAAGCAGCCTCAATTCAAAAAGACTGTTGCAACAACTCAGTTGGTGACTTTATGGTCCTTCGCCATCTTCATGTACCTGGCATCTTCCCAAAGCCAAAATGCCTCTTTGATGTTTTTTGGCAATCTCCGATGCCAGGATGGAACAAAGTGAATGTTGATGGCGCTTCCAAAGGGAACCCTGGTCCTTCCAGTTGTGGTGCTATCTTCCGGGACTCAATTGGTCAATGTCAAGGTTGTTTCTTTGTTTGTTGTGGTCACTCTTCATCTCTGGAGGCGGAAATTCTTGGATTTATTCATGCTGTTGATTTTTCTCTTCAAAGAGGATGGAGAAAACATTGGATTGAAAGTGATTCAACCACCATCATACATGCCATCTATAATGGCAACATTCATCTAGCCTGGTCTCTCACTGCTCGTTGGATGAACTACCTTAATTTTCTCTATGGGATTGATTTTATAGCTACTCATGCCTGTTGTGAAGCAAATGTCGTTGTTGATGCTCTATCCAACAAAGGTGTCCGTCAAATCATGACTTGGCTGGACTCTATTCCTCATGATTTATTTTATCTTTTGGATAGAGATTGTAAAAAAATTCCTTCCTTTCGCTTCTTGTAATCCCACTTTTGATTATCAATAAATTATGCATTGGTCTTTGACCAAAGTATCACCCCTTAAAGAAAATAGCATGGTGCATCCAAGAAGATATTTTTTTAATAGGTTGGGGCCGAAGCCTCATTTTTATTATTAAATCAAAACAAATTCCTCTTTTAAATGGGTAGAGGGAATCCCGTTACATTGTCCGAAGGCCTAGTGGGCTTGTAGCCCATTACATAGCCCGTTGGCCCAAATTATAAGGTCAATTCACATTCTGTGAATAGTAACCTGCTGCTACAGTACCGCACAGTATCGCCGCCGCTACAGTGCCCTGCTGACGCTATAGTACCCACTGATGAACAATGATGTCGCTGCTATAGTACCGCTACAGTACTGCTACAGTACCTGTGCCCCATGGGTTTTGAACCCCCATTTCCCAAGAAGATAAGAAAAATTTATTATTTTGGGAACATATGGATATTCTAACTGGATAAAATCATCCCATGGAAAAAATTATGATTAAGTTAATTGTGTGTTTTTTCCATGCTTTGGGAAATGAACCTACACATGTTTAAATTTATTTTCCAGTTTTGGAGCCTTATAAAAAAAATTCAAATTCATTATTAGAATAATATTTTTAAATACGACATTCTTTATATGTTTTTAATGATCCTCAAGGGATATTGATCTAGATAATAATGACAGACCTTCTCTACGACATCTTGGAAACTTATAAAGATATCATAGTGAAATTTAAAATGGTTATTCTTTAAGGAACTTGTTGGACATTATGGGATATTATGGTTACAAAAATAAAGAATGATTTATTATAGTGGAAGGACATAAATGTTTTTTCCCTAACCAATTATCTCTATATTACATGGTGATAGTGAAACCAAAATTATTATACAAACATGACAATGATGATAAAAACATCATGGTTTATAAGAATTGATTCAGTGAGCATGAGTAGTTTTCATCTGAGATTTTATTTCATGAGATTCTGAATACACAACTATTTGACATGGAAATTTGATTTTATATTCCATCTTTGGTGTTCTAGATAAATATCTAATCTTATGTGGATGAGATGGATCAGGTGTTGAGGGTTGATCTTGATGTAGCTGGTATGTCATGGTTGATTGGATGTTTATTATTATATTTTTAGATCATTGAGTTCCTAAAAATTGAAGAGAATTCCTTGTGAGTTTCATGGTGGATCGTGGCATTAGGTTTCTTCAATATCTTATGTAGTTCTAGGATGAGTCCCATTGATTTGATACTAGTGTGGAATGTGTGGGCCCTCTAAATGGGATTTCACTAAGGGACCCATGATATGTGCTTATTATAGACTCTCTGGTCACATTGGTAATTTCTTTCATGTTTATTCATATCCACATAGTGTAATGGGATCAACAGTACCAATAAGTACTATGGTGTAATCATATGTTTCATTATCTATGTTGATATACCCAGAAGAATCCAGAATAAATCTTTTTTACATAGTAGAACATTCTCTTGGGGGAGAATATAGTTTTCTAATGACCTTGAGAGGTACGATAACTATAAAATCATTGCTAGTGACTTCTCTATTAGATATTAGTTCATCAAATTTTCTCATTTCATCTTTTATTGGAAATTTAATAAATATTTTATATAGATTTTATCTTTTATGATGGATATGACCACATCCCCCAAAAAAAGACAGCTAATAGTCTCTATTTTATTTCTTGTGAATTCTCTTTTTCAAATGTTTATCTTTCTTGTGATATAATGGTTCTCTATAAGAAACATCTTAATTTCATTTTTTTGGGATGGATTGGATCATCTCTATGAAATCCCAAATTGAATTTTATCTTAAATTTTTCTTCTTTAATAAACTTGATGGTGTGTGCATGTCATTATTGGAGAATGATATGCAAGGTCGAGAAGAGATATAAAATATTATCAATGGTTAGATAAAGTAATTGCAATATACCTATTTCCTATAGAGTGGGAATCCTTAATTGATGACCTTCCTATAATTTTTGTCGAGTTCAATGATGTTTTTCCTTCCTTAATTAAGGGACGTATAGTTCTCTATTTATTTGTTCCATGATATTCACCCACTATATTTTCCCTAATACCACATGGAACCATCTATAATGAAATAGTTGAACACTCAACTCGATGAGGTATTGGTTAACAGATTTAGACAACTGAGTGTTTTTTATTGGTATATGGCTATTATATTTTCTATTAAATATGATGCATAATGTCTCCTAGTTGTTGATCAGTAATAAAATAAATTGATTTATGGGAATGAAAAAGTATTTTTTTCAAAAGGTTGATTATCAATTTTACTAGTTTAAATGAGAGAATTGGTTATCAAATATTGATCTTCGATCTAGTTATCACCAATAAATAATAATATAATCTGACATTCATAAATCCTCTATTTTGAGATGGTATAGACATTATGAGTACCTTTTCTTTCCATTTGGTCTAACCAGATCTAATATAATAATTATAGCTATAATGAACAATATTTTCATATAGTAACATGATACATTCATGGTTTTCAATATGGATGAAATTATTATATCTTCTATGGGTGTGGAGGATCATATCTGTCATCTAGGAGAAGTTCACAAATTTTTGAGAAATGACGGAATTTATTCCATCAAAAAAATTATATTTTCTGATTGGGTAATTTATGTTCTTAAGTTATGATTTGTTAAAACTTGGGATCTCTGTTGATTTGGATAAGTTGAAATCATATATGACATAGTAGAAACAGTTTTGTGTTTTTTAGATTTAGGGCTTCATAGGGTTTTTTGTGTATTATTTATAGTTTATAAGGTGTATCTTTTTGTTGGATTCTCTAATAAAATATCAAAATTGAATGGTAATAATGATTTCTTTGGATGAGAAATAACTGAGTTCATTATTAGAATTGAAACTTATTCTAACATCTACACCATTGTTGGCTCTTAGAGAGGTTGGGTTGGGCTATGTGTTCTTCTATGATTCCCAAAATTTTATATTGGCATATGTTTTTATATAATGTGATCACATTATTCCTTATGTCTCTTACAATAATAGACCACATGAGAAAAACAATTCTCTCCCAAACAGTGAATGTACTACTGTGATTCATGCACTCAAAATTTGGTGTAATTAACTATTCATATGATGGTTTTATATGTTGTTTATTATAAGATCTTGAGTTATATAATATCTAAAAAATAATTTATTATTATCCAGAGGCATTGGGGTAAATATGAAATATTTTTATTTTGACCCCGCCTATACCCCATTGAAATATAACTTCATAGAA
This sequence comes from Viscum album, assembly GCA_963277665.1. NCBI lineage: Eukaryota > Viridiplantae > Streptophyta > Magnoliopsida > Santalales > Viscaceae > Viscum > Viscum album. The sequence goes on along the minus strand of OY728119.1, from coordinate 925,666,284 downwards.
GATGATTTGGGCGGATAGATTCTAACCCAAAGATAAAAGAATCCTCAAATGTGTGGACTAGGTTGTCTCTTTTTTTATAGTTTCATATTAGGTCATAATGAAGGGTATGAGGTTTTATATTCTAGCATTTAGTTTACCTCGACTCTTATCAAAATTATTCTTCAGTGCCAACATCATTATTGTAAATCCTATAGCATTATAAACTTTACTTATGGTGGGGATACTAACACATATTAGTATTTCTCCATAGATGGAATTCTATTTTTTTATAATTAGTTTGTTGGTCTATTAGTGGTGAGGATATATGTGATGGGGGGATTCCATAATTCATTGTGGGAATTGAACCCAAGAACCACAATGATGTTCTATAATATGCATTATTGATTATAGTGTGCATGTATTAGATGCTGAATGTATTATTTTCCTTTACATTTAATAATTTCCAATATGTAAAGCATAATAATCATAGTCCATCAGGGTTGTTTCAACCACTATCAATTCTGACATGGAAGTGGGATATTATCTCTATGGAGTTTGTTGTTGGTTCTCCATATAACATTATAATGATGAGTGTGATATGTTCTTTCATCGATATGGTAACAAAATTGGCTCAAATTATACCCATTTGTGATTCAACCAATGTTTAAAAGCTAGGGAATCTATATGTGACATAGATCATTCATTTTAATAGAGATCCGCCAATTATCGTCTCTAATAGAGATCCTATTTTTTTAACATTTTTTAAAGATGCATTTGGAGGTATTAGTATCTCAAGTTCATTCTAGAACAGCAAACTATTAGTGGAAGTATTTCAATATTGAAAGGGAAATATTGATTTTTGATCATATGCTTTGTTCCTTTGTTTGTGATTTTTTTGTAGCTTGATATGACAAAAAGGCTAGTTGTGTTTCCTTATAAAAAAAGTTACCAGCCTACGATTAGGATAGATCCTTTTGAGGATTTATATTGATAACCATGAAAATCTTTGTTGTATTGTTCAATGTTTGGTGATTGTTCCTTGGATAAACTAATCATGGTTCAAGACACACCAGAAAATATTTAGATGATTAATTAGAGAATGATTTATCCATCGAGCCAGTATATATATTTTGGTGATCATCGACATAGACCAATTTATCTATTAGTTTATGACTACTTATACGTGATTGTTTTATCTCGTAAAGGGTCATCAAAGGATTTAGAGTCAAGGGATACTTTCTCAATATTTTACTAGACCATTTTAGGTTTTACAAATAATGGGAAATGTTTATTACCACTTTTACCTTCACCCATAATTGAAATTTATATATAATGTGTTATGTGTCTTCCAAATGATAATGTATCTTTCTAATCCATCCCTTGTTTTGTTCTAGAGTGATCATGATGTCTGGTATAATTTATTCATTATCATGAATCTAAATATGATTTTCGATTCTATAACCATGATACTCTATTAGAGGATGATACCTATAGTTTGATTTTAATGGCATAATGGTTCTAATGCTCATGAGACATCTAAGAGAGAGATCCTCTGATGAGAGACTACTGGGCTCATATTATTATACAAATGCTTCTTAACATGATTACTATGTAAAAAATTATTCTATGGTGGGGTGTTTTTTAAATACAATTACAATATTAAGAACTCATTTACCATAAATTCTTTGCATTATTTAGTTGGGTGTAATTTAGGGAAACTTAATGGGAAATATTTTAAAAAATGGGGGGTTTGGGGATATTGACGTTTGGTGCACTATTTTTCCAAATTATACATCCACCCAAAAAAACTTATAGAAACACTAATAGAGTGGTTTTTATATTTAGTACAGGGATTAAAAAATATTGTTCCCACCTACATGAAACTATGAACCACATCTGAGGGGAACATGGTTAGAGTGAATGCTTTGACAAACTGTATTTCCCTACAATGTTGACCATGTGTATGGAATTTTTTATTCATAAAAAAACTATAAAATTTATGTAACACCAATATGAAACACTTATTGACAAAAAAACATGATTTGATGATATACAATTAATATTTCACCTCCAAATAACCATTTTTATATCATATAAACCTATTTTAAGGTGGATAAATGATTGGAGAACAACATATGATTCCTCTTTGTTAAGATAACTACTCTAATTTCTTCTCTATCTCTCATTATTTTTTACATAGGGATTGTTATATCTTTTTATTGATAATGTATCTAAACACATTTTTTGGAACTTGGATCTAGGTTTCATTCCTTGATCTTCATTTCTTTCATTCATCATGGGTAATTACCATAAAGGGAAAAGTATTATGTGATCTCTTTTACAATGTTAGGTGGTTTCACATTATATTAGTCGATTGTATAACCCTTTATTTTTATAATTTCAATAAAATATCATAAAATTTTATTTATAATAATCTATCTAATTTAAATTGGGATCTAAATATAAATATTATTTATTTTGGGGTAAACCTCATTTCAATAGAATTGGAAATTGTTGTATGATTTCAAATTGATGGAGTTGTGAAATAAATTTGTGAACAAGTTTATTATAATTGTTGCCTAGTTTTTTTTAAATAAACCTATTTGGTTTTATATTGAAATTACATGGGTTGATTAAAATCCATTGATTCAGTTTTTATAGAAATTTATATATTGAAACTAGAAATGTGAAAATATTATTTTAAAATGTTTTCAAATTATTTTCCTATTATTGTTTGATTTATTGATCACATGTGATCCTTAATATTCAATGAGTTATTTGGGTAAAAAACATGGGGATTATAATACCCAAGATATAGATCAAAACATTAAAACTACAAAAAAACTTAGTTTGATAGATATTATCATATGTGTAATGTTAGTGGGTCCTCTTTGACTAGCACCAAGGGGCATGTATTCACATTTACATGATCAAATATTAAATGTGTGAGCATCTAAAAAATGGACTTACCATAACATAGTTTATATTACAATGTTACTCATTTATTTTGTTCTGATGTATATATATATTCCATTTAATGTGAATTTCTTGATTCATTCCAATTGATTTATAGAAACTATGTTTTATAAAATATTCACAATGGATATTTTATAAAATGTTTTTATTAATTGAAATGTAAATATTATTTAGTTTTAAATATGAAATTTTACATACATTCATTTTTTATTAAAAACATAAAGAATAATGTTGTTTTTTGTTGGAATATTATTATGGAATACATTTTTAGACACTATTGGATTTTTATTTCACACGTTAATTATGTCTTTGGGAATTTTTAGATTCCATTCATCGACATTCAAGAAATCTTAGAGTTTCACTTGAGGTTACAGATTTTTTGATCCTTTGGAATTGAAGTGCAGTTTCAATTTGGTCTTGGGATGTTTATATTTTTTTATGGAATTCATTTTTTGGACTTTTTTGACTTATTTTAATTTTTTGACATCTGGTATTATTCTTCCAATGTATTTTTCATTTTCAAATACTAGTTTTTTTCTATTTATTACACAATTTATTTAAAAATCATTCCCACATATATCATACATGATTCCATGTGATAGCTACCAACCCATGGGTACTAGGAATTAAATTTAATCTATTTCTAGATTAGCTCATGTGTTAGGGTACCACGGTATTCAGGTAATTTCATGACTTAATCTCCCTCACAAGAGTATTCTGGAGTACATCTTAACTAGTCCCATAAGGAAATTTCAAGGAAAAATATTTTTTAACATGATAGAAAAACAAAAAAAAAATCATTACAATAAACATTATTTTTTCTATTGTATTACAAAATGTTTCTCATTGGATTCTACCCTCATCTTGATGTATAACCATCCTGGGACTATCTATATTATCTATTCGTACATGTTGGTCACAATAATAAAACACACACTAAGTCACAAAAATTATTTTTTTCATCTAATTAATTCCAAAAATGACTTGTCACAAAAACATGAAAATAATGATATATCACACATAGAGAATCAAGCTTAAGTAGATAGCACAATTCAATAACTTTTATTAAAAAAATAGTATACAATAACAAGTATATATATGATAATGTGACCAATGATCCAAGCCATGATTCATAAAAACCCCAAAAATGTCATAAATCAGATATCAAAATCATGTAGATAAAAAAGTTATTTTAAATCAAAGGTGACATCAAAAATAATTCCCACGCATTATTGAAACATGAAGGTCTACAATAATGTGTATATCAAGCACTATCATAAATCTCATACATGAGTCCCAACCATCATATGTCATGCCTAACCTATCCCAAACTATATATAATATAATAAATATTCATAGAAACCATACATTAATCCCCTTTTGTAACATACATACTCGACAATTAGTCATAATCTATGTGTTATGTGACATCATTCATCCCCCATGAAAAGAAGAGGCTTTCGACTAGAAGTAAGGGCTTGATTCCATCAATGGGGAGTTTATAACCTTACTATCATATAATATTATTAATTATAAATAATAAATAATCAAATAAAACCTATAGAAGTTAGAAAATTGAAGACATATCATATAAATAAATTAAAACCCAATGTGATATTCATATCTAGTATAATGTATTACGAAATAATAAATAAAAAGAACTATTATTATCCTCTAGAGTCTATTCTTGTACTCTACTTATCACACATGAAACTTCTAATCTATCCACCGTAGGGTCGTTTCCCTTGACCATATTCCTCATGAATTTTACTAGCATGAAAAAAATTACTATGGTGTGAGTACAATACGCAGTAGTACATCACCAATTCTTCCTTAACCTTATGGTATCATGCATAACATGTTTAAACCATAATAAAACTAAAATCATAACAAACCTGAACATACAATCTAGAACTAAGAGGTTTTGTGCTAAAAAATCTACCACAATCCCTCTATTGTGCCTTATTTGTCTCTATGATTAATGTATAGTCCATGTATTACATAATATTAAATTACTAGTATAATGATAAAAAATATGTCTCAATAATTATAAAGCATCAAGTTAGATTTGGCCTTAGGGATATAATATCCTAACTCCATCACAAGTCCAGACTTATGTTCTTCCTGCCTCATTAGATAGACCCTCTGGAAGTCACAAGCTATCGAAATATTGGGTAGTCCCCTAGGCCTTCATACCCCTTGATATTGGCCCTCGGGACATCATGCCCCAAAATTATTCCTTGGATCATGTCCACATGATTTCCATACCCATTTAATATGCTCATGTTCTTCATTATTTTCATCATAATGAGTGCACACATCACCACTATGGGATGAACATCACATGCTGGTCCACCTGTTTGAAGCACTAACTCATGAACTCCAATGAATTGATATCAGAAATTTTATTGTATTCATATATAGAAAACAATATATATATATATTTTTATAAATAAAGTGGAAATTCATAAAAATTGGTGATCATAAACAATCTTGGAATCAACCTCTACTAGAAATACACAGGGAATCAAATAACCTAGTAGGACTCCAAAGGTAAAGAAATGCCGAGAAGTTATCCAAATAATATAGGGTCATCCGCTATGATAAATAAATATTCACATAATAGTAACTTGTTTCGAAAATATCCTAAGAGAGTAAGGAACATCCATCCTTAGTATTTTCAATTTCAATAGTGAGGATAAACCACCATGTATAGTTGATAGATTGAGTGGAAACATAAAATTTCAAGATTTAAAAAATAAATATTTTACCCAAAAAATCATCAATGATTGATGTTATTCAAGGTTTAATGGAACAAAAATCACTTATTTTATCAATTAATGAAATAAAATATTTCATACTATAATACATTCACTATTTAGGATAATTTAGAAATTGTGAATTTCAACCAATAACTAGTCTTTAAATCCTCTCTATAAGAAAAATTATAAAAATAAATACAATTTAATAAATATCCCTCTATATTATCATAAGACCACATATGATTTTTTCATTTAATTATTCCCTGATAAAATAATATTATAATATACATTAATTTCTATTAATATCCAATGATAACAAATTACCCGTAAAAATTTTAATATGAAAAAAATTCTTAAATTTTCCTCTAATAATTATATAAATTTATCTATTGATAATTATAATAATAATCCTTTTATAATGACATATATTAATCATTTCATAATTTTAATAGATAATCATTTAATAAAATCATAAATAATATTTTGATAATTTTAATAAATTATCCATTAATAAAATGATGTAATAATGATTTAATAAAAATATTGGGGTAATTTTTTACAAATCATCCAATTATAATTCACTTTAAATATAATTTAATAACATTTTCTAAATATATTTTGATAAATAATTAATAAAATGTCTATATTTTTCATTTATTATCATCTATAAATCAATCTAATTGTCAAATAATAAATTTAGAAATTTTTTCTTATTTAATTTTATGAATTATAAAATTTTTAATATTTATAAAAAATCTATTTTACAATTTTATTGAAACATTATATAAAAATGATGGGGTATATTACTTTTCTAGTTCATTATTTTAATTGTTTCTCACAAGGGGACATAGGGTAAAATAGAATAAATAAAAATAAAATCTCATTGTAACCTAATGTTCCTCACATATATTAGGAAGAGGGAAAATCTAACATGTCGATATTAGGGAAGAATAATTGAACTAGATCAATATAGGTTCAAAAAACACATTCAAAGGGGTTCTTGTAATGACCATGAATGGTGGAAGATGGGCTAGTGATTTATAGAATCCCGAACACATATATGTTCTACATTTTCCAAACCCATATGAATGTATATAATAAATTTTCAATTTAATAAATTCATGATAAAATTATTGATAAAGACATTCCATTTTTCCATATGTACATTTCGATGGTAAAAAATGAGTACTTTTTGTGGTTTCAGATTAAACATATAAATAAAATTTAATTTTTTATATTTTACTAGGAGGAGATTTTGAGGAGAGGAAAAACAATATAATGTATTTAAATAATTATAATTACAATTAAAAGGTGGTAAAATAACATACCATTGCACGATTATTTAGTAATCATGTGACACACTACAATTTCATATCATAGTTTGGGTAAGACCCATATCTTGTACTTAATGGCATTCTTAGATTTTTTATATGATAAATATTTGCTACATATTCTTCTATATTCAATAAATATATTATAAAAATTTTAAATAAATTTCTTTAATGTTTAATTTGACTAGTTTCTCAACACAAACAAAAGTTTTATTTAACCTACTATAATCCTTTCATCCAAAACATTATATTTGTCTCACAGTTCGCATTACACATAAAATCTGGGTTATATTTCATTTAATTGGATAAATAATTCTGAAAAAAATAAAATATTTTTATTATTTTCATTCCATCTACAGGGATGATCTATGGCCCAATTAATCACATATTAACTAATTTAACGACTCCAATAATATTCAAGATAATTTTATAATGGGTTAATAGTTCTATTATCCATTTATAATTCTTTTAAATTATTTATTAATTGACTTTTTTATTGTTAAATTAAATCTTTTCAAATAATAAAGGCATAAATTATTAAAAATAAGAATGTACTATTTTAATAAATTGAGAATGTAATAGTTTTATCTTTTAACCACACAATATGTAGTTCTAATGATCATAGGATATGAATCTATATAATGTTGTAGTTAGGGTTTTTGGGTTAGTTAAATATTATATTGTCATTAGACTAAGAAACGATTCATGCCACCCCTATTAGGCTTGGTCAACAATTATCATGAAGTACACATTAATGGACCCATGTAGACCCACATGTTTGTTTTCATGAGCTATAACATGTGTACCATTAGTGAGACTTTTCATCGACTACTGGGGAACACTTCATGTATCCCAGAAGTTATGGAATGCATTGTGTCCTCACTATATGTAATATAACCACTTATTTCTAATGTTTTTTCATTTATATGTGTATTATTCTCATCATCATTACCAGGTGGCTTTGTAATCTCTATAATTCCGAATTCTATCTTTTTCTCGAGTGATATTTCAAAACTAGTGAGAATATAATTAATATATTATACTTTTTCAATAAGATAGATTATTGTAATTAAACACCATAATTAGGAAGGTGTACATTGTTTATGGTTTTTAATTACACCCATATATATAGCTTGAATATGACTGGGATACATTTATCGACATTTAATTTGACTAATTTTTATTTGTAATGGATCTTTGAAAATTATTAGAGTGATTAACCATGTAGTTTATATATTCTTCTAGATCAGAAGTTTTAGGTGGTGATTTGGGTTTATATATCTATGTGTGATATTTTACTCTCGGATATTCATCCTTATATGAACATATTTTTCTATTATATATTAATAAATCATCATAGTTAGTGGTTCTAGTTATCTTTTCATTAATGTTATCGTGATTGATGTTTTGGGGTGTCTAATGTAAACTGTATATAGTCACCCCTTCATCGTATTTTCCAAAATGTTCTTGTTTTTATGAAGGTTACATCACATTAGATTTTTATCTAGGAGGACCTTATGTTTGTTTGTTTTTAGTCCATTAAGGCAATGTTTGGGGGAATGTGGTTAGATTGGTATTGTGTGTTTTGATTTCCCCCCATCTATTTTATTGGACGTATATACAGGATAATAGGAATGATTCTTGTAATTCATTGATTATATTTTTTATCCCTCATTATATTATTCAAGTGGTTATAAGTTAATTAAATATTATATTTTTTTTCATTCCACAATACACATCTATGTACGGTGACATATGTTTGTACAGTTTTATAGTGTCGATGTATCTTATATGAATGATATTGCTACAATGTTCTACTCACCAAACCATTTACTACTAGAGGTGGGATGGGGATGTCACATACCTTATTCCACTGACCTAATTGTAGATATGGTTTTTATGATGTCACATGAACAATGTCTATTGTAAATTTCATGTCTCCCAATAAGACCACTAACGTTTTTATATAAGTATGTATGATATTGTTTTATTCCATCAGGATATTTCTTCTTGTGGGACATCGTAGTGCCATCTCTATTAAGTATAAAATGATTATGTGATTCAATATAGTCTTTATCATAATGTTATCAATTCAAATAAGAGGACTTAATTTTATAATTGTAAATTACACATGTTATTACATATACAAACATCATTATCTATTTTTTTCATACAGTAGAAGAAAATTTATATTCAAAAAAAAAAAAATGAACGTGACAGTGGAATTTCAAAAAAGCATTATTTTTTTATACTTCAACATTATGACTATTAATGGTTCTGAACACTCGGATGGCCAATCCCTTACATTTATTTGAGTTCACTGATTCATATCTCATGTGGAATTACTTTAAATTAGATATAAAATCACATTTAATTCATGTACCAGTAATTTTTTCTAAATAACATGAACATCTAATTTCATCTCATCTAGAGTAATAAAATTAAATTCATTTTTGAGTCTATATAACCTAATAGTTTAATCTTTTACATTACAATATTTAATTATATTTTTTAATTAGACCTGATTATTTAGAGTATTATATTTTCTATTTCAATAATTTATTTATGCATAATTAGTATTTTATTTGAATCTAAACAAAAATATTTTCTATTTCATTTCATGATATTATTTTTTTATTTTTCAAAAAAAATTATATTTTTTCTAAAAATATGTCATTAATAACTCTTTCAACTACTTCAATAAGTTTATTATTATTTTTAATTATAATTATATAAATATAGTTAAATTAAATATGTATCATTTCCATCCATCACATTAAACATTTACCATTATAAATTTCTACCATGAATAATCCTTTATCAACTACTTCATCATGCTATAAAATATGTGAATTTTTATTCATTTCAAAATTAGACATCCAATATACTTATTTATTTCATCATATAAATTTTCATTTAAAAAATATAATATGAATTTATATTCTATTTTTTATCAACAAGAATAAATATTTAGTTTAGGATTATACTCGCATAGCTTCTTCCTATGGTAATAATTTGGATCTTCAATTCAGTTAGCGTGGTTCCCCCCATATCAACCAAGATTTTATTTATTTACTTTTTGGAGACATATTTTACTATGGAGTATATCCAGAAATATACTAATGTTTAATTTCATTATTAAAAATATTATACATCAATGAATTAAACATGAAATAAAATCTATTATTCTTTAAAAGGTAATGGATATAAAAAAAATGTCTCTTTCAAAACCATTCATCTAAAAATTATAAACATCTCCACTGCCTTTGATTTATCATTAATAAAAGTCACTAAATTATTCAATGACATATCCATAGTAAATTTGATTATGTGTACATAAAATTTATTGAATAATATTTTCATTGGGCTATAAAATTATGAATATACTAATTTAATTGACGATGTATGTTATGTATTTTCCTTTACGTGACATCGATTATTTTTTTTTTAAATTTCCATGGTTTCAAAAATGTCCTTCCAATTTATTTATAGAAGAGGAAGCTACATTACAACATAAAATTTTTCAATATTTCTTAAAAAACTAATTTAAATATTATAAATATCTTTTCGGCATTCGAAAAATTAATTAGTCATTAATAGAAAATATTACATGAGTACTTAAATTCGATATGATTAGTAATGATTATTAATCACATAGTATTTATGAATTCTTAAATTACAATTTGGATTATAAAATAGTATTATAATATATATTATAAACTAATATAAAAATATATATATATTAAAATATATAATTTTTCATTAATCTCCTCAATACAAAAAAATCACTCCAATTTATATTTTTATTTATAAAATCATTTATACTAATCCCTATAATATTTAAGAAAATTAATACCAAAAATAAAAACCTCTATAAATATATTACATGTTCATTATGATATTTATATAACCTATCATGTGTGATTTTAATTTAACATCATGAATCATTTCCATTCATCTTACATATTTATTATGATACCCCAACAAAAGAAGTGACTTTTGAGCATTATCACATCACATATCCTTCTTATCTCATTAACATGTAGTGTTTATTGTAATAATTGTTTCAAATATTCATCAGTATTTAGACTTTCTAAATAAAATATTCTTGATATTCCAACCATTAAAAAATATTTATTCTTAATAGAAAATATTTATTCATATTTCATAGCCTGAAAATTTTATCATAAATTTTCCGTATTTTCATTTGATAGTTAGCTATTACTTGTTAATTTCATTAACTATAGGTAAATAAAATTCCAAACAAAAAATATTATTATTTTCTCTTTATTATTAAATAACACACAATTTAATTTAATCCATATAATCTATGAATCATATTAATCCATCTACAAAATTTTTTTAATTCAAGATACATTCATGGAATCCATTAATTTTTTATATTAGTAAATGTCCTCTCTTGAGTTTTATCTAAATTCCAATTATATAGATGTAGAAAAAACATTGTATTTAAAAATATATTATTTATAAAATTTTATATTAGACCCCTAAATATTAAAAATTTAAAATTAAATATTCTTTTTAATTTCCAGTATATAATTTTCATGGTATTTTTTCAAATGTTTTATAATTATTCTAATAAATCATTCATTATTTATATAACATTAATGATGTTAAATCAATTTTTCAGTAGGTTCATTTTATATTCTAGATTAATTAATTATGTCTTTTTTAACACTATTTATATATATAAAAATATCTTTGAACTCCTTCAATGTATTATATTCCTCAATAGTATTGGGTTTGACAGGTTTATGTTCCATTAGGTTACAAATTTCCATAATAATAAAATTTTATTCAACCTTTTTCATTTTTAAATCCATTTTAATTATTTAATTTATTCCACATATATATTTTTATTAAATTGAATAAAATATTTAATATGATAGATAAAAATATGTTAAATTTAGGCTTTATTATATTCATTATTTACACCTATAGAATCGTCGTTCATTCTAACATAGATAATAATGTTCCTGAAAATGTAATGAAATTATTCTTCATATTGCTACATTTAGCACCTTATTATATTATTCGTATTCTCTTAATGAATCCACCATTCTTATGGGTATTCTTTTAATTTTGTGAAGCTATTATTTTTTATATAATGTTTACTCCATCTCCCATTTAAATAAAATTATTCAATTTCATCTTAAACAAACTCACTACAATTCAACCACAGATAATATATATATATATATATATATATATATATTTCTTTTTATTTATTTTGTTTGTGCTTACATTTCTATATAAACAATCATTACTATTCTCCTAAAGATAACTTCCATGTTTCTCATATAATAAGGTCCCCCTTCCTCAGATTTACAACTGTATTCATATTCTACCTCCATAATTTTAAATTTATTCATATATTTGAGCATTATCCCCAACCTTTATATGTGTTGAAACATATATATTTTTATTCTCTCATATTTAAATAGTAATGTATCTATAAATTCATGATATGAATCATCATTTTTTTAATGTAATAAACTAACAAATCAAAAATAAAATGAAATGATTATATTAAATTCATCTAAATTATATATTCATACCATGGTCCTCCAAAAACAGTAACGTTAATGACAATCAAAATCACACATGTAATATAATCAGAACAATTATCATCAATATATGTACTACCTTTACCGTAATTACACAGATTTAATAAATTATTTTTTTTATTGGCATGATCACCAGAAAACAAATACAGAAGGATCGATCTATTTGTATCCATGAAAAAACTAGATGCAAACAAAGGATTTATAATAAATCTAGAATTGAAAACAACCTAGAGTCTCTTTTAAAAAACTAATATCCCTTATATTATCACTATGGTTTATTCATAATATACATCATCACATATTGTGGGAAAATAAATCATAATAAAGGGGTGACCCCGGATTCTCAGTAAGGATAATCAATATAGAGGACTCTATCACAAATAATCATAAACATATTAATAAATTTTGTAAAACTGAAAAAAAATCCTTTAAAATATAATCTTAAATATAATATTAATAAATTAAATCTAATAAAGCAATTTAAACATTCTCATGCATAATCTAATTTTCAACTAATGTCATGAGATATCAATAATTGATCTCATAATGAGGTAATGCATAATGTCCGACATCATAACCATACATCCAAGGCCACGTTCAATGACCAAGAATAACCATACCATCAATTCCTCATTACAAAACAATAGATAGTCTTATGAGACCATCCAATGAATTTAGTGGCTATTGAAGGACCCACTAATCACTTAATAAGTCAAATTAATTCCTCTTATGAAAGGGTTAAAGCATTTCATAAACATTTATATTAAAACTAGCATTCGAAATGTTAATACATAACTATAAACAATAAATGATATCAAAAAAGTACATCCATATTAAAATATATACTAAAACCATCAATATAAAATATAATATTGTTTCATATCAAAGCATCATTAATTAAGCCCAAAATAAAATAACAATAGTTTAAATTGATCAAAATAATTTAAAAATTCATTAAAACACTTTTAAATAAATAGCCATTTGTCCATTGAAATAATTTAAAAGCCATGAAATTATAAATGAAAATAGTTCTTTTGAACATAAACAGGTAATATTGTATGTGAAGCTTCAAAATGTCAAGGAATAATAACAGTAAAAAAAAGTCACTCGCACCATATAAGTTAAAAAAAATTCATTCCTTGATTTTTGGAAATGGTTATAAAGTACATCATTTGAAAAATGTTGGAATGATTACATTAAAAAAAGTGTTTTAAAAAAGGAAAACATTTGTAAAAATGAATTTAAACAATTCTATATGATATATTTATCTATAGTTTAATTAATTTTGTTATGGATGATAAGGATTTCCTAGTAGATAATTACATATAAACACCCTCAGTTAATAATGGTATTGTGAATTAAACCCTTACTTTGTATTTTACTTTAGTAGAGGGTGTGTTATACACTTGTGTAATGGATAATGTATGTTATAATATTATTATAAAACCATATACATATTTATGATTTCATATGTGAACCTCTTATATTGTGTTGTGAATAATATTTCAATATTACCATTTTTTGGGTGTTAACTGCTTCATTTTTATATGGATGCTTTGTTGTGTATGTGAAGTTTATTATGAATTGGATATATTTTATTCATATAAATAATTAAATTAATATCATAAATATTATATTAACTCATATAATTTATTTTATGATCATTCATTAATGGCTATTTTTAGGAAACAATCTCACCACGTCAAGGAGACGGTAGGTCGTACGTACACACGAGTGACAATATCATTTCCTTAGTGGTTAATTAGTATAGAATTGGATAGTATATTAATTATAATTAATTATTATCAAGTTATATTCATTATTTATATCTATTATATTCATCATCTTATCCATAAAAATAAATTTGTGTGGAAAAATATTTACACCACTGTGTTGAGACGGTAAGCCGTACATGCGCACACGTGGTGATATTCTAATTTTTAGAATGGATAAATAAAGGAATATGTTTTTGACATAACTTAAACAATTCACATCATGTATATGAAAATTATCAATTACTTTCTTGTGGAAACAATATATGATGTGGATGTTCAATAAGAAAAGAAATTGGATGGAATTTGTAAAACAATTACATATTTTTTTTTGAATATCCTTTTTATTTCAACAAAAGGACACATTAGGGTGGATTTATGCACAATATTTTTTCTTTTAGAATTAAGTGAGGAAATTTTTTATGGTATTAAGAGTTGTGAATAAAAGATAAATAGTGGTTCCCTATTATAGTAAAGGGGAGGGGTACTATTGGGAACACCAAGACCTTTAATTTATTATAAATTGATTTCAATTTCAAATAGCTTAAAAGTGAGTTATTTCAAGGATAAGATAGGTATGGGTGATTATCCATTTAGAAAATTATTTTTAGACGTGGTTTGGTAAAAAATGAACTTTTTTTTTGGGATTTAACCCTTAGTCAAATAGATGGGCACTTACCGTGTTTACATGGATTTTTATAACATATGATTAATATAATTAAGATAACAGTCCAAAAAACTCAATAGGATCAATTATGAAATATATAACATTATTATAGTTTTTTTCAGAACATGATTTTTTTATTTGTTTTATATCATTTTATAAAATATTATCTATTTTAAAGTATCATTTATGTCAATTATGATGTTATTCAAAATTTTCATTTTAAAAAAAATCAAACCAACCTGATAACATCAAACAAATACTGATAATATTTCACTAACATGCCAATGTTATCTTTAAAATTCATTTATGTCATTAATTAAGTCATATTATATTTATTATAATATATTTAATGTTATCTATTTCATTCTTCCTTTAATTATTCTATTATTGATTCATTATTGTGTCACCATTTAATTTAGTTAAATATTTCATAAAATTATAAATAAATAACCATTATGTAGATAATAATTTTATATTTTATTGTACATTTATATTCAACCATATCGGTTATATATCATTATATTAATAATTATATAGTTATTAAAATTTTAATATGACATTTTCAACTCTTCTTTAAATTAAATATAATAAATGTTAAAATCATACAGAAGTGGGTTAAAAATGATCATATTATTGAACTAAAAATGATTTTTTTAATAAAAACGTGTTTAATAAAATAGTAAATTTGTTATGGTAATAGTTTATTATTGTAATATTATTTTTACCACTAATTACCCAATTAATCTTTTACCGAGGTAAATAAAATTCAAAAGTTATTATTCAGAAAAAATTATTTTGATCTTATTAAACCACATTTTCATACTTATTACAACCATATAGGTCTATTTATTAAAATTTAATTCCCAGATTTTATAATATTTCATTTAATGTATATCTGTTGATGTGGTTAGAAGGAGGGTAAGAGAGATTTTCAAAAGATTAATAAAATTTACATATCTAATTCTATTATAAAACTTATTCAGATAACATACATTAAACTAATATATTCATTATATATCTATTATTATATTAAAATAAATATAACTTAACATTATTATTTAAATAAAAAATATTCGTATATCACTATAATTTTGTATTTTACATTATTCATCATCAATTAATGCTTTTCAGAATAATACCAAAAATTCACAATAAACAAATTTAGATATTCGTAATTATAAAATGATGTCTATTTTGAAAAATTTAATTTCATAAATATCATAATTTGGTTAATACTCGTCAAAATATCTTTTAAAATGGAATGTTTGATAAGTCATACTGCACTCAGACACAATGTTGTGTTCAACACATGCTATTGAATTATTTAAAAGGATGTATACAATGGAAGCATGTTGTGTTACATTCATCCCGCCATGAAATAATTTCATCCTTGATATTTTTAGTACATCACTTCAAAAAAATTAAGGTGGTTCTTAATCATATGTTCATTAGGCTCCCATGTCACCTCTTCTATTTTATGTTTTATCCAAAGAAAATTTTCTAAAAAAGCCATCCAAATATTTAATTCTTGTTCTCTAGTATCAAGAATCTTGAAAGCCTCTTCACAATAAGATATATAGGGATCCATTTACATTTCATTTTTAGTGATTTCATGTGTTTGTTCTGTCTTATATTTCCTTAAATAGTGATATGTGGAACACATCATGATCTTTAGAGAGACATGGTAGAGTTTCCCAATGGTAAGCTTGCAATTTATTGATGAATTTTGAAAGTTGTTATAAACCATAGCTTTAATTTACCCTTTTTAGAGAATTTTATAACACCCTTCCATGTAGATAACAATAATAAAACACCATCTCCAACATGAAATTACAAATACATCCATCAGTTATCAACATATTACTTTTTCTTACTTTGATATGTTTTGATATGGGTCAGAATGGTCCTTACCTTTTCTATCATTTCCTCAAAAATTTATTGGCCTATAAGATTTCATTGACGACCATCAACAAAAATGATCGGTGTATAACATCTCATTTCAAATAATGCTTCATATAAATCAATCGAAATTATTTAATAGAAGCTATTCTTATAATGAAATTACACTAGAGTAAAATAATGATCCCACATACCCTGAAATTAAATTGAGAAAGATCTTAACATGTCATCTATGTTTTGAATTGTTTTTTCTGATTTTCCATCATTTTGATGGTGGTAAGGAGTTCTCAAACAAATCTTAGTATAGAGGGACTTCTAAATAATTATCTACAATCTTAATGAAAAATTATGATCATGGTTCAAAAAATCGATAGGTGTGTGTCATTAAGTCTTATATCTTTAGTAATATATAGTCTTGCTAAACGTTTAAGTGGAAAATCATCTCTAACGATAAGAAAATGTACTGATATTGTAAGAAGATTAATGAAAAACCATATGAAATCATTTGTACTTGGATTAATTAGTTTAACCATGATGAATTTAATTGTAATATCATCCCATTTCCATATAGGTATATGATGCAGATACATGATTCCTCTAGGATGTTGTCTTCCAGTCTTAACGTACTGACAAAATAGTCATTTCCCCACATAAACAAAAATCTCTCTTTTCAAACATTCCAATGAAAAATGTTCCTTAAAATCTATATAAATCATAGTTCCACCCAGATTTATAGATAAATAATAGGTATAATAATCATAAAATAATTATATTTTTATATTATGTATATCTGGAACATAAATCCTCTTCCAAAAATTTGAAAATTCTATCTTTATAAACAAATTCAATCAATATCCAATCAATTACATCATTATGTTTCTTTTAAATCCTCATAATGATACAAAAAACTTTTTATCATTTCCATTAAATATGGTTTGGAAACTAATTTACATGTCGTGATGTTTATCCTTCCATGATAATTACTATATCAATATTTTTTTGATCAATGAACAATAGATCCTTTTAAACATTCGTTTTCTTGAACTACATGAACCTTTCCACTAAAAGAATATTCCCCCTTATTTCCCTTCTCTAGGTTTTAGATTATTGTGAAATCATAATCCTTGAGTTGCATAAGTCATCTCTTATGTATCATTTTGAGTTCTTTTTGTGAGAAAATAAATTTCAAAATCTTGGGATTTATAAATATCTCACATTCTTCAACATATGGATAGTGTGTCAATATCTTCACGCAAAATATTGCCTCTACAAACACGATCATGAGTTGGATTTTTTTGTTCATTAATTTTTACCTACCTTGATGCATATCCAATAACCATATAATTTTTTATAAGAACAAAACCTATTCATTTACATGATGCATATCAATAAATCACAAAACCATCATTCCCAAATGGTAATGTTATGATAGGTTCATTGAATAATCTTATATTCTATTATTCAAAATATTATTCCCTCTTTTGTACTAATTAATTTAACCCCTTTACATGTGAACATGGTAAATGGGTTTTCCAATCCTGGGTATTTATGGATGAAACATTGATAGTAACCTTATATACTAATAAATATTTCTACCTTGGTTATACTCATTGTTGTTGGCCATTATAGGATTGTATTAGTCTTTGTATGATAAATAATGATATCTTCCTTGGAGATAATATATATAAGAAAATATATTTCCAAAATCCAGAATTCAACCTTGCTAAACATTGCCTATATTTCATTTCTCTAAGAATATTTAGAAAAATCTTCAGGTGGTTCTCATTCTCATAATAGATTATTTATTATTCCACGATATCATCAATAAATATCTAGAAAAAAAGTTAAGCTAATCCTTTTTCCCTTTATTCATTAAATCCATTTAAACATAGGGTGCATAAGTTAGTCTGAATGACATTAATATAAACTCATAATGCCCATACATGGTTCATAATTCAATCTTTGGAATAACATCATTCATTACACACAATTGATGATATCAATAAACAGGGTCAATATTAAAAAAAAATTGAGGTCCATTAAGTTAATGATATGAGTTAGAAATGCGTGGAAGATTATATTTATTCTTAATTATAATTTAATTCATTTTCCTATAGTCAATGAACATCCTCATTGATCTATCTGTATTTATAATAAAAATAATGGTGGGACCCCATAGAGAAGCAATTGAGAAAATAAATCACATATTACTCAAATCCTGTAGTTGTTTTTTTATATATACAAATTCTATATTGTCCATTCTACATGGTGTTTTTTGATATTGGCCTTGCATCAGTGATTAAGTCAATGGTAAACTCATCTTCCAACTCTAGATGTTTTCTAATTAAATCCTTTTAAAATAAATCAATATATTCCCATAATATAGCTACATACTCTATAACGCCCTGACCCAAGTTATCCCTAGTCAGTTTATTATAAAATTTTTATGATCATAAGAATTCATGTCTCGAAATATTGATTTGTTTAGTATCCATGGAAGTACAAGATACATCCATATTTTTTACATTACGTCATGAAATAAAGAAAACCCCCATTGTGACCACTTTGAACACATTCATATCCTTTGGACTATCCCTACAAGTTAATCATAATATACTTCTTCATATCCTAAGAAGAGGAAAAAAATAAGAAATGAGTGATCTTAGATGCTCAGTAGGGATAACAATATACCCATAGCTATCATAAATAAGTATAAACATTTAATGCAATGTATAAGACTAAAACACAAGACTCTTAAAAATAAAAGTCATAAAAATATGGAAGAGATAAATCAAATAATTCTATTTACTTATTCACATGAATATTCTACTAGTTGAATAATAACATGAAATATCAATACCTAGTTTCATGATGATGAAATTAATAATTTCGGACATCATAACCACATTGTCAAGGCCTCGTACAAAGACATCCCATTAGATTTTGTCACAGCCTTCCAAGACAATATTTTTTCTTATTAGACCTACAAAAGCATCGAGGAGCTATAGTGGGCTCCACCCATCACTTAATAATTCAAATTCATTCCAAAGATGAAAAGGTTCAAGCATAACCTAAAAATTCATATTAAAACTATCATACAAAATGTCAATATTTTAACCACAAACCATGAATGGTATAAAAATAGCACATCCATACTCAAACATAACTCATTCAATACAACATAAAAGATTTTATTATATTAAATCTTCCTAAATCAATAATAATGATGAATATTGACATAGATGAAAATAATCACTAAAACTATTTGAGAGAAATAACCCCTTTTTTCTTGAAAACAATTAAAAGTATCAATATTTATCAAGAAGCTGTTAGAATAGACTTTTGAATCAAGGTGCCCCATACCAAATTGCATGTTTTAAAAGAAATTTTTTTATAACATTTAAGTCCATATAAATAAATTCTTGACAAAATTTTTAAAACATGGACATTAATGAGAATGATTAAGAAGAATAAATCATTAAAACATTTAAAATGATATTTTAGTTAGACTACCTAACCAAATGAAAGTCGCTTGAATAAAAATAATTGAGGTAATAAAAAAACTATAATATCATGAGAATAAATAGATTCATGATATACTATATCAATGTATAGCATGCACACCATATAAAAGTGAATTGGCGAATAACAACAAAGAAGTCTCAATAGAATGTAAATTGAGATGAAATACCTTATAAAGTCAATATCATTATGTTAAGGATAAATAAATTACATAATTATGTGTGAAAAATATAAATACCCTCAATATGATTCTATAGGTTGTGTAAATAATCATAGGACATTCACACATATTCTTGTAAAAACAACACCAATGACTTGGATGTTTAACACAATGAAAGAAAATTGAGTTAAGATTACTCATATCAAGTTCATATCAAGGACATGAGAATTTATCAACGAAGTTTATAAAAAGTATATCCACACAAAGGGGAGTAAAAATTAATATATAAATAAATAAATAGGCATTTCACACATAATCTAGGAGTAAATAATCAATGATTTTTGTGTAAAACCCAATGAATGGAAATCGAACATTGAAATTCCCTTACAGATTGGGTATCATACGAAACATAAACCCCATTAATGATGGATCATACAATGAAGATGTAAATACCCATAAATTAAATTATATTACACAAATAATACAATCATTGGTAGGACATTCATCACACCAAAGTAAATAGTGGCAATATAGCATTAATATCACATCAATATAAAGTGAGATGAAAACCCCTTTCCCTTTACTTTTCCTTATTAAAGTGTATGTTAAACTCTTGTATAATAGTGAAATATTTTTTATTAAATTTTACAATAACCACATATATAAATATGATATCATATATGATATTCTAATATAGCTTTGTTAATGATATTTCAGTTGTATTATTTTTTTCGGTGATAAGTGATTCATTCTCCATGATATGATTTGTTACATAAGTCAGCTTTTTTATCGATGGGATGTATTTGATTCATATCCAGAATGATATTATATATTTAATCATTAATTTTAATAATCAAAAGAAAATTATTCAGGAATGGTTAATATGGGTATAAAAACCTCATTCGTGTCATATAGACGGTATGTCGTACGTATGCACAATGGAAAATATCATAATATTAGTGGTGAAATCATATGTAATTGGATGGTATAATATATATACATAATCAATAACATGTTATATTTATTATTTACATCAGTTATAATCATTACTATAGACATACAAATAATGAAGTGTTGAATAACAACTACATCACGACATGGAGACGGAAAGTCGTACATACACACACATGGTGACATTGTCATTCATTGGATGGTTAGAATAATGAATTTGCAATGGCCAAAATCTCTCTAGTCTATTTATTTGTGAAAATTAGTTGTATAAGTTTATTCAGTTGGTCAAGGTGACTGATCCCCAACACATGGCCAATTTTCCAGTTCGGTGAACTGTTCTAATGGTAGACAGTTGTCAACAATACAACAGTAACCTTCTTTGAACAGTGGCATCGGTGACCCTTGGTGAACAGTGTCATCAGTAACCTTCTATGAATAGTTCCTTCAGTGAACAGTTTTATCAGGGATGTCTAATGGTAACCGCTCTTTGATTTTCCAAATTTCAAATTCTATGAACAGTTCCATTGGTGAATAGTATCATTGGTAACCTCTAACGATAACCTATATTTTCATTGCCAAATTTAAAATTATTTGAACAGTTCCATCAGTGAATAGTTCTATCAAGAAACACTAACAGTATATTATATTTCCTTGTTGTAATTTTCATTTCTATGAACAGTTCCATCAATGAAAAGTATTATCCGTAACCTTTAACAATAACCTCTCTTTCCTTTTCCAAATTTCCAATTCTATAAATAGTTCAATATATGAACAGTTCTATCAGTAACCTCTATCGATAACCTCTATTATCATTTTCCAAGTATTGGGTTCATGAAATGTGTTTCCAGAATGATGAGGTTTGTAGGTAACCTCTATCTAGTATAGCTATCGTTATCCTCTATTTTCTTTTCCAAATTTTGAGTTCATGAACAATGTTTCTAGCTTCTTACAATTTTGCCCCTTTAACCATTCCTCTGATGTAAAATGCATTTAAAACCATATTTTATATACTCTAAGGCTGATTCAAAGGCCATAACACATATATAATGTTATCCTAAGGGTCAGTAAGTTTTTACATGGTATAACCACATGGTTTAATGTGATCTTCTTTAATTGGAAAACCTAGAATATCTTAAACCACCGCTCCGTTAAATCAATTTAAGGGATGGGATATCATACTCCTTTGTCCTTCCTCTATGTTCTAGGATATGAGATTGTAGAACCTTTCATTCTATTCCGTAGGGTTTATCCAATCAAACATTCCTTATAGGGTTGGTTCTGCTCTGTTTTGATGCAACTAAGCAGTATCGATCAATCTTCGTTACAAGGTATGATCTACCACCATTATTTTGGGTATGTATCCTTATATTTCTACTTGTCCTATTATGGTACGTGATATCTATAATACTGAGGGATTTTTCTTGGGTTTCCATTGGTTCGGTCATACCGCAGCATCCACAGGTGAATACTGTTGGCACGGGAGGAGGTGATCGTGATTCTTTGTGTGGATCGTTCTTGTATAAAGAACAACAAGTACCATCTGAGGTAGGGTATTCGTTGCTTATCATCTATTTTCTGTGAAACTATATATTTATCACGTTTCATCCATCTAGATCATAATGGAAGTGACATAATAAATATTTGAACTGGATAAATAAATTTATATTGATCATATGTTATTGCCTCTTGTTTTCCAATATAGTGTGATATCTATTCTTGATTTGTTTAGTTGTCCACTCTTGTTGGAAATTGGTAAAGAATGAAATTTTAATTAATTGATATTGTTTTTTCTAAATATAAAAAGGTATGTTAATGAATCTGGTTCTTCTTTTTGTAATTTGATGTTAATCAAAATGGTGCAGTAAGCATGTAAAATTATTTTTGATAGCTTACTGTTTAGGATTCCCAATGTTAGAACCTTTGATTAATAAATCTGTTAATCCATTATGGATTAAAGAACATTTGGTTTGATAAAAAATAATCACTTGTATGGTTCTAAGTTTCCCTCTTAGTTGTTTAAGGTCCAATATCCCATTTGATATGATGTTTGTTTTTCATGCAGCTTGTGTTGTGTTGTGAGCCTAGATGGATGTTTTTATATCTGGGGGCATGGAGGCCTATTGATTTTGGTAGAAGTTTACACCAACATTTGTGAGATGCATCTATTTATGATTTTGGGTGTCAGAGAGGACACTAGGGATGATGTAACAGGTTGGATGTGAATGTTTGGATTCATTCTAATTCATATTGTTTGTTTATATACTTTAATTCTATCCACTGCACAAGGAATTTGGTCTTTCATACCCTTCTTATGAATGGTTTGAAGACACATGGGGTATTCTATATTTTTTTCATTTTTATCTTATCAAGGGAGAATTGGACTACACTTTTTATATAGGTGGAAAAGACTCAACGGGTCGTTCATCTACTCTCTGTGTTGAGCCCCCTTGATTTTAGTAGAATAGAATGTTTTTCTAGAATGACTGGGAATAAGGGAAAGTAATGTTGTTAATAAATAATTGAATAAATGATGTTAACCCATGGGGTTTGGAGATTATTGGGCCACAATGTAGAGGTTGGTATTTGAAAGAACAATGCACATTGGGTGTGATGCTAATGAAATTTAAGGTGGAATTGTTATTGGTTATTTAATGTTTAATGAATTAATTCACGTAATGTGCAACTGATAAAAAGGGAATGAAATAATGTATTAAAGATATTTAAATGGGTGTGTGCTTATAGGACACCTTGTCTTAGAAGTGGCAGCCCGGAGTCCGAGAGATGTTAGTAGTAGTTGATTCTTAGACTAGGATATGCCCAGAGTGTGGTTGTGTTCAATAGTATATCATGTAATTTTTGTGTTTCTATATTCTACTCCACCCTATTAGAAAGGGAAACTGACACCCCAGGTATTCTGATCCTTGGGTGTGTTTTCCCCAACATTCTGGTGGGTGGATGAATGGTTGACTACCCCCTTTGGCCCCGATATATTCTCTAGGTAGTTACATGTGCTGGTAGGAACAACAAATATTTTCTCCCTTTTATTTGTGTAGAGGGTTGTAATGGCTTGTGGTTATTCACAAACATATATTCAGGATATAGTTTTCTGTTGACTACTATGGGTGTAACATGTATAGGCTGTGATGGCTTGAGGATCTTTACTTGGTTTATGGACTGTAATGGCTTGAGGTTTAATACCTAACGTATGATAAATTTTATACATGCTTTGGGGTCACCCAGGATCTACATGGTGATTTGATGACATGGATTTTGTGGTTTTGTTGAATGAGGTGCATGCTGTGGTGCTTTTCCCAGGTGTCTGCATGGAAGCCTTTTTGGACAGAGGTTCTCAGAACATGCGTTGTTGGGGAAAAGTGGAAAACATGAGGGGAAGTAGTAGTGGGATACCCATGATATTATTTATTATATGATATATTCTTGTATGTGTTACTTGGTTAGAGTAGACATGGAGATTTTGGGAACATAGTATTCATGTTTCTATGATGAGTCAGTTTCACTTATGGTTTATTGTGCTTTATCATGCTTTCCTTACTTTTTCACGAGAGGATTTCTGGAAGATCCTACAGATTATATTGTTATAATCACCCAATTTATGTGTAAATTGTGTTCTTGGTCACTTGGAGATGGTTGGAGATCATGATGGTTACAACTAGCATCTGGTTGCAGGAGCTGTTCAGGCTTGTGGTTGCTGCTGTATTACTTACTTTTTGGGTTCTTGCACTTTTTCCCCTTTCATTTGAAGTAGTTTTTCATGACATTTCATATGTGTACTTGGTATTTCACTCATCATACTTGTTGAGTTGTTGTGGGTCGGTTTCAATATTTTCTATGATTTCATGTGCTCTCTTAGAGGGTAAGGCCTCCCATTTGTGTTTTTATTATACCATTGGTGCTGGTAGACAACCTAGGGCCTACTGGAGGTGAGACTCGGGGGTCATTATCTCCCTTCTCATGTTACTAGCCCAAGAGGGGTACACTTTGTGGGCAGGGGGTTGTGAAAGAGTGGTGTCAAATATCTGGTTGATAGATAAGATGAAGTTTGGAGTTAGGCATAGGTTAGGGTGCATGGTTTGGTAGGTAAATAGTGTCATTCAAATTTAGCAAGTGATGTAAATAATAGAGATCGGCTGAGACATAGGTGTTTAGGGCCCCCAATGAACTTATGTACGGACCTTTATGATTTAAATGGCTACTAAATGAGGTGATACTAGTTACAGGGTAGAGACCGAGAAAAGGATCATCCATCATTATTCTTTGTGCATGTGTTTGAATGGGTAGACCATGGGATCGATTAATCTATAATTATTATACAAAAATTAATTAATTAATGTTGATTCATTCATATTCTAGGTTTAGGAGCCCTAACTATTTGTTATTTCTTAGATATGTCTCTAGGTCGACGTCCGTGTTAGGATCACATAAAAGATTTCAACCTGGTTGTTCCAGCAGATCATCATAGGGTAGAGGTTGACGATGATGACACTTGGAAAAAGAAACTCTGTGCGTTTTAGCACCATAGTCTAAATAAGTATGAGAGATCAGATGTAGATGCATTTTGGAAAACTGGTTAAAGGGGTTCGAGATCGGCTTCAGTACGATCCGGGATCTGATAGAGCATTGGTCACCTTAGTTGTAACGATGCTACCTAGAGCAGCGAGACAGTGGTCATTCGTGTTCCTTGGGGATCGCAAGGTGTCAAAGATCTTTTTGGAGGAGTTCAAAGACCAGTTTAGAGTCGAGTTTCATTCTATGACAAAAAGGAATACTGTCGCCAGGTGCTTCTTACCCTTCTATAGGGGATCTCCAGTTAGTGAGAGTTTGGAATCTATTACAGAAACCTTTTACGATATGCTTCTAACCTATTGCTAGATGAGGAGGCCAGGGTGAGGAATTTTGATGAGTCTTTACTTCTAGAGATCCAACGCTAGGTCACCCCATTTATGCTAAAGACATATCTTGAGGTGCTGGTGAGGGTAGATAATGCCGAGAGGATATTGTCTAGAATCAGATCATCACGAGAGGGGAGTCATCGTGATTCCTGACAGAGAAGAGATGTGGTCCAAGGTTCCCAGTTTTTAGGGAAAAAGAGTTTATGTTCTGCTGGGGGTACGTCCCTGCCCTTTACATGTCATTTCTCTAGTGGCAGAAACTCTCTGGCCTATGCTAAGGAATTAGGCACTATTTTTTTTGTGCTGGTTGAGGTCATCAGAAGAGAGAGTGTCTTACCTTTCAGAGAAGTCATCGTCCACTAGGATTTTCTCTCCAGGTTCCTCAGTTGAATCAGTTCTAGCCGAGGCAACAACAACAGGTTTCACCGGTTATAGATTAGAAGTGGGTAGATGGGGATTTAAGAGGATAGCCTCGTTACACTCTTATTCCTCAGAGAGCATATTTCAGCCATGGTGGTGGTCATCATCTAGGTTAGAGAGCCCGTGGAGGTGGTCGTGGATTGATTCATGCTTTAGAATCGCCATCGGCAGGTGAGATAGATGTCGTTCGAATTACCCTTTTCTAGTTTTCTACCTTGGTGTATTCCTTGTTTGATTCAGGGGTGACACACTCCTTCATATCACTTGCCCTTTTACATGATTTGGGACTTGAGGTTGAGAGGCATACAATGTCTTTGGTATTTACTATGCCAGTTGGAGGTCGAACTGGCTTGTTTGAAGTATGTAGAGACTGCGAGCTAGTGTTAGGGAACACTGCTCTTGGGGATATTTTATAGGTTTATGAATTCATCCATATGATGTCATCCTCGGCATAGATTGGTTGTATTCAGTGCAGGATATCGTGGATTTCTTTAGGAATCATGTATTTTTCTTCGATGTGGGTGGAGAGTCGGTGGTGTTTGTTGGCGAGAAAGACCCTCAGATGGTTTATAGTCTTGTTGTGTATTTATCAACCATAATGGTTGAGCTGATGTTGAGTGCTTCAGAGGGTCAATAGATTTCATTTCCTATGGTTATTGAAGTGTACCCTGATGTTTTTCTAGAAGAGGATATAGCATTACCCCATATACGAGAGATCGAGTTTGAGATAAAGATAAAACTTGATGCATCTCCTATCTCTATGTCTCCATATAGGATGGATCTATCTGAGTTACAGAAGATACATATACAACTTGATGGTATGTTACAGGGTAGTTTTGTTTGGCCGAGTGTGTCACTGTGGGGTGCACCCGTGTGGTTCTTAAATATGGATGATGACAGTTTGCAGTTGTGTGTTTATTATCATTTCTTAAACAATGTGATAGTAACAAATCACTATCCTCTTCCATGGATTGATGATTTATTCGATCATCTAAACGGTTCCAGTTGGGTCTCAATGATCAATTTGAGGTTAGGATATCATCAAATTCGTGTGGAGGACGAGGATATCCTGAAGACTACTTTTTGTTGTCATCATGGGAATTATGAGTTTGTTGTAATGCCATTCAGTGTGATGAATATTGTAGTTGTGTTCATGGTATTAATGAATGTTATGTTCCATATGTTCCTAGACATGTTTTTGGTGGTTTCCATCAACTATATCCCTGTGTACTCCACGTCTGAGGAGGAGCAAGCAGAGAATCTACATGTCGTTTTGGGAGTTCTTCGTCAACATCATCTATTTGGGAAGTTTTCTAAGTGTGAGTTTTTGTCTCGGGAAGTTCGTTTAATGGGGCATGTTGTGTCATAGTTAGGAGTTGTTGTGGAGCCTTCGATGATAGAATCACTTGTGTCTTGGGATTCCCCCAGGATAGTGTCGGTGGTGCGAAGTTTTCATGGTCTCACAGGCTACTACAGGATGTTCGTAGATGATTTCGCATGAATTTTGACTCCTCTGAAAGATTTGAATAGGAAGGACCAGACATTCATATGGACTAATCAGTGTCATGAAGCATTCGAGTATCTAAATGAGAATTTAGTAAGTAGTTTAGTTCATTGTATACCAACTGAGGTAGTTCAGTTTATTGCTTTTTGTGATGCTTCGCATATGGGGTTGGGTTGTGTTCTAATGTAGAACAGATCAGTTATTTCTTATGGGTCTTGTATGTTACATCCCCATGAACATTACTATCCCACTAACAATCTTGATTTGGCATCCATGGTGTTTGCTATGATGCTATGGAGACATTACCTCATTGATGAGCGCTCTGTGGTTTTCACCGATCATAAGAGTTTGAGGTATGTTTTCTCTCAGCATGACTTGAACTTATAACAATGTTAGTGGATGGAGTTCTTACAAGAATAAAACTTTGAAATATCATATACACCTCAAAAGGGGGATTTTTTAGCTGATTCTCTGAGTCCAATGTCACATAGTGATGTTGTGCATGAATTCGGTGATTCCTAGAGAGTAATGGAAGAACTGTCAACATTACATCTTGATATGGGAGATGTTGGGGTAGAGGATGTCTTTTCCAGATGAAGGTGCATTCATCTCTATTGAAGTAGGTGGGAGATTCCTAGTTGGGTGATCTTGAGGTGGAGGTGTGGAGAGACAGAGTTGGTTGTGGTGAGGCCCCTGATGGTTGGTCGAAGAATGAACAGCACCGAGTGTTGTATCACGAAAGGCTTTTGGTTCCTTTGATGATGTGCGAGATGGTTCTCAGAGAGTTTCATATTTTTCCTTTAGTGGTGCATCTTGGTGTGACAAAGATGAACCATTCCTTGAGAATCCAAATTTTGTGGCCTCGGCTAAAGCGTGTGTTTATGGATTTTGTGTCTTGGTGTTTGGTCTTCCAGAAGGTGAAGGCCGAACATCATGTTCCTGATGGTCTACTCCAACCATTAGATATTTCTCAATGGAAGTGGGAGTACATCTCAATGTACATTATTAGTGGTTTACATCGAGCTCTGGGACGACATTATGCTCTTTGGGAGGTAGTGTACCGCTTAACAAAATCGTCCCACTTTATAGAAATCAATGAGTTGAACTCAGTGGCTGTTTTGTCAAGGTAGAATCTAGAGGAGGTGGTGAGACTTCATGGAGTCCAAAGGATGATAATTTCTAATTGATATCATTGCTTTACTACTAGGGTGTGGAGAGGTCTCAAGCATTCTTTTGGTTCTCAGCTATGGCTTAGCAATGATTTTCATCCTCAGACAGATTGTCAGAAAAAGCGAGCCATCCAGATTCTTGATGACATGTTACGCTCTTGTTATCTTGATTTTTGAGGTTTGTGGATTTGGAACATACACTTGGTGGAGTTTTCTTGTTATAACAGTTTTCTCTCCACCATCGGTATGACACCATTGGAAGCCTTTTATGGCAGACCTTGTCGTTCTCCACTATATTGGACTGGGGTCGGAGAGTCCGCAATTCTCAGACCTGAACTAGAGCAGAATACAACAAATAAAGTTCATGTGATTCGGGAGAGGAAGAAGATAGAGCCAGATCGTCAGAAATCATATGTCGATCATAGAAGGATACCCTTAGAGTTTAATGTTGGGTATCATGTGTTTCTAAAGGTGACTCCACATCATGGGCGGTGAAGGAATGATAATGGGAGTATGATTTCTCCCCAGTTTGTTTGGCCTTTTGAGGTGTTATCTCATGTTGGAGTTGGGGCATATAAAGTAGTACTTCCGCCAAAGATGAGTCAGATACAAGATGTTTTCCATGTATCACAGCTCTATCGTTGTCTTCATGATGACACTCACGTCATTGATTGAGGATAGATCGATGGTGATGATGATGCAACATTTGTGCAGAAACCTGTGGAGATCCAAGACCGCATAGAGAAGGTGTTGCATGGGTGTTCTATCCCCATGGATTGTGTCTTGTGGAAACACGGTGGTATGGAGAAAATTACCTAGGAACGTGCATCATAGATACGTGATCAGTACCCAGAGTTGTTTATTATTTAACTCTATTCATGTAACAATATCCCCAAATTGTCTATAGACCATTCATGTTTATATTTTGGATTTCTTTTGTTTCTTATTTTGGCTTCCTCTCTTTTGAGAGGTATTTCGATGGGTGGTTGTTCGGACCCCATTTCATTTTCCCTTATGGTGGGTCTTGAATTCTCAAGGTTGAGAATGTTTTGAGAGGTATCTAATGTAATGTCACAAACCCCTATGGTACACTATTTTGTAAAAAACAGGTGTATGAGGTGATTCGGGAGGTTAAGGTGACTTATCCCCTACGCATTTCCAATTTTCTAGTTCGGTGAACAGTTCCAATGGTATATAGTTGTGAACAGTGGAACAGTAATCTTCTGTGAATAGTGCATCTGTGATAGTAGGCGAACAGTGTCATCGGTAACCTTATGTGAATAGTTTCACCAATGACCCTTGGTAATTAGTGGCAGCGGTAACCATATATGAATAGTTCCATCAGTGAACATTTCTATCAGTGAGGACTAAAGGTAACCTCTCTTTCCCTTTCCATATTTCAAATACAATGAACAGTTCTATTGGTGAATAGTTCTATTGGTAATATTTAAAGGTAACCTCTCTTTTCTTTTCCATGTTTCCAATTTTATTAACAGTTCCATTGGTGAATAGTTATATCAGTAATCTCTAATGCTAACCTCCCTTTCCTTTCCCAAATTTCCAATTCTATGAACAGTTCTATCGGTGTACAGTTTTATCAGTCACCTCTCTTTCCATTCCCAAATTTCCATTTCTATGAACTGTTCAATCAGGGAACAGTTCTATCAGTACCCTCTACTGGTATCCTCTCTTTCCTTTTCCAAATTTACAATTATATGAACTATTCCATCGTTGAACAATTCTATCGGAGACCTCTATTTTCCTTGGCCAAATCTTTTGTTCATGAATAGTGTTTCCAGAATAGTGTGGTCTATCGGTAAGCTCTATTTTGTTTGCCAAATTTTGAGTTCGTGAGTAGTGTCTCCAGGACGGTTAGGACTATCGCTAACCTCTATCAGTAACCTATATTTCCTTTTCCAATTTTTTAGTTCTTGAATAGTGTTTCCAGCTTCCTACAATTTCACACCATTAACATTTCTTTTGGGACAAAATGCATTTAAATCCATATTTTAAGGACTCGAAGGATGATTCAAAGGCCATAACTACTATATTAATTTATCTGATGGCTCGAGATGTTTTTAATTGGTTATACCGTGGGGTTAAATGTGACCTTCCTATAATGGAAAACCAAGCGTATCTTAAAACACCGCTCCGTTGAATCTTCTAAAAGGATGGGATATCTTCCTCCCTAGTTCATCCTCCTTGTTATCAACTATGAGATACTAGAACCATTCACTCTATTACTTAGGGGTTATGCAATCAAAAATTACTCCTAGGATTGGTTCTACTCTATTTTGATGCAACCAAATAGTATCGATCAATATTTGGTATAAGGTATGTTCTATCACCAATATTTTGGGTTCGTCTCCTTCTTTTTCTCCTTACCCAGTTATGGTATGTGATATCTATAATACTAATGGAATTTTCTTGGGTTTTCGTTGGTGTGGTCATACCACAACATCCTAGAGTGGATATAGTTGTCACGGGAGGATGTGATCATGGTTCTTTGTGTGGATAATTCTTGTATAAAGAACAACATGAACCGTTTGTGGTAAGGGAATCATTGATTCTTATTTATTTTCTATGCAGCAGTATAGTTAGAACTTTTTATCCCATTGGATCACAATAGAATTTATATAAATAATATTTGAACTGGATAAATAAATTGATATCGATCGTATGTTATTGCCTATTGTTTTTCTAGATAGTGTGATATCTATTATTTCTTCACATAGCAGTTCAATATGTATGGAAATTTGTAAATAACGTAAATCAGAATTAATTAATAATGGTTTGGATAATGATATAGAGGAATGTAAAAGAATTTGGTTCTCCATGTTGTAATTTGATGTTAATCAAAATGGAGTAGTAAGAATGTTTAATTATTTGTGATAGATTACTATTTAGGGTTTCCAATGTTAGAACCTGTGTATAATAAATCAGTTAATCCATGATGGATTAAAGAAGAGTTGGTTTGATCAATGATAATCCCTTTTAGGGTTCTGAAATACCCACTTGGTTGTTTAAGGTCAAAGAGCCCATTTGATATGATGTTTGTTTGTCCTGCTGTTTTTGTTATGGTGTGAGCCTGGATGGATGTTGTAATATGTGGGGGTATGGAGGCCTATTGATTAGTGCATAAGTTGGCGTCTAGAGTGGCAAGATGCATCGATTTATGCATGTGGGTGTCAGGGGGGATGCAAGGGTTGATGGAATGGGTTGGATGTGAATGTTTGGATGCTTCCTAATTCTTATAGGTTATTTAGGTGCTTTACTTCTCCCCACTACTCAAGGAAGCTGGTATTTATTACCCTTTATTTGAAAGTGTAAAATAGGTGTAGGGTATTCCACATGCTTTCTGTGTTTAGCTTCTCAAGGGAGAATGGTTCTACTCTCTTGCTATAGGTGGAAAAGACTCGACGGGTAGTTCATCTACTCACCGTGTTGAGCCCCCTTGTGTTTAGTAGCGTAGAATGTTTTTCTAGAATTCATGGGAATATTGGAATGTAATCATGTAAATAAATTAATGAATAAATGATGTTAACCCATGGGTTTTGATCTTACTGGGGTGCAAAGATGAGGTTGTGATTTGAGGGAACAATGTACTTTGGGTGTGATGTTAATGAAATTTAATGTGGAATTGTTATAGGTTAATTAATATTTAATGAATTAATTAACATAATGTGAGACTTATAAAAAGGGAATGAAATAATGTATTAAATCTCTTTAAATGGTTGTGTTCTTATAGGACACATATTCTTAGAAGTGGCAGCCCGTAGTCCAAGAGACATTAGTTGCAGTTTATTCTAAGACTTTCTTATACCCATAGTGTGGTTGTGAGCTATAGTGTATTCTATACTTTTTGTGTTTCTATATGCTACACCAACCTGTCCATAAGGGAAACTAACACCCCTGGATTTTAGATCCCCAGTGTGTGTGTGGGGGGGTGTTTTCCCCAACATTCTGGTTGGTGGATGAATGATTGACAACCACCTCTGGCCCTTCTCTCTTCTCATGGTACATACTTGTGCTGGTAGGAACATCATTTAGTTTTCCATATATTTTATTAATGAAGGATTTAAAGACTTTTGGTTATTCACACACATATATTTGGGATATAGTCTCCTATGGAAAACTATAGGTGTAATGTTTATAGGTAGTGATGGCTTGAGGATCCTTAATCGGAGTATGGGTTGTAATGGATTGAGGTATAATAACCGACATATGATACACCTTAGGCTTGCTATGGTGGCTTTCAGAAACTACCTTGTTACTTTTATTATGTGGAAGTGGGGTTTTATTGCATGAGGTGCATGTTGTGGTGCTTAGCCCAGGTGTCTGTGGGAAAACTGTTTTGGACAGAGATGCTCATGACGTAAGACATTGGGGTCAACCAGAAAACCAATGGGGAAGTAGTAGCATGGAACCCTTAATATTATTTATTATATGATATATTATTGTATGATTTACTTGGTGAGAGTATCCATGGTGAGGAAAGGAACATTATGTACTTTTTTAGGTGATGAGTTAGTTTCACTTGTTCTTCACTATGCTTTAGCATTCTTTCTTTACTTTTTCACAAGAGGCTTCGAGGAGGATCCTATTGAGTGTACTGTTATACTCACCCAATGCATATATATATATAAACTAATTTTCAGGTCACTTATCGCAGGTTGGTGATCAGGTTGGTTACTACTAGCTTGTAGTTGCAGGAGCTGCTCGGGCATGACATTGATGTTGTTTTACTCCCTTTTTGGGTACATATAGTTTTCCCCTTTCAGTGGTAGTAGTTTTCCATGGCATTTCATATGTGTACTTGAGATTTCACTCATCATACCAGTTGAGTAAGATTTGGTTGGTGTTTATCATATCTCTAATCCACATGTGTTCTCTTAGAGGGTAGTGCCTCCCATTTGTGTGTTTACTATACCCTCGGTGGTAGTCCCTAACTCAGGGCCTACAGGAGGCGGGATTTGGGGGTCAATATCTCCTTTCTCACATTGTCGGCCAAGGAGGGGTAGGCATTGTTGGCAGGGGTTCATGACACAATATTTTTTTAACATATTTATAATAACATTATAGTATGTAGAGGTTAGTGTAGTTCATATTTTGGTATGGAAACAACAATGAAATGGAATGTGGATGAAGAAAATATAATTGAAAGAGGTGATGAAATTAATAACTCTTCTTTAGGTTCTTCCTTTAGATTTAATCAAAAGGGATCTTTAGGTTGGCTTTCTGATCAGTGTATTTCCACTACATTCAATTGAGGGTATTCATGAGGATATTTCAGTAGTGGTAGGATGTGAAAATTTTTTTTTAGGTGTGATATTTAGAGAAGTAGAAGTATCCTTTTATAAGAGTGGTGTGGGTCACTTTAAGAAAATATTGAAATATTATTTTATTATAACATACTTTTCTGTTTATAATGGATAAAAATGGATTCATTTTTAGTATATGGTTGGTATGTGTCGAAATACTCCCAGACAATAGGTTTTAGAAACGTTTATGCCACCATATAAACCTTATCTTTTTTATTTAAATCACAGTTAAATAGTTTAACTTTTACCGTGTCTTCATTTATTTTTATATGAAATGGTTTATAATTATACTATAAAACTTCAATAGAACCTAATGTGGATAATTAATGACTTATATAACATTATATAAGTCCTTTGACTGAAACTTATATTTTTTGAATTATTATATCACTTAATAATATTTTATTTGTATTAAATACTCATTTATGTCGATTTCGACACTATTTTAAATTGGGTTTCTATGAAATTCCAAAAAAATTATTACATCGAAAAAAACTCATTAAATCAAACCTAGCATGTCATATTAGCCTATAAAATTCGTGTAATGCATATAAATACTCAATTTTTATATATTTTGATATTTATAAATTCAATTATTTTAATCATTCATTAATAAGGTAATTATTCTATATCATTGTGTCTTAAATAAATTTCATTATTTAATGCCTAAAAATTATAAATAAATACATTGAAGTAGGAAATTGTTTTATCTTTCTAAATAATATTTATAGTTGAGTTTTTCTTATGCAAAAATCTATATTGAAAAATGGTTTTGTTATTAAATAGTGAATTTGAAACTTTTTATTCTTCTTTAAATAAAATTATAATAAATGTCGTAACTTAATCCTAGTGGATAAAAAAGATTATATTTTATTCATAAGGTCGATTTTGGTCGAAATAAAAATATCCAATAGTACAAGGACATGTGTTCGAGTAATTATAATATTATTTTTACCTTTAATTGCTCTATTTACTTTTAACGATGGTAAAAATAATCAAAAGTAATTATTCACCAAAAATAATTTTCATCCTATTCATCCACATTTTACAAACTGATGTCAACTGTGTCTCTTATATTTTTGAAATTATATTAACATAAGTGGTAAAATTATGTTTTATGCAAATGTGAAAATGTGCCTATAATGTGAGTAAAAGATGGGAAAAAGTTAAATAAATTTTTAAATAACTAATCTTATTATAAATTTACATCAATGAATTTAATTGGATGAATATAGGTATTATGTATCATTTTTTACAATAAAATAAATTAAAATTAAAAATAATTATTTTAATAAAAAGTCAGCTTTAAACGATAACGCAATGTTTTCACTATTCTTCAAAAATTGAATGTTTTTAAAACTATAACAACAATTCTCCCAAATAAAAATTTTATATTCCCAATTACAAACATACAATATTTATTAATTAATTTAAAAAAATATTCCCTTCATCAAAATCAGAATGTGGGTTTTTTGGAAATAAAACTAAAAAAATATTGAATTGTGTTTATGTCTATTTTAAATTTAAAATTACTTCCAATTGACAAAAATGGAATAAATAATAATAATATATTCTAATTATTCCTAAAATCCATTAAAATGTATAATTTAACACTATAAATTATTTTGATAAAAAATTGTATTCAATTAATATTTAGTATTTTTCATTATTCATCAAAATCTAAATGTTATTAGGAAGGCAACGATAATTTATCCAAAATAAATCATTATGTACCTATTCTAAAGAAGAATTATATTTTGTCAAATTTAACATATAAAAGTGTCAAATAATTGATTTAAAAAAAGATCTCCATTAAAAAGGCGGCAAAATTGAATTTTTTGAAAAATACTTCTTCTATCTAAAAAATTGAATTTGTACGTATATTATGTATAATAAAAAAATAATAAGGAGGTTAAAATTATATGGAGTATATAATATTCAAAATTCCTTTAATACTATGCATAACCCTTTTTTTGAACAGCTAGTTTGGTGAGTCATGGTAAGATCAAACTCGGTGTTGCGTGTAGCGCAAGATATTTAATTACTTTAAGGAAAATAACTTAATAAGAAATCATGTGGTGTTACAAAATAAATTTAATTATTTAATTATTTATACCTAAGAGTTAATTAATTTTCCTCTACATTAATCACATTCGGTAAAGCTAATAAGTTGGGTTTTGATAAGACTCAGGTGATGATGTTTCTACTGGTTTGATAAGAGATTCTACATTTTCCTAACAAATTTCAACTTCCAACATCATGAAATAATGTTTCCCATATTATTTTGACTATAAATCCATAATGAGTATTATATCATAGTAGACCATAGGAATTATGATAATGTCAGTGGATAAAGAATGTTTAAATTCCATAGTCGGAATTGGCTAACACATCTTTGTTTCATTGATACATACCTTGGTGGTTTTGATAGAATACTCCCTCATTAATCTGAATTAGAAATATTTAATTTTTTATGAAATATCGGAAGCTATAATGGGATTTGAGGATCCAGAATCATATAAAGAATTGGATAAATTTGATGAAATGATTATTGTACCTACCTTTAAATCATTAGGAACTTCATCCTCTATAATTGTGATTGCAAAAGCATAGACTTTCTATTATTTACTATTCATGGAAAATTATCCTTGTTGCTTAAGACAATAATATTCATAATTTCCCATCTCTTTAAAATTGTATCATTGGACATTGAAAGAATCTTTTATCCAATTCAAATCACGATTTTGGTGGCCTTTTTCTACAGAGTTATATCAAACTCACATTCCCTTTAAGCAAGCACTAGAGTGTTCTTACAAACAATTACAATAGGTTGGAATGTCATATTTTCCCTTCTTCCCCTTATTTCCTTTTATATGTTATTCATAATCTCTCATATTCTCTTTATTTAGTTTAATTTCATAACTTATAGAGAATTCCTTTACATTTATGATAACACATGAATCTATATATTCGTACGAAGAGAAATATTGTGAGACAAATTCCTATTAGGGGAATGATTTTAACCCATCAAATAACTGATCAATATTAACTCTTATGTTACATGTATAATATTTGTCCTGCCTTAATTACCATGTGATTTTAGTTTCATACTATGAAACATTACCATCCTCCTTCTTGCTTAGACTCAGATAATTTCCTCCCTGTATATGCTTGAACATAATGAGGAAAGTATTTTTTAAGAAGATATATATAAATTCCCACCATTATATATTTTCTACCTTTTCATTCTCCATCATATTTTTAATTATCAACCACCATTT
This sequence comes from Viscum album, assembly GCA_963277665.1. Taxonomy (NCBI): domain Eukaryota; kingdom Viridiplantae; phylum Streptophyta; class Magnoliopsida; order Santalales; family Viscaceae; genus Viscum; species Viscum album. Next base: position 925,628,072 of record OY728119.1, on the reverse strand, counting down.
ATCTACCTATCTTGATAGATTCTATACTGTCATAAAAACATTTTACCTTTCTTTATTGTCCAATGTATAAATCTTTTATCAATTGAATTAATCCCTTACTGATCTACAAATATATCTTTAATCCCAATGAATAGTGGATATTTTTCTCTCATGAAGTGTTCTAAAATTGATCATCTGTGTTTTGGATCATTCTACAATATACATGTAAGGTTATTATTTATAACATGGGTTAGTTTTCCCATTATGGTTGTATATTGTTCATTTTTAGTAGTATTTACAACTACCCTATCATTATCATTCATAGGAGTTAAATCCCTACATTTATCACTGGTTTTGATACAGTTTCCATTTATTTTAGTAGGCTCCATTTATAACCAATGGCATATACTATATAAGGTTATGAATAATAATGCATAATTCCAAAATCGTAAAATACTTAACACGAATTAATAAATTTATGCATATCAAATCCATAATCATTAAAAATTTTATTTGGGGATAAATTTACTCAAAAAACATTCATAATGTTTTGTAATGAAAGTATGAGTTATCAATATAATATCCCTAAGGAGTGTCAAACTAGGTGTGCAATAAGGCTTGTTATCATGTATCATGGTACCCCGAGTTAATCCCAAAATAACATTTTAAAGTTGTTAAACCATGGTACATCTATGCGGGATCAATGTCCACTTTTAGAATCATAAAAGAGATGTATTTTCTTGGAATACCTACCAAAAAAATTATTTCATTAATATTATAGGATTTTATTCTATACATATTCGCATAGACTATCTTTGGGTAATGCTCCCTAATCAAGGTTTTTTAAAAAAAAATCCCATGGTTTGTAATAATATTTCTCTGATAACAACTCTTACACCCCAAACCTAGTAACCTATATTTAGGGAAATATTTTTTTGTATTGGCATGATCACAAATCCTAAAATCATAATGTACTGATTTGTTTAGTAACCTTATAAAAACATGATACAAACATATTTTTTTCATTACTTCTTGAAATTAAAATAAATTAGTGTCTCCTTTGATAAAACTCGTATATATTAGATTATTCTGGTAGGTCATTCATAATATAATTCATAACTTCATGCAGAAAAAGATACATTGGATAGGGGTGAGCTGAGGTTCTTAGTATGGATATACAATTATTAGAAACAATCATAAATAGCATAATTTTTTTAAAGAAATGTATAAAACTGAAATAAAATCATTTTAAACATAATCTTCAGTATAATATGCCAATAATAAATCAAATTTTTTCATTTAAGAATTCACATGGATAATCTACTAGGTGAATAATCATAGGTAGTATCAATATATGATCTCGTGATGAAGGAATGTATAATTTTGGATATCATAAACATATAGTCCAGGACTTATTCCAAAATCATAAACAATAATACCATCAATTACTTGTGAAAACACACAAGTTTGTCTCATGATACCTACTAAGGAATTGAGGGGCTATAGTGGGACCCACTTATAACATACTATGTCCCATGCATTCCTATTATAAAATGGGTAAAACATAAAATAAAAATGTTTATCAAAACTAGAATACAAAATGTTAATACTTTAACCCTAAACTATGAATGGTATCAAAATTGAAAATCCATAATCAAATTTCAGAAAAAAAATTCAATACAATATAGAAGAGTGTTTTTAAAAAAAATTTATTTATTTAAGAAAAAATCTAATAAAGGATGATGACGTAAATACATATAATATTATAAAATAATTAAAACTCATTGAGATAAATATACCTTATTTATTTGAAATCATTTACAAGAAGCATGATTATATAAGAAAAAATTTCATAGAAAAGAACATTCTGAGATTGTAATGTATGCTTCATAATGTTATGGATTCATAACATTGAATAATAGGTTCCTATATTGTATAAGTTGATAACTATTCTTCCCTTAATTTTTCAAAAAGGTCATAAAGTACCTCATTTGGAAATTGACAGAAATATTCCATTAAAAACGATTTATAAAATTTCAATCATGGTTAAAATTGACATTTAAATATTTTTTATGCTATATTGAAATGCATTTTATAATACATGGACATGGGTGATAAAGATATCCTTGTAGATAATTACCTATAAACAACTTCGGATAATAATGCCAATATAAAATGAACCCTTACCTTATACTTTACATTAGTCGAGGGTGTGTTATCCTCCTATATAATAGTTAAATTATGTTATTATATTTTATGAGAACAAGAACCATATCCATATTTATGTTATTTTACATGATCTTATTATATTTTTTTAACAGTATTTCAGTATTGCCATTATTTTGGGTATTAACTTCTTTATATTCCTATGCATGTTTTATTGATTAAGTCATTTTTATTTTGAATCAGATATATTTTATTCATATCCAGAATAATATTAAGATCAAATATATTTTATTTACTTATGTTATAAATTTTATGATCATTCATTAATGGATAATGTGGATAATGAATCTCACCATGTCATGGATAAGGTATGAAGTATGTACGCACGACCAACAATATCATTTAAATATTGATTAAATGTTGTTTAATTGATTTATATATTAATTACACTAAATCTTTTTCATGTTATATTCATTATTTATATCATTATACTAATCATTGTATACATCCAAAATAATTTAGTTTTTTATAACAAATTACACCAAGGCGTGGATACGGTATGTCGTACGTAAACACACATAGTGATATTGATATTCGTATGATGGAAAAATTGAGGAATATGGTTGTTCCTTAATGATAAAATAATTTCAGCATGATGATGATACATGATGTATTAAATTTTTATGGAAATAACTTTGGAATTGTAGTAGAAGAGGAAAATAAATTCAGTGGAATTGGTAAAATAATTACCTCTTCTTTGATCTATCCTTTTTATTTGTACTAAAGGACTACATATGTTGGCTATTTTTAAAAATTATGGTCTATAAGGTGAATAATAAGAAGTTTGGAGGAGATTTTGGAAGGGTTTGGCTGATTCAAATGGTATTAGAAATGTGGATAGTAGAAAAATAGAGGAGACATTTTGTGATTGAGGGGAGGGGCCCTCTTGGAAACTACCAAAATATTAATATATTTTAAATAGATTTTTGGTTTAAAATAGAAAAAAAGTGAGTTATTTATAGGATAATATAAATATGGGTATAAATCCTTTCATTAAATTTTTTAGACACATTTATATACTAAAATTAACCTTATCGTTTATATTTACCACTAGGTTAAACAATTTAACTCTTACTATGTTTATTTTTTTATAATATAAGGTGAATATAGATACTATAAAATGCCAATAAACAATCAATTTGTTCACTAAAAACATCATTAAAATTAAGCTATTTATTTATCTGAATGTAATATTTATATATATTTTATAACATTTAATAAAATATTATTTACTATAAATTTGCATTTTTTTTATTTTTATTCTATCAATATATTCATTTTTAAACATATCAAACCAACATGATAACATAAAAAAAATACTTACAATTTGTCAATAACATGTATATGTTGTCAATTAAATTTTTTTTGTCCTTAAATATATAAAATTTTAATATTTTTAATATTTTTAATATTATTTGATTGAATATTCATTTAATAATTTAAATAATGCATCATTTTTGTGTCACCATTTAATTTAAATATTTAATTCCAGAAATTATAAATAATTTTCAAATATATATATAATTCTTTAATATTTATAAATTCTATTTAGATTCAACTATATAAGTTATATATACTCATGTTAAAAATGATATTGTAATTAAAATATGAATATGACATTTTTAACTCTTATTTAAATAAAATATAAAAAATTACCTATTCTAATAAAATAGTTTAAAAAGGTTCATATATTTTACCAATGGTTTATGTTTTTAAAAAAAACATCCAAGGAAATTATGGCATGTTTTAGGTTGATATTATATTAATACGCTATTATATTTTCCTTTAAATATCGTATTTTCCTTTAACCATGTTTACAAAAATTCAAAAGTTAATATTCACAAGAAATTATATTTATCCAATTAGACCACATTTTTCATAGTTATTACAACCATGTATTAACGTTTTTCTTAATTCAATTAACATAGGAAGTAGTGCTACTTTTAATGCTAATTCACAGATGTGGTTTGATGGAAGAAAAAAAGAGATGTTCAAAAGATTAATATTTTTTTATATCTAATTCAATTATAAAACTTAATCCTATAAACTAAATTAGACTAATATATTTTTTAAATATATATGGTCACTGAAAAATAAATTTATAGTAATGTAATTATTTAACTTAATTTTGTAACAAATTTTTATTATTGAATATTCTTCATAAAAAAATGAATCTTTTCTGAAAAATACTGAAAAATAACCATAAGTTAATTTTTGATATTTTAAATTCCACACTAATTTGGTTAATAATATTCTTAAAATATTCTTAAACATCAAGTTTTATAGTACATGGTGTGCTTGAACTCAATGTTACGTGCAACACAAGGTTTTGAATTATTTAAAAGGATGTGTACTATGGAATCTTGGGGTGTTACAATATTCATTCTAATATCATTAATACATTTCTACAATATATTTATTTTTTAATATTTTAATTTGAACATCAATTAAAAAATATTTTCCACATTTTAACATTTTTTATTAGGTGGTTTGAGGTTCATCAAATTTTTATAAATTATTTCAAACAGAGATATCAATTTAATAATCCATTTTTCAATCAATAGATAAATCTATATTTTGGGAAACATCATGGGAGAATCTCTATCATGGGGTGTAACACCATATTTAGTATCATCATAGTATTTTATTCCTTATGAAAATAGTTATGGTGCTATCATAGTCATATATACAAGAAAATTCTTAAAACTAAAAATATCAACACATAATTTATTTTCTTAATTTAGATTCTCTATCAATTATTTTATATAATTTTAATTTTTTAGTGGACACAATATTTTCTATGATCCAAGATTATTTTCAGACGATAGTGTTGATGTATCAGTGATGATATTTATATATTTTATTCTTTTTTTTAATCATTTCAATGGATAATGTATTCATCAACTCTAATAATAAATATCAATCATCTGCATGCAATTGAAATGTATTAATTGAAATGAGAATAATAATTTGTATAAACTTATGAGAAAACATAAGAATATAATCCCTTTGATGTTTTTATGGATTTTGGGACAAGGATATTCTATATATTACTCAAATGAGTATATGATAAGGGAATAATACATAATTATATCATTGGAATAAAACTATTTAATTTCAGTGAATGGAATAATGAATCCCTGAATTCTATAAAGAAAAAACCTATCTTAAAATAGACCAATGGATTATATTATACCTAATCCTTATAATCGTAAATGATTATCCGATTTATCTTATATTTGTAGAATATATATATTATAGTGATTGATCACTTCACCTCCTAATTCCATATATTCCTCCATAATAAAATACAATTTTGATAATTTTAAGATAATTTTTTTAAAAGAATATGAAAAAAATACTAAAATTATTGAAAATAGTATTTTATATTAATCTGAATAAAAAGGAAATATAATATTATGGATTATTTATATAATTTATTTATTCAATTTGATTAAATATAATCCATTTATTTTCTATGGAATTTATTTTAGACTTGAATTTGGAATAAAATATTTTTTAAAGAATATCAACTTTTTTTTGGGAAAAATATTTTTGGCATATTCTACATGATTATTATTGAATAAAACACATCCAATTATATTAATGAAATATAAAATTTTGAATTAAATATTTTTAATTTGGATCATGAATTTTTTAAATATTACCCTTTTGATTTTTGTTCTGAATTGTAATAATAGAAAAATAATTATCAACACAGTAAATGTAAATCGGGTAATTATGACTTCATAAAATATAATAAGAACAAATTATTGACCCAAAAATATAATCTATAATATTTAATGGGAGTAGTTCCTCTATTTCCCTCAAAATATAGAGTATTTGTCCACATGGTTTGATATTTCTTTGATTTTTACTATTTTAATGTTTAAGTGAAATATAGTTAAAAAAATGTCTCTTTAATAGGTTCAATAAATATAATATGTTATGAAGGGACAAAAATAATTCATTTCTATTAAAAAATTATTTTTTTTATAATTTATTAGTAATATTTATTACTAATTAATTACATTAAATTCTATCATAATGTTGACATATTTTTTAGTCAGTTAACTAGAAAATAAATGAAGAGATTTCAAAAATATGAAACGTAATATAAGGAAAACCATTTAGTATGTACCATGAATTACATAGATAAAAATAATATTTGAGGTAGTTTTAAATTTTATATAATTTAATACCATTGATTTCATGTTATTTTTAATGTCATCTTAAATCAATAGTTCAAAAAATGAAATTATTGTTTTTTTATAAAAAATTCCATTTTATTAATTTCATTTAAATTATTAAATAAAATCTTCATCCAAATGACATTTTGAAATATTAAATTTACACTATAGTCCATTCATAGACCAATTTTCCTTTTATGTTAAACATATTGACACATAACCATTAAAAATATCGATTAACGGGGTAACATCCAAAAAGTGTGAGTATCAGTTAATACAATATGATAAAGGTGAAAATATCATAATCTAGAAAAAAAAAATTTAAATGAGATGATTTCAACCTGTTCACTAATTATCATGAAATAAAATCATATTTGATTCATTTTAAATTATAATCAATATATGATAATTTAATATTTTCCTAAATTAAAAAAGTGCCCCTCCAATCAATTATGAAAGGGTTCTTAACCTCCTCCTTTATATACACATAAAATGAATATTGTATTTGGATATAGCTGCCCAAATAACATACCTAATCCCATTACAATATCAAATTGGATTTTTTTCAATATAAATCTTAAATATGAATGATTTTAGTGTAAATATAAAGTGGTGTCCCGAAGAAGAGTTATAATACTTAACTGATTTTTTTTATTTTTCATGAGCCTCCATAAAATATTAATCATCCGTGATAATAAAATATCATGATCTTATACCACATTCTTTGATATTATTATTATATTTCTATAACCTATATTGATACAGTCTTCCATTAAATGGGAAATGGAGCCATAATCGATTTGTATGGTGAACAACTGCCTCACAAACAAATGTATATAATATTTCCATAATTGCATCCCATATATGTATATGTTAATTGATTCAATTTATATATTTAATAATATATAAAAATTTATCATTATTTAAAGTTAATATAAAACATAATTTATTGCCATTTCATTGTTTTTAATATGATAATTTTGTATATTTTTATGTGTGGATTACCACCACTATGAAGCGATGTGATTCAATATTCATTACCCAATCACATAGATGATATATATAAGCATAATTATAAAAATAATATTATATTTATTTAAAAATCATCTTTATAAATTGTTTGTAAAACATACCATGTTTTTATAAGGGTGATTGAAATATGTAATCATTACTCATTCTTAAATATAGCCTACCATCTCATGGATTGTAACACAGTTCTTTTTTGATTAAAATATTTAATAGCCTTATATAAATATAAATTTGATGTGTAAAAATTATATTCATATCATTATTATGAATATATATATATATATATGATCATATTATGATCTCATTGACCATATGCAACCTTCCATTAAATTTTTTTTATCTGAGTCGAATATCATTAAAACTAGTGATGTGAATTTAAAAAATTATGTTATTTAATATTCAATGAAAATATATAAAATAATTGGGACAATAAAATTGAAGTAATATATTAGGACGGTTAATATTTAACATAATAATTTTATTAAAGAATATTATGCATGATGTTTCTAATATAAGATAATATAATTAACTTCAAAAAATTACTATTTTTGTGTTTAACTTCAGAGTAATATTTTTATTAAATTTATATGTTCTTATAAATTATTGATGATTTTTTTCAATAAATGACAAATAAATTTACATTTTACCAATTTTTACATTCATTATAATTTTTTTACGAGGAGTCATCTAATTATTTTTTATTACTAAACCATTACATTAACAACCCCATTTCAAGTGTCTTTGATATTTATTTTTCCAAATAACCATATTCAATACAAGTATTCTTAAAATTATTTTAATGATTTATTTATTTGGAAAGAATTGTATTATAAAAGAAGTTATATTTATAATTTATATTTTTTTTCTAATGTATCAAATTAAATATATTTTTTATTTTGTGTCGAACATTTTTAATTTAATTATATGAGAAAAAAAGAATGTTTTATTTTAATGTATATATTGTTTTAATGGATTTTCAAATATGAAAAACAATTTATTATATTTTATCTTTCTATTTTTTCTTAAATGAAAAAAAATATTTTCCATTATTATATGTATATCCATAATTGGTTTTAAGTGGAATTAATATTTTGATGTCCAGAAATGTGTTTCTTATGGGTGTATTGTAACTCTCTAAACCTCATTTTACGTAAGATTATGAAACTTATTTCTCTATCCCACTCTCTATATAACATTACTTTTACAGAAATCCTTTAATTTATTCATATATGTATCTCACATATATATGACGATTATTCTCTATTCATTTGATGGTATAATAGATGTATTATAATCATTTCTTAAATTCCATATTAATGAAATGTATTTTGATTATAGTTTGAAGAAATATTATGAAAACCACTTTCTTCTATGTTAAATACTTATGTTTTTAACATGTGATTTATTTCCTTTTTTTGAGACACAAAATCATGAACACATTCAGAGGGTCGATCCCAGATATCACATTAATGCATTAAGAAATTTTTTTGTCTCGTTTGGTTTTATGTATAAGATTATGGAGTAATCTAAATACACCATTTGACTCTTTCATCTATGTGAGGTTTTATTGTTAGCTTTCATTTACTTATGATTATATCATGTTCTGTGATGTTGTAACATTTACAATGATTATGATTTTTATTTTTCCATGACTACTATGATTTACAACCATGTGATTACTCGAGAGATAATGTTTAAAGCAATTTATATTTTACATCATGACGGAAAAAATGTATAAAATTTTTCTGAAAATTATTTCTTATATTTTGAAGGATTAGAAAAGAACCATAATGATTATGATTTTTCCATTAATATTTCCTTTTAAATTTTCTATAAATATATCTACACATAAATAATTATTTCATGTCTAAAAAAATATATCATTTAATTTCAAAGATGAATTTTTAAATGAAAAATCTATTAAATTTATACATAATCTAATAGGTATCATTATTTATTTTTTTATATGGACCTTAGTAATTTTTAGTTCACATTACACATTTAAAACATTTATCAAAGTGTTCTATGGATGAGTAGGGATAATGATGAGGCCAAGAAAAAATTTATAAAGATATAGCATGAATAGAAAAAAATTTATATCATAAATTTTTTCATATGAGAAAATTGGATCATAATTAGATGTTTCAACATTATGATGTAATACATATTTATGTATTGGAAAGAAACTCATTATATAACAATATATACCTATAATATCATCCTCAATGAAATAAAATGATTTCTATTCTAAAGACATAATAATGTGTAATATTTATGACATGGTCCTCATCATTGGTATTAGAAAAATAATTATATTAAATTGGAGTTCATGTTTTTTTCAATTGTAGATTACATAAGATATTTGGATACCATCAAAGGGTTTTTCAGATTAGGTTTCACGATATGTACAATGCCTTATACACCTCATCTGTTGTCTTATGTGGAGGGAAGTTAAAGTGGCTAATTATATTTGGGTTGATGTTTTATTTGGTTGAGGTATATGTAACAATTAAAAATATCATGATTAATCATTTATGATGAATTATATTTTCTTATGTTTTATGGTATTTTAAACCATCAATTTTTTTATTATCTTTTATGAATAAATTTATTGTTAAATATGTGCATAATATTTATGAAATATTAATATTTTTTTACAAAAATCGACATCATATCACATGTGAAAACACCACGAGACATAAACCCACTATATAAGTATGAAAAGCCTATATTTCCTACCAATTTGCAATTTGATATCATGTTTAGTAGGAATTTCTATAATATATATTAATATAAAATGATTAATTTCAATTTTGGAACATATTTTTTTTCATATTGATAACTATAGAAATGAAAAGTGAATTTTTTATTAATTATTTAAGTATATTAACAAATATGATTATCATTTTTACAAATTTGTTTTATTAATACAAAAATTATTTGGGATTTTTATTGAGGAATAAATTTTTTTTATCCTTTGGAATAATATATGATTTATTAATGGATTTATTTTTATTTATGTTATTTATATAAACAATTATCATATAAAATAATGTATTATACATTTTGTAATGATGTTTTAGAATGAATGATTTTATCTAGGGATAAATTTTAAATTTACCATGGAAGAATATGTTACCAAATCATTAAAATATTATTCTTTCATCCTTATTTAATAATATATAGTGTAATTGTATTGATAGTTATTTATAAAATTATCTATGGTGAAAATCTGTAGTGATTGTGGAGGTATTGAAGACTAATGTAAAATTTATCAACATGATGGTTTATTCATTTGGAAAATATCTTATAATTTAGTAGCACTTTTTTGGATAATTTCCAATCATACGAAGAATATATTTTTTTCGATTTGTGTAATTATGTGATTTTTTATACTTTGAAATAGTAATTTAGGAAAACAATATCAGATATTTCAAAATTTGGAGAACAAGATTTTATTATTTTGAAAATTGATTGAAGGATGAGTTAAAATTTTCTTTTTAGTAGATATGTTTATGAAATATATAGATCGGCTAAAGGAATTACTCATCTCTACTAAAAAGACCATCAAATAAAAATACTTTATTATTGCCATAATTTTAGATGGATGATAGACTTTTTCACAATATAACATTTATTGTTTTTTGTCATCAAATTTATGGTGACTAGTAACATTATTGTGATAAGTGAGTTATACCCTCTCCATAATTATTTGGACATTTAATTTAATCATTGTTTCAATGATTCCACATTCCACTAATGATATCTAATATAAAAACAATGTTATGTGATGATTTTTACATTTCATTTTATATCATTTTAAAAGAATATTTTTTAAGCCTTTTTTCGATGTTGGTTTTACAAAAAAGGTAATTTTTTATATATCACAACAATGTCTAACAATTCCATGGAAAACTTGTTTGCAAATTTTTTTTAAATGGGGAAATTGTGTAACAACCTAAGGTATATTTAAAATTAAAACCACATTCAATAACATATATTACCTAAAACAATGTGCCTGAATAAACCTTGAAAAGTTATTATTTAAATATGTTTGTTATAACCTATCCATTAAATTGGAGAGATTTAATATGAAAAAATACATTACAAAATATGAAAAATTTTATAAATAAATAAAAGGTTTAGATAAATTTAGAGTAAATAATATACCAATTTTTTCTAATGTCATTTTATTCTGTGGATTTATATTTTCATTAAAAATATATTATTTTTATTTTATTAATTACTATTATACTTAATTTACCAGACATAAAGAAGCATTATTTTATTAAAATTTTATAAATTTTGAAATAATCCAATAAAAATTATTGTATAATGAATGTTTCTATTTTTCTGAGATGTTTTATTTTTCATTGAATTTTAAAAAGTAATACTTTTTATTCACAATTGTATATTAAAATGTTTTGTGTAAAAAAAATTATTTTTGTTTAGTTTTTAAATATTATTAGTTATTTTATATTAAATTTAATAATTTGTTTTTAATTATAGTTAATTTTATAATTGAATATGGTTAGAAAATACATTGATATATAAAAGAAATATTTCTGAAAACTCGATCACCATCTTGAATTGTGAGTATGATATAAAATTAAATTATCTAATTATGTGAACAAAATCCTGAAATTTTAAAACTATATTTAGAATTAGGGGCCCAAAATTTTTAAATAGAAAAAATTTATATGTATACTTTTTTATTAATAAGTACTGTAAATAATTACCACCACAATAATAGTAAATCATATAATTAATGTCAAAAATAATATTATATTAAATATAAATTGTTCCAAAAACTTTTCCATATTGAAATAGATTTTTGGAGTTCATTTTTTTCATTCATTAAATGATTATATGGCCACTATGACCCATATAATATTAATTTTTACCTGTACAATATTTAAGTTAAATAAAAACACAAAAATTTAAAAAAAATCCATTTAATAAATAAAATATTTTATGAAAGGTATAATAATATTCTATGGTTGGTTTCAAGTGTATATTTGAAATATTAATGATTTATTTTTTACATGGTATCTTGTTTTGAATTTTTAATATTAAAATAACTACTTTAAATTATTACGTATTTCTGCTACAATATATATTAAATAAATTGATAAATTGAATGATTCATTTTAGAAATATTTAAAGTAAAATAATTTGAAATAAATAATGTGCAACATAAAATTTTTACATAAGTATAATTTTTTATAGATGGGTATATGGAAAATATTATAATCCATTTTTTTCTTTTATTTTAAAAATTAAAATTTATTTAATAATTATAAAAATGACATTGATGATATTTTATATAAAAAATCTATCAATAAATTATTCTAAATTAATAAAAATCAAATCCAGAGTGAAGTGATGGATGTATGAATGAAAATAAAAATAAATCCCATCAATATAAAAATTATATTTTAGAGTTAATATATTTTCCCCTTGGGAGTAAAAAAACTCATAACGGTAATACTAAAAAATGATTAACAGAAGTTAAAACCCACTAATAAACAGATAACATAAGATCAAAATATATATATTATTATATGAGAGTATATAATTTTAAAACTCACCATATATTCTTCATATATCGGTTTGGAACATTTTTTGTTATAGATGTTAATTTAAATGAATTAATTATTTTTTAAAATTCCCAAAGAGCCGCTCCCATCACTTATAAAAGAGAACCTTATCACATCTTCTATTAACACCCAAATAGAATTTTTTATTACATCCCATAACATGTATGTGAGAACTTTTTTTAATTATAAAACTATACAAGGGATACATTTTTTGTAAACATAATGAGATTTTCCAAAGAATATTTATCCTTTATTACCATGTGTTTTTGTTTCATTTCATTCAACGAAATGAAAAAGTTTTACAAAAATTAAAATATAAAAAAAATTTATCACCCTTGTAATTACATTATATTACGTTGATTTAATAACCTTAAACTATATCCTCTAATATTATAGGGGAAATGAATCTATCATTTGGGTGTACAATGGGCTACTACCTGACGAACTGATGTAAATTATTTCATTCACCACCTATCTCTTATTTATTTGATGATTGATTTAATATATATATATATATATATATATATTATTTCTGAAATATTTATCATTGTATCAATTTAATTTATCATATATTTTATTACCTTTCCATTAACCAAATGATGATTTCAACATTAATGCATGCACGTGAATTAGCACCCCCATAAAATGATGTGATTCATTTTTCGATACAATAACACATTGATGGAATATATTATATTATCTAAATATGAAATATTTTATTTTTTATATAAGATCAATTTTGGAAAGTAAAAATAAAACTAAAATTTGGTTCATCGTGATTGTGGAAAAATGGAATCACTGCATATTAATAAATGCGGCCTACTATCTCCCTAATTGTATCATAGTTCATTTTAAATAACCATATTTTTTTGGATTAATATTTATAATTAAAGTGAAGAAATGATAATTATTTCATTATTATAATTAATAATATGATGAAATAATTTCTGCATTGACCATAGTCATCCTACAATAGCATATTGGGATATATGAGATAACTATCATTTTATCATCTGATGTGAACAAAAATTATTTACTAATAGAATATAACTTGATAAAAACTAAAATAAAAGAGAAAATAAAAATGTAAATTTTTCTTAATTATATAAATAATTAACCTACATTTTATTCAATATAAACATATGTGACCAGTTAGGGTTATGGTAATGGATATTCATTAAAAAAATCTTTTGAGGATTCCAATTCAACTATTTTTATTCCATTTCCCTATTATTCTAAATATTTAATAAAACAAAATAGGTGTGATTAAATGAATTATAATGTCCATTATATTCAATTTTATTTTTCTTTACAATTTTGTAGGAATATAATATTTAAATGGTTTTACATTGTTAAAACATTACATTAAAAACTATACTTTAAAAGACTAAAATGATTATTTTATTAACTATTATCATCCATTCCCACTTTTAAGACAATTTTATTGAATTATTTATGTTGAAATAAAATAATTTTCAAGGAAATTTACTGTCACGTTTTAAAATTCTTTTAATTTTTTTTGAAAGGAATATTTTTTTTCTTATTTATACAGAAACCATTTACTATCAATACAAATACCAAATGAATATTTTATTTTAACGTACAAGGTTTCAATGGATTTTTCCTCATCCACAACCATTATTTTATATTTTTATTCATCAATGTGATTATTTTTTTCATAAAAAAGTAAAAATTTACCTTTTCAATAATTATTTTCATCTAAATTTTAAAATCGAATAGGTATTTAGTTATCTAAAAAAGTTTTTCATTGCTGCAATAGATCTCTATATGCCACCATTATGTTTGGGTTATTACAATTATCTAACTGACTCACTCTTTTTCACTCACTGAATTTTATGTTACTAAATGATTCTAAATAATATATACATTTCTCATAAATATATTTCTCACTGATTATCCTTGTCATTGATGGGGGTGAAACATACCATATTTCATTTCTCAAATGACTTATTTAAGAAATATCTTTTTGATTATTGTGTGAGGAACGTATATAAACCCCCTCTCATTCAATGGAGAATTTATGTTATCCTGCAAAATGATTGGTTTCATTTTCCTTCCCACATAATCAATATCATTATATAATGGATGCCCTGGAATAGCACACTAAATAATTTGGAAACACTTTCATATTGTGAGATGTTATGTATCTTATTTTCATGTAATTCAAACTAACTGTCATACTTTATCCAACAAGTGATGTTGTCTGGGATTCTTTTCTTGATTTTTTTATTTTAGGCTTTGGGTTTCATCCATATTTATTATTAAAATTACTTGTTGATACTATGTTCATTGTAGTATGCTTCTATATGAGTAATCATGTTATTATATGTAAATAAATATATGTATTCTACTTCATAATGGTGAAATGTATTACATTTTTATGAAAAAAATTTCCAAAAGTTACAATGATTGAAAATGATATTTTTAGATATCCATTATTACATTTAATATTTCTAAAAAAATGTTTTACAAAAATATTAGGACATAAATATTGATTTCATGGGTAAGAAAATAACTATTTAGGCATTGGACATTAATTTGTGAAAAGATAAATATTTTAAAAGTATTCATAAACTAAAATGATTCATTATTTAATTTTTATATTCCCCATACGAAGTAATTATTTCTCATGACATTTTTAATAATGTATTTTTCTGTGATTCAAAGATGAGTTTGGAAAAAGATGATGCTAGGAATAATATATTGAATATATTCCCTAAATTAAAAAAATTATCTCATAAAAGGTGTGTTCTATGGTGAACATTAATATTAAGTATATGTTACCACATTGTAATGTAATATTTATTTACATATTAGTGATGGAGAAATTTAGTAAAAGTATAATCTTAAATGATATTTAAAAATTCAATATAATTAATAATTCAATTAAGAAACTAGATTATGGTATATATAATATTGATTCCTTATAATCAGTGGAACTATAAAGTTTATTCTTCACGTCAATGTATTTCATATGTATTTGTCAGATGAAATGGTACTTGAGGATTTTCCTTTTTCATATTTCATAAATATGAATTGAAAAATATGATTTTTATTCCCTAAGATAACTCATGTTTTGGAAATAGATCATACTTACCATATAATATATATTACTTTTCATGTTTTGAAATAAAATGAAATTTTCCAACTCATGAAATATTTAGTTCTATGGATAAATCACTATCTTCAAATAATAAAACATCTACTAATTGGATAAATCATTATCATTTATATAATATTATTTATTATTTATATATTTAATAATATACATATAATTATTTTACATGAATTTCAAAACATATCCTTTAGATGTAAAATTATAGTTCATGAACATTTGTAACTTATAAAATAAAAAAAACCATATAATTTAATGGTAACTATTTAGATTCAATTTTTTAAAAAATATTTCTCATATTAACTCAAAAAACAATTTATCAATATAAAATGATCCCATATATGGTTCGAATAAAATTAAAAAGAAATGTTAACAATTTAATGTGTTTTTATTGAACTATAGAAAACCCCTGGGCATTGACTCCTAATAAACACAAAAAAAGACAAGCCAAATCTATTTGAGAACTATAATCAATGAATATCTAATTCTAAAAATTTACATGACATGACGAGAGAAATATATATCCCTATTAATGAGGAATCTAAATTTTATTTTATGAATATGCTTGTATACTAATGGGTCCAAGTTGGTGGTGATTATATAAAAAAGGAGTGTAGCATCACCAATGTTACATAAAAAGTATTAAATAATAAGGTATATATATATATAATTATGTGAAATGTTTATATTGTTTTAATAAAACAAATTTTCAAAAAACTAATTGTTTTGAAATTTTATTAAACTGAAAATGATAAATTAATTATAATAAATAAAATTGGTGTCCCTAAATTTTGAGGGACGATAACATCACTACCATTTTCTAGTAAACGCCAATAATTTGAGATGATTTACTAATATCATAATCATAAGAAGGAAATAGTTATATTTCATATAACTATTCTAGGGGAAAAAATAGTCTTGTAGAAAATAGATATTATATAAAAGTTTCAAGAAGGAACAGTTGATCATTCCAATTAACGAGAAGGTGTATTGTTATTTATTTCTAGAAAAAAAATCCCCTACATACCAAATTATGAACTTTATAGAAAATACTAATGTAAAATAGACATTATTAATGTATATAAACATAATCAACGAAACAAAATATAGAAATGATTAAATTTTTTAAACTAATTATCATTGAAATTCACCATTATTAGTATAACTACAAAAACATGTAATAAAATAGAAGTATACAAGAATGTTATACCAGGGTATCTATCTATGTAAATAAAAATCATGGAACAACATCTCCATCATAGTGTATTAGTGTTTTGAAATATAAATTACGAATTTGAAATTTGGAACCACCTATCATTCTCTAATTTTTAAAAACACCAGGGATTATGTGTGGTTTAGGGATCGATAAGGAAAAAACTAGATTTTATCTATGAAAGGATTCCTTTTAAATATTGACTACTAAATAATTATACCCTCTAAAACCGATCAATGAATATGACTAGGAACAAATATAACATAAAAAATATTATGAAATTTATTTTCCTCACAAAATAGGGTCCCCATTCATAAATATAATTTTAGAAAAATAATTAATTTTTTGAAATAGATTTCGAACTAGGGAAAACCCAATAATACGCTGATTAATTAAATTAATATATTCATATTAATTTTTATTTAACCTAATGTGATATATAATGTGGATATTTGTTAATTTTTTTTAATGAAGGGGTTGAATTTATAAATCCATCAAATTATTTTACATATTAGAATGAAACATTTCAAAAATATTACATTATAAAAAATATATGTTCTTAAATATATATATTTTGTTTCTATTAATAATATATTTTAGTTTAATACTCATATAGAAGATCCATATCACTTCCATCCATATAACATGCCCAAACATAACCTCACCACAGATGAGACCCGTAACATTGTTTATGTTTTTAAATTTTAATTTTAACTCATTCAGTTTATGCGGATATAAAATGGATACATCAATAAGATATGTTAAAGAAATCGAGGGGTATAATGGAGTTTAAATTTGACTGAATTACTCAATTTTGAATTTCAAGTTATTATTCAATTTATAATACAAAATGTACATAACTTCTATGAAAAAAATATCCAATTTTTTTGTGGAGTACATTGAAAGAAAACATGTAATGAGATAATGATGATTATGAGTATTCCAATGCTCATGAGACTCATATAGTGATGTTGAAAAATAGACCTATCAAATGTTTTTTTAAATATAAATTTATTTGTTTAAATGACATAAAATATAATTATAGAATCAATACATTATTAAAACATATTGTTTCAGAATAATAATAATCATCATATGTCAAATAAACTGAGATAATTTTAAAATAGTTTTTGAATTTTTCATAAAATCCCCTAAATTAATTTCATATTTTATAGTTAAATATATTTTGAAAAAAATAACATATATACTCAAAAATAATATTAGGATATAATATAAATATGAGAATACTGGTTGAATACATGGTTTAGGGATAGACTATAAATTCACAATATGGTTTAAAACCAATTATTTTATTTTATAATGGGTTTAAAAATCAATCAAATCATAATAGAATTATAAAACATCAATTAATAAATATTATATTCTATTAGACAAGTATATAATAATTAAATTAGTAAATAAATAAATTATACAAATAAAAATAAAAAAACACAAAAAAAATGTTGTAGTTGACACAACCATATTATGCATAATAATTTTAATATAAAACATATATTTATGAACATTAACATATTAAAATTGGTGGCATGTAATTGAATTAATTTTTTAAGGATATATGAAATGTACAAAAAAAGGATTCAAAGTGCTGAATTAATTATGAAAACGATGTTTAATAATATAATGGTAATTTTAGGACCATGCTCAATTATCAAGACTAAACACCCAAGTGAAAATTATTTTCAAAATACTATAAATTGTTAATTCAAATAAAAAAATTGTCATTTACATGTAAAATAATTTGGAGATGTGGAAAAGATGAAACATGTTTTAAGAATGGAATTTGTACATCAAATTTTACTTCCATTTTTTTCACATATCTGACATGTTATAACATTCCCTCAAATCTCATTTGACCAAAAAATTTAGCCATAAATTATTCCCAATGTTCGTGGATATAAATATTCATGTTTTAAAACACTATTTATGGAAAAAATATTAATGAATCCTATATATTATTGTTTGTGATTAATTTTTGGACCGATAAGTGGAATGAAAGATGAGATACCTTTGGGATTTCCTGATAATTACATTTAGCGCATTTATGGTTTCTATTTATTTAATTGAGAAGAATTTAAGCCTATAAAAAAGGATATGTGGGGAATAAAAATTAATCAATTATAAACGATCAGCCACTTTATTGTGGAATATGTTTCCTCATTATGTTTTGAAATTATTAATCTCATTTTATTTACATATAATCTCATTCATTTTTAAATTAAATTTATATACATAGATATTAAATATCAATCTAATTATTTACCTCTTGGCATATTCAGAAGTTATCTCCTAAACTTTTTAACAGAAATAGACTGACCCAATGATTACCCTTTAGGTATGACTCATGGAATATTAAATTAGTGCAGATTAAAATGAAAATGTTTGTATCATTTCTTTAGTGAGTGATTGATAAATTCATTGTTGTATCTATCTTCCACAATTTCATGAAACACAAAATCATCCCTTTTTTATTAATTTATTTTTTCTATATATTCAATCAATTGAAAATATCATATGGTGGAGTTTAGGATACCCAAATTGATGAGAAAATATATTTTGGAGTTGGGTCTTTTTGGAATTTCATTCTTGAGTGTGGGGTTATCTTACATGTCTATTAAATTATGTGCTATTTGTTTTATCGAATATGTTTTCATAGAATGATGAAATTCCAATAACAATAAATTTATGAAAATTATTTCATTATTATAATTCTAAAAATGAATTATAAAATTGAATTTAAACAACCAATAAATAATGAAATAGAATATGTAACCAAACACTAGGACAAATACCATTCCCCCTAACCACCATAGTATATACATTTGCATCTTTATTTTCATCTTTTTTTACATTCATATTTTTTTGAAAACCCCATTCACAAAAAATGTAAATGTTTGAATTAATTAATAAAAACCAAAAAATAATTAGTTTTTCTAATGACTTAATAAGTGACTAGATCAAATTCAAATATTCTTATGTGAGATTACCCTGACTAGTGGTCGTTCGGAATTAGAAATACATATAATATTTTGTACCTCCCAATGATATTCCTTTAAATACATGCATTTTTTTAGAAAAAAGATGTAAATAATATATTTGTTTATGAATTTTTATATTTTATTTATTATTTTATATGTTAAATTACAGAAAAAATTAAAAAACCTTTTGCATGGTGTATTGGAGACACTTTTATTTGACATTGAATTATGGCACATATGTGTAATACCATGAGCAAGAGGATGTCTTTACCAAGGAGTCCCTCTTACAAATATTTGGGGAAGTTATTTTGTTTCTTAATAAATAAATGGATAATGATCCTATATGGTATAGTTTTTAGAAATTCACATATATGTACAATAACATCAATCCTTAGAGCATCATACTATAGGCCAAATAGGATACATTGCTTGAGCCTCTTATTTTTTCAAAAGGCATCAAAATGGTTGAGGATTTACATGAATAATATATATCATACACCAATATGGAGTTCCAAATAAAAAAATAAAATAATGACATATAGTCGCAAGATTATGTATCTCCTCCTCATATTCATATGGGAAATATTATA
This sequence comes from Viscum album, assembly GCA_963277665.1. NCBI lineage: Eukaryota > Viridiplantae > Streptophyta > Magnoliopsida > Santalales > Viscaceae > Viscum > Viscum album. The sequence continues at coordinate 925,607,113 of OY728119.1, read as the reverse complement.
AACAATTATTAATTTAATAGAATGATGATAAAATTCAATGAGATCTCATTTTCTACATGATATATGAATTTTCATGAATTTACCAATCTGTGTCTATAGAGGAAGACAAAACCGCACAATTATAGAAATTTGAAGAAATAGTTGAGGTGTTGAACTAACTTACTCCACATTCAATCATTGAACTCCAATAAAAATCATACACTAAAAATTGATTCAATACAAACTAGAATGTGGAAATTATCATTTCATGAACTCAATTTCAATTAATTTTTTTGAGAAATATTCGAGTATTAAACCTAAATACATTAATTTTTCATTTTTGGATAACCAAAAGTTTTCTATAATGTAAGATAATGGAAATTGAGATTCACTAATTTTGGGAGATATGGGGATCCCAGAAAATAATAAACAATTATTAGAGGACTCCGATGAACAGATAAAAGTGGATATGCTAGAAAAACCTGTCATAAGCCAGCCTATAATCCTTGGTACACTAACACCTGAGCTGAACCATGTATTTTTGTATGGGAGTTTCTGATTCCAAAGGGTTGGATAGTAGAACATGAAATCATACAACATAATAGTGGGAACTATTTTTTCCAACAAATAGAGGATACATATAGAGTTCATCATTTTCAAATGAAAAATATGAAGTAAAAACTATACTAGAATCCAATTATGTAAAAAATCAAAAAACAATAATTTATCTTAAAAATAGATAATTACCCATGTCCCAAAAATAAATATCCATAAAAATACATGTGATAAACATAAATAATCACCTATGAATAGAATTAATCCATTTAGGAAAACTAGAAAATGATAATCCTTGAACACAAAATGGCACAGGTATGGTTTGAGGTAAAATCCCAGTATGGACTCACTATGGATTCCCGATAAAAATTTCAAAACACTTATATAAATAATTCCTTCAGTATAAAACAAATAGTAACTACATTTAAGAATAATATTAATTAAAAATTATTCTTTATAATTCTAATATTGGAAATATTTCATACAATATTCTAAATAATTTCTTTTAAAATATATATATATATTAATTCTTAATGAATGAAGAAAATTGTATAGAAATAGTTTAATTTGTGTCAAAGCATTAATAATGAGAAACATGGGAATCATCTAGTGGTATTCTTTTTCCCAATTAAGGGATCTTCTCAAACATATAAAATGATAAAAAATGTGCAGACACATCTCTCCAACACTAGAGAATAAAGAAGAACCACCATCCCACTAAGGATAAGACATGTTATTATGTTTACTATAGTGTTTTATAGATTTAATATATTCATAGGGAATTACCATACTAGTATGGTTGTACCAACTAAATCATTATGTATATATGAATTAATGTAATAAAAAAACAATCAATATTGGTCAATTTATTTTAAAACCATTTTAAATATAATTTACCCATTTCCCATTTCAATATTCCAATTTTCATGTAAAAAAATGGATAGGATAGTAATATAATAATTCCATTTCTAGGATAAAACCAAATTATTATTTTCAAAATAGTTTATAATACTTTTCTCAAATACAAATTTGAAATAAATTTTTCATTTTAATTCACCAAATCATTTTTAATTATTTCCATCCAATTTCCAAAAACATAACCCAATTCAAAGGAATTGGCTAATTTCCAAATATTTTCATGCCAATGAAATCCCAAATACAATATCAATGAAAATTGATTATATCAGAATCGAATTGAAAGTAATTTAATTTAAATCATGAACTTTTATGGATAAATAAATTGGCCCATAATAAATGAATCTACCTATAGTAGATCACATGATCATGTTACACAATGTTTGAAAAGGGATTAACCAAAGAAGAACGTTGAAATTATAGATATAATAATCAAACCTATATCCCAGATCTAAAAAAGATGGATTATATCCTCCAAAATCATAGTGGTAAAACATACTCGGAGTAGGAGATAGAAATAGATCGATAGATAACGAATGAGGAGATAATTGTTATCGGTTGAGGACCGAATGAAGATATCATTCCTTCGATCTTCCTTGGAGAGGGTTTAGATAAGCCAAAATTTGTCCTTCAGAGCCCTATCAACCTTTTTGAATGAAATAAAGTGTTCTAGTTTCAATAGGGTTTCAAAAGTATGGTTCATGAATTGTAACCATTTTTCAGAATAATTAATACTTGTGTGCGTGGTTTGCAGGGTAAGGCCACATGGTTTTTTTAACAGTGTACCAAAAATATATACCCTTTCATGGATGGTTTCCTAGTTTCTTATGGAGTGGCACATAGTTTGAAAAACATTTCACCATCCATGAAAACCACCACTGTTTAGATTGGAATGGTTTACCATAGGTGGGCATATAATTTTCGAAAATCTACACCAACCGCGCATAGCTAAAAAAGTTCCAAAACATCAAAACTAATTACCTGAATCACCATTAAAACAAACCCATCCAATGCATGATAGAAATATGGGATTAGGATTTCCAAATAATAGATATAGGATGTCTAAAAATAGGCACATATTTTATTTAAATTAAATGGTAATAATTGTATCTATATTATATAAATTTATTAATTATCCAAATTAAATTAATGGTTATTTATCCATTAAATATTCTATTCATGGATTATATTTTGAGAAAATATTGTACAATGACGAATAGTTTTCTCATTTTTATGTAATTTTAGGATCTATTATTTTTCAAACCCACACAATAAAATATGTATCTCATTGTGATGAGGTGGATCTATTGGGTGTTATCCATTGGGTATATTATCCAAGGGAATATGTTAAAATTGGATGTAAGATCTGTTATTTGTTCAAATATAAAAATATCCACCCATCAAAATACAATAGATAACTCCTAGTACTACCCATCAAGAAAAAGTCAAAACCCATAGACCAATTATGGGGAAAACCCATGAATTACTCTTATTTTATTTTTATTATCATTATATGAATTTGTTATTCAAATTCACAATAGAATATTAAATTATTACATATCAATATTTACCCCATCACTTTATGCTCACCTTGACATAGTTCTCAATATTATAATAGTCGGTTTATTTTTCTCATCTATAATTTTTATTTCTTCAATTATATAGATTATGAAATTAGAGGAACATTAATGTTCTTGATGAAAATGTTTCTTATTTAATAAATGAAAGATAGAATCACAAAAGGTGCATATTCTATAGAAGGGTGAATACATCGTAAAATGAATCCCAATTGTTTTGGAAAACCAAACCTTTGTAGCTAATATAAAACATCAACATAATGGGATTATGTGATGAAATTCATTATAAATTTTACACTCATGTTTTTTTATAATATATTTTTTGTCATTTGAATATAAATTTATTCTCCCAATCAAAATCTTGAACTCTTGTATTGATCAATAAGTCATAAGATTCATTGGAAATAATTATTTCACGTTTCATTTATTATCTCTCACATGTATACATTATTGAAATTTTAAAATTAAAAATTAATGGTAAAAATGAGTCTACGAATTTGAAAATTTTTGTTTTTTAGAAAATAATTGACATTTTTAGATGATAATATACTATGTTTTATAATTTCCTGAATGCTTTAAACTATTATGGATTGGTTTATTATTTTAGTATATTTATTTGGGTAATTATAACAAATAAAATTACCACATTCATAAGAAAATTTTTAAAACATATATTTCCCATTATTTTACATTATTTATATCATGAATGAATGATTAATCATATCTTATATAACATTCATGGATTCTTTATAAGGTTATCAGTACATGTAATCACTTTAAAATGGATTGAGTAATTTTTTGATATATTAATTTTTTGTCCCACAATGACATCGAATCCAACTATTTCCCAAAGAGGTAATTAATGAAATTGATATTAAATGTGATATGTTACAATACAATTATATCCATTCCTATACTAAAACAATTATGTTTCATGATATTCAAAATACTATTTATGTTGGAATGGTTTTCCATGGTCGATGGAGATTTACTAATTTGAGGAGATTTTTTTGGGGGTCTTGAGTTATTTGAAATTTCCAAGTTATAATTTATTTTAATTCATTTTACATCTATATATACATAATATACAAGTATTTAAAAATGAAATAATATTAAAATATTAAAAATGAAGAGATGTAATTTTATTCAATATGATTCCCTTTATCTGATACATACATCATGCATTATGGGTCGGGAGATGAAATAAATACAATAGAATTTGATTAATTTATATTTTTATATCATGTATTATGCTTGAGAGTAAGGAAAAAAATGTAACATTAATTTTATTCATTTATCCCACTAGCCATATTCCCCAATGACTTTTGAACATTAATAAAAGTAATTCCGGATTAAATTTGATTTTTATCTTCATACGGTTGAGATGTTATATTCCATTAAATGATATGGTATATGACACATATTAAATGTATAATCACAACTTCATTTTAATTATAAATTGATATATGTGTAAAAAATTCAATGTGATTCCAATTAAAATTTGGCTACAATATTAATGATGAATTGAAATGTAAATTCTGATGAAAATAAGGACATTTATTTCAATAATGGAAAAGTAAAATAAATGATTATATATGTTTTTCTAAAATGTGAGGAGTTATAGTGATTCTATGGTGTTAAATTTGAATGCTTAAATTTCATTAAAAAGTATCAGATTCCTTTGGTTCTGATATTTATTTATTTTTAGAATTACAATTCATTGTAATGAGGCTAAGGTTATATGATAAGGTCAATAATGTTCTAAGTGTAGTGGAATTGATAGATATAATTATTCTTATTTATTTTAACATCAAACACAATTTTTATTAATATTAATTTATTCAACCATCAATATTTAATAATTTTTAAGATTTTTTTTAGGACACATGAAATTTATGAAAACAATCCCAAATGTGTTGAATTGATCAAAAGTTAATGAACAATGACAAAGGGAATGACATAGTCCAAGTCAAAAGATCATAACCAAAAAACCAAGTTGAAAGAGAGATAAAACTACTAGAACATGTTGATCGACATTATAAATTAGTCATTTATAATGTAAAAAACTTATGAGAAGTGAGAATGATTCAGGATAGGATGGAAGCAAGGAATCATGTGCATGAACACATGTTTCCCATCATGACACAAAAGGTTCATTTCAGGACACATCCTCATCATTTTTATAAAGCACTTTAATGCGAAAAATGATTCCCAAGGTGATTGGACAAAAATATTCACCATTTTATTCACTAAATAAAATGATTTTTTTAGTTCCTAATAACAACTAAATATACTTATTTTAATATATAAAAATTTGATATGAAGGCTTGTTCACACACAATATTTCGTGGGAATGACTTTTAGGTTTTTTTTAAAACAATTTATTAAAACATGGGCATCATTTAGCCATATAAACAAGATGTCATATGGATTGAAAATAATGACTAGTTCCCGAGGATCTACCACTACACTATGTAATAGGGATCAACATAGCATTATTTTCATTTTTAATATGTTTCTATGTAATCCCATTCTTCTTTTTTATCTCATATTTCCATATCAATTTTTCAATATCAATCTATTTCTATTTCTCATCCCATAGGCTATCATGATCTCTTTCGCATTTAAATTGCATGTGAATAACCCAAGAATTGGCATTGTGGAAATTATTATGGAATTATTAATTAGAGAAAATTTAAATCTTAATATTTAAATTTCAATTACATATAATGAGATAATAGTGAGTCATTCTATCAATTTTCCACAATGACACGCATCATGAATTCGTCTATTTTCATTTATTAGCTTATTTACCCACCATTATCTCATGTAAATTCTTAATTTGATGTAGTTAAGAATACATGATGTGATGAAATTAAATATGTTTTATCTAGGTCTTTTATAAATTTTATTCTCAGTTGAGTTGTTATCCTAATTTGTTATTAATGATTTGGGATTTGGGGTTTTGAATGGGTATCTAAGTTATACTAAAATTCCATATCAATAAATTGATGAAATATAATTCCTTAATGAGGATTCATTAAATAAATTATTAAATTGAAGAGTAAGTATAATAATGATATAGTTCTTGTAAAGAAACCATACGTCCCAAAACTCTCTCCATAAAATAAATTTTTTATACAATTTCATCATCATTAAAGTATCAGTTTTGTATTCCATTATTTTTCAAAAAACATAATATTAAAAATTAAGTATCTAAATTACAAAATAAATTCAAAAAATTATAATGTTGATTGAATTAGGAATTTCTGATTGAACAGACTAAAATTCTCCCCATGTCGGACCCACATGGCTAGACATTATGTTATATTAGGAATATAAATAATATTTTAAAAACACAATAACTTGAATGTAAATTCTATACATCATTGGTAATTCCAAAATTAAAAAATCCACAAAAACTAATAAATGTTACCCATTAATGACAAAATATAATTTTAAAACCATGAAATCACAATAATAATTCCCTCAAATTGTTTAATTTTATAATAGTAATTGATTGAACCAATATCACCTATTAGTTATCCATGAAGAAAACTAATGAGGGATACCATTGATTGGAGGTGTTTTAACTAATAGTGGGTAAAATAACAATTAATAAACCTTTCATATAAGGACTAAAATAATAAAGATGAATGATAATAGGGTGAGGATTTGAGGGAAGGGGAGTTTCACATGATTCAATTGGGAAAATAACCTAGTATAACCCATGATCCATGGAGCATTAATGAGTAGTAAAATAATTTATTTATAAAATAATTGGAACCCATGGATTCTACACTAGAAATTAATTTCAATTATTTTAATTATAGGGAAAATAAAATAGTGTAAACTAAAAAAATCAAACAATTTAAATGAAGGCATGACTAGGATAACAAGGTACCCATCTAGAGGCTATTAGTTAATTAATTGTTCCCCCATATGAGCCACCCCACTATCTATATACTAGGAACCTGGTAAACACTAAAAGGTATTCAATTCCACTCTAGGTACTAAACATCAAGTATATACAACCGTATTCCCCATGTAAACCATTGATACCCAAGGAAACATCAAACGACATGTAGAAACACTAAATATTTCATCTCACAGTTTCCAAACACTACCATTAAATTCTAAAAAAATTACATCACATTCATGATCCCAAAATTTAAACAATATCTAACATTAATCCTTGTTATAACAAAACATACATGGTGATCATTAAATAATTCAATCATTGAATTATGAATATGCACAACTCATCATCATAATATATTTCATCCTTGAAAATCAAAAATAACCATTCATCTAATGATCGGCATTCATTTAATTAACGAATCGTCAATATAAATGACAATGTATACAATAAAATCCAAATAAATATCCTCAAAATTTATAAAATAACACAAATTATCATATTATAATACAATTATTAAATATTAATTTATAACACATTAATATACACCCAAGTTCTCACATAATTGTTCTATAGCATAAACCAAAAATATAACTCAAATCAATAATAACATAAAATAAAATTACAAAAATTGAATAACTAAATCCATGCATAATATTATCTAATTTCTAATTCAAGAGTTCTAAAATCTATAAAATATAATAAATAACAAAAAATCCAACATCTAGAAAAATTCACTCAATAAATAGGAGGATAAATTATAATAATTTTTCTATCATAAAAATGGTTAAATAAACAATGTCTACAAAACCATAATATAGAATAGTATATTAAAATATAAGAACTTATTAAGATTTATAAAATAAAAAAATAATCATATATTGATTTGCAATAAAAATTATGAAACTCCCCACCAAAATTATTTACCAAAAGTTCACTTTTCATGTCATACCATAAAATCATGTTTTATAAAATATTCACATATGAATTAAATAAAATTATCATCCAAAACTATTCATTTAATAAATCCACATTATGACACACATTAATTATTTTTCAATTACAGAACAATCCAAATTTAAACCAAAATTTTTTCATAAGTGGCTTATATACATGTTCAACAAAAAACACCAATTTTTTATTTTAAAAAACATTTTAATATGTTATGAAATCTACATTTGTGGATTTATAAAAAAAATTCAACACTATTTATTTTATTCCAAAACATCATTTTTTTTGTAAAAACGTCTCAAAATTTATATAAATATATTTTTATCAATATTACGTGGAAATAGAAGATATATATTCATATAAAATAAAGATAGTTCATAACCTAAAATTCATTAAAATCAATTTATAGGATGGTTATCTATGAAATTATAATTAGAGGTAAATTAGAATATCTAAATTTCAGTCATTAATAATTTTTATTATTCCATCACTATAATGATGAAATGTAGAATTCCTTGTGAAAATTGTATTTTAGATATGGAAATATAAATCATGAAATTTCGTTACAATTGAAATTTTATATCATAAAATAATTTGTTAAGAATAAAACAAATAAAAAATAATTTTAAATATATTTTAATTTAAAATATATTAATATTTTAGAGTATTTTATTAGGAATAGAATAAATAATCATCCTTGGGAACTGTAAATATGGTGCATGAATTAATTAATTATGTATAACCAAATATTTAGTTGGTAAAATGATGATTGTGTTATTTGATATTATTTAGTTAAAAATTGTTCATGTAAATATAATGATAATAATATAAAGTAAATCAACATTCCATAATTTAAAACTATACCATTTAATCAATTAATCAATACATGAAGTAGAACACAATTTATATATATAATATACATCCGTTATTTCTCGAATTCAAAAAAATGACTTATATACAATAAATAAACCATATATGTGGGTTCAAGATCACACACAAAAACATCCACTAGTGAGTTTGGCTTCCACCGTATCCATTCTTGAATTAAATGAACTTTATGTCCCTCCTCACTAATTTTTGACACTCTATCTATTGTCTAAAACAAAAATTATCATTACATTGAAAACGTGAAATGATACACCATAGCCAATGTATAATTACCATCAATACATAACCAAATCAGTAACTGTATTCTTATCTTTTACCCCATAGGCAGACCTATATATCCTTAGGGAAATGAAAAAAACGATTAATAAAAAATTGGTGGGTCTAGTTATTATAGTAGTGATAAAATTAAATATAGAATATCACATTATAAAAACCACCATAAACCATGGTTCCCAGAAAATATAAAAAAACATAGTGAACCACTATAATAATACATATACATCAATCTAAATATAAAATAAATGTTGATGTAGCTTTATGAAACATGAAATCATCTCAGAGTGTAAAAACGATTAAAAAGTACTAGAATGTACTATTATGATATAATGAATCCCAATAATGAACTAATGAATATGAAGAGGAGGTCTAATGAGTGAAAAACCCATGATAAAATTTTTTAATTTCCCTTGTGTGATAACTCTACATGTACAGAAAAAAACTGTTAAATAATACACATAATATCTGAAGATAATATAGTTATGAATCCATTTATTCCCATTAATTTATTATCAACGAATAAAAACCCATTATATATTCTCATAAATTACTATATATAAACATTCATCTCTACCATAGAGTTTATATAATTTATGATATTATAAATAAATTTAGCAAAAAAACATTCCCCGATATTGCACTGAATAACCTAGTGTACACATGATATTGTTTAACACTTTACATAAATTTAATAAAATAATTTATAAAAAAATATTACTATGAACATAGTTATATTATTGATTATGTAATTTATAGTTAAAATTAAAATAATTTCGTATAACAACATATACTGCTAGGGTTTATTCTATCAATAACTACATAAGGTCAGTGCTCAAAATCTAAAACGATTCATCGAAATTAACTATTTAAGATGATACGTGTCGTATCCATTATACTATGTCAGGGACAATGAATCATCTTATTGAAAGGAAAAGGTATGTATAAGATTCATGATAATACACTACTCATCCCATTGGTCATGGAATTTTTATACATATACATGGCCTAAGAGCACATCCTATGAGATATAGCAACATAAATTTTTTTTTGAAAAGCCTAAATGAACATCATCAATAGTCGTCGATGTCAACAATGCTGATGCTACAAAATTAAATATTTTCCTTGATTTAGTATGCTATCTATGAATCATAAAAACCATATATACAAACTATATATAAATATGACATAAAATATAACTACATAATGAAATTTATATTATGGAATCCACATATTACAATATGAAGTGACAAAAACATTTAGTGGGTTAAGTATTCATATTTCTATTTGGATGTTTTTGTAAAAATTCATGGAATGAATGATAATCAGACTGAGATTGGTAGATAGTTTATTATTTTTATATTGAAAAATGTCAAAAATATTGATCTTGGTATCCACAATATTGACCTCGTAATATAAATGTTATCGTGTTTTATACTTTATTATTAATTAATTATACAACCCATTGTTACCAAAATGATGAATATATACAAATGATGAGGTTGATGAAATATATTTTGTTAAAAAAATCAGTAAAATTATGTCCACCATTCATAAAATTATATTTTAAGGGAATATATATTTTACGAAAATGTTTAACAAAATTTCAGAATTATAAAATATTGAATTATTTGATAAATTAAATCATATTGAACTTTCATCAGAAATAGAACTAATAATGAGGTGGACAATGGATACATGATTTTATGTAAATACCTTAAATTGTAAAGACATCACAAAATTTGAGACACTATAATAAAATATTTCAAAACATAATTTTTTATTTTGAAAAAATATTTAAATAATATAAAAATATTACATTTTTTAACTATATAAATATTATGTTTTGGAAAATTTATATGGGATGAGACCATATAACATCCTTTCACCTAACTATCCAATATACAAATCTTAATGGATGAAACCTATAACTGGGGTAATATTTGGATAATTGATTTATATAAGAATAAATAAATTTTTAACAGAGTCAACCAATTTGAGAAGGGATGGTAAATTAATATTCGGTTATTAATATGTATTTTTTTTTTGAAATACTCAATTTATAATAGTAATAGAAATTTTTATCTAGCATAGTAAGATAATTAGTATATCATGAACAAAACGTTATGTCTTCTTTATCAATGGGACCTCTTGAAAAAATTTAAATTATCAATGAATATTAGGAGGGTTACCATCTCTGATATTAATAAGTAATATAACATAAAAACAAACCTAGAAAAAACATTATATGACTTCATTTTTTGCATTCAATGATTCAAATTATATATATGCATAACAAATTTAATAAAAGAATTATTTTTTAAAACCATCCAAATAATGTGTTGAATAAACAAAGGCTATTTCAAAAAATATATTTTTTTTCATTGAATTCCAAAATGATGTTACTACATTAAAATAGTTAAATATTCTGAAGAAAAACATTGATAAATTTTCATAATAATATTATAAGAATTTATTTTACATCATTATAAAACTAGTTGTAGTCGTATATCTTGCATTACTTACAAATTATTTGTATTTTTAGAACTTGTACCTTACACATTAGTGAGTATTACAGTATAAATATTTATAATTTATTTTAATAATGGTTATTTAAAAAACCATATAACCATTATAAAAAATATTAAAACTAGAGGAATACATCAAATAAAATATGAGAAAATAAGTATATCCTATACCAAAATATTATACTTATTATCGACAGATAACAAAAAAATTATAATATCATCGAACCATTGATAATAAAACATAACCAACCTTAATTTATACTAATTTCCATAAAACACTTAGAGAAAATTCAACCACATATTCGTCATATAAAAAAATTGATAATGAGTAAGTAAATTACACAATAGGGAATCTATTTGATAATAGTAATGGTAGTACCATGATTAGAATTTTTCTCAACTTATCATTTTTTAAATAAAAAAATACATATCTATAAAAACTAATGTAAAACAAAAATTAAGAATAATGGATTATGGAAAATAATAGATGTCATTTTTTTCAATCTATTTTGTAAAAAATGATAAATAAATACTCATGATTTATAAAAATTATGGATTTATGAAGGTGGTAATAAATGAATTATGTATGTGATCATATATTGTATTAGATAAATTATTTTCATGAATATATAAATGTGGAAACATATATTTGTTGAAAATGACAAAAATAACATGAGTTCTTAGAGAAAGTAACATAGGTTAATTAATTATATAGTCAAGGGATATAGGATACCTAGTGGTATCTCAATTAGAGAAAAGAAACATTCAATGATATAGGTAACACTATACACACCACCATGAACCACATACCCTCTATATATTAAAAAATTAGTTACTTTTAATTTATTCCTCCCCTAAACTCCTGATACCCTAAGGAAGACTGAACCCACCTTTAAAAATTCATAGTATTTCTACCCCGGATGTCCAAATTCTTCAAAAAATCATAATGAATTATGAAATATTATTAATAATACAAAAATATAAAAATTGTCCCACATTCATCACATAAATACAATAATTAACTAGATACTATAAGAATATATAATAATCATGTCCTTGATTTTATACTTTATTACATTTTTAAGTATCTTTTCATGTCACAATGACAATTATTTAATTATATTTATATATTATAATATTGAAAAATAATGATACTATTAACTATTTTTACTATGTAATATTTTTATAAATCTCCAAATATATATACGATATAACAAAGAAAGTAAATATTTAATTTCAATGTATTTTTGGGGTATAAATTTTGATAATTTCATTAAATCGGTTTATAGCAGAGAGGAAAATATAATTACATCCATTTTTTATATATATCAAGACCATATTATACAATTTGGTCAATTTTTACTTAAATATAGTTATTTTGTTCATATTAATTTTTTGGATTATATGAAATGGGTGGGATGATAACTATATAAGTTACTATTATTATTTGTAAGAACATGAAATGAATTTGTGTTGAATGAATTCTAGAATGTTTAACATAAAATGGAAGTGAATTATGCTGATGATTTTCTTGATAATTATAGTGAATATTATAGAAATATAGTCAATATTATATATTATTTTTATAATTGTTTAATTTGTTGTCATTTATTCATATATTTGACCCCATTTAAAAATATCACTATTGATTATTTTTTCCGTTAACATTCATTGTATCAACGGTATATTGTAATATAAATTATGACATGTCATTTTTGAAATTTATACATGTGTTTCTTTTAGTGTGTTTTTTTATGATATTTTATAAATAATTACTCATAAAATTATCTAATAAATTTATTTATTTTATTTTGGGTTTTAATTTATCTAGTACTTTCTTCTTTAAGTTTTTATAAATATGTTAATAACTATATAAATATTACTAAATGAAAATTTCATTTATTTTATAATATAAGTAAACAATATATAGAAATATAAAAAGTTGATGATATATTTATCCCATTAGAATATATTATGTTTCATCGAATTCATCCCATGTTAATGAAATATGAGATGTATCCCCCCTTATAGATAATCCCATCATATCTTTCATGTTCTTGAATCAGTAAAGCATTTTATAGACTCATCATTAACCTAATAATGAAACGGTCGACCATGCATTCATATTTCTTGTAAAATAATGATGAGTATAATGAAATACTTTTAGATGTTTCTTCACATTCGTACGTAGGATCATCTTACATTAACATGAATTTGAGGAATTACTTTTCATTATTATGGAATATATATAGCATAAAATATTTATTAAAAAATATGTTCTGGGATCCTTCTCATTCCCTGGAATCTATATTCTATTAGGAAATTATATTCTAGATTTATATCAACCCAAAATTGGATTCCCTTTAAATATGACAACCACGCATCTTGAAAATATCTTCTTTTGATAATTTGAGGATAATAAGTTTCTTTTCAATTGATAAAATACATATTTTCACAGTGATGGGATCCTTATATTCAATACAGATACGATTATTTTTTGTATAATGGAATCTCCAATAATATGTTATTTTTTTATGACTGGGCTAGTGATCCACTTGATTCTTCTTATTGTACATAGAATGGAACAAATGTGCCAGTAATTCTGAAATATCCCAGAACCCACACCCAAATTATTTACGTATATCATTATGATAATATTTACATTAAATTTTAATTCTATTATTGTATTAGTTACACTATTTTATAGCCATTAACTAGAAATAGGTTGAGTTATTATAATACATTAATTACATACATTTTAAAAGGGAAACTATAAACCTAAAAAGAATACATTATGAATTAAAACTATATAATAACATAGGAGTCTATATATTTTATTATAATTTATCCTAAGTAATTTACCTATTTTTTGTAACCTAACAATAAATTTGTGTTCTAAAAAATAGTTCATAAATATTTTCCTAAATTTACCCATTCAATATCATATGAGTGTCAATTAATGTGTACAGTATGGAATAACAGTCTGGTACTTGATAGTGATCATTTCCATACCCAATTCCACTTTATTGGGATATTACCTTATATTAAAACTATGATATATCCATAATACATTGTAGTATCTAGAGAGGGATGTAATTTCATTGAAAACGGTATCCCTATACATCATCATAATTACATGATATTCTCCTAAAATTATATTTATACATATGGTCATTAGTAAACAATTATAGTAATAATTCCCATCAATAACTAGTAATTTCCATGATTCCATCTATAGTGACCCAATTATTTTTCATATATAACTACATGATTTATTATATAAATATCATATAATCAAAACACGTCCACCCATCCAATAATTTTTTATTTTTAAATCAATCCCCATTTTAAGTGAATAATGGTGGAACAAAAATAGAAATCCTATATATAAAACATTGTAGAACCCAAAGGGCAGGTGAGATAAACTAAAATTAACCACATGGACCTACCCCTCTTCAGCTATTGATCGTGAAAGGCTCTAAATCGGTGCATCGGTGAACGGAAAGTATGTTTCATATTTCAATTAACATGACAGTTCCAATGGGTTATTCCATATCTTATTAAACATCCAAATCTTTAAGCACTACAATGATGAACAGATATATGAAGAACCTCCTCTAGGTCCAACTCTACTTGGGTGAGTCTGGGTGAAACACCGTATAGATCTCTCAAACCCATCAACCATTATGAAAATAAAAAACCATTGTACCACCAACATTAAAAATCCTTGACCAACCCCACCATCCTGCTTAGAAAACATCCACCACTGTATGAACTTAATGAAACTAAAAAAAATGAATCCCTAGTTTCTTTGAATGTTTTATTCTATAATATAACCAAATTATACTAAAAGATGACATTAATTATATTAACAATAATGATTTACTGAGTCATATAAAACTCCAAATACATCATAGGATATCCTGGGGAATAAATTAATTAAATGGGTCACCTATGAATCCTTCTATAATGATAAACATCATAATAATGAATAATATGTGAGTGAAATGGTACAACCTGATATCATAAAAAAGAATCCACATGATAGATCACATTAATGTATAAAATTATAAACATGGTATCATAAAATCATTAAAACATAGTAATATGGAAGAAACATATGAAATTAAACAAACGTAATCCATCTAACAACCGAGAAAATATCACTTGGTGGATAGAGTCCAATCAAGGATTTAGTTTCCAGTACAAAATGCCTCATGGGAAAAAATTACCAAATAAAATAAATAACTTTTTCTTTAAATAAGTAATAAATTATAATGGTTATGTATTTCATAAAAGGATATCAATCATTAGGTATAATCATAATAATGATGGATGTAATGAAATGGGTTCATTTATATTTTCTCATTTTATAATTAAGGAAATTTCATAAAGGATGACTTTGAGAAATTAACTTAACGAATATATTACCAAAACCAATGTAAGGGATAAATACAAAGGTATATTTGATTGAGAAATATATACAAAATATATTTTCATTTCATAAAATAAAATAGATACATAATTTGAGTTTGTTCTTTAAAGCTCATGACACAATGGAAAATGTGGTTCGAAGAGAAACTATTCCTTGTGTTCTAGAATTATAATATACATTTATATAATTTCATGTATATTAAACATAAAATAATTGACTACATAATTAAAAATATTTAAATATATAAATTATTTATTATGATTTTAGTTTTCTTCATTTATAACCTTTTTATCGAGATATTTAATTCTAATTCACTTTTCTGATGGTGTTTGATTCATGGTTCCATGTTTTTCTCTCAGGATAGTAATTTTTGATGTTATATTCAAACATTCCTGAAACACAAAATGTTAGATTAAATTTATTTAATTATCTTCATGAATTTTAAATGTTGTCAAATATTTCATTGTGTTACGGTATAAGGATGAATAATTTAGTAAAATTTATTGTCTTTTTTCTATTAGTTCATTTCGGCCATTTTACAAAAACTAAAATGTTGTATTCATTTTAATTAATTAAAGGATCAGTACAACGTTAATGAACATCAATGAGTTGTAATATACATATCAAAATCATTATTAACCATAATAATAATTTTATGACCATCATTGATAGTGGTAATAAAAAACAATGTACATTGTTATTAGAGGTAGTGAAGCAGCCATAATGAATATAATGCTTTCATTTTTCAAAAAAAATTATATGGTAGAAGATGGATATGAAATTTATACAATAAAACCCTATCAAAATTATGATAATATAATTGTTAATTCATATCTTAGGGGGGTATGAGGAGAGCAAAGAAAATTGAATTAATTTAAAAGTAAAATTTTAACAATAGAACGTCTTGAATACAAAATCATAAAATACTCAATAAGTCACTTTGGGATTGGAAATTATAAAAGAAAATGGATTCTAGGAATGTGGGGAATTAAGTTTATATGGAGGTTATCATCAATTAGGAAATATGCATGGATTAGATGGTTTGAGGAGAATTGGTGGTGAGGGGTGGTGGTAATAAGTAGAGTGAGGGGTTTTTTGGAATAATATTCATTATTTTATTATTTATTCTAAAAAATATAAATAAAAATATTTTATTCACTAAATTTAATAATTATTTATGGGGTGATGAAAAACTATATTATTTCATTATATATGACTAATAAATTCATGTATTAAACAGATAATGTTAAATATTTTATTTTAATATATTTCACATTCCACCTAATTTAACCTATTGTCTAAAAATTTAAAAAACCAAAATATACATTTTTATATTATGATTTGAAAATGTAAATCTTTTTAATAAAAATTATTTTCTAAAGATGAGAATATATTTTGTAAATAAACCCATCATTTATTTGAAAAATTAATATTTAAATATTAAGATTAATTTATTGATCCATTAAAATTTATTAAAGGTGTCACCAAGTAATCATACTATTATAATAAATATATATATTAATTTTTAAATCCATTTTCTTCTAATAAAATTTATTTTAAATATTTATAATCATTATAAAAATTGAAAGGAAACATACATGTTTTTATAAAAATATAACCCTTAAACTTATCATATTCAAAACATTTATTTACATTTATCATGATATAAATACTCTATATATTAATCTTATGTGATATCTAAATATTATTTAACATTTACATAGGTGAGGTTATTATTCTAATCGATAGGTTACTGTTCCAAATACTATACTAATACAATGGTGATGTGAGTATTTCAATATTCATATTAATATGCAAATAATCAAAATTATATTAGTCAAATGGGATCATTTGTTTTATTAAATAATTTATACATAATTAATTATTCATTTACATATATTTCTTCTAATTTTTTTATGTATTTTTAATTTAGAATGAATAATGTATTTCTAATATTTTTTCTCATTTCAATAGTGTTGCTCATGAGTACATTTATTCCCATTGATTGAGAATAACCCAAATTTTAGGTTTTCTGAATCCTATTTTTAATTTTCTATCATAGTGTAATAATTTAAATTTTTATGTCCATTTTTAATCTCTATATATAATGTTAAAATTTATATAATAAAATTTAGTTGGTTTTATTATGCACTTAATTTTTCATATACTACATTATAAAATAGGACATAATTATAAGAATGGGAATTCCATTGATAAAAATAATCATCATTATAAAGGATTCAACATTATCAAATTTTCTCCATGTCATAATTCTTATATTTACACATTAATTTCACTTATAAAACAATCCATGTTAGCAGATCACAAAAAATGATTAACACCATTTCATAGATATGGTTTTTTGTACATCTGAAAGAAAAATGTTATCATTATTATTTATTATGGAATGAAAATATAATATATAAATTTATACTTATCTGGAATGGTAATAAGATATTTATAAATATCATATTTAACAATTAAATCCATCCTTATGAAAATCCATATGATAATCCCTAATTGATGTAGTATCACCAATGGGGTGTTGGGTGAATCAATGATCTCTTGCTATTATGAATTCACATTAATATCTCAACCACTCAAACATTAATGAGTTACAATATACATGGGGATATATCTCAAAATAACTTTATATTCATTAATATCATATGATTATAGTGAGGTAGACTTATCATATACGGATATTCCACCTTTTTTGATGAATATCCATTACATTATAGTAGACCGTGCATAAATATTGTAATATATTATCCCATTTTGAAACTTTGAACACAATCTTCTCAATTCATGAATGATATTTAACATTTACCAAATGATATTCTCTAAAATTAATCCTTTTAGTCATACACTAAAAAACATTTATTCATATCCTAGGGAAGGAAAAATGGAAAGGGTTCTCTCAGATTCTTAGTTATGTTAAACAAAAGAAATATGAATCTAGGATCATATGAAATCATTAGATAAAAATAAAGATTTCATATAGTTTCCAAAATAAAAAATTTCCATCCACATCCTTCAATATATCATAATCATTATTAATGACATAAAATATATCATTTCAAAAAACATGATCCATAACAGCATAAAATGAAAGAAAAAATCTATCTTGGACCAAAATATCATATAATAAATGTGGTTTACCTTCATAAATATTAAAAAATTATTTTTTTACGGTTAACATCCATGAAATTCAACATAGTGGATTTGGATTTATCATGCATTTATCATTTTGGATCAAGATTCAAATTAATCCATTATAAATTAGGACACACCACTTTCCCATAGTTTATTAGGATATACCTATTTCATATATTGGATCAAGACAAACCATTTTTTCATTATTGATTCAGGAACACATGTTTCCTACAACGAATGTGGACACAACAACTTCCCGTATTGGATTAGGAAACACATATAACACATAATGGATAAATACCATTGACTTGTTTCCCATTATTATACAATGAGATGTATGGACCTACCAAATTAATGTTATTGAGATATAAGTCACACTGATCTCATTTTGAAAAACTAATTTACTTGGGGAATAATATCACATTCATTCAAAATATCATAACACATTAAATGAAATTAGTTTTGTAAAAATTTAATCATATAACAATATTTTGAAAAAGCCATGGTTTCACAATCATTTAATTATTTAATTAAACTTTAAACCATGAAAAGAAACTAGTTTCAAAAAAATATTATCTCTGTATAACCCATTTATGAGAATTGGATTTTATAAAACCTTTTCAAGATAAACTAAAAACAATTTACATAATGAATAATAATCATATCTTTTGATTTTATCCATATTAATACATATATAATATTAAATTATTTTATCTTAAATGGATAATTATTTTGAAAGATTTGGTGAAACTTTTCTTTAGGAATATAACTTTTTGTTTAAAAAAATTTATAATTGAAAATATTTTTGAAATTATATATTGTTGAATGTAAACATGGAATTGATTCAATTATTCCTAAAAGAAATTATTGGTCATGACTGTGGTAAATTATTTTTATTTTTTAATAATCAAAAAATAGATTCACTTCATATTTTCTAGTAAATGAAATTGACAATTTTTTAGAAAATGACATGAAAATTATTTTAAAAATTTTATGAAAAAAATAAAAAAACAAAAAAATATTTACTAAAAAAATTATAATTTTTTTAAAAAATTAAAACATTTTTAGAAAACGTGGTTTTAAATGGAAAAACATGTTTTTGTATAAGGGGTTAAATAGTTTTTTTCTTACGAAAAAGTGTCATTTATATAATGTACCAAAGAGTTGAAAATTAGTATTATTACGTGAAAATATCACTAATTTCCATAGGATAAGATAATTCATGATTTTATGAATATATAGATCATAATATTTCATCATTGTATGCGTTATCTAGGGTAGTCTTCATAAACTACGTGATTTTTACAAAACACCTTTACCACATGGGGAGCATTTATTCATAAACTAATAAAAGAATAAATTTATACAAAACATTAAATATGAATTTCAAAAATAAATTAACAATATATCATGTACAAGGATCTATATATACATTTCAAAATTTAAAAACATGTTCATAACATTACATTGGTATCAATGATTAATAATTGAAACAAAATTCCATTACAACTTCTGTAATATTTTGATGTGTAATATATAAAAATGAATAACATAAAAATGAAACATAAAATATAATGAAAATAATTTGAATAAAATTATAACATATCATACAGGTAGTATATACTCGTCACAAAATAATTTATTTGTGAATATTCATATGTCTCGTATATTTAAAACAGAGATAATAAATCTATTATCGTAAGTGTAATCATACATTGTACTCATTCAAAAACCCAGTATAAAATAAAAGATTAATAAAAATATATTATAGAACCAATATTATAAATATCCAAACATTTATGATTTACTTATGACTATTTATAACCAATTTTTTAGTAATTCCTTATTAAAATCACTTTTCTGGTAATAACCACTTTTTTGTATATGTTTTAATATGTTATTTCTTGGTTCTATTAATTGGATCACGGTTATATTATATAATGAATAATAATTTTTAAATAATTTTATTTATTATAAATTAATAATAAATTTATTATCAATAATTAAAATGTTTTTTTGAAATGAAGTATGTTGTGATCATTGAGATGACGGGAAACACAAACACATGAGCAACATTTCCAGTTTTCAATTATCATTATAAAAAGGAGTTATGTATATATATTTCGATCAAATAATTATTTTAATATGATAAATAAAATATTATTACATTAAATAGACTTATAAATATAATCCATGTGGTGTGGTTATGAAAATAGAGATCCACTTTGCTTCATGAATGTGGTGATCCACATGTATATGACCAATGTTACAATATTTTAGAGATTTAATTTGTAAGAATAAAAATGATATATTACTATAAAATAATGATAAATATGTTATTAATATCATAATTATTTCAGGTACATAACTTATATTCATAAAATTCTCCATAATTAAATTTAACATTATGTGGTAGTAAAATTGAATCACATCACTTCATGAAGCAATAATTTTCTAAAAACACTTGCAATATTATCATGTCACATATATAATATAAACTAGAAAATTAATATATGATAAAAGGTAAGTATGTGTAAAATAATTTATAAATAATATATATATATATATATCCATCATCAAACCCAACCACAAGAGTTGTTGATGAAAAAATGAATGGCATCTCTTCCCTTAACGGATGTCTCCCAACACAAGAATAATGTTTTCAAAACCAATTTGATGGAATTGGACAATATTATAAATAACCAAATTATTATAAAAACAAAATAGTATATTGGATATATTTATATTGTTATATCATTCCATTAATATAATAATTTATTTAGTTTGAGGAAGTAATAAAATAAAAACTCACGATGAAGAACATTACTTCATACTCGGGTATCAATCTATGGTTTGGACCAAAATCAATAAAATTTTGTATTTCATCCGGAAATAAGTAATCTATTATGATATTAGGGATTCATTGATGTTATTAGTTAAGGGTATTTTTGATAACATTGGCATGATAGGTGTGAATAAGTGAGGGTAGTGAGTTCACATTTATAATTGAGGAGGAGAAGAATTTTTTAAATACCCAAATGTATTCAATAATTGGAGGTCACCATAATCACATTTGGTACCAAAATTGATAAATAAAATAGCTTAGGTATTATATGTCAAACATCGACCTTCAGAACACAATAATACATTTTTTAAACATATTATTCCTTATCCTTTATCTTTTACTCACTATTGCCATTTTAGTGTTAACCATGTAACATGCCTTTTCTAACATAGCTTATTAATCACAATAGAGATAAAATAAAATAATGATTATTAGATACATTAGAGTTATTGTTTATAAATAGTAATTAAAATTTATAAACTAAAATTCTATTTTGTTTTTAACACAACCTCATGTAATGTGAAAAACCCTGTTTGATCATTAATTAAGATAATTAATTTTTACATATATCTATTAAAAAAACTATAACAAAAATTATTTGAAAAATTAAATAATATTTTTATTAAAATTAAAAATATGGAAGAAATTTTAACTAATTCAATTTTAATATGTTGAATATTTTCAATTAGAATTGGTCGTGGAGAAACAACAACAATGTTGGGTTTTAAAAAAAATTGTTAAACAATTTAATACGTTCATATATCAAATTTAAATCAAAACTTTTTAAAATAAACTATACTGTATAATTAGATATATAAATGAGCATATTTTACTTTAAAAATAGTCTAAAATAAATTTTATTTTTCTATATAACTTATAGAAATAACTATATTCAATTAAATTATAGTATTTTTACAATATTCATAAAAAATTAATATTTCCAAAAAGTTCACAGTAATTTACCATAGGATAATTATTAAATAATGATTCCAAAAATTTTATTTATATATTAAACTATATTACCTACAATTTTCAGTAATATTTTATATTTTAAGTGAGTAATAAAAGAAAAAAAATTATTTTTTTGAAAATAATTCTTTTGAGACTTGAATTAGATTTATTCATATTTGTTGTCTAGAAAGAACATATGATAAATGTTAAATAGTTGATTGAATATTAAATTTATAAATCCAATTAAAATAATTCATATTTCTTTATTTATGAAGGAAAAAATATTTTTTCAATTAAAATATTTTTCTAGACAATGATTTCTTTTATTTTGAAATGGTTTTTATATTTAAAATTATTTATTTCGTAACGAAATATTTAATTTTATATACTTTTATTAACCATATATTTTAATAAATTATTTAATACATTCCATTCTAGCCATTATAATGTCTTAGGTGGTAAATAACATATTAAATAATAAGATTTCATATTTTTTAAAAAGTTGTTTTGTGTGTAACACAAGATAAAGATGATGATGTGTGTAAAAATTGTAAAATTTATGTTTTGTTTAATAAAAAATATATTATCTATTTTGTTTAATTGAAAAATATTTTTTACAAAATATCCAATTGTTTCAGTGGGGGAATGGAAAATGATATTTACCAGTATTGGTACAATGACTATAACCATTCTTGGTTTTTCATCCCCCCAATGGGGACCCTTTTACAGTATTATTTTAAAAATACATCCAAAAAGAAGAAACATTTTATACCCACAATAAATATAAATCTATATAAGCCTAGTTCTAAACTCTAGTAATAAACACCTCTACTATTGTTAATTGTGACACCCAACTATCCATATCAGATCCACTTCATTCCTAACAGGTTCTACACCCCATCAACAAGCCTTTTATGGAACTGGTTCTGCAACCCAACTAAATGATATTCCTTGGTAGTTTTTGTTCCCATGTAGAATTATATAATTCTTAAAATATTGTTTCTCAATAATATATATGGATCAAATTTTCCATTTAATAGTCTTAGTGACCCTCAATAACAATGTAATGTGTTTTTATGTCAATATTCTCATTCCTAATCATTCAAAGACCACAATTACTCAGTCCTGCCATATTCAAATATGTCTTTGAATTTACATTACAAAGTTATATTTAATTATTCTTTCTGTGGTTTTAGCATAGTTCATTGGTCTGCATTATCAATCACATATGTATTCATCCTCTACACCTAAAATTAATGTACTTCATTAAGGTGAAACCCAATTTTATAATCCTTAGACTAATGGTACTCTATCAAATGTTGGGTTTAATTTAACTATCAAGAAACCAATTTGACAACTCATGTTAAGATTCTTCTTTATCGACTGATACTTGATCTTATCCATCCTTCTTTACCAAAAGAATCATAGAACAATGTTCATTTTCTAATAGAAACATTATATGATGCATCTTCTTCAACAATGTTGATACTTGGATTAATACTCAATTCATAAACACTTCAAATCCTCTAGATATAAATAATGTCTAGCAGCCAAACTGTTTCACACCAGTATGTTACAGTTCAACTTTTCAAGTGTGTAATTGTTAACTATGGAGTACATTACCACAAAAAAACTAAAATGTATAATTTCATAAAAATTCCAATTTTGTTGGATTCCTAAAAAATCATCATGATTATTCATGAAGATTCTTTACAACCCATCATAAGAAACCTTCTGTGAAATTTCATAAACATGTGATTACGTATCTTCTCAAAGCCTTCATTAAGAATATATTGATAAAAATAATTGAAATAATATATTATAAACATTATTATTATTGAAATTACATGGATTATATTAATCTCACAAAAATGTGAATATAAATGTATTTCTAGACTACATTTCTATAACTCCTCAATTAAGTGGTAATTATACATAACAATTTATAAAATGGACTCCCACGAAAAATTGTGTCTGATATGTCATTAATTGGTTCCATTCTACTACGAAAACTCTATTTTTTGATGTCTACATGACTCTATCTAATAAAAAATTACTTCATCATAATCATTGTATTCCCTTCCTTGTATAGAGATTCTCTCTTTGAGATCATAATAAATCACTCTCTGCTGTCATCATAATACTCAATCTATTGGAAATTTATAGTTTCTATTTGATGTAATAATAACCAATGCATCCTAATTTGTTTTTCTATATAGTTATCTACATTTTTAATATTTTTATAATATTACTATCATTCATTCATCTATCACATTCATTTTTCAACTCATCCTTATACAGACAACATCTTGAAAATCATATAAACATTACATCAATTTTTAACTCAACATTTATAAAAAATTGTTCCTCCAATAGAAATATTTTTATTCATCCATATTCCCATATGATATTACATTGTTTGTTTTAATTCGTTGAGCTCCATAAAGCATCTAAATTGATGAATTGCATTGTTTTCCTCTATTTGAGTGTTCTCCATCAGATCATGATACCATTAGTAATCAAACCTTACCTCACAACCTACCCCAGTTTGGAACGTGAAGTGACTCCCTAAGCCCACCTCTAATAGGCTAGTGGCTGGGGACTAGCATCAACTAAGTATGATAATAAAATGAAAGGCCTTATCATAATCACTTGCACACACACACATCTCTTATCCAATACAATATTGAAATGTAGAAGATACTGATATAACATGATGGCATACATATAAATCACCCAATTAATGTATGAGGAAACTATATGAATGTAAATATAAAAAAATACAACATCACTAAAAAGATTCTTAAAACATATCCAACGTGGATATAAAACTAATACAGCTATCAATATACCCTTATAACACACTATAGTCAATCTGGTCTCACTAAGAATGATTTGGTCCTACTCCATTAAATACTCATTCGAATGGTCAATCATCTTCATCAGAATTGATACTTTGGGGAAACAATTTAAGGTGTCAGTAGAACATTACCTAGATAAACACCCTCAAATCATAATTCATATAAGAATGTATATATTATCTGCACTACACTTATATATAGATACACCGCATATATCAATAATATCTGGATGTACTCAACAAGTCACACACTCTAATGGTATGTCCTAAGTGTAATTCCATCCTAGGATTCTATCTCAATAGTTCAAAAAAGTTATCATCCTAGAGAACTAAAAATTGAGTTCAAAAGAACTAATGAAATATATTCGAGATGTAAATCTCATCGTGTACCTCTATATAAATTATATGTTGATGTATGAAGAGATATGATACATAGATGAGGATCCCTCCAAAGTCCACGGGGTATACCAAAGACTCTATGTGGATTAATCCTCTAACTATATGATCGGATCCCACATTATGATGGTCATAATGATTCCAAGATCTCCACATAGGTTATAATGATGAATAGATGATCTCACTCCTGGCCCCGTAAAAGGATTTCACATTACTATATCAAATAATTCCTACTGAAGAGATCATTTTCTTATGTGAAATAGGTGATTCCATAAACACCCTCAGTGAATATATATGGGGAATTTAACCTAAGGAAACATGTCCATGATATGAAGGAAAAGGGATCCAATACATCTTAATGATAGATAACAATGTTTAGATAGGTTACACATTTTGTCTCGTGACCTCGAGTCCTGACAATGTAAATGACCAATGTCTCGTGCCTATGTATGTGTAATAGTGAATGGAATGTTGGCGACATGTGTACTCTATCTTTATACTAGTACATGGATTATCATATAAAATTATCTAGGCCATGTTTTTGTGGTAGTACATTGCATGGACACTATTATGTACTACATCCATTAATTGTGTGCCCTCTGAGATACACATCGTATTCACTAAAGGGAGACAACTATTATGTGAATGATTTTCACATTTACAGATACTTATCATCCTCCCATAACTCTAACTATGACTAGGGTTGGACCATAAGCCATGTAATTCAAGTTTACAGACAATATGGATTGGGTTTTTATATACAATCATATTCTTCCATCCACACATTCTCACACCTCTATCGCATTTGAATTCATCTCCAATCATCCTAGAAATCATGGATGTTCCTTAGACCAACCTCACCATATCTATTTTTTAGAATCCACTATTTGAATCCATTTGAAAAAATTATTATATTCATATAGTCCTCTTATTAATGTATTGCCCAAATTGGTGTTTTCCAATCTGTAATAATCTATATTCCTCTTCCATCATCTTATCTCCATTTAATCATACAAATCCCAGATCAATAATATATAAATGTTCTTCCATTAAAAGGTGTGAAATGAAATATTTACACATTATATATCAAATATATGGTAAAATGAGTTACTCCTGTGATGGAAAACAAAAAATATGATAAATTAATTAGGAAAATTATGTGGAATGGACCACGATGCATTTTCATATTGACCCCGATGCATTTTCGTTAGAACAATGAATGAAGATATATATATTTAAATCTCAAGGAATTTCTCCAAGTAAATCCCCACAAATAAACTCATGCCACATGATAAAAGATCCATGAATCAAAATTTTGATTTAATGAATAATTTTCATTATGGAAATTAATAATGGGGATTTAATCCAATCGGCCTAGTTTCCTAACTAGATCTTGATCGATCCCTAATGAAGAGTGATGTCTCTTTGTAGTCTTTGGTGAGATAGTTTGAATTGATTGCATGTCGATCACTGATCCAAGATCCAATACAAATTTATCTAAGAGTGTCCCTCCATATATCACTCAAACAGCTCCAAATTTATATTACTATCCCTATAATTTTTTAAAGTAGTCTACATATATACTTTGATGTTCCTCCACTAATTAAATTAAAATTAAATAATTTATTTATTTATTTTAATCACTTATTTTCTTGTAATAAATTATCGAAAAATGATCTGTGATGACAATTTTTATGTCATGACTAGGGTAATAACTGCATTTTGAACTCCGTGGTTACCCCATATTTCAATTGAGGGCCTCTGTTTACAAGTAATTACTCTTTTTTGTAAAACATTGGTCACATGAAATTTAATTTATTTAAAATACTTATTCCAAATACATCAATCCTAAAAATCACATGTCTTCTCTTTTCCTATCCTTCAAAATAGTTCATACAATATCTAAAAATAATTCATGGATATTAAAAGGAATCAAATTCGCTACACATTTGTGATTTATGTCCTCAAAAGGCCAAAACAATCTACTCAATGTGATGTTGTTAAAGAGTATGAGCCATGGCCTCATGCTCCCATTTTCTGTAATGGAGATTCATGTTATTCCTCCAGAAATAGACTAATTTACCCACACACCTAAGAAGGATACTCTTTTTTTGATCCACAGTCTTCACTAGGTACTCCTCAAAGTTATCTCCATCCTCAATGTATATCTTCACACAATAGATAATGTGTGATCGTACTTGCATTTACCTCCATATATGTGACATGTGGATGACATTGTGTGTACTTGGAATAACTATAGAGTTAGAGATAAATGAAATGCCACCTCACTAACATTGTATATTATCTAGAACCGGAGAGTGAATCTTGGAGATAACATGATGCCTAAAAAAATATCTGTAATCTAGATCATGTTCATACCCATAATAAAAAATGGTATCACTCTTAAAACTAGAAAGGTCACCTTATCCTATCATTATAAGACTTATTATGGCTTTATATAGTCCTTCTCCAATACAATATGATCACCACATTCCCGATAGTTTCTCATACCATCTCTCAGAGATAGAGTGCCGACTCTCCTAGGTCATTCCAGCAAAGTGGTAACCTACAATGTCACCCATACAATTCCTTAAATGGTTCAATATTAACATTTTAATTATATATATTGTTATATGCAATATCCACTAGCTGTAGGTGGTCCTAAAAACTACCACTATTTTCCAACATGAATGCTCGCTTCTTTTCAAACATAACTAGAATGGTCTACTCATTATTTCCATCAGTTTATGAGTGAAACACTATGCCCAATAATAATTCTGTCTCAAAAACATCTTAAATCCTATTCACAATTAGGATGGGAAGTGAGAATCTAGGAATGAAATGAATTTTGATGGAAGTCTATAGATTCTGACTATATCTTTTACATAGGGGAGTCTCATTATCTCTATTAAACACAGATCTCAAATATCTATGAATTTGGACAACCTGATGAGTTATTCTTTGATTATCCAAATAACATAATTCCCCATTTAATAAATGTGTAAACATTCCCTAATGTTCATGCCAACACATCACACATCGTTGTTGGAACCTCAAGTGGATTAGCTAAATGTTCTAGAATGTGGTGCACATCCTTCACATAATAACAGGTCAGGAATCGAGTGAAATACTCTTTTACTCCCTTATTCATCCTTGGCCAACAGAATTAATGTTTGAGGTCCCGATACATCATTTCTAAATAGGGATGTACATTCATTGGATATTTATGAAACTTGATCAGAACCTCCTCATGTATAATACCTTGTACCTTCCTCCATCCTTTGAAAATAATGACATCCTCCTCACCATTGAAAAATACGTTATGAGCATGTTTAGTGGATATCTATGTATGTAGGGTCTCACAGTCAAAATACTCAATTTGTACCACCCTGACTAACTACAATAGAAGACGTGAGAAAATCATCGACTATTGGTAATATGATCCATTTCTATCCAAAAATGATAATTTCAATGAGTCTATCAACCCAGAAGTCTCATTCCATAATAGTGAACATGATCTTCTTCTTGTAGAATCTGCTACCACATTTCCCCTCCAAGGAGTATAGACAATAATGAAGTTGAAATCTTAATGGATCATTATCTATCACCTTTTTCTGATAATTAGATCCTTCTAAAATAATACATACTAGAGGCTCTTTTGAAAATATTATATGATAAACCAGTTTCCCATCAGGTATTGTCACCACATATTTAGTGAAAATATCATTCCTTCAAACTCAAGATCATATGTCACATTATTCTAGTAATGAGTTATAAAATGATGTAAAACAAAGTCAAACACCACATACCTCTCAATACTAATACAACTAAGCCAAATTCCATATGAATTTCAGAATACTAACTACTCAAAATCAACCTCCCACCATCTGACAATGTTATATCATTTAACACTCTACCTCATATTATGAAACTCCAACTGTAACATCTCTAACCAAACAAATGGATTCCCATTTCTGTTCAAGGATATCATGGGTTATAATATCTTATAAAAATATCGTATAGATATTTTGTAATATCCTATCAACCTATGGAATATATTCACCTACATCAATCTCTTGGGTTCCTCCCAAGAAAACACTACCTCAACATTAACTATATCTACTGCCAATCCATCAACAATTATATCATGTCCCAGATTGTATATTGATTGAATCTAGAACTAACAATTCAATAGATTCCAATAAAGGTTTTTATCTCGTATTATGTCTTCAACTATACTCAAATACCTCTTTTAGTCCTCCATAGATGTTGAGTACACAAGGATATCATCGATAAAGAGTGCCCTAAAAAATAATAAGAAATGATAAAATATCTATTTCATGAATCAAAATAACACTAATGGAGAGATCATCATGTAAAAGTGAGTCAATACGTAATTATAGTGATTTTAGAAACATATGAATGTTGTATTGGGCATATCCCTATCCTACACAAATAAAGGTGATATCTTGACATGAGGTCATCATCAAGAACCATTGTTCTTTTCTAAACTTATTAAATAGGTCATCGATCCTTGGTACTGAATACATGTTCTTCACTATCATGTAAATTATGTGCTCGTAGTCTACCCAAAAACTCACTCACACTTAATTCTTCATGGTGAACAACACTAGGGCTACATAATGGGAAACACGAGGTCTACAGAATCCCTTCTTTTAAAAGACCTATAACTTCACCCTCACCTCTCAATGTTATTTAGAATCCATATGATTTTATGTATAAAATATTTTTGTTGTCTCTAGGTGTACATCAATGTAGAAGTCTATCTCATAGTGGGGAGGAAAACATAGAGTATCCTAAGGAAGGACATCCCCATACTATGCCACTACTGTAGAGAATTGTAAAAACATACCATCTACTACACCATGGTTCAAGCTATCCAACTAATGAGTAATTGATTTTCACCCTCCAATGAATGAGTGCATATTGTTCTACCTAGGATTCCTTTTCACCAACAAAGAAGAAACATGTTCTTTGACTATGGATACACCACATCTTCCCCCTAAAATAATCAATCAAGTCATGAATTATGGATAACCATTCCATACCTAATATGACATTTTAAGACATCATCACTATTATAAATATACACTAATATAGATTATTACCTCTAAGAGTTATGCCACACTATTGGTATATTTTTGTGATAAATGAGTCATATACAGTAGGAGTCTCCATGTGTGAAGGTTGATCAAAGGGCTCAACAATAATCAATAAGTGTCGAACAAGATATGTTTTAAAAAATAATGACAATAACATGTTACTATAAGTACTACATCTTAGGTATAAAATATAATGGTCATACCATTAATCATTCTCATAGCCTCGTGGTCGTATTCTTTAATCACTTGCACCTATCCCTGCCCTTATACACAACCTCCATGAGCCTGGTATTTACCACAAGGGGTTGGTGGTGGTAAAATGTCAAAGCTTCTACTAAATCATGCTAATATCCTAGCTCCACTACCACATCCACTTGACCAAGTACTTGTCTTCTCAAATCATTGAATCTGCCTCAATGACTTCTCCATGGACTCTCAATGAGCATTACTGTGAGTCATTCAATCCCATAAATGATGTCACAGGATGTCACATGAGTATCTAATATGATAATAGGACTTATTGGGCCAATCATGGGATCCATAAAATGAAAAACCATTTGTCTTGGTATTTCAACATGATATTTAATATATTTCTATGTCCATGAGACTGATTAAATATCCCTATTATGAAGGTCTCCACTCATGTGTTCCTGCTGCCAATAATCATTTTTTTATTGCTCATCAATAACATAATCATAACCCAATGCATTCTCTATAAACATATCATTAACAGGAATTCATATAGTGATGACACTAAATTGGATATCTCTACACATTGCTCATGTGAAGGGCCAATCCAGGATGAACATGTGGTGAACCATACCAATCGATTAGATGGAGAGGTTGGTAAACCTAGATGAATACTAAAGTACTATTTTACTTTCCTGTTTGAGCAACAAAAAAACCTGGATATATACAATGCTCAAAGTATCCAGAGAGACCTGCTATCAAAACGGTCCTCAAAATCTGACCATGGTAGAGTTTCCTCATCATAAATTTGGGTCATTGACCCCCATGATCATCCAGCTAAGCCATGAAGATGGCTCCCTAAAAGGACCTCCATCTAATCTATGGCTATCCTGGCCAAATAGAAACCTCAGTTCATCACCCCAAGAATGACTGTAGATGCATGTGGTTTGGTCTTTTATCAAAACCTAAAGGGAATTGATTATTGAATCTCTTCATGTTCACGAAGAATATGTACCTCATACTCTAGTATTGTAGGCACCATCCGCTACTCAATAAAAGGTGGTATTGTTGGTGCACCATGTAAAGACCCGTAAAATTCAAGGGAAATTTTTTCTTAATTTTCTTTAGAATTTTACAAGAGCGCGGTTTCAGACGGCACCTGATTCCGAGGCCCGGAGTGCCCGGGATTAATTTCCGAAGTTTGGCTCGGGTACGTTCAGTGAACGAACGAGCGGGAATTCCTAACTTTTGATCCGGTGCTCGGAATTGAAATCCGAGGGCACCGATGAACTCGCAACGCCGATATTCGCTTAAAGAAACCTTTTCGGGAGTTGCGTTTGTTGCGAGTTGAAAATTAGTTTTGGGGTTTTCAGTTGAGTTAAATAAAATTTGTGTAAGACAAATTTTATTTTAACTTATTAAAAACCTACCAAAGGTGGTTGGAAGTGGGACCCACACCCACTTAACCTCCCTTGGGAGGATTAAGTGTGGTGGGGCCCACACGAACCCCTTTTTCTTTTCAAATTCCCTAACCCCTCTAAACCCCCTCTTAATTACGTAACTCTTCCCTACTTTATTTCTTGCCAACCTATCTCTTCATTTAATTTTGTCAACTCTAGATTTAATTAATGAATTGAATTCAACTTTTGAATTTTTGAAAGGTTGGCAAAGTGAAAATAAAATAAGGTGTAGCTTATTTTATTTTGGGTTGATCGTTTGTCTTCTTGAGAGGTAGAGAGCTCCTCTTCTTCTTCTTCAAACTCAACGAAGAACGCGAAGAACGTCGTTCTTCAACGAAGAACTTCTCCGCCGAAGAACACGATCCGTCCGCGACGACGTATCCGCGACGCGACGTACTTCTTCTGCGTCATCTCTTCCGCGACGGTTTTCCGCGACGAACGCCATCGACAACGAATCTTCCTCCGACGTCAAAGGAATCGACACCGATATTCCACGACTCCGTCAACGTGCGACTATCGAGGTAAGGGTTCTTGAGTTCATTGTTTCCTTTTTGTTTGACTTTCCTCGAGACTTGACGTAGAACGCTCAAGTTCCGACGAAGAACGCCGCTCCGCTCTTCTTCGTCTTCGGTGTCAACGAGAGAGAACACCGCACCTTCCTCGGACAACCTTCGTCGGCGTACAAGGATTTGCCAACGACGTGCCTCTTCGGACGCGCCTCTTCATCGTTGAATTTGACGAACGACGACCGCGTCGCCAGACCTCCGCGACGTCGTCTTCCACGGAACGTAGAACGATCTTCGAACCTTATACCAAGGTAGGGGATGTTGATTTAATATTTAATTATCTCTTTCTTGCTCGTGGATCGTATAACTAACGTGGGGATGTTGATTAATTTTAAGATGCGTTATTGCTTAACGTGAGGGGGCCGGACCGCATGAACATGGCCGAACCCCCTCCATCGTTCATGTTGTTTAATATTGCGGGCGGAAGCAAGGTGGCGTGGTGCCGTCGCACCACGCGGATATTTGTACGTTCAACATACGCGATGTCGTCGCGCGCGCACCTTGGAAGAAACAACAAGAACGCGACGTCGTCGCGCCGCGTTGAGTGAACTTCAAGCACGGCAAAGGGGGCGCGGTGCCGTCGCACCGCGCCGGATGACGAACGCAACGGCCGGTTGTGGGCCGCGGCGGGACGAGGAGACCACGGCCGGTTCCGGGCCGCGGCGGAAGAGAAGACCGGCGGCCGGGCCGCCGGCATTGGAAGTCGAAGGCGGGACCGGAATTTCCGGTCCCGTTGGTAAAAACCCGCCGGCCAGCTGGCCGGCCGGATGACTTAAAACCGGGGGAAGTAATTCCCCCGGCCAATACTAAAAACCCCCCTCTTTATGAGGGGGGCGTTTCTTCAAAGGAGGGGGGGGGGGGGCAGCAGCCCCCCGGTTCGTGTCCAGCCGGCCCCCACATGCGGGGGGGGGGGGGGGGGGGGGGGGCGTTTCATGAAATTGGCGCGGCACAAGGCCGCGCCGCCTATTCAATCAGCGGGGGATAAAATTCCCCTGCGCGGCCTCCTTAAGCGGCGCCAGCGCCAGCCGCTGCGGCCCGCCGCCGCGCCACCGCCGCCGCCGCAGCCCGCCGCCGCCGCCGCCGCCGCCGCGCCGCCCCGGGGGGGGGGGGGGGGGGTCGGGCCGGACCCCCCCCCCCCGTTTCGAACCAGATTTTGTTTTTGGCTCATAACTTGAGCCTCGGACCTCCGAATGACGAACCGTCTGCGGCAACGCGATCCTTGGATCGAGACGGTCGTTTCGGTATATCGCACTCAAGGTTTCGGATTACTTTGAGTTCGGCCGGGTTGGTTCGTTCACGAAACCAACCGGGCCTTCGGAGCGGAAACGCTCATATCTTGAGCCACGAACGTCCGATTGACGCGCCGTCAGTCGCGTTGCGTTCCTATTAATGAGACGGATCTTTTGGCATACTCCGCCCGAGGTTTGGACGCATGTGGAGTACGGTCGGGTTGGTTTTGCCTTAAAAACCAACCGGGCCCCGGAGACGAAAAAGCCAATAACTCACAGACCGGGCGTCCGATTGACGCGCCGTCTGTTTCGTTGACTTCCTCTTGATGAGACAGAACTTTTGACATACTCCGCCCGAGTTTTGGATGCAGTCGGAGTATGGCCGGGTTGGATTGTACCTGAAATCCAACCGGGCCCCTGGAGCGGGAAAGCTAATATCTTACAGACAGGACGTCCGCTTGACGAGCCGTCAGCAGCGTTGGTGGTTACGTTGAGTATCGGTCCCTTTGAGTGTACCCTATGGGAGTTCGGGGTACAGTTGAGATATGGCCGGGATTGGTTTCGCTCTCGAAACCAACCGGGCCCCTGGGACGAAAAGGCTAATAACTCACAGACCGGGCGTCCGATTGACGCGCCGTCTGTTGCGTTGAGACCCCTGTGACGAGACGGACTTTTGAGACACTTCTTCGTGGGACTTTGAGATACTTGGAGTATCGACCTGTAGCTCGTGGAGCGGACCCTCCCAGTGACAAGCGTGCGAAGTACGGAGACCGTGTAGCTAGCTGAGACCTGAAGACTGCTTGACCGACTCGACTTGGAATGAGTCGACTAGCCCAGTGGACGGAGCACTACTTTCTGAGGTGCAGACCCATGGCGGACGGAGCACTACCTGTGGGACAGTGCAGACCCGCGGTGCTCATCCGGAGAGTACCTCAGCAGGCTACTAGGGGGTGTGCACTACGGTGTTTGGGTGACATACCTCGGCGGGAAGCACTACTGTATTTGGGTGGCTGGCCCGCAGTACTCGACAGGAGGAGTACTTCAGCAGTCTTAGGTTAGTGAGCAGTACCTCGGAGTCGTGACAGGACCACTGTACACTCTAGAGACGGAGCTCTTCAGCAGTTACGGTTTCGATAATGAAAATCCTGGTTTGAGCTGAGACTTTTGACCTTGTGTTTACTTCATGATTGAGATGGGTCACTTGCTAACTTTGGTATATGTATGGGCATATACCCGGGTAGTGGTTATCCGTCGTTTCACAATCCTTGTGTTTCCTCATGATTGAGATGGGTTACTTGATAACTTAGGTATATGTATGGGCATATACCTAAGTAGGGTTTATCTGTTGAGATCTTCTTGTGTTTATCCTTGTTGGTTTTAGTGAGACCTTGAGGGTCTCGGGGTCCCTACTGAGTATCGTTATACTCACCCCTGCACGGGCTATGCCCGCACCTTGTTGTGTTGGTTGTAGACGACGGACAGTGCTGACAGAAGCCGAAGGTTCGAGGACTGGACGGTACCTGGAGGTGGACTATACGACGAGGCGGTACCCGGAGGTGGACCACTGGGCGGGACATACTCGGAGCGGATGGCGGGACCCGAGCAGCAGAGGAGCTATCTGTACCCACCCTTCAGGTGGGATTTCCAGTGGACATCTCAGCGAAGCAGCTTTACTTTTCAGTCGCTGTTTTCCCTTTCGAGTTGTACTTTACAGTTGGGCTTGTATTTCCGGCCCCTTTTTACTTTTCAGCTCTTCTTTTGTACATAGTGTTTTACTTCCGCTTGCTTACTCTGTGGTGTTTGTTTACTTTACAAAGGCAATGCCATCCCTTTTTCTGGGATTTACGCCTTGGTGCTAGTCGCCAGCCCCTGGCCTATGGAAGGCGGGCTTGGGGTAGTCACGGCACGGACCCTGAGGGCGGGTCGTGACAAATTGGTATCAGAGAAGTTCGGTTCTACCGCAGAACTTATAACTCTGATGTTTCTTTCTGTGAAGCAATAGTGTTGAGAGTACCGAGTGTGGTTTTCAGTTCAGGGAGTCCAGTGTTGGTGCGGGTGGCGGACGTATCCATACACCAGGACCCTGACAACTGATTTCCGACTTTGTGCATGAAAACACTGATTGCATGTGTGTTTTCAAAGGTTTTTCCCCTTAAAACAGCTCAAACCAGGTCAGCTCACCAGGTATAATCGTTTGATCGTGTTACGTTGTTTCTTTCAGTATGGCCCCACGACGGCAGCCAGCTAGGGTTCCAAGAATCGAACGTGACGACAGCCCACCGAGCGACGAGGCCTCGGTGAAGGGCCCTTTGTCAGCAGTGGCACCGGCGGTAGCTCTACCCGCCGAGCCCCCGATGCTTCCAGCAGCAGCCACTGACGATGCACGTCGCCTCAGCGCACTGCATGAGTTTCAGCGCCAGCGACCGCCCAGGTTTCGCGGGGAGACGGATCCTCAGGCTGCAGAGGATTGGCTGGAGGCAGTGGTTCGATTGTTTAGGCTAGTGAGGACACCAGCAGACCTCATGGTGATTTTCGCTGCGAGCCTATTACACGCAGCAGTAGGTAGGTGGTGGAGCCACTTGTTTCAGTTTTGTGATGAGATGAACTTCGCATTGGAAGACTTCGAGACCTTCTTCAGGGTGGAGTTTGTGCCAGTATCTCTACACCCCGCGCGTGTACAGGAGATTCTGCCTTTACCGCGTGTTTTTCGGTCAGAAGCCGAGTCATCTGTGGGCAGTAGACAGATGATGCAGAGGTCCAGGAGGACCAGACCAGCAGTTGGGCGATCTCGGGTTTTAGGACCAGTGGTGCAGGGCACCCGGAGTGGGATCAGAGCTAGCCGTGCAAGGAGCAGGTTGTGTTACTCATGCCGCGGAAAGGGTCACCTGGCACGTGACTGTCCGACTCCTCGATCCGCAGGCTTGGGGGGGGATCCAAAGAGGTTGAGGCAGCGACAAATGCTTGAGCAACAGTAAAGCAGGTGGACAGGAGCGGAACTAGTGGATACGTCTTTTGTACTTCTAGTTCCATGTTGATGTTGTTTTTGTGTAGCATCTTTGTATTATGAGCTGCAATAATAAAAGACGCATACTTTGTGATGTTTTCATTCCTGTCCTCTTTTGTGATGTTACTAAGAGGTTCCAGTTGACTGTTGACTTGACCCTCACTTGTGAGACATCTACTGGAGGAGACCAGTTACCACACACTGATGCCGACAGTGTGACTCAACCCTTGGAGGCGAGAGTAACGGTTGGATCTCTTAGTAGTAGCGTCGAGGCCTTACGACGTCATCCTTGGTATGGATAAGTATCATCCATGTTAGGATTGACTGTTTTAGGCAAAGAATGTGGTTCATCCAGGGGATGAGACCAGGTTTCTCTTATCGGCAAAGAAGAAATCTTGCAGCTCATGTGGGACCAGAGATGGTCCGGGCCACGTCAGAGGAGGTCCATGTCATCCAGGAGCGGATAAGGACAGCACAGAGCCGGCAGAAGTCATACGCTGACAGGAGGCGGAGGCCACTAGAGTTCGAGGATGGTGACCACGTCTTCTTGCGGGTCTCACCTCGACGTGGTATTCGGATATTTGGCCGAGGCGACAAGTTATCTCCGCGCTTCATCGGACCCTTCCAGGTCCTCAGCAGGGTTGGTGAGGTGGCTTATCGCCTGGCTCTACCACCTCAGTTGCACCGGGTGCACGACGTCTTCCACGTATCCCAGCTGAGGAGATACGTGCACGACCCGACGCACATCTTTGACCATGGGGAGCTTGACGTTGACAATGGGGCGACTTTTACGGAGGTCCGGGTGGAGATAGAGGATCGACAGGAGCGGGTCCTACATGGGTGATCGATTCCTCTTGTGCGCAACAGATGGCGGCACGGGAATCTCCAGGAGAGCACATGGGAGCGGGAGGCTCAGATGCGTGCTCAGTACCCTCTTTTGTTTCCCTAGTTTTTGGTGTATCTTTACGGGGACGTAAAGCCCTGAGGTGGGAGTAATGTAAAGACCCGTAAAATTCAAGGGAAATTTTTTCTTAATTTTCATTAGAATTTTACAAGAGCGCGGTTTCAGACGGCACCTGATTCCGAGGCCCGGAGTGCCCGGAATTAATTTCCGAAGTTTGGCTCGGGTACGTTCAGTGCACGAACGAGCGGGAATTCCTAACTTTTGATCCGGTGCTCGGAATTGAAATCTGAGGGCACCGATGAACTCGCAACGCCGATATTCGCTTAAAAAAACCTTTTCGGGAGTTGCGTTTGTTGCGAGTTGAAAATTAGTTTTGGGGTTTTCAGTTGAGTTAAATAAAATTTGTGTAAGACAACTTTTATTTTAACTTATTAAAAACCTACCAAAGGTGGTTGGAAGTGGGACCCACACCCACTTAACCTCCCTTGGGAGGATTAAGTGTGGTGGGGCCCACACGAACCCCTTTTTCTTTTCAATTTCCCTAACCCCTCTAAACCCCCTCTTAATTACGTAACTCTTCCCTACTTTATTTCTTGCCAACCTATCTCTTCATTTAATTTTGTCAACTCTAGATTTAATTAATGAATTGAATTCAACTTTTGAATTTTTGAAAGGTTGGCAAAGTGAAAATAAAATAAGGTGTAGCTTATTTTATTTTGGGTTGATCGTTTGTCTTCTTGAGAGGTAGAGAGCTCCTCTTCTTCTTCTTCAAACTCAACGAAGAACGCGAAGAACGTCGTTCTTCAACGAAGAACTTCTCCGCCGAAGAACACGATCCGTCCGCGACGCCGTATCCGCGACGCGACGTACTTCTTCTGCGTCATCTCTTCCGCGACGGTTTTCCGCGACGAACGCCATCGACAACAACTCTTCCTCCGACGTCAAAGGAATCGACACCGATATTCCACGACTCCGTCAACGTGCGACTATCGAGGTAAGGGTTCTTGAGTTCGTTGTTTCCTTTTTGTTTGACTTTCCTCGAGACTTGACGTAGAACGCTCAAGTTCCGACGAAGAACGCCGCTCCGCTCTTCTTCGTCTTCGGTGTCAACGAGAGAGAACACCGCACCTTCCTCGGACAACCGTCGTCGGCGTACAAGGATTCGCCAACGACGTGCCTCTTCGGACGCGCCTCTTCGTCATTGAATTTGACGAACGACGACCGCGTCGCCCGACCTCCGCGACGTCGTCTTCCGCGGAACGTAGAACGATCTTCGAACCATATACCAAGGTAGGGGATGTTGATTTAATATTTAATTATCTCTTTCTTGCTCGTGGATCGTATAACTAACGTGGGGATGTTGATTAATTTTAAGATGCGTTATTGCTTAACGTGAGGGGGCCGGACCGCATGAACACGGCCGAACCCCCTCCATCGTTCATGTTGTTTAATCTTGCAGGCGGAAGCAAGGTGGCGTGGTGCCGTCGCACCACGCGGATATTTGTACGTTCAACTTACGCGATGCCGTCGCGCGCGCACCTTGGAAGAAACAACAAGAACGCGACGCCGTCGCGCCGCGTTGAGTGAACTTCAAGCACGGCAAAGGGGGCGCGGTGCCGTCGCACCGCGCCGGATGACGAACGCCGCGGCCGGTTGCGGGCCGCGGCGGGACGAGGAGACCGCGGCCGGTTCCGGGCCGCGGCGGAAGAGAAGACC
The DNA here is from genome assembly GCA_963277665.1 of Viscum album. Classification (NCBI taxonomy): domain Eukaryota; kingdom Viridiplantae; phylum Streptophyta; class Magnoliopsida; order Santalales; family Viscaceae; genus Viscum; species Viscum album. The sequence continues at coordinate 925,566,694 of OY728119.1, read as the reverse complement.
GGCGGCCGGGCCGCCAGCGTCGGAAGTCGAAGGCGGGACCAGAATTTCCGGTCCCGTTGGTAAAAACCGGCCGGCCAGCTGGCCGACCGGATGACTTAAAACCGGGGGAATTAATTCCCCCGGCCAATACTAAAAACCCCCCTCTTTATGAGGGGGGCGTTTCTTCAAAGGAGGGGGGGGGGGGCAGCAGCCCCCCGGTTCGTGTCCAGCCGGCCCCCACGTGCGGGGGGGCCGTTTCATGAAATTGGCGCGGCACAAGGCCGCGCCGCCTATTCAATCAGCGGGGGATAAAATTCCCCCGCGCGGCCTCCTTAAGCGGCGCCCGCGCCAGCCGCCGCGGCCCGCCGCCGCAGCCCGCCGCCGCCGCCGCGCCGCCCCGGGGGGGGGGGGGGTCGGGCCGGGTCGGCCCGGACCCGGACCCCCCGTTTCGAACCAGATTTGGTTTTTGGCTCATAACATGAGCCTCGGACCTCCGAATGACGAACCGTCTGCGGAAACACGATCCTTGGATCGAGACGGTCGTTTAGGTATATCGCACTCAAGGTTTCGGATTACTTTGAGTTCGGCCGGGTTGGTTCGTTCACGAAACCAACGGGACCTTCGGAGCGGAAACGCTCATATCTTGAGCCACGAACGTCCGATTGACGCGCCGTCAGTCGCGTTGCATTCCTCTTAATGAGACAGATCTCTTGGCATACTCCGCCCGAGGTTTGGACGCAGGTGGAGTACGGTCGGGTTGGTTTTGCCTTAAAAACCAACCGGGCCCCGGAGACGAAAAAGCCAATAACTCACAGACCGGGCGTCCGATTGACGCGCCGTCTATTTTGTTGACTTCCTCTTGATGAGACAGAACTTTTGACATACTCCGCCCGAGTTTTGGATGCAGTCGGAGTATGGCCGGGTTGGATTGTACCCGAAATCCAACCGGGCCCCTGGAGCGGGAAAGCTAATATCTTACAGACAGGACGTCCGCTTGACGAGCCGTCAGCAGCGTTGGTGGTTACGTTGAGTATCGGTCCCTTTGAGTGTACCCTATGGGAGTTCGGGGGTACAGTTGAGATATGGCCGGGATTGGTTTCGCTCTCGAAACCAACCGGGCCCCTGGGACGAAAAGGCTAATAACTCACAGACCGGGCGTCCGATTGACGCGCCGTCTGTTGCGTTGAGACCCCTGTGACGAGACGGACTTTTGAGACACTTCTTCGTGGGACTTTGAGATACTTGGAGTATCGACCTGTAGCTCGTGGAGCGGACCCTCCCAGTGACGAGCGTGCGAAGTACGGAGACCGTGTAGCTGGCTGAGACCTGAAGACTGCTTGACCGACTCGACTTGGAGTGAGTCGACTAGCCCAGTGGACGGAGCACTACTTTCTGAGGTGCAGACCCATGGCGGACGGAGCACTACCTGTGTGACAGTGCAGACCCGCGGTGGTCGTCCGGAGAGTACCTCAGCAGGCTACTAGGGGGTGTGCACTACGGTGTTTGGGTGACATACCTCGGCGGGAAGCACTACTGTGTTTGGGTGGCTGGCCCGCAGTACTCGACAGGAGGAGTACTTCAGCAGTCTTAGGTTAGTGAGCAGTACCTCGGAGTCGTGACAGGACCACTGTACACTCTAGAGACGGAGCTCTTCAGCAGTTACGGTTTCGATAATGAAAATCCTGGTTTGAGCTGAGACTTTTGACCTTGTGTTTACTTCATGATTGAGATGGGTCACTTGCTAACTTTGGTATATGTATGGGCATATACCCGGGTAGTGGTTATCCGTCGTTTCACAATCCTTGTGTTTCCTCATGATTGAGATGGGTTACTTGATAACTTAGGTATATGTATGGGCATATACCTAAGTAGGGTTTATCTGTTGAGATCTTCTTGTGTTTATCCTTGTTGGTTTTAGTGAGACCTTGAGGGTCTCGGGGTCCCTACTGAGTATCGTTATACTCACCCCTGCACGGGATATGCCCGCACCTCGTTGTGTTGGTTGCAGACGACGGACAGTGCTGACAGAAGCCGAAGGTTCGAGGACTGGACGGTACCTGGAGGTGGACTATACAACGAGGCGGTACCCGGAGGTGGACCACTGGGCGGGACATACTCGGAGCGGATGGCGGGACCCGAGCAGCAGAGGAGCTATCTGTACCCACCCTTCGGGTGGGATTTCCAGTGGACATCTCAGCGAAGCAGCTTTACTTTTCAGTCGCTGTTTTCCCTTTCGAGTTGTACTTTACAGTTGGGCTTGTATTTCCGGCCCCTTTTTACTTTTCAGCTCTTCTTTTGTACTTAGTGTTTTACTTCCGCTTGCTTACTCTGTGGTGTTTGTTTACTTTACAAATGCAATGCCTTCCCTTTTTCTGGGATTTACGCCTTGGTGCTAGTCGCCAGCCCCTGGCCTATGGAAGGCGGGCTTGGGGTAGTCACGGAACGGACCCCGAGGGCGGGTCGTGACACACCACCAAGAGGTAGTACATCTAAAACTGGTCCCTCTATTGATTCCTCATTAATGATGGGATAATCCTTATGATTATAATGTTCAATAATAGATACTACATATCACATAGTAAGCCTAAAATAAAAAGGTTATACAATGGTCAACGAGTATATATTGGAGATGACTCAATTAGAAGATTGAAACTATAATCAATTCCAATATGTTTCATGTACCATTATTTTTACAACAACATGTGTTATTATGAACTATGTTGAAATGTTGGTAATTAAATTCTTTATCTTTGGATATGTCGAACGATGGACTAACACTATAATATATATCCTAAAAGTGAAAAATGAAACAATTAATGTTTTTTTCCTAGACCAATCTCAATGCCTCTTTGTACAACGGTAGAATCGAATACTATGATACAACTCCATCACATTCTATCACAATGGGGCCTATTTTTTGAATCCCCAAGTCTTCCTATAATAATCTAGGGGTGGATTATAGCACCAAGTATGCATATCACTATTGTGGTAGGCCTCAAACTATGTACCTACACACATAGAGACATACGTCTCTAAGCCAATACATACAAAAATTTAAATACAACTAAACAACCATGAAAGCATACATCTAAATCCTAGAACAAGAGTATGACATGAAGTAATGGGAAATAATTAAGGCCAAATACAAGACCATCAATAAATTCAAAAAATAAGTCCAACCTCAAAATAAAATTGTGACTACAATGATAATACTATAGGAACACACCATTGTTTATCTAATATAACACATCACCATCTAGTCCTAGTCCATTAAAGAATATATCAAAAGGATTGCTATCTGCACAATATGAAACATGTGCATAAAATATCATTCAAGGGTGAGTATAAATATATCAATTAGGACACATGAAACCAAAATGTAAAAAATAAAATAAATATGATCATCTTTACAAATGTATATGTCTATAACACGTAAAACATAAATATCCTGATCTACACAAAAAGATACATAATATTAATGTTTTTCACACCTGTAATAACAAATTTGGATATTATATCGATCATTAAAAAATAACTCTTCTAAGAGAACACAATCTTGAGTTTAAAATCACTTATGATGTTCATCCTAGTCAAAAAGCTTTTATGGTCCTGCCATGTATAGTGAAAAAAGATGTTCAAATTGATACAATACACAAATGAGGATCACACCCATTTCCAGGGGGTATACCAACATCTCCATTGGGATTACCCCAATATGTAGATGAATGTTTCCCGCATATTGTTGGAAAAAGTGATACCAATAACTCCACCAAACGAACTATGACTAATAGAGGATCCCACTCTATGATTCAAGGAAGGGTTCTAACAACTATATCCATTAATTCTAACTAATGGGATCAATATCATATGTGTAGGAGGTGATTTCATACTAAACATTATGAAATTTATATGGGCAATACACTCAAATGATATTTCTCAAAGATATAGATGGAATGGAATCGTTGTTATACTTTATAATGAAAATGTAATGTAGAAGGGTTAAAAACCATGTACCTTCACCCAAAGTCATACTCATGTAGACACCCCATGTCTCATTCCAATGTTTATGTAATATTAAATGGTGTGTCGTCATTCCATGTACCAGTGCACATCTTAGTCCATATACTTGTCATGGTATTATCCTTGTAGGAGTAAAATGTGTCCTTGTTCTTGTATAGTTCAACCCATGTTTGTGCAAACTCTGATGTACATTTCAAATTCCCCTTGGAGAGTCACACACCATGTGGTGGGTCACACATTCTATGATAATTATCATCCTTTCATAACACATGATACTACTATGATGGGCCCACACAGTGTGTAATCTTGGAATATACATCATCTGGAGTATGTTTTTTTAGAAACCCTCATTATTTGATCTGTGCACTCCAGACCACCATCTCCATGTATTTTGGCTCTAAAAATCAAAAAAACTCAATGTTCTACATTTTCCAAGACTCTTTATGTTGATTCATTGGAATATTTCCTTTAAATCTGTTCCTAAAATTGATTACATTCATCATGTAACCATTTCACTACCAACTTGAATAAGAGTTTTCCAATCCAGTCCAATCAAATTTCTAATACCATTGTCGCACCTCTATTGCATAGTTTCAATCCCTAATATTCAATATCAAATTTCATAACCCTAAAATGGGTCTAAACCAATCAATTTCATTGGTATATGTTGAACCACAGGTCTAACGAAGAACAACCATGGTGAACAAAAAAACATAGAGAAAAGAAAGAGAATAATCTGAAGATATAGACCATGGATGATTTTCATTTCAACCAATATTCAATATCATTATAATTAATAATAAATAGATACTGATTTTTATTGAAAATAATTTCTACCAACAACTCCACACAAATAAAACCATCCCAAATGATGACCCACTATTGAATCGATCCACTAGTCAATTGATTCACCTTTATTATTGAAATTAATACCTTGGAAATAATCCAATCCAAAATAACATCAAACCTTCATTTGGATAGATGGATGATTAAGAATGATGCAGGGTCATATTCATTGGTTAAGTGCTTCAATTACATTTCACATCGATCGTTGATCCAATATTTGGTACATGTTTTTCCTAGGGAGACTCTCCAAATATCCAACCAACAACTCTAGAGTTGTGAGGATAACCCTATAATTTCGTCATAGTAGTCTAATTAAATACCCCCAGTCGATGAATCCATGAAAAATAAATAAAATATATAAAATAATTTTTTTAATTATTTTATTCATTTTCACAAAGATGATGAATTTTCCAAAAAACAACCCACAGAAAAATAGTTCAGGTTTCACAAAGGTTAAAACCCATTTTATAGCTCCATGGTTCACTCAAATTTCATGTTAGACAATAATTTAGGAGTTATTATAAATTTTTTTAGAAAACTCCACATGCGTACTATTTAATATATTTAATATATTTTGGACAATTGTTTTAGTCAAACTAAGCCTTATATTCTCATTCCATATAAGTGCCTATTCTCAAAAATAATCCATACAATCTCTAAAAATTATATATCGAATTTCGAAGTCATTACACCTTGGATTGATTCAACATCATAGATCAACCACACTATAGTTGTATCTTCATTCATTGTAAAATGTAGTATATACTTATTGATCCATTAAAAAGGTGTATGTCTATGAATCAAACATTTATCCACTTCAAAAATCCTACATCAATAGATTTATTTGAATACCAACTTCTCACTATTTAAAAAAACACAAAGAATTAATATTCATACATAACGTTTTTTGGTAATTTCATCTATTATCATTATAGTAAAATTAAATTGAATTATACATTTTCTGTATTCCACATTGTATAATTTTATTAAAATATATCTTTGATCAAGAGTATGTTCATGATGTTTGTAACTTGAAAATTTATATAGAATCATTTAACTCATGGATTTTTTCCTCTCATAGTTTAGTAAAATTTTATACAGTACAAAAGGAATGTTAAAATATCTTCTATGAAAATACTCCAAGATTCATGTAAAATATTAAGCAAAAAACCCTTTTTATATATGTCAAAATATGGAGGAAATATCATATTTTAACAACAATCATACCATTTAATTTTGGTCAATATCCACATTAAATTATAGACATCTTTAAATTCAGAATATGTGTTCAATATTTAATCCCCATAAGATGTTTTCATTTTCATGCTCTCCCCATGTTATTTATCCACATTATTCAAAATATAATGAAAAGGGTAACATAATGATCATCTTATCACATTTTTTGTTATCTTAAAAACTTGAAAAAATTGATCATTTGAAAAATAAAATCACATGAGTTTCATAATAAAGAGACCTTAACAACACAACAATGCAACATTGATGGTGAAATTTATGTTGAAAACAACTATTTATTATCAAGGTGATCATTGATACTAATTCACATCAATCATACGGTAATATTCTCAATCTCAATCAAATATATTATATCAGGTGAAATATGACTAAGTATAATAAGATAGATTCTTCTCCAATATTAATAAACATATCAAAATGGTTCACATGTATAATCATAAGATCGTCAATATATTTTATTTCTAAACATCAATACATATTCATTAATGAAATTATGATATGCATGCGTCAGCTTGAAATTTGATCCCCATTAATAATATCCCTCTATTCATGACCGTGGTTGAAAGAAGTTCAAAAATGGTGACTCTTCTTATTGTATAACTTCAACAATACATATCCAGCTATTCTATAACTTCTCCATCTATTAAAAATAAGATATTATAAATAATATATTATATTAATAATAAGAAATATCCTCTATGTTTCTATGATTTAATGATATGAGTAAAAAATTTATACAAGTTTAAACTTGTTCTTATTCATATTATTTTTAGAATGGCATGTAAATTCATCCTTATGTCCAGCCATTATATATTTTTTCTAATTTCTTTTCACTGCTATAATCACTAGATGTAGAATTAATGAACCCTTCAACATTGATAAATTCATTATTATAATGAGTTTATAACATCCTCTTCATGATTTAATAATCAGATGGTAGGATATTCAAAAAAATAGTAACATTCTCATGTTTTACATATCTCATAAACATTTTTAGAATCATGAATAATATTTTTTAAGTAAAATATAATCTTTTTTTAAATGAGCTTATAAATGTTACATTGTTCCTTCTGAAACTATTTTTTATTCCACTATATTATTTAAAATTTCTTTTTGAACTATCAAAATAACTATACACTATTATATTCCATTCCCAAAATTCGAGACATACTTTTCATTCTCAAATTTATTACCATGATGAACATTCCTATACTTCACAGATTTTATTATTGAGGAATTTAAAATCAAGATATCATTAAAAAATATTTTATAAATAAGGAAAAAAATTTAAAACAAATTATAACATAGCCAATATAAATCCCCATTGATTCACTCTTTTCAACTTGTAATGAAATTCCATACATATATGAATATTAATTATGCTCTAATACATATCAACATCGACAATGACATAAAATATAGATCCTCTATACTGATTGAATTACATATATACTGTTTATTGTTTTTTCTTAATATAATGTTTGAGATATTATTTAGGGAGATCATTTCTGGATTATTTTCCACTATTTATTTGTGGACAATGATTTCAGAATAATTATAACATTGGACCATTATTTATTAATATAAATAGATTTACATTGAGAATGTTTAAGAATAGAAATATAGTTTTTGATGACCATTTTTTCAACAACATATAATGATTTACTTTTAATATTATGTGATTTGGTAATGTATTATCTGAACATTCTTAACATACTTCATGTTGTTAGAGAAATTGAGTTTTTTTCTACTAACTCTTTATATTTCTAATTCATATATTATTTATGAACATTTATAATTATTTCAAATTCATCATACATTATATTAATCATTATAAATTTATTAATAAGTGTTTGTTTTACCATTTTAATATTACTCTCAATGGACGATGCTCCTCCAAAACATTTAATGTATTTTCAATATCATCCACATTACTTTTATTGTCATTAATATGAATAATTTTTATAAACTCCATTTTTACTCACTCACCATTATCTAATGTTTACTATTTATCATCACTCTTCAACTTCTTTATTTACTTCTAGAGTTGAGTAATTTGATAAATATAATATTCTAAATTTATTTTACCATCCCCTTAGGTTATGTTTTCTTTTCTCATTAATCATACATATGTGTTGAATTAATTCCTCTTATAACACTATCTAGGATGTCTAAATAGAAATCAGATTCATTTTTTGAAGATGTACAATCTTAATCTCTTTTCTAAAAAATTCATCTTTTTCTATGTTCAAATTTCTTATGTTTCATTCCCTAACGTTTTAATGAATTCTATTATTTTAATCCTAATTCAGATTCATTAGTATTATTCATAGAAATTTTTTTAAATAGTGTATTCTATAATTAAAAAGGTATCATTTAAGATATTTCTTATAATTAAAATATAAAATTCATTTTAGATGTGTCTTAGAACGAACCGAAATGATATTGATAAATCATTCATTATTTTCCTCAACACATGAATCATGGGATTATTTTTCTATATCATTATCTTTTTAAATCCATTTTAAAAATTCCAAATATTAAATAAATTCTACATCCTTCATATTATATACTATTTGTATTCTTAGTTAAGTTTCCAATGTAATATTCTGAATTTTATATTTATATAAATCCTCATCATTAACTGTAGAATACATTTTATTATTAAATATGCCTAAAAATTTCCCCATTTTTTCTCAGATATAATATAATATTTTAAATTTTCATTAAATCCGTTGATATTGTTTACGACCTCGTATACAATAATTGGGTATACATCAATTATTTTTTCCTTATATCATAATATATTAAATCCCAATCCTCTTGATTTAAATCTTAGCATCCTTAAATTCAAAATTTCTTTCATATATTTTGATCAACATATTCCAAAAATGTTATCCATTAGATACCAAAATATATTTGAATAAAAAATATTTTCGAGATCTATCAGAAGATAATTATGATACATTCCATTTAATTCCATAATTTTATCATCATAAATTTTAATATAAACAATGTTAAGTAGAATTTATACTCATTTTGAGTCTTATCTATCATTAAGCCCAATAAATAGATGATACGGTAACATCCTCTTCATCTAATAGTGATAGTTTCTTCAATAAAATGAAGAACCACCCATAATTTTCATTGAATTTATATTTTCAACCATTACTATATTTTTAGATAATTTATATGGAACCTCCACTAATGCTAATTAAAGTTTCCAAATTGATGTATGATCAATAATAGGGGGAAGGTGGATCATTGATCATTCCCTTTTATGAATTATTCATCAATGCCAATCCTCTAAGACGTGTTTGATTAATTATCCTTTCATTGATATCTATAAGCCTCACTTAATATGTAATAATAAAATTTTATAGATCAACACTTCATATTTACACGATTTAGCACAAATACCTACTCAATGACATGACATATATCCCCCATAATATTTATTCTTTTACTAACTTCATTCATGAATACAATGTATCGTTATGAAATTGGTTTCACAACCATGTAACAATTCCTCAATATAACCATATTTATACACCCTATAAATAATCTTTTTTACCACCATTGATTATAACCACAACCAATTTATATCTCTTACTAACTACCTTCACAATTGGTTATACACCCCATCCATATTCAGTTTTAAAAAATTGGATCTACACCCAAGCTAAAATATAACTCTTCTTCTTTATTATACACTTATTATGATCTTCTTATTTAGATTTTATTTTTCCAAAATAATGCTAGGTCACAATCACATGTGTAAAATATCAATGATCATCAAGAATAAAATTATGATATATTGGTCTAAAACATATTCTGAATCATGGAAACACCTATTTTAATCAATATTATATTTTAAAAATATTTTAAAAAATTTAAATTAAAAAATTTCTATTAAATGATTCTTCACCATATTTTCACTCCATTTGATGGATCATAATTTCCATTTAATATATCTATTTTTTGTACTCCTAAAATTAATAAACATTAGTCTAGTGAACCAGGGACTAATAAAACTACATCCCATTCTCCTCTATAATAAAATAAATATCGATAAACTATGTAGAAACATATTTGAAAACTCATGATATACATCTTTTTCAATTGATGGTTATTAATATAATACACCCTTATTCTCCAGATGAATCACGACCTAATATTATTCTACTCAAATCTCATGATTCTGATGTTTTTTTAAATTAGGACATTTATAGATACACATAGATTATATTTTTTGTCATTTTAAATCCTCTATACATGAATAGTTTATATCACTCATATAGTTTCAAACATCCCCCATTTTATTGGTTTTATTTTCTACTGTATTTTACCAATCATTAAAACACAAATTTTAGATATCCTACACATTTTAATTTCTAAAAACACTATAAAATAAATAGAAATGATCATAAAGATTAAAGTAAAATAATTATCCTAAACCATCATTAATAATTTATAAACTCATTTTTAATTGACTTCATCAGACATCCTTGACATTAGAATGATAATAAATAATGAATTACTATAATTTAATTATAATTATTGTAGAAATTAAAATGTTAATATTATACTCCATAGAATATTTTTTTTTAAAATATTTATAATATTTACTTTTCAAGAACTGATCCCTATATTGGTACATCATCCAAATTCTATAATTGATGGACTCATGGTCCAATACTATATAGAATATATCATTTTATAGTTTAACTTCATTTAGTAAATATAGAGACCAAATCTTTACAAACATACATATTACATCTTATTTGTTAAATATTCATTATATAACACAGGGATCCAATCTAGAAACATATAGGTATAGAATCATTGGTAACATAGAAATATAAACATCTATTTCACAAGTGAACTACATCATCTCCAGTTGACTTAATTATACTATAACCATTCTTATAGATATCATACATAATAACATTTTACCTAAATTAGATTAAATAATCATATTAATGGTCAATATTAGATTATTAGCATTGGTAATCGACGGAGAAATCATCTACACGTAAACCTTACATTAGGATTATGGTGAATGAAAATGAGATTAGAATTTAAAAAATATTCTATATCATAGATCATAATCTTGAGTCATGGAATAATTCATAGATATTCATAAAAAATGAACCATAATAGAATCAAAAATATGATCCATGAGATCATACTTTTTTATTAAGACATAATTGAGTGTAATATATATAAACATAAAACCAATACCTTAGAAGTAATGGATCACATCAAAGACTCCTAGACTAAAACCGGATCACTACACATTCCATTGTATTAGTTGTGGTTCACTCAAAAGTCCTTTATAGTAGAAATATTCCCTTACTAAACTGGACTCACTTCCCATTCTAGTTAAAATTATCTAAACAAGTGTCCCTCTATAATAAAATTAATTTAGGGATATATATTTATGGACCCACCCATCACCTACGGAGAATTATATAAAGGTGTTTCAAATGATCATAAATCATTTACTATATCATTTCATGTGAAAAATAAATGGGTTTCATAAATATTTATTTATAGCATCATCTGTGGAAGATAAATGGGTTTCATAATAAATTAATAATAGCATAACACCTAAAAATGAATGGGTTTCATAAAAATATTATCATTAGGGATAAGGCTGGTATAATTGTATTTTATTCCTAATAAATCTAATGTATCATAACTGTACTTTACCATAAATGAATATTCATTAAATCAATTTCATGAATATTTTTGGTGAAAATGCACAATTATTTTTTAATTCACTTTCTTTAAATCATAATTGTTATGAAATATAAATGAAAAATTCTTATTTAATACAATAATAAATCCATTAAAAGGATGATTTAAATTATATAGCATTCATGATGGTTGAAAATTCCATTTAGTATTTATAAGTATAAAGAAAATATTTCATTCACATTGTTGAAAAATTGTGAAAAATTCCCTCATCAGTAAAATGGAATGAATATATAATTTTAATAAATTTTAAAATTTCATTCATTTTTTAATTGCCTTTAAATAATCATATTTAATTATGAAAATAGAACTAGATTTTTTTAGAAAACATGGATTGGTAATGAAAAGGACTTTCGACCGAAGTGTGATATAAAGTTGTTCTTATGTACAAAATAATATTTTGGTCTCCTGATTTATTAATTTGATTAATATTATTAGAAAACATTTTATCTATTAAAAATAGAAAAGGTGAATAGAAAAACATGATATTTTTTGATATTTTGTTCATGAAAATTCATTTTCAAAAACATAATCATAAAGTATCTCTATAAAAAAATTATAATATTAAACCCATAAATCATGTTCTAATCACTTAGAATGTGATCTATAGTCTTATATGATAAATTTTAATTTATTATAAATCTGTACCAGAATCATGTACATAATTATAATATCATAAATTATCAAATAATAACATTTAATCATTGTTCATTTATAATTACATAGTAAACTCATCATTTATATATGCTAACTATTTTCTATTTTCATATGATTTTTGGTAAGGTATTTTAGATACATGTATATTTCAAATGGTTCTATGATTCCAATATCATTAATCATTGTTTAAATGATATATATAAATATATATATTCACACATATGTTTTAAAAATGTAATATAGAATTAAATCATTCATAGACATGGTATGTTGTACATATGTAAGATCATTATTTATTGGTTTTAAAAGGTTGGAACCAATGAAAGGTAAATAATAATTCACCTTACGAGACTTCTTATATATTCATATAAATTATATATTTTAATAAATTATACTCTTATTGACTGCCATGTAATATGAAAATTTAAAACAAATCACGTCACTTCACAATGGTCATAGTTCACACACACTAATAATGGAGGTTATCTTATTCCAACTGGTTTAAAAGAATGAAGAATGATATGATATTATAATTCATTAATATAAAAACTTTTATAAATATTATTTATAAAAAATATAGATACTCTAATACCAATACAATAAATATGAGTATGAAAATGAGTTGAATCGCTAGGTGTTGATGGTATGTCATAAATACACACGATTGATACCTACACATATAATTTGATGGAAAAGAGGTTAGATAATTATTGATTCACAGTAATGAAAGTATTTATTAATATTTCAGGTACTTATTTATTTTTATGGAAAATATAATAGATATATTTTACTAAAAAAACAATTAAAAAATATCATGATCAACTAATGCAATTATAACTTCTTTGAAATAAAAACTTCATATCTCCTCTCAAGGATTATGTGGTCGGTATTATGAGACCAAAATTACTTTTTATATGAAAATTAGTATATTTATTTGATATTATGTTAGTTATTGTACTATATATAGGGATTAATTTTTTTAATTAGATAATGGTGGGGTTGCCTTTTGTATTTTTAGGGAGGGGCCCTCTTTGAATTTCATATGAGATTATTAATATAAAAAATTATTTTATGGAAAAATGCTTCATAAAAATAAATATTAGAATCTATATTTCGTTTTGGTTTAAATTAAATCATAGATAAAATATTTATTGGTTTTATTGGTGTTTTAAGAAAAATAATTTTGTTTAACACCCTAGTTAATCTATTTTACACATAATAGCGGTAATGTTTATTTAACTCTTAAAGGGTAGTAATTTTACCTATATGGTGAAAAATGGATCATATACAGAAAAGGGATGAATATTTAAACTATATATTATCCATCATGTAAATAATCAATATTTTAATTATTTTAATATAAATCAATAATAAAATTCTATAAAATATCATTCAGGAAATTTTTGACACTTTTCATTAATGTGACACTAAAATAACCAATAAAAATGTGGAATTTTTATATAATCCTTTAATAAAACTCTATTTTGTTATATTCAGCTATAAAATTCATGTAAATATATATATAAATTATATTATATTATTACAATATTTTTAAAATGATTTATTTTATTTTTATATTAATGGAAGAATATTATGTTCGTGTAGTATGTGAATTTATGTTAATTATATAAACACATAAAAAATAAAATCAATATCCATCATGAAAATAATTTCATTATTCTCAAAATAAATACTAATATTCCTTAAAATGATATTCCCCTTATAAACACATAAATAAAATTATATTTTAATTGGGTTAATTTTATTATTTTTTATTACTTTAAATGTTATGTTATTCATTTTTATAAGGATGTGTCCCATTAAAAATTCTATTTCCATCACAATGTGATAAGGGCTAAAGCCCCATTATCCAATAAGAATTCAGATAAAACATTGTTACCTATAAATATATTTCTAAACTATGATAAGTAAATTAACCCTTTACAATGTAAATAAATTAAAACACTCCTACTCTTTAGAATTCTTATAAAGAAAGTAAATACTTTTCCACATTAGGACTTCTTGATTCAAAATATGGAATCTATTTTCCAAATTTAAATTAAACTATGGGTAAAACCAAAATGATTTAAGATTTTTTCATATCAATTTAATCGTTTTTATATTTTTCATTTGACAAAACACTATGTTTAGCTTTCATTACATAGAATACTGAGTTTATCAAAAATTACATGCAACACCGGGTTTAAATATAACATGTCGTTATATTAAAATAATATTATTTAATATGATTGTTATCACCTAATTGTTGGAATGGAATGTATGAATATTATTAAATAAATAATTAAAATATATAGTTTAAACATGTATATAAAATGAATTATTTAGTGACCAATTGATTAGAAATTTAAATAATAACCGTTTTCAAATTAAAAATATAACTTTCTATCAAATAATTAATATAGACAAAAATAAATTATTCCTCAATTAATTTTACAAATAACATTGGTGGAATTATTCTTGTAAAATTAATATAATATTTTTAATAATAATTTTGACATTTGTCTTATTTGATTCTTATATAAGAGATAAGAATAAAAAAAATTTATTGTTAAATAATATTTTTTAAAATACATTTTTACTCATTTTTTTAAATTATTTTTTTTTTAAATTGTGGAAATTTTGTAAATTTTAATGGAAAAAATAAATTTACTTTTTTAAATAATCATTTCATTATTATCATAGGGTGTATTTTTTATAATTTTTGTTGAAGATACTTTTTTTTATGAATGTTGAAAATTATAGGGCTTTATTAATAACTTTCATACACACTAATGAATTTATAAAATTTAAAATTGATTAAATATGGATATAGAATTAAAATTTGTTCAATAATATGTCTATTATTCCAATATAAGTCATTTTAATCGAATTTATATTGTTATATATAAATATATTTATATTCTGAACCTTTTCCCTATGGAAAATCGCGCACTCATTGCAACTATCATTTTAATATGAAATTATATTTTTTCATCTTTTGTTAATTAAAATTGGAAAAAAAATTAGAAATTTTAAATGAAAATAATTTATATTACCAAATAAGGCCAATATATATTTTTCCATAATGAATAGTAAAAATAGTATAAAGTATTTATTAGGGTTAAGGTAATATTAGGTGTTTCATGTTTTTAAACTAATTACATAAGGTTTACAATGACAATAAAACATGTAGAATTCATATCTTATTACTATATATATATAATTTTATTTTAATATTTATTTATAATTCATCTAGGTTATTTTAAAGCAACGTATTTTAAAATTTTATTTTTTATCACATTTTTTCTGAATGACTAAATTTTTTACCTCTATAAATGTTTCACAAGATTTTCATAGAATATTCTATAAGTTATGTTGTTTATTTAAAAACAGTTATTTTGAAAACTCTTTTTGTATTAAATATTTTTTTTTATTTTGAATTTTATTTTCCTAAAAAAATATTTTAAATTGATTTTAATGCCTCCTATATATTGTTCCACGGATATTTTAACAAAACAATTATTTTGAAAAGTTTTATGTATTAAAATTATTTTAATGAAGAAAAGATAATTTTATAAGGAAATGTAATAAATGATATTAAATAATTTATTTATAACATTTAATGTTTATAATAAAACATGTGGATTTACAATTTTTTTTAATATTTAGTTTCCAAAATTGATTTTCTGATAACTTTTTTTATCCACAAGAAATGATACATGTGTATTTTCAAAATAATTATACATCTAAGGTAACATGTGTTGATTATAACTAGTAATTACGGGGGATATCATCCATGAATAGCATTAAAATTATCCCTCAAAATGGGTTATGTTTAAGGTGTAATGACTATTATGAAACCTTATTTCTCTTTTACTTGTTATACCTTGAAAAT
The DNA here is from genome assembly GCA_963277665.1 of Viscum album. NCBI lineage: Eukaryota > Viridiplantae > Streptophyta > Magnoliopsida > Santalales > Viscaceae > Viscum > Viscum album. The sequence continues at coordinate 925,550,283 of OY728119.1, read as the reverse complement.
TTCAGTAAGTAATCGAATTTTTTCTTGAGTTTTTCTTTGATTAAATGATTATTAAACCTTTCACTTTTCAATTAGATATAATATGATGTATTGTCAAAGAAAAGTATTTTATTTCATGGTTTACGGTATAATGAAAATTGTGTATTCTTCTATCAAAACTAAGTATGATATTCATTATGTGAAAGGTGTGACCTATATCAACATTAAATTAATTGAGTAAATATTTACTTCCCTTGATATAGATAGGACTAGAATAGAGAGTGAACCATGTCTTATAAGGTAATTTTTCCACTATGATAGTATTGGGAGTGAACCATAAATAATAATATTGATTGTAGAGTAAAACCATTTCCCTATATTGACATCTAAAATAACCCTAAAATAAAAATAAAATGATATTATATGATTATGTTTATACCATAATTCCATATCTTATTCTAATTTAATACTCTCATTGTTAAATTTCTCTGATTTTTTTATGATTCCATTATTTTGATCATCCAATATTTATTTCATGACTCATATTTATGATCCATGATTTAAAGGATATGGTTTTCAAATATTATTTTCGTGATATCATACCCTTACGACTCCATTATTTTTATCATCCAATATTTATTCCATTCTTTTGATCATATGATTGAATGTATTTTGGGTAATTTAATGAATATTAAAATGAAAATATGTTATATCTATTTATGAAAACACCACGTTTCGATCATTGGTATCAGATTATAAAATTATATTACAATTAAATAGTAGGATGAGAAAACTAGAATGATAAACCTATGGTTATTTGAAAAGATATATTTATAGATATATCAGAGGATATGTCCATGGATGATTCAACATATTGGAAAATGTCCATCAATTTTGGTAAAGGATATAGTGATTATTTTTTAATTAGTCAGATCCCTATATATATACTGCAAGTCAATGAGTCTATATAACAGATGTTCCTAGTGGTAATAACACTAAAACGGGATCATTGATATGGACATGATCATCACTTAGGGTCATCAAAATGGGTATTGATGCACATCTCAATTCATACTTTCAGGGGATATGCTTTGGAAATTTGGAAGCCCTTTAAGAACCATATTGATGGATTTAAAAAATTGATGATTGTGAATGAAAAATGTTATACCTGAGGATTAATAGATTCAAAATAAGGGGTAATTATTTATGCATAAAATAAATTACCATTAATGATTATATGGCTGAAAAATATGATTATTGTTGGTTAGATAATTCTTTTTTATTTATTAAATTGTGGGAAGCAGATAAAACTATATTAACATTGAATGTAATATCAAATTTAATAATCAGAAAAAAAATATGAGTAATGAATCATAAGATATTTGGATTGTTTCTATTCAATTATAATGACATATTATTAAAAACTTACATCTTAACCGAATAATGGATTCACAAAAGAAGAAAATGATAGAGTTCATTGAATTCTATAGTGGTGGAAACCATAGAGGATAGAATATTTGAAATATTATATGTCATGAATATTGGAAATAGAACTATATATAATTCAACAATTAAATTAGAATATATTTTTTTTGGAAAATATGGACACAACGAAAACAATTTCAACAGAAAAAATGAAATTTTAAATTAATGTAACCAAGGGGGATATTGGTCTCCCAAGGAACCTATCATTTGATGAAATTTTTAACTATATAATGTCTATAAATTTTTAAAACTATAATCTAATTGTGAATAATAATGGATATAATCTTCATGGTTGTTTTAGAAATAATTATACTACTGATGGTGATGAGACCATGAATGATAAATAAAATTTATGATCTATTCTAAAAGTATTTTTTTTAATGTAAGTATCATTACTATATTCATGTAGATGAATTTTAAGATATGATACATATTTTATATTATATTAAATTTTAATTATGTAATTTTATTATGAATCTTAGTAAGTTTTCAAAAATGAGGTATGATAATTTTATTTTTTATGTATTTTAATTTATGAACAGTGTTATATGAATTGTTAAATATATACAGGTTTGCAGTATAATTTTTTCATTATATATTTTCATTGATATGTTTTATCATATTGAGGACCATGAAATTATATTCAATGGAAAGTTTAAATTTTAAGGAATATAGATGATTAATGTTATATAGCTCTAAATATGTTCCCGATGATTATATAATGATGGTGGGATAATGAGATGATGCATATGAACAAAATTAATTTGATAGTATTAATGACCCCACAACTGATTAATGATTTTATGATAACGTGTTTTATGTTTTATTATACTGGGGTTACAATATATTAAATTTTATGGAATATATTTATTAATAAATGAACCTATTTAAATAATTATAATATATTTAATTTTGTAATTATAGTGTGATTTCAATAATGTTTAATTAAAATACAGGATATTAACTTGTTTCAACTCACTGTATTCACATATTTTTTCATGTGACACTAAAAGTTACCTCATTTTAGATGAATTGTTAAGGATAAGTATATTTTTAGAAATATTATGATATTATTTATATATTTGTGGACTTCAATTTTGGTTGAACTTGGAGGATCCTTAAGGTTAACTATTCATGACATGCTATAAGTTGACCTTTGGATGTTACTGGGAAACCTGTGTCAAATATTTTTTTATAATAACTACAGAAATATTAACTAAATTTTTATTATTCAATCTATATTGGGATATGTTAGTGATTATGAAAAAGAATAAAATTCACCTTCCTTTCATTTAGTAAGTGATATAGTGAAAATTAATAAAATCATAATAATGGATGAAATAGTAATTATGGTACAATAGAAAGATAAGACTTGTGTATATTAGTAACTTAAATTGTTTTCATTATTTCAGTATTATAGAATATTTATTATAGATTTCATTCAACCTCTTTGTGTTCATGAATATTTCCATGTATCTCTCTAGAGGATATATATACTTGATCCAACACGTATATTAAACTTAGAGGTCGTACCACCAGATCATGATATCTCTAATGAGGAAAAATAGGGGATATTATAGGTCATATATAAATTTATTTAAAAACAATACCACTCACGAGGGAAATTTTTTTTGGTGAAACCATCATATTAAAGAAGCTGTGTTGGAAGTTGTCGATGTAATTAGGAAAAATAATCCTCTTTTATCACTACCAAAGTGATGATATTCATGGGGGTAGAATATAAAACATTGAAATATTTTGAAATATTTTTTCTAAACAGATTTAATTTAGTGAAATTTTTAATTAAATTCATCGACATTTGTATCTTGAATAACTTTCAAAAATGGTATTATATTGTGTTATATGCAACACCATGTTTAAATAAAAGGTGACATATAATTGAAATATTATATGTTATTATTATTATTAATATTAATATGTTTTTTTTGTGAGTATTAATAAGAATTTTTTTTGAAAATAAATGCTTTAAACATGTATATAATAAGACCTCTTTTTGACCAATTTATTAAAATCAATATAAAAACAATTTAAAAATAAGAAAAATCATTTTCTAAAAAAATAAGTTAATGCATGAAAAAATTCTTACCTAAATGAATTATAAAAATAAAATTTGGTGAATTATTTTAATGAAATACATCAATTATATATTAAATAAAATGGTTTACATTCATATTAGTTTTTTAGAAATGAGATAATAATATATCCAATTATTAAACATAAAAACATTATTTTTCTTAATAATAGTTTGGACACCTTTTGCACAATAATTTTAACAAATAATTATTGAAACATTATGAAAAATTATTTTAAAAAATAAATTCAATTTTTTCAATCAGAATTTAAAAAATTATATTACATTGAATTATTGATATTTTTTTATAAAGATAAATATTTCAATTAACAAAGAAAAAATTGTCATATTTATTAACATTAATCTTTTCATTATGATAATTTTAAAACATAAATTTTTTTTTGAAATGATATTAGCAGAAATTTTAGTTTAATTATATATCTATAAATAAAATTAATGTTATAGTATTTCATTTCATATTGAGTATTGATATCTAAAAATTTTACGCTTTTGAATATTTTCTGTTTGTAAAGCCTTTTTCTCCTCAATACTAAGAGATTAGATTAAAATTAAAATTTCTATATTATGTTATTGGAATTTAAAAACAAATATTCCATATTTTATAGACAAAAAAATATATTATATTATAATTTCTATTTAATTTTTACGCTGTTGAATAGTAAAATTAAATATATATTAATTATTGTGGTTAAAAAATTGCTTTATGGGGTGTTAAAATAAGAATATATTTGTTATAATGACTATAAATCATCTAAAATTACTATTTTATATCTATTTATTAATATTAAACATCCCAATATCAAATATGAGTTTTTTTAGAATCATTATCCCAAGGAATATCATTATTAATTTTGATTCATTTGGAAAATTTCAGGGGAGTTTACGAGTGGTATTCATTCCCCCTCATAAAAAATCCCACCACCACCCTTCACTTCATCACAACAATAAATCCATAAAGGCCATAAAATACAAAAAAAAAATTCCACCCCTACATCATTATCCATGATATAGATGTAATTATCCTCCCAACACTCAAAATTAAGGGTAATTAATAAAATATCCAAAGGAGGTGCTTCTATGTGAAGGTAATTGTATTCCCTAAGTTCGATCAGTTTATATAATATTTTTCCACCATATTTTTGTATTATCACTTCCAATATAATAGTTTTATAGTCTCTTGTATTATTTTATGTTATTATGTGAATTTTATAACATATTTCTATATCAAATTCCCACAAATTGAAAACGAAACTGTCGATCGAGTGTAAAACATACTCCGACCTAGAGAATTGATGGAATTTTTCCAACACCAACATTAAATAATTTAGAAAATGATATATTTAGAATATTTATATGATAATTATAACATTAATATAAACATATAATAATTTAACAATATATTACTTCATACATTCAATTCTATGGGGGATATGCTATCTTCGCTCATGTGTATGGTATATTACCACCTTGTGAATCGATGTGATTAATTCTATATTATTATTTATATAGAATGATAAAAGTATAAATTTAATATATTTGAATTATATATAATAATAATTAATCTGTAATGGTAGCATATTATTTACCATTATATTTTATATCCATTAAGAAAATATAAATGGTGTTCATGCATACATACAGCCTACCATCACAATGAATTGTGTATTTCATTTTCACTATATTGCTTTAATGGATTGAAATAAAAAAAATATTTAATATATATTATATTTATATAATTGATAAAAATATGTATATAAAATTAGAATTATCAATGTTGTGGACAAAAAATAAAAAATCACAAACATACCGGATAAACAAAGTAGTTTCTGCCCAAAGCATGACTTCAACATGAACTTCTTAATAAATTAGATACTAAAGATGATACATAAATAATAAATAGTATGATATATATATATATATATATATATTATTTAGTGAATTTATAATAAACTTTAATTAATTCTATTAGAGTTATGGACATATACGATGGATGTCGAGACTTATAGAATGGAATTTATGTTTCACATATTATTTTTCTAAGACACAAGCCATATTCAATAGGACTTTTTTATGTAATGTGTATACTAAAAATATATTTCATATATGATCATTACACATACTATTATGTGTACATAAATATCTATTTTTGAAGATATTTTTCATTGAGTTTACTGTTCAAAAGTTTCCAAAGCATTAAGATATTATTGTTTCAAATTTCCTTCTTTGAGACATATGTTATGGTATGAACCTATCTTTATTTGTGAGGTGTGTAATCATTCAAAAGGATATGTTATATAAAAAATATCCTTATTTTAATTATATTAAAATTTTAATTTATTTTATTTATTTGTTTTCTATTATGAATCAATATTATGAAATTGGTAAGTTGTTTACATTACAATCTCATCACTTATCATGGTTGTTTTTTATTACGCTTCAAGAAATGAAATATTATAATATCTCTCTAAATGAAATGATGAATTTTATTATCAAATGGTTATATTAATTGAATTCATTTTTCTAGTAATTTTTCTCTATTTACGTTCTCCAGAGTTCAATAGATTATTCTCATAAAAAAATTCTTTATTTCAATATTTTGTCAAAACCCGTTTTTCTTCCAAAAAATGTTTTCTAAAAAAACATTAATTTTATTTAACATTATTATATTGGTTTATTGAATACATTTTCAACCAATTTTATAATTTTAAAATTAATATTAAAATAGCATTCATGAAATTTTGCAAATAATGTGAATTTCTATTATAATGAAATTGTGAGTGTAGTATACGTTTTAACACGTATGGAGAAAATAGTGTTTCTAACAATCAAGACCACTGCATTTATGGAATCATACTTTATATGTTTTTATTTTTACTATTAAAAAAATATTTTCAATATATTTTCTATTTTTAAAAGTATTTTTCAATGATGAAGTGATATTTTCCATAACAATATTTTTTTAAATTATTTAAATTAACACATTATATGTTTTCAGTGATATTTAAAAATGAATTTTGATATTATTTAATATTTTAATTTTTTAAATGAGGAATGTATATTTTCATGAGGAAACTTGATAAGTTATGTTTAATTCATCCTTTATACATTTTAAAAGAAAAAATTATTTTTGAAATGTTATATATTATAAAAAAATTCATTGTGGAAATGATTTTTTCCTCATGAAATGATTTTAATTATTATAAATATTCTTTATTATGATTTAAATTTTAATTTCAAGGAAAATTAATTTCAACATGTTTTATTAATATTTTTTTGAATATATTTTTTGGATAAAATTTATTTTCCGCGAAAAAAAATGTTTCAAATTTCATTTCAAAATAATTTTCATTCTAATATAGAATATGTTGGTGTTTCCTACACCATAAAATAGATATGATCCAAATAAGAAATTGATATTGATTCCCATAATGGTTTATGATTGTGATGGAATTATATTAGGGAAACCTATTTCTATTCCATAGTTTATTCCATGTTGAAAGGCTTATCAAAACATGTATCTTTTCAGGGGTTATTCTTTAATAAAACAGTGAAGTTTTTATGAAGCCTATCACTTTTTTCATAGCATATGATTTTTTGAAATTTTTATGAAACACTTTTTATTTAATGGGTTTGGATTTGATGAATATTTTATGATCATGTGGAACACATATGTATTTTTTTCATTCTGTGATATGCGGGGCTTCTATCTCTCTTTAATGAATAGGGTAATGATTTGACTGTAATGATTCATACATTAATAGAATTGGGAGTGAACATTTTTCTATAAGGGAACATATTATACATTTATGTTATTTTAAGTGAACATTTTCTAATTTGATGGTTTTGGTAATAAACCCATTTTACTTCGATATCCTTGGTACTGTTTCATGACTACAATGAAAATCAGTTTTTCTACTTATGTATATTCCACACATCCATGTAATATAAAAATGTTATGAACTCATGGATAATGTTCATGAATTTATTATTATTAATGTATGATTAACTACTAATATTTATGTTAGGACTAATGTTTCTGATCTATGATATTTAGGGTATAGTTCTCAAATATTATTCACATGTTCTTATAATGTTATCCTCAGGATATCTTGATATATCCTTTATTTTAACATACTAAGAATCTATAGTCACCCTTGATTATTTTCCATTCCATTGTGAATGAATTAATATTTTCTAGAGAGTATGTTTAATAAGAGAACTATGTTGGTAGATCATTAGGGGAAATATTGATGATCTTTCCTGAAATAAGAAGATAGAGTTTATTCATTACAAATATTGTAAATTTTTATAATACACATGCATGTTTTCATTTAATATAATGAATATTTATCTAAATTATATAATATATAAGTATGAAAATATTGAGTCATTTAAAGAAATGAAATAAAATCAATTTATTATAATTTTCTAAAAATATAGAAAAACTGTTTTTTTAATTACATTTTTTTGCATAATATTAGATTTATTTATATTAAATTCCTAGAAAAAAATATTTTAATGAGTGAATAAAATTATTGAATATATAGCCTATAATATTTTTTAAAATCCCTAACCAATAGGGATTATATTAATTTATTAACATTAAAACACAATTATGTTATGAAAATTGGTTTCTAAAAAAATCTCTTTTATTTTCAATTTTTTTATTTTTATTTATATTTATTTTAAACTGAATGATGCCACATATAAGGTTTTGAAACCATTTTTTAAAAAAATTTATAATTACAACTATCAAAACCAATGTCTACATTGAAATAGTAAACAATGTTACGGTTGATTATGACAAAGCGATATGTGTAACACAAGCTATAATCGACATTAAATTTATTGGAAAAGAAAAATTTCAAAAATATTGTTCTTTTACATTATAATACATCAAATAAATCTTCACACTCATAATAATTTTTCATTAATACAAAAATATATTGTATCACAATTTAATTATATCCATGGCTTCCGATGTAGCTTCTTTAAATATATAACTCCCACTATGATTATTAACGAGTTGATAGTCATGTTGCGTAGAAATATATATTATTGATCCATGATTTCTACCTATTGTTCACCATGCAAATTATCATACTCTAGCATTTTGGCCCCTGATTTTAGAAAACATAATAGATCATTTGTTTACAACCTTATGAAAGACACATTCACCACACCATGAATAATATTTAGGTTCGGTTAAAGTGTATAGAAATAATCTACCATCACTAAACAATTAAGATTCTATAATTTCTTAATATACATATGGCACTACATTCCATTCCATTCGATTTTCATAACCTTATTCCGTGGAGAAATTCATAGAAAACAATCCCACCAACATCAATATCTACATACTTTTGCTCATTATTAGAATAAAATTTCTATTAACTCTATGATAACATTTAATTATTTTAAATGGATATAACTTCTTCTACTGATAACTCATCTTTATTATATCCGAATATCTTTCCTTATAAAAATTAATCTAAACACATTGAAGTGATTCCCTTTATTCTATATAGGGAATTATAAGAATCCTCAAAAGACATGAGTTAATGCTATTTTTTAAGAAAACTTTCCCAGAGGAAGGGGTTGATCAAACACTCCTATAAAATCCATACAAAAAGATCATAGCATATCATCTGGGTATTAAATGATTCTATAAATATATATATATCAATATATTTATAGAATGATATAGTGAAACTCATCATTTTATCTATATCATGTTATAGTCTTCACCATAATATCAATGTTAACCATGGATCAAGATAATTTATAATAAAATTTTTTACTCCATGAAACTTTACAACGTCTTGAAGCATAATCTAGTAAGATGATCAAGAGAGAAATCTTATATGATTTCAAGGAAGTGTGTTTAATTTTATAGTGATCAACTAAAACCAAAATAACATTCTAGACATTATATGTTGGGGGATTCCAATAAAAAGTAATTGATGATTTTCTTCTATCTCAATATTATGAATAGATAATTATAGTAACATCCCCTTAGACATTCATCACTCATCCATAACATTTATATATACCACACATTCTAATATTCGCACACTAAAATCTCTATTTATGGTGTACCACTAGAGATAATCGTCTAGATCTCTATACATTTATTTGCATCTATGATGAATAGATAATGATTAAATATGTTCCCCATCCAACAACTCCTTAAAATCTTGTATGGATGGAACAACAACACTATTCAAAAAAATTATCTTTCTGTCATTATCATGGTTAAACTCAGGAATATTTCTCACCAACATCAATATATACACATCACAGTTTTTTTTACAAATTAATAATAATATGGATAGGGGGATGAACACTCATTTAATAAAGATATGATTTCTCTACATTCATTAATATTTCTTTATCCATCATTTGAAAAAATAAAAATATTTAATCTTTTATGATCCTTATCAAAGATTTGATAGCATGATTTTTTTTGACTCAGATAATATTCCAACTTTTTCTTATTTCTAGAGTGGAAATCCATTGTGGATACATAATTAGTACTATACTACAACCATCTCATTTGGATCATATTTCTCTATTTTTTTATGAATATATACATTATACATTTAGGGTCAAGATATATATCACATGTTTATATATATTGATAATACCTCGGTATTGTTAATGAAAAAATTAATTATCTTAGTCCAAATCATGATTCAAGTAAGTATTCCCTTAGACATTAAATTATCAAGAGGAATTATATGTACCTATATATTATTTTATGATATTTTAACCCATTACATTCCTTGATGTGTCGATATTTATTTCAAACACTTCTCTACTAAATGGTTAATTAATTATAGGTGCACTAAAAAATATTCATTTCAGTTATGGGATTTTTCCCCCACAATCATATATCTTTAGGAACATAGATCCATTCAGAGTAATATTTTTTTGAAAATTAGATAATAATGACAACTTTTCCAAAATGAATCAATAATGAATAGTCAAACTAGGAAAAATACATATCTATATCACAATAGTTACTTTGGTAAAATGTTCAATAATATTTTCCTTTAATGGATCCATAAATATTCTATATCGTGAGATTATATAACCCATGAATGAGTATTTATCAACCAAAATTAACACTTGGTAAATGTTATATACAATTTATCATTTCATAGGGTATTTAAAAAATACTCAGGTTATCTTTATTCTCTTCCAATCACTATGCATAAATAAAACAATTATCTATAAAAACTATACATAATAATAATGGTAATCTAGAAATATTTGGTTCCATTTTTTCTATAAGATTATATGGGAATTATTAAGAATAAATGATATTCATAGTGTCTATGACTTGTAACGAATTATTTGTTGGAGGTAACCTCTATTTTGACCCAAAAATGATGACATCAAGAATAAAGATAAATCTTGGAGATGTATTGATCTCCACATAGTTGATCCAACAAACCATCAAAATGAGGTAAAGGATTTATATTCTTGATTCTGTTTTTTATATTCTTTGTAATCAATGCAATGTTTCATTGATCACACTTTATTCATAAAAAATTGAACATGTGAACCCCAATGTGTTTCACGTGGATGAATAAATCCCTTTTCAAGATTATCCATAATTTTATTCTTCACTTCTTAAAACTCAATTATGATCATTTTATATGGGTTCTTTTAAACTGGAGTTTCAGTATATATGATTCATGTACAAAAGTCAACTTTGCGATTTGGTGGATGATAGGGTACCTATTCCCAAAATACATCAAAAAAATAATTCAAAATTGGAACACCATTAATATTGAATTTCTCCCAACCATCTGATACAAAAACCTATTTTTAAATGTAATAAAGACCTAAAAATATATGATATTTAAAAAATAAGATCAAATATATCATCAGACTTATATATAAATAAAGGTTGTTCTATTACAATGTTTTATTAGCTTATAATGAAGTTGTTGTGGGATTTATATAAGGAAATATAATCCATTACTTTGATAAAATAAAATTCATCCTGATTGAGAATACGATGATTTGGAGGAAGTACATTCGCTTATACTTCAAATAGAGAACAATCTTATACTTGAGATGTGGTCATTATACAATTATTGGTTTACACTCCTAATTCAGTTTATAATTACTTGAGTGGAAATTTCATTAGATTATGAGACTCGGAAAATATAAAATATTGAGTATATCTAGATTCATATAATATATTAGTAGTTCTATATTGGATGATATGTGTACAAATCATCATGTCGTTATCCACATCATTAATATTTCTCACAATTTAAATCCATTTTTATATAGTGTTATGAGATTTCTAATGTCAATCGTTCTAAATAACCTACATATTTGAAAAATGATTGAATAATTATCACACTCTCTTAATTTTATGTACTATAGTGTGGTTGGTGCATTCATTTTATATATTCCAATACTCTTATCATTGATATGTCACTTCATATAACTTTTGTATTTTATATACTGATGACCTTCATTTATATAATTTAAACATTCACCTATCAATTATGATAAATATATCAATTTTTACTTACAAACATAGGGAACAATAGAAGGATAATCTTCTTTCCAAAATGGTTCTTCGAGTTTCCTTTGAATTACATTTTTTTCTTATATATATCATGATATTGATCAGTTAATACAATATATATTTCTACTATGATTGGAAATAAAATTATTTATTAATAGCTATTAATGTTTATTATGGTTATTCCATATAGAGCCACGGTTTTAGTCCACTATAGAAGAGATCGATCATACATTCAGATTGAATTATAATACAAAAGTGTACCTCGAAAGTATTACAATAGTTTCAATATAGGTATTAATGCATCAATAATCCTTATAATATACCGCAAGGAATTACTTCTTTATTTAAATTTCAAGAATATGTGGAATGTACTTGTTGAAATTTTTTACCATAAACCCATACCAAAACATGAATTAAATTTCCTCTCATTATCAATTGTTCCTAAAAAGATTCAACCATTTATCTACTTCTCCTTCCAAACAATAAGAATAAAAAAAAATTTAGGGTTTGAAAGTTGGAAAACGGAAAATTTATTCTTCGTGTTTCTAATCATTTTTATAAAAACAAATAGATGAAATCACTAACAACAAAATGGGTGTTGATTTGGGAAGGACTGAATAGGAAATTAATCCCTCCTTTAATTTTTTTGAATCTCATTATGATTCATTGCATGAAATTTTTTCATGATCATAGAAACTGATTTTGAATTCCAACTTCCAATACATTTAGGTTTTTTAGTAGAGAATTATTTCATTATCAATCAAATTTTAGGATTTAGATGATTCTTTTGAGTTCAGTCCATTGGATAAAATGAAACATTATTGTGATAGAAAAAATAATCCAACTGATAATTTAACATCTGATAAAATTTATATTATTTAGTGTCATGATTTATATAAAATATGTTCTGAAAAATAATAATTAAAATTAATATAATTAATTAATTTGTTTCAATTTTTTCCAGTATTTAAAATTACATTAAAAATAATTATAAACAATTATATTTCAATTTAAATTATTTAATTATTATTTAAATCAATATTCAAAAAATAAATATTATACTATAGTATTATTTTGTTAAAAATTATTTTTAAAAGAAATATGTTCTTTTTTATAGAAAATGTTTTCATTAACAATATTTATTTTTATGAAAAGGATTTGTTATTAAATATTATTAAGGAATACTATTTTAATTTTAATAGCAATAATGTTCATATAAAAAATGAAAATTATAATTATTTTAATTTATAAATATAATAAAATACAAAATAAAAATAATTATAAATTATGACTATGTTAAACATAAATATGTGGATTTTAATTAATGGGTCTAATTAATATATATATATATACAATAATAATTATTAATATTTCTTTTATAAAATATGAAATAATGAATAATTATATTAATATGACAATATAATTAGTCTGGTTTTATAATTTTTTAATTTCAAAATAATGATATATAGAAATGTGTGGGTGTGTTTTTATGATATTATAATTATAATAAAAAAATTATGCAAATTTTAAATAAAATTTTAATAAAATGATAATTATTTTTTTGACATTTCATTTAATTCAAAAAAAACTAAAACATGAGAAGAATTCAAAAAAGTATGAAATAATTTAAATAAATGAATTGACACGATCTACCCAAAAAAGTGGAATCATGATAAGATAATAAAATAAGGGATTAATTGACAACATAATAAAATATAATAATATTAAAAAAATTTAATATAAAATAATAATAATGCTTCCCTAATTAGAAAAAATGTACTGATATATTTTGTTTCAATCACACAATCTATTTCAAGTTTATTCCCAATGAATATGTTTATATATATTTTACCAATCAATTAATAATAACATTTCATGAAAATTTTCAATTGAATTTGATTTTCAAAAAACTCCTTTCTACACATTCTTCAGATATGTAAGATAAAAAGATGATATTATATATACACTAACCCTGTCTCAACAAAGGAAATGAGATCATTTTTACTCAAACACTATATTTCTCATTTTATAGAATCTAGAATCTAGTAGTTCCAATGATCCTCTTTTCAGATAAGGGGACTGTTTAATTTTATCATGCTTATGGTTTTTCAAGGGTTTAATTTCATTTTTATCATAATTTTTTTTTGATATATATATATATGTGTGTGTGTGTGTGTGTATAAGAAATAATGAGATGGTGATTGTTGTATCGCTACTTGTGAATGATATTTCAATAGGGAATTGCCTCACTTGATAGGATATATAGGGAAACCCATTATGGATAATGTCCCTCAAGATAGGGAAGAACTAGAAGAGGCTTTTAAATAAAATATATCATGGAATTGGGGTCATTGGCCCAAAATTCATAGATGAGAATGTGGTAGAGATGACAGTGTTTTTGCCCATGGGCTTGACTAGTCGTCTTCATCTGAGGAATGCACTGGAGGGAATTATAAACTAAGGTAATGTACTCTAACTTTTAATTAGAATAATTCATAGTTAAAATTAAAATCAGATGTTGACATCTCTTGTGGTTATAGAGATAGTCCTAATTTGACTCGTCTATAGTATTTTTTTTTAGATGAGGTTTTGTCCTTTTTTACCATGAACACTCTATTTATCTTGTTCTTATATTTTATTTTTGAATAAAATTTAGTGGGAGATGGTTTAATTGAATTCTATATTTTTGGTATGTATCTCTATCTAAATATGTTTAATTGTTTTCTGAATTTATAATAAAAATGTTTAATTCGGATCTATCTCCAAAAATATCAATTTATATAAGGGTTCATCTTTTCCATTATACAATCAGTTCATGTTTTATTTATAAGGATATATATATATCCTTAAATATATATATATATATATAATTATGATTATTAATATTAATGTATTTGTTTTTATTTATAATCTATCTAATTGTTTTCAGAAAGGATTTGTTTAAAATTTAATACTCTTAAGTATCTCTTTCAATATGGTGTTTCAAGGGATGTATACTGTTACATAGATATATATATATATAAACATGTATTTTTCATTTTTATTTAAATGGTAACATTTATGAATCTCTATAATGTTTATCAAGATTGATTTAAAAAACAAAATATTAATTTGATAAATTTTTTGGATTTAAAATCCCCATATTAAATTTGAAAATTTCATAAAATAACAATATGTTAAAATTATATTACATAATATAATTATAAATTATATAAAAATATAAATTTTTATGATTTATTATAACTGGATTATTTTTTCATATAATCTCCATTAGAGGATATATCAATTTATCATTTCCATTACATGTGTATCTATTAATTATAATTGATAAATGTTTTCATTTTATGTGAAGATTCTATGATCTTTTTATTCGTTCTTTTTCAAGAGTGTTTACACTCAACTATATATGAAATTCATAAATTAGATATGTCCATTATTTATGTTATCATCAAGATTCCAGGCATTTTTATTTATTTTTATATTTATTTTTTATTACTTATGTTAATGAAATTTAGATATGAATAATTTTTTAAAATATACTATTTATCATATATATGATTTTATAATTCCTAAACAAAATTTTTATAAAATGTTAAGATGTTTGTATGATTATATTATAACAATTTAATTAATTAATTAATATATTATTCTGAAATGTGTTGGGTTATGAATGGGAAAGAGAGTACCATAAAAATGTTTTCATAAAATTGAAACTACGGTATCCAATGTTTTTTTTATGGTATTGGGAGTGAACCCATGACCATAATGGGATATTATTCGACATAAGATATAGTTTAGTGTAATTATGGTTTTCATATGGCCTGTTGGGTTTCATAATTAATACTCCAAAATAATTATTTACAAATGTTTAAATCCAATGTTTTATCTCAAAATATTATTAATTTGTAAATTAATGGTTTTAAAAATTATATGAACTTATAAGATTTTGATATTTTGGAAATATATTTCTAAGTAAATAATAATTACAAAGAAATATTTGTCATAGAATTACCAGGGGATTTTTTAAAACCAATTATTGGGAATGATAAATTCTCAACCCAAGTTTTAAATTTCTTTTTTATAGGTTTAGTGGATTTATTTATTATATGTATTTTCATTGAGGAGGAAGAGTGTCCAAATAAATTTTACATATATATTTTCGTTTTGTATTGTTTTTTGTTGTTGTAAGGCTTGTATATAATTCTCCAAAACATAGAGAGCTAAATGAACATTTAATATATTAAATGTTGTGTATTTTTTTTGTTTCAATTATTACATAAATAAAAATCATTTTAATGTGTTCAACCCAGAAGCATGGGTTCAGGGATATACATTTGGTATCAGAGCAGTTCTCTATAAATCATTGGAGATTAGATATTTACTAAGTAGATGATTATTTATGTTTATAATTTCATGTTTTTTACATTGAAGAAATAATTTCAAAATTTTTTAGAGTCCAATGAATGAATTTATTTGAGACAATTCATTTAATGGTGGGGGTTGTAACATTATATATTATTTAAAACATTAGTGACATGTTTCAAAAAAATTATTTTATTAAAAATATTGATATTAAGATATTAAATTAATTTATTTATAAGATCATTAAAATATATAAAATTATATAAAATATACTTATAAATAACTGTACTTTAATTTATAATTTTCAATTTAATTTTAAATATATATTATAAAAATGAATACTATTTTATATTATTATTTTCTTTAAAACAAAATTTTAATAAAAATATATTTTTTTATAAAAAACCTGAATAAAAATATTTTTTTTCAGAAATTTATATATTAAAATAATTTAAATGAAAAATTTTATAAATAAAAAAATATATACTTCATATAAATAATATCTATTATAATTATTTAAATTTATAAATATATTAAAATAGTATGTTATTCTAATTATAAATTAAAAGTATGTTTAATATAAATATTTATATCATAATTAATTAACCTAATTAATATAATAACTTTGATAATAATTATTAAAATTTCATTTATGAAATCAGAAATATTGAATAATATTATTATTATACAAATATATTTAATTTTCTCTTAGAATTTATTAATTTCAAAAATATGATATATATATATATATATACGTTTGTTTGTGCGTGTATATCGGTCGAAATGGCTCGAAGGACTTCATTTTTTATTATTTTAGTAATCCACCTTTCAAGGGGTGATGTGGAACCCTTACAAGGCCTGAAGGCTTAGGGAGAATTACAAGACTTGTTGGTTTTAGAGGGAATCACCTAGACAAGACAACTAGAAACTGCTCATCCCCATCATAATTTATAATATCTATACTCCACCTTTACAGGGTTGGTCGGATAGCTGTCCTATGCAAAGCTGCACAGGTCTGGTACCGATGGTAAAGTCATACCCTCTCACTCCTCCAAATCTGGTTATCTCTGCTCTAGAGAATACGCCTGCACTAAATCCTTGTATGATGCCTTGTTCCTTGTATTCAATCTAGTACATCTGAATTCAAGTCACCCATAGGCCTTGGTTTGGCCCAAAGGCCTTAGGTGGCCTGAAGGCATTGAGAATCAACTGGCCCGCAGTCCTTGGGTGGCCTTATAGCCTTGCAACACCCGAGGCCCAAACCGATGGCCCAAAATCCCAAATGGATGAATAGTTCCGGCTAGTATAGTACCGAATAGTAAAAGATATTGTGCCTTTTATAGAACAACTGTAGTACTAATATAGTTCCCCAAAAATATGCCTCCTCCTGGACTTGAACTCGAAACTCTTTGATGCACCTAACAAGTCCTCACCAACTTTGATGAGGCTCATGTGCAAAACGTGTGTAAGGTTAATGCTTGACTCTCACTGAGGGGGCCCCACCAGGCCCCAGAGTTCACTTCTCATTCCCTAGATAGGCAGATGGCTTTGAATTTTCCTATGTATAATACGCACAGTGTCCAAGATTGGCAGGACTCGAGCATGGGCTAGTTCCCATGGAGAGCGAGTGTGTGCGTGTGTATATAAAAATATAATTATATTATTTTTAATAAAATTGATTTTTATATATAATATTAAAAATATGCTATTTTTTATAATGTAGATTAAAATATTAGAAAATCACAAATCCATGAGGATAATATACAAAAATAATTAATTGACTCAGAAAATGATAATACATGAGAAATCTTAAAAATGTCAAATCATTATATCAGAAGAAAATATTTAGATTTAAAATATAAAAATTTATTTTGTTCGTTAACATTATGATATAAAATATTATTATTATTATTATTATTTGGAAAATAGAACTCAGATATTTAGATTATATCAGATCATAAATAATTATTTTCTTCCCAAAGATGATTTGTGTATATATTATTTCAAATAATGGAATATAATACCACATTAAAATTTTTAAATAATTTTGATCTTCGAAATAAACTATTATCCTCATTTTTTAATCCGTGTGATTGGAAACCCATTCTTTATATGACCGTCAACCATACACTCCAAAAGACCTAAGCTCATTTTCTCTCAAACTCTCTATTTTCATTGCTTTTTCTCAGAGCAACAACCTAGTAGTTCATTTTATCTATCTTCATTCATTAATGGGGATTTTTTAATATTATCACACTTATATTTTAGAAAGTGTTCAATTTCTTTTGTATCTATCACATTTTGTTTGGTTTATATATATATAAATATTTATATATATATGTATTATATTTTTATACTAATCTGATTATCTCTAATAGTATTCATAATTTATAATCAAAATAGTAATTTTCAATCTATCAATAAATTTATCAATATATATGGGTTCAATATATTCCTTCAATGTATTAGTTCATGTATGATTTAAAGAGATATAAATATGTTTAAATAAATATATATATACGTAATTATTTTATTACTTTTAAAGGATTTTTTTCCAATTTATAGTGTTTAATTATATTTTTTGTAAGGATTTTTTTAAAAAAATTGTTTTTAGGGATCAATTTCTTCATGGTGTTTTATGGGATTTATTGTAACACCCCAGGTAAATAATGAATATGACATCTTTATATTTATCCATATTTGTGAATCAAATATTAATATTACTTTAAAGGGGATGCTATGCTCGATGGCATACCCAATACGCAACAACGAGTTTCTTGGGAATCTTACGTTGCACTCTAATAATAAAATAATATTATGGTAGTTAACATGTAGACGTTGTATTGGTGGGAATGGATAGAAATAACTAAAATATGATTATATATGTTTTTTAAATGTTCTTACATTTATCCAAAGGCTTAAAATACAGAAAGAATTCAATTTTAGGCTTTTATACCCAAATTTTCACTAAAGGTTCACTTATCGTCTTTTGATGGAGAACTGTCATTAAAAATAGTTTTGATCACTCTTATACATTCTTTTGGACCAAATAAAATTCTTCTTTAGAATCGGGACATCAAATTTTACTTTGTGTAAATTTTTGGTATTTTTCCGATAAAGTTCATTTTTTTAATGAATAGTGTAAAATGTTGTTTTTTAATTCAAAAACCTCTTTTTAATCTAATTTATTTATATGATTAGATTATATTTTGAATTGGTTTTAAAGTGAAACTAGAAAATATTTATACCATTAAATCCAATAGTGGTCGTTGGAATTAATTTCATTTTGAAATCGGACTTAAACTAGTGTCAATCTTTTGATACTTATTGTTTCATAAAAACACGCTATTTACTCTGACAGCGGGAATTAATTATTAAATTAATTAATGCAACTTATATGTTGTGAATTTTTTAAAATGGACTTCATTTTTGAATTCATAATATCAAATATATCTTAGGGTGAATTTTTGGAATTTTTCTGAAAAACAACAATTTTTGATGAATAGTGAAACCACTAAGTGGTACTTATATTAAACTGATTTTTCGTTTAAATGAAATTTTACCACTTCTGGGTTTTGAATTTTAGAAATCTGACATAAATGGTTGTCATTAAGAAGTAAAATGTGGTTCAATGAGATAAAAATATTTTTTTGGTGAATAATAACTTATTAAGTTTTTAATCGTGATTAAAGATAATTAGTGCAATTTAAGGCAAAAATGATATTTTAATAAAATGAAAATACCTTGACACATTTCCTACCCTTATTGGATGTGTCATGGCCGACCAAGAAAATCCATGGGTCAACTTGGGGACTCCATGGAGCCACTTTGGTTGGAAAATGACATAAATACCTTTTATTTAATGTTAATGTAAAAAATGGCACAAACATGATATGTTTTACTAAAACAATTTGTTAATGGGGTTATACAAGTCAGATATTTTATTATAAATATTCATTGGAAATATAAAAAGATTTCATACAACATAGTAATTTTTTTATAATTTTTAGACATTAAATAAATTAAATTATTTATGACATAATAATGATGCAGTGATGACATCATTATTTGACGATTTAAATAAAATGGAAAGATAATGTAAAATATATGAACTAAACATGTCCAAAACTTATTGTATGGGTGGATTTATAACCCTTATCACCTTATCCACTAATTATATCAATGTGGGACCTTTTAAAACCGAAACACATTTTCAAATAAAGTAATATTTCTTTACTTTCCAAAAGTGCCCCTCCTCTCCTCTTATAAAAGGCCCCCACCTCTACCTGATTTCACACACTCCTCAAGCCTTTGGCGCGGCCAACCCCTGCCCATTTACTCTCTCCACATCCCTATCCTCATCCTAGAGGATTTTCTTTGGGATGAATCCTTTCAAAGGTAGCCTTTAGGCTCAAATCAAAAGGAGTTACACTTTTAAAGGTAATTCATTCTCTCATGTTCATTTGTTTTATTTTGCTTCTCCAACCCCCTAAACACTTTTTATTTACTTCTTTTGTAAGAACATAAGTATCTTAAATATACTAGGATGTTGTTATAAGATTTATTCGAGCTACACTCTCACAAAAATACATCAAATGGTTAAAGAACATACGGTTTCCGTGGATGGAGAAATTCTGCCTCCCGAAATGATGATTGTTCAATACTCATTTTACACCTTCAAAGGTGGCCATTATGATGTCACTATTTTTATATATAATATATAATATGCTTATGTTTTCCTTAAGCTTATTTGTTTTCATTTTGGGCATACCTTTATGGTTTCCATTATGGGTAAACGCGATATCTTCATTTAAGGAAGTGCGGACTACCGCCCCCTCAAAGTGATTTGATTCGTTAAATACCATATGTGGGACGTATAAAGGATGGAACTATGATATTATATATGATATTATACTGTATTTATAATATATCTTTATATCATTATTATTCCATTCTATAAAATATGAAATATAAATTAAAGTAGTGTTCATGCGTACGTACGGCTTACCGTCTCCATGAACGGTGCATTTCATTTCTTACCTATAAATTATTATGTAATGTTATAAATGCATGAATGTACTGGATATATATGATGTATATGATATCTAAATCATGAATACAATTCTGGATATAATAAACACTTGGCCACACGAACAACATGTAATTGTAAGAAGTCCACTTTCGACTTAAGAACTAAATATCGGCAAAACAAATATTATTAACTTAAAAGATTACATAATGTTTATGACATGGTAATAAGTGATATAAAAGGAATAATGAACTTTAAAAAGGTTCTTAAGGAATTATAAATTAACTCAAGTTTATTATTCAGGAGATTAAAAAACGATCGAGTCAAGTCGGACCCGAGGTAAGGGATCCTACACCTATCTTTCTTTTTAAGTACACTCTTTTATGTCATTCCTTTTAAGCTCATATTTCTTATGATTGGGATGTTCTTTTATATTACTCCTACTGTACTTATTATTTTAATATGATTATAGACTCTATTTCCTCTCATCAATCCATTATGGAAGTTTTAAGTGGCGCCGTTAGGCTGCCGAGTTTTCGTAAGAGATTTTTCATCTCACTTTTATTCCCGTGAGATTTATGCTACATTTGCCACAATTTCCTTTGAGTGGTGTATGTACTGACCAATATTTTAATAATTGTGTACTATTCTTTCATTTATGAGTATTTACACCAATGTTTCATTTTCCTTCTTTCACGGGGTGAATGTTTCGAAAGATACCCATGTCGGTAAGGGAACCTTTCACCCTCCTCTTTTTAAAAGACTTCTTTCGTTGGGTCTTTTAATTTACATATTTTTATGTTGGGATATGTTCTCATATATCCTTATTGATGTAACTTTTATGTCCAAGTGATGAGATACACTTTTTATCTCTCATCAACTCATTTTGATGTGATGCCGTTAGGCTGTCAAGGGAACTTCTTAACCCAATTTCTTTTTCTTTGGGTTCAACATGTAGATATTTAATATGTCATCCTTTGAATATGTGTGAATGACCTTTGATTATTTTACACTTAATATCCACTTATATTTTGTGTATTCGTTTGTCACACATAATTATGTAATTGATTTATCCTTAACCATGGATACCGTCTTTGTAAGGGACTTCGTCTCAATCTCCTTTCATTGAGGCATATTTCGTTTTATACACAACTTTCTTTTATACGGTGTATGAACCCCTTTGACTTTTAATTTTATACAAAAGGAATCTTTTTATACGAAGCGTTTTACTAAATAACAAAAAGGAATGTTTTTTTAACATACGCGGTGACAATGACCTTTTCCGCCGCCGCGGGTATTATTTGGTCTTTGGCTTCCTCAACAAGACGCAATGTTTTTAGAATAAAAGAAATACCATATACTCTTTTATGTATTTTGGTATTGAAAATGGTTTTGATAAAGGATTATATAATGTCAATATATTTATGATATATTGAAATGTGGACATTTTATCATTCCTTTATGTTGGTTTTATGTTTTATGATTTTATATTGGTACTTGGACATTTTAAACGGGTGGTTACGTTATAAACCATATGACGGGTGGTGCCGTGAATACCAGGACGGGTGGTTACGTTATAACCTCCAATGCATTGGGTATGGAAGTCGGCCGTATGGCTATTCCATTAAGTGATATGTGTGGGAGTCGACCGTATGGTTATTCCACTTAAGTATGTTTATGTCCCAAGTTACCTTTATATATGTTATGTGTTCTTTATATGGGTTTTATGGCAATCCTTTGGTTACAAAATGTTAAGTAATGATATTTTATTCAGTGAAGAGTTTTTACTACTTCATAAAGGTGAAAAGAATTACCTTGATAAATTATACATGGTTTACTTTTTGTTTTGATAAACTAACAGTTTTTTGTGTATCCCTTACTGAGTTTTTATGATCATCCCAAGTTTTTGAAATGTTTTTCACAGGACTTAGCATGGAATAGGGTCAAGGATGGGATCAAGGGAAAGTCATGCTACCTAAAACATGAAACTAGACATGTTTCTTTTTAAGAGTTTTTTTTTATTTTATGGAAATTTAGTATAAGAGACTACTTTTTAATCTTATGAGATGTAATAGTTATGTCCTAATTCTCTAAAACTCTAAAACTGAAAAGATCCTCAATGTGAATTATTCATTTAATTCAATTTTAAGAAAGGTTTCAGGATGGGGCCTTATAGTTGGTATCAAAGTTCGGTTTAGATAACTTTAGATGTTAGGGTATTCTTTAAGCATAAGTGACATTACCATAATGGTTAGGATTTCAGACAGATTCCTAGTTTTAGATAAAGTGAATGAGTAAGAATATATTAGTTTTTATCTTCCTCATTAGTACATGATGGTTTTGTTGTTATACTCACACTGACCCTTTTTGGTTTTAGTAAATGGCTGGATCTAGCAGGCACCAAGGTAACGATGGATGTGAAGGAAACTGTGACAGTTTTCTGAGCGAGCAACTGAATGATATGGGAGCTGTAATGAGAACTCTTGTGTTTATCCTCAACCAACTATCTGGAGTTATGATTGACCACCTAAACCTTGGAGATTTCTATAAGGCATCATATATGCAAGAAACAAATCCCTACGGAAGTATAGGTAATAATCATAAAGGTAAGTGTGTTCAAAAACCTATGTGTCAAAGATTTGGAAAGAAACACCTAGGAAAATGTTTCAAAGGGACAGAAATATGCTATAGATGTGGAAATGAAGGTCATAAAGTAAGATCCTGCCATGGAAAAAGGAAGCATCTAGTTGACTCGAGGAAAGGGTAAGAAGTTCTTTCTGAGGGATCAATTGAATGTTTTAAATGTGGTGTGCATGGTCATTATGGAAACACATGTCCTATGAAGACGTTTCGTGAATGGGGTCACCAAGAGCGTACCAATATTCGTTTACCAATACCCAATTCCATTCCGATTGAGGATGAATAAACTGACAATGACCAATCAAAGGTATGTACTATTTCATGACTATTGTTTTCCTATTTTGGAATCTTAGGATATGATTCATGATTTTGTTTGTAGGAAAGGGGTATTTCGGAATAAGTTGGAAAGGAATTGATAATGGATCATGAAGAATGTTGAATGAGTAATATGTCAACATATAAGGGCTTCAAGAGTTATGGTGAAATTCTTAAGAGTATTAAGTCTCTTTTGATGACGGGGTTACATTAGAAGACTTTTTATATTATGTGTAACCCTGATGTTTAATATAGGCAAATTTTATTCAAGTAATAGTTATCTTTTCTTTTGTGGACATAGTTATAAAGAACCATTTGGGTTTATATGTTCCTTACTTTTGAGGTAATTATGGGTTACAATATGTTATGATTGAAGTGAAAGGCATGAGATAAAATGGAGGTTAAATTATGTTATGTTTATTTTTGATGATTTTATCCCTTTTTGCGGAATGATATGAGAATTATATAGTTTTGTAAAAAGGACAACACGTTGACCGTGTGACTACCCGTCGCGTCGGACAAAGCTGCGGGAATCGAACCCACAACCAAAGTGCAGCTGGTATTTATCGCCTACCACTGGACTACATGAAGTCCCTGGTTAGTTTGACTGATTCTTTTGTTTTGAAGAGTAAGTTGATTTTGGGTTATTTATGAAAATTATTAACCTATCATAGAGGATATGTTATTAGGATAATTACTTTTCAATGAAAGACTTTAAGAGAAACTGGTTTTGTTTGGAGATAAATGTTACGATTTAACTTGGAACACTATGTGACTAAATCCTTCAAATGTTTGGGTTTCAATCTTAGGTTGGTTTAAGTTGATGAATTTTGTGGAAAATTTGTTTATCTAATGGTCCTCGTTGATCTTTGGGTTTTTTTGGACAAATTTTGGAGGTTAAGAATAGATATTCTTTTTATAAAGGGTTATCCTTTTCTGGGTTATCTGATCTTGTAGTAATATTTTGGGTTTTAGTTTTGGTTAAAGTAAAAATACCTGGGAAGTATGTAGTTCTATTTTTTTGGGTTAGGTAATTCTCTAGAAGTTTATTATAGTACTCTTAATGTGAACAAGTCTTCCTAAATACTCACCTTTTGGAGAAAATATGAGTTTGTGTAAGGAATCTAATAAAAGTTGAGTGTCAACATGATAGGTGATTATGTTTCCTTATGAATAAATTCCTAAATAAAAAGTAACTTAAAACAAAAATTTTGTCTATTAACTTTTCTTACTGGGGAATCGAATACCGTTTAACCCATCACAAGTTTGTGATTTTCTCATGGTTAACTTTCTCCTAAACATGTTTTCTATCACTCTCCAACAGAACATGACCCTATGTTTTCTCCTCCATGTCCATGTTTTCTTACTTGGAATCCTAGTATGGGTTAACTCGAGTGACCTTTGTACTTATCTTTATTTATTTTAAAGTGATTGTTTTACCGACTCCTCTCCGATGTGGGACTTTCAAGGATGTTTCCAAGCCCAATTTTAAAATTGCGAGGACGCAATTCCCAAAAGGGGGGAAGGATGTAACACCCCAGGTAAATAAAGAATATGACATCTTTATATTTATCCATATTTGTGAATCAAATATTAATATTACTTTAAAGGGGATGTTATGCTCGATGGCGTACCCAATACGCAACAACAAGTTTCTTGGGAATCTTACGTTGCACTCTAATAATAAAATAATATTATGGTAGTTAACATGTAGACGTTGTATTGGCGGGAATGGATAGAAATAACTAAAATATGATTATATTTGTTTTTTTAAATGTTTTTACATTTATCCAAAGGCTTAAAATACGGAAAGAATTCAATTTTAGGCTTTTATACCCAAATTTTCACTAAAGGTTCACTTATCACCTTTTGATGACGAACTGTCATTAAAAATAGTTTTGATCACTCTTATACATTCTTTTGGACCAAATAAAACACTTCTTTAGAATCAGGACATCAAATTTTACTTTGTGTAAATTTTTGGTATTTTTCCGATAAAGTTCATTTTTTTAATGAATAGTGTAAAATGTTGTTTTTTAATTCAAAAACCTCTTTTTAATCTAATTTATTTATATGATTAGATTATCTTTTGAATTGGTTTTAAAGTGAAATTAGAAAATAATTTTACCATTAAATCCAATAGTGGTCGTTGGAATTAATTTCACTTTGAAATCGGACTTAAACTAGTGTCAATCTTTTGATACTTATTGTTTCATAAAAACACGCTATTTGCTCTGAGAGCGGGAATTAATTATTAAATAAATTAATGAAACTTATATGTTGTGAATTTTTTCAAATGGTCTTCATTTTTAAATTCGGAATATCAAATATAGCTTAGGGTGAATTTTTGGTATTTTTCTGAAAAACTTCAATTTTTGATGAATAGTGAAACCACTAAGTAGTACTTATATTAAACTGATTTTTCGTTTAAATGAAATTTTACCGCTTCTGTGTTTTGAATTTTAAAAATCCGACATGCATGGTTGTCATTAAGATGTAAAACGTGGTTCAATGAGATAAAAATATTTTTTTGGTGAATAGTAACTTATTAAGTTTTTTAATCGCGATTATAGGTAATTAGTGCAATTTAAGGCAAAAATGATATTATAATAAAATGGAAATACCTTGACACATGTCCTACCCTTATTGGATGTGTCATGGACGACCAATAAAAGCAATGGGTCAACTTGGGGACACCATGGAGCAACTTTGGTTGGAAAATGACATTAATACCTTTTATTTAATGTTAATGTAAAAAATGGCACAAACATGATATGTTTTACTAAAACAATTTGTTAATGGGGTTAAACAAGTCAGATTTTTTATTATAAATATTCATTGGAAATATAAAACGATTTCCTACATCATAGTAATTTTTTTATAATTTTTAGACATTAAATGAATTAAATTATTTATGACATAATAATGTTGCAGCGATGACATCATTATTTGACGATTTAAATAAAATGGTAAGATAATGTAAAATCTATGAACTACACATGTCCAAAACATATTGGATGGGTGTATTTCGAACCCTTATCACCTTATACAAGAATTATATCAATGTGGGACCTTTTAAAACCGAAACACATTTTCAAATAAAGTAATATTTCTTTACTTTCCAAAAGTGCCCCTCCTCTCCTCTTATAAAAGGCCCCCACCTCTACCTCATTTCACAGACTCCTCAAGCCCTTGGCTCGACCAACCCCTGCCCATTTACTCTCTCGACATCACTCTCCTCATCCTAGAGGATTCCCTTTGGGCAGAATCGTTTCAAAGGAAGCCTTTAGGCTCAAATCAAAAGGAGTTACACTTTTAAAGGTAATTCATTCTCTCATGTTCATTTGTTTTATTTTGCTTCTCCAACCCCCTAAACCATTTTTATTTACTTCTTTGTAACAACAACAATATCTTCAATATACTAGGATGTTGTTATAAGATTTATTCGAGCTACACTCTCACACAAATACATCAAATGGTTAAAGAACATACAGTTTCTGTGGATGGCGAAACTCTGCATCCCAAAACGATGATTGTTCAATACTCATTTAACACCTTCAAAGGTGGAAATTATGATGTCACTATTTTTATATATGATATATAATATTCTTATGTTTTCCTTATGCTTTTGTTTTTTTTTTCATTTTGGGCGTACCTTTATGGTTTCCATTATGGGTAAATGCGATATCTTCATTTAAGGAAGTGCGGACTACCGCCCCCTCAAAGTGATTTGATTCGTTAAATACCATATGTGGGATGTATAAAGATGGAACTATGATATTATATATGATATTATACTGTAATTATAATATATCTTTATATCATTATTATTCCATTCTATAAAATATGAAATAGAAATTAAAGTAGCGTTCATGCGTACGTACGGCTTACCGTCTCCATGAACGGTGCATTTAATTTCTTACCTCTAAATGATTATGTAATGTTATAAATGAATGCATGTACTGGATATATATGAAATATATGATATCTACATCATGAATACAATTCTTTATATAATAAACACTTGGCCACACGAACAACATGTAATTGTAAGAAGTCTACTTTCGACTTAAGAACCAAATATCGGAAAAACAAATATTATTAACTTAAATGATTACATAATGTTTATGACATGGTAATAAGTGATATAAAAGGAATAATGAACTTGAAAAAGGTTCTTATGGAATTATAAATTAACTCAAGTTTATTATTCAGGAGATAAAAGAACGATCGAGTCAAGTCGGACCCGAGGTAAGGGATACTACACCTCTCTTTCGTTTTAAGTACACTCTTTTATGTCATTCCTTTTAAGCTCATCTTTCTTATGATTGGGATGTTATTTTATACTACTCCTACTGTACTTATTATGTTAATATGATGAGATACCCTATTTCCTCTCATCAATCCATTTTGTAAGTTTTATGTGGCGCCGTTAGGCTGCCGAGTTTTCGTATGAGATTTTTCATCTCACTTTTATTCCCGTGAGATTTATGCTACATTTTCCACAATTTCTTTGAGTGGTGTATGTACTGACGATTATTTTAATCATTGTGTAATATTATTTAATTTATGAGTATTTACACCAATGTTGCATTGTCCTTCTTTCATGGGGAGTATGTTTCGAAAGATACCCATGTCGGTAAGGGAACCTTTCACCCTCCTCTTTTTAAAAGACTTCTTTTGTTGGATCTTTTATTTTACATATTGTTATGTTGGGATATGTTCCCATATATCCTTATTGATGTATCTTTTATGTCCAAGAGATGAGATACACTTTTTATCTCTCATCAACTCATTTTGATGTGACGCCGTTAGGCTGTCAAGGGAACTTCTTAACCCAATTTTGATTTCTTTGATTTCAACATGTAGTTATTGAATATGTCATCCTTTGAATATGTATGAATGACCATTGATTATTTTACACTTAATATCCACTTATATTTGGTGTATTCGTTTGACACACATAATTATGTAATTTATTTATCCTTAACCAAGGATACCGTCTTTGTAAGGGACTTCGTCTCAATCTCATTTCATTGAGGCATATTTCGTTTTATACACAACATTCTTTTATACGGTGTATGAACCCCTTTGACTTTTACTTTTATACAAAAGGATTATTTTTATATGAATCGTTTTACTAAACGACAAAAAGGAATGTTTTTTTAACGTACGCGGTGACAATGACCCTTTCCGCCGCAGCGAGTATTATTTGGTCTTTGGATTCCTCAACAAGCTGTAATGTTTTTAGAATAAAATAATTTCCATATACTCTTTTATGTATTTTGGTATTGAAAATGGTTTTGATAAAGGATTATATTATGTCAATATATTTATGATATATTGAAATGTGGAAATGTTATCATTCCTTTATGTTGGTTTTATGTTTTATGATTTTATATTGGTACTTGGACATTTTAAACGGGTGGTTACGTTATAAACCATATGACGGGTGGTGCCGTGAATACCAGGACGGGTGGTTACGTTATAACCTCCAATCCATTGGGTATGGAAGTTGTCCGTATGGCTATTCCATTATGTGATATGTGTGGGAGTCAACCGTATGGTTATTCCACTTAAGTATGTTTATGTCCCATGTGACCTTTATGTATGTTATGTGTTCTTTATATGGGTTTTGTGGTAATCCTTTGGTTACAAAATGGTAAGTAATGATATTTTATTTAGTGAAGAGTTTTTACTACTTCATAAAGGTGAAAAGAATTACCTTGATAAAGTATATATTGTTTACTTTTTGTTTTGATAAACTAACAGTTTTTTGTGTATCCCTTACTTAGTATTTATGCTCATCCCATGTTTTTGAAATGTTTTTCACAGGACATAGCGTGGAATACGGTCAAGTATGGGATTAAGGGAAACTCATGCAACCTAAAACATGAAACTAGACATGTTTCTTTTTAAGAGTTTTTTTATTTTATGGAAATTTAGTAGAAGAGACTACTTTGTAATATTTTGAGATGTAATACTTATGACCTAATTTTCTAAAACTCTAAAACTGAAAATATCCTCAATGTGAATTATTCATTTAATTCAATTTTAAGTAAGGTTTCAGGGTGGGGCCTTATATGTATGTTGATAAATATATATATACACACACATATGTATTCATTCAAATTTATATAGTATAATGTAGAAATATTTGTAATGATTATCAATATTTTTTATATAGATTTTTTTGTTATAAAATATTGATTTAAACTCTTCAAAAAATATTTGAATTTTTATCAAAATAATGAAAATGCTAAAAATTTATTACATAAGCTATTTTGGAATGATATCAAAACATAGTTTTGTTATTATTTGTTTTTAACAGGTTCATTTTACATAAAAATCTATGGGTGGATATATCAATTTATCATTTTCAATTTATGTGCATCCTTACTTTATAATTTGTAAATGTTGTCATATTATGTGAATATTCTATTTAAATGTTATTATTTGATTTTTATAAGTGTTTCTGCTCATCCAAATATGATATTTATGAATTAAATATAGCCATTATCTATGTTATCATCATTATTTGATAAATGTTTCTTTATGTATTCATTTATTTTGGTATGAATTTGTACTAATTAAATTTACATAAGAATAATTGTTTATTTTAAAGGATGTATCTTATATATGATATTAGAATTACTCAAAGATAATTTTATGATATGTTAAAGATGTGGGTAACAGTATTTTATTTTAAATAAAACAATTAATAAATGTATTATTTTTAAATCATTTCGGTTATAAGTGATAAAGGTTATACCATCAAAATTTTCACATAAAATTAAAACTATAGTATCGAATGTTATGTTAGGATATAGAAATTAAACCCATGACCTAAATGGGATATTTTCTTTTATGACATATGTCTGAGTTCCTTTTCGGTTTTATTAATGTCTGTGGAGTATCATGATTAATCCAAGAAATTCTTATTTTCAAATAGAGAAATCTAGTTATGTCTCACATAATAGTATTACATTTTATATATATTGTCTTCAAATTAAATGAGATTATTAGATTTACAAATATCTGATATGGATTTTGTTTTGTAAATTTTCATTCAAAAGAAATTGTTTCAGAGTAATTACCATTTTGGTTTTCTAAAATCCCTTACGGGAAAAAATAATTTGTCAAAAAATGTTTTAAATTTATTTTTCACAGGTTTAGTGGGTTTGATTTGTGATGTGTATTTTCATTAAGGAGGCAGATTGCTTGAATTATTTCTTTGTATTTGTATTATTTTTAATCTGTTTTATTTTGATGTAAGGAATTTATCAAATAATCCAAATCCTATATCAATAAATTTTTATAGAATGTATTAAATTTTGGGTATTTGTTTAGTTTCTTGTATAAACAATTTCACAACATTTTCATGTGATGAACCTAGAAGGGAAGGTTAAGGGATTTATTTAGAGACCACATAATTATGAATAAAATTTTATTAGACGACACAATCATTACATATTCATTCAATATATTCCATCTCAGTGTAATCTAGGTCATTAATGATCACCGTCTATTCAAATCCTTCATAATTTTTCATAAATGAAATTTGATTTAACCAATTATTATCACTTAATATAGTAAAACTAGGTCTATTGTAGGTGCACACTCACCGTACACCAGAATGATAGAGGAGATGTTCTCACCCAACTCTTTTTA
The DNA here is from genome assembly GCA_963277665.1 of Viscum album. Classification (NCBI taxonomy): domain Eukaryota; kingdom Viridiplantae; phylum Streptophyta; class Magnoliopsida; order Santalales; family Viscaceae; genus Viscum; species Viscum album. The sequence goes on along the minus strand of OY728119.1, from coordinate 925,518,132 downwards.
GAATTATTAAATAGAGATGAATCTGTTTTAAAATCATGTCCACTAATATATATTACCCATATGTTAATATTTTCTGAACAAAACCCCACTCCTTGATATAAAATTAATTAGAATTTTCTCCATTCATAGGATTATAATAAGGGTTATCACTATTGTTTTTTCGACCTTGTTCAAATGGAAGACTAATCAAGGACCTAATACTATCTATAGAAACACATACTTTCTATACATTGATTTTACATCTTATAATATGAATAGTCAATATATCAAATAGTGATCTACATTTGAAACGTATTGGTATATAATCTTCATAAACTAATATAAATAGTCAACTTGTTCAAAGTTTAACAACATCATATCCCAATACTTTCTTCATAATACCACCCATCATAGACATATCCTCCGTAGATCCTTTCTTCGTATCCTATTTAAACCAAACATAAAAATGGTGATCTTATATACACTATATGGTTAAATAAGGGTGATATCATTGATCACATGAACATCACATGAAAATAAGGGTATGATAAAATTATCAAAAAACTAAAAAACAAACCATGTATGTATTATATAGTAATATTATTTCATGGAAATAATCATATAATTTAATACAACAAGAATCATAATAAAATCAAAGGACATGAACTATAAAATAATAGAATCTTAATAGGACATTTTTTTTGGAATACACATAAGTATAAAAAATCATTTCCTTAATTATCAAGGATCACTGTAAATATTATCAATGGGAATTGTGTTCATTTAATATTCCATCATTTTAGTCAAATTTCGCTCAAATACAATCATTGTGGGAAATTTATCTTACTCAATAGGGTCCAATCCTTAGCTTAGCCTGTTTATCTGATGAGAAATTTATGATCACCAAATTTCATCAAGGGAAATATAATTTTGTGCACACCCACCACATAATAAAAATCTTAAAAATGTGTTCCAAAAGATCATAAAGAATTAATATTATCGTAATACATGAAAATAATATGTATTTCATAAACATTTAATCATATATAAACATGTGACAAATAAAAGGGTTCCATAATAAATTCATCATCACATAACATGTGTAAAATAAACAAGAATTTGTAGTAATAGGGCTTGTTGTTATGGTTTTGTAATATTTTTTCTAGAAACACACATTATATTTGATGCTAGAAACTATTATTTTCCATTTTATATAAAAGTGACAATAAAAGTAATCCATGAAAACATTTAACAATGGTTTTATAAAAATCAAAAGTTAAATGTTTTTAAAATTAATTTAAATGTAATTTTCATAAAACAACATTAATAATTTTCGAAAAAACACCCATGGACCCCTAAACAATTATTCCATTTTCAATTAAAACGCATCCACTCAACCAATGACAACACCTATGAGACCCAAAAACCATTCATGGTGAGGTAACATGTCTTACATTCAATTTTCATTATTATTTAACTTTTTTATAATCAATAACCCATTCATAATAATTATTTCAGAATCGTTGAGGTATCTCAATAGACCCGTAGTAGAGGTATTGGTTTTTTTTAGTTCTTTTTTTATTTTTTTACAATTTCTTTTAATAATTATTGTAGAATTAACATCATTTACAATGAATTTGAGTGATTTAATCATATTTTGGGATCTATTTTCCATTATTGATCATTAAATTATGTAAATTTTTAATAAAAAATTGTTTATCTAATAGTTATAAATTTGGTTCATCCACTCATTTGTTATTATTCATTTCATATTCAATTAATAATCTTTGAAAAAAAATTTGATATATTTGTTTTTATTGTTATAAATTCCATGTCAAATTATTTTTTCTAAATACTTTTGTATTTTTAAATCAATTTATTAATAATTTGTTTATTTATAATTTTGTATTAATTATAATTTTTTTGGTTCATTTATTTTTATCTTTAATTTTATTCATTTATACATTACATTTTTTAATATGATGACATTTGATTAAAAAAAATTATATAAATTGTATTTAAATTTTTATTTTTTGGAATATTTATTTATTATAAAATTTATGAATATTTAAACTATGTTTTTATATATATGTATAATAGAAAATATTTAAATTCTTCCATTATTTTAAGGAATATTATGTTTAAATATTTTTTATGATCATATTGATTTAATAAAATTTCATGATTCTATTTTTTCTTTTTTATATTAAAAATATATCTATTTTTATATCTTTGTATATATTTTTAAATGTTTATAATTTTTAATATATTATACTTTTGCATTATAAACTATGATATTTAATGGATTAAAATTTGATAAATATTCAATGAAGAACTTATGAATATGAAAAATATGGTGGTTATTTTGAGGAATTATCAATGATAGTTCATCAAAATAAATAAATTTGATTTTCTCTTCGAGCATGAAGTGAATGAATATGAGAAATTTATATTTCAAAATAAACATGGACTATCTATTTTTCTATGGATTTATTCATTATTATAAATTTTTTATAAGGTGTAGTAAACAATAAAAAAATTCAATATCTATTATTTATGAAAATATTTATCATAAGTAAAACCATTGTATTGACGAAATCATTTGTGATATAGACAATAAAACCATAAAAATATAATATATTAAATGATTTTATATGTATTCTGGGAAACAAATACTCTCATGTTTTCCTAAATTGACAGTGTTAAAAGTAGTTATAATAATAGATACATGGAAATCCATAATAGGTTGAAGTGTAAATAGTTTTTCTGAATTTCATGAACATATAAAAGAGATACGTCTAGAAAGAAATAAGAAACTATATTCTAGTTATGATAAAATGAAAATATTATTTGTATTGGGATGGTGATATTTATGAATACATGAATTTCCCAATGATTTTTTATTAAATATGAAAGAATATTATGCTTTATCATAATTTTATAATTTTTGGACATCAAATAATAATATGGGTAAAATAATTTATGTTTAATTTATTCTCAAGTACAAAAATAAAACCTAATGCTAATTAAAATTGGTACCATCCAATACTTCCTTTTTTAAAATATATTTAAGTCATTGAATTTTCTAAAAATGTTATAACTATATAAATATTAGAAAATATTTTATAGAAACTTATGTCTCTCTATTGATTCACCATAATGGAATAGATTTTATAAAAAAAATTATATTGTTGAATTAAAGCTACAAATATCGTAATGGGACTATACACAGTTGCAATGAATCTATATTTTTGGGCCTAATTATCCATCATAGTTCTAGAATATTTTTTGGACATTCATACTTATAGAAAAAGATATATATGAATAAAAATATATTATGGTGAGCATGATGATATCTTTACCAGAATTGCCATGGAATGATATTGATGTGTATCCTTACCCATTTAATTATTAAATGAATCATTTTTTTGGGTCATGTTTTACAATTTATAATGGAAACAAGATAGATTATTTTTTTCATCTTATGATAATGTTCAAAATAAATTACTTCCCTTAGCATAGAAACTTATTTGTATACAATGATAATGGAAATAAATCGTGTATATTTTTTTTAAAGGATACCTCATATAATCAATTGTATAATAGAAGAAAATCATTGTACATTGTAAAATGTTGATCTTTGAATATTTATTTTTCTTTTCGTAGATTAAATAAATAATTTACTTTTTTAATGAAATATATTTTTCCACATAACCATTTAAATCTAAATAATATTCAAAAAATGTAAAAATTATTGATTTTATATTCGTAATGAGTTGAATTCTGTTTCATTAAAATAATACAATGATGAATGTTTCCTTCATAATTGAACAACCATTTTGGATATTTAAGATAAAAAACATCACATTGATTTAGTACTAAATTATTAAAATATATGTGATGGCTTGATTATAATTTTGTTATACATAAAAGGAATGAAAATATGGATTTTAATCAATATTAGAAATTATATCCGATAGAATAAGTTTGGATTAAATTAATCTCTAAAAAACTAAAAAAATATAACTCTATTTTTTCACTAATTATCAAAAAAAATAAAAGTTGGATTTCTTTATTTAAATTTTATGAATGTTCCTAGTGGAAATATAAAAAATGTGATGAATTCGGCATCATTAATGGATGTATAATTAATTATTATGAAATATCATGGCTTTAAACTTATGATGTAAAAAATTATACTAGTCACACTATGTGGTATATTTCATTCACCTATCTAATTTTATCAAATCTATTTGTAGAAAATTTATAAATCCAATTACATAGATGTGTTGAAGAATTATGTAGTGGTTATACATTGTTATCTAAATTTATAACACATATTTTTCTTATGATATAATATTTCATATGATGATTCAATTGCTGTGTGAGATAAGAATACGTGGGAATGTTTAATTACATTGGATGTATAAATTTGAAATATATATAATCATTTTTAGGTGTTATTTTAAAAATAATCATTTTTAGGGGTTATTTTAAAAATAATCATTAATTGGATAACATTATTGTTCACAAATATATATAAGAAGATCTTATTGATTTCAATAATGATTATTTTCATAAATTGGAGTACATGTTTCTCCCTATATTTAAACTTTTTATGGTATATTTGTTTTCTAGAGGGATTTATGGCATAAATGTAATGCTCATTCCCCATGAAAAAGTGATTTAGGAATATTTATTCATTTTCATAAATAATGATGAGGTTAAACCATATATATCATAATGTATTACTTGCTTAATGTCATGATATCTAAAATTTATTTAATATTAGATGATCATTAAGCATAAATATAAATATAATTCCTGGGTTAAAGAAAAATTAAATATACATTTATCTGTTTTAGATGCATTGAAATGGTTGTTTGGGGGACCATAACATAATGTGATAACATGGTCAGGGATTTATTTTGACAATTACAAATTTTATAAAAAAAATTATGGAATGAGTAGTATTTAAAATAGTTGTGTAATGATCATCATTAAAGCGCTGCATTTTTTCAGTGAAATGGATAAAAACATAATTTCTGCATTAAATTGATATTTTGTAGTTCTTGAGGATATTTTGAGAAATTAATTTTCCTAAATTTCATATAACATTTTTTAAGTGTATCATGGTTCATAATAATAATGGTATAAGACATGATTATTGTTGATTGAAAATCATTAGTTTGAAAATATTAGGTTATAATATACAAAACATTTTACATTATGACATATAAAAATAAAATAATTTATGTTATTGATCCACTGAAGGATCCATGGACCATTTTTTTCATGTGGAAGTAATTCATTTCAATGATATGGTAGGTGATATATTATGGATATATATGATGTTTCTTTATCTATTACATTATTTCTAGATGATTAAAATGACTATAATGTAGGTATATTCAATGGTGTAAAAAAGAATATTTCTAAATGAATATGGGAAGACACTATATAGAACTCATAATTATTATGGTATATATTTATAATCTATTTTCATTATCAAACATAAATTTTTTTGTTTTATTTTATTTCAAATTCTTATTCGTTTATACATTTTTTAATATAATTAATTGTGATTTTAGTTTCTTTATTTCAACATGTTTTTAATTTATTTTGATATAAATTATTTGACGAAAATTATTATTGTTTAAATTAAATATTGTATATATTCTTATTTTTTCCCTTCAGTCGTTTTGTGTTCACCCTATTTCAACTGATTTTAGTGAGTTTAATGACATTAGAAATATATTTATGTCCAAATTTTATATGTAATTTTTTAAGGTAAAATAATTATAAAATAGAAAAAATAGTTCACAATCCATACATTTTTATATACATTTTATTATATAATAAACATTTTTGTTAAATTTGATTAATTTTAACTATTTTTTATGAATATATAATGTCTGTAACATTAATTTTTATCTTGTAAATTGTTAAATCTATAAATTTTAGAATTTATATATTTTTATCGTTATAATATGAATTTTATTGAAACCATGTTTTAATAAATTTATTGGATTAATATATTGTATTTTTATCTATTATAAAAAATCGAATATTTTTTAATTAATGTTATTAAATTTTAATTAAACTTTTGTACCATACTCTTGATGATGTAACATACATCTTTCAAAAGGATAGACAATGAGGTCAGGGAATAGAGTTTGGAATGAATTTTTATTTAAATAGTTCTAACTATGATAATTTTATTATTTAATGTAATTAAAATTTGGTTTCCTAATATTGAATATAGCTCTTCTTATTATCCAAAGAGGATGGAACCCAAATATGGTAGGTGTGGAATCACTTGTTTACCAAAATATTCATTCACATGTGGAGTGAAAAATGTGATATTTAACTTATATGATAAAAACATCACAAATAGCCCAAATATAACCCATTTAGGAGTTTATTATTTTTACATAGTAACCCGAAAATATTTTATGGTATAACTCTTTTAAAATATAATATCACCAATTGTTTAATATTTAATAAAAAATCACATTTAAATTGTAACATACTATACAGTATGACCATTGGAATAATAATGTGACTATTAAGAATACTAATATGACCAATAGATTAGTAAATTTATAAATGAGAGTATAAATAAAATCATTGAATCCAATAAATGAAAATATCATATATTTACATCATTGTATTTGTGATTAAATTTTTTTAGAAATGATAAATTATGTGTTGGTATTTTTGTAAAGAGTATATTCTTAATTATAAATAAATAATTAATATAATGTTTTGAAAAAAAATTATTTTCATAAATAATATTCATAAATTAATTTTTTGTCTTATTATGATTATAAGATAATTTTCTTAGAGCATAATTAATTCCTCAATGTGTTATAAAATAATTTATAATTTTTAAATTGATATTTTTTAAAAAAATGTTGATTTTAATAAAAAATTAAAATTTATCATATTTATAAATTATATTCATAAAATTTATTTAATTTTATAATTATACACATTCAAAATCGGTGTGGGTAAATTTTAGGTATTTTTTTAAAATACATGAATTTCTGGTGAACAGTGAAAGACGATAATTTATAGTATAAATATATTGTAATTTAAATTCAAAATTCCTATATTAATTATTGATATATTCACCATAACCTAAAAATAAAATATCTTATGTTCATATATTTATTGATTATGCTTAATCAATTCGTAATAATGATCCTAAATAATAAAAAAAAATTGAATATAACATTCAAACAAACACCACTCTCTTCCACTATAAATACCACCTCTCACCACTCTTCCTCCGAAAACATACAAAGTCATTAATCATGCTTATATTCTACAAATTAGCTCTCACAAAACGCTCCCCCATGTTTTGGTCTTTATAGTGTCACCAAAAAACCTTTTCAATGTTCCTTAAGGATGTTCTCAAGGAGATGAATTCAAGAGGTAAATATACTTTCATTCATTGAATTTTCATTCAACTTGATTTCAATTCATATTATTTCCTTAACTCCTATGACCCAAAATGAATTATTAATCCAATAAATTATATATAATTGAATGTTATTTATTTAAATGTATATCCATAATCAATTATTTTATATTTCCTTTATTTATATAAAAAAAATTTGTTTTTGAGATGGTGATTCACGGCCTTTGTGGACGTTGATTATTTTATATTCAAATTAAAAATTCATGAATGGTCATAAAAATATTATGGTTTAAAAATATTATAATTTATATATATATATATGAATTCAATTTATATTCTAAAACCATTATATATACATTATATAATTAAAAAATACTAGTTTGTGACAATCCAAAAACAAAAAAAAATATCTTATCAATTATCATTCTTTTATTATCTAATTAATAATTCTTAAAAAGATAAAATATATATATATACCAATTTTATATTCATAATATTCATTAAAAAAATATAATTTCAATTATTTTAAACTATTATCATTTTTCGGGTTTCTTTATACACGCATAGAAGTAAACATACCACGAAAACAAAGGAAACAAATGATTGTGTTTAATAAAATTTCATCTTATAAAAAATAAATAATACCATAAATAATTTTAATAAAATTATAAGAAGTTAAATACTATTTTAATGGGTTTTTAATTAATTTATTAATGAATTTAATTTCATTATCCAGGTCATTTAATGCAATAACACAACACTTTTACCGAGAAGCTAAATGTGTCTTCTCCATCATCCATTTTTCATTTGAGTATTATTTTATCTATCATTAACACAATTTAATTATTATTTACATTAATATAATTATTATAAATTCTATGTCTATTTTCATATCTCATGTATACAGATCTATTCATTAATTTTTTTTGTGGAAATATATGCTTTACATATTCCCTTTTTCATGCAAAGATTACCTAATTAAAGGGAACATCTAAATTTCTTAATCATTTTCATGTAAAATCAATAATCTATTTTAAGAAAAATTTGAGTTATAAAATCACTAAATTTGTCATGGGGAACTATATTTTTTCACATCGGACATTATTAAAATAATTATTTAAGATAAAAATGAAAATTCTAAAATAATACTTCATTACAATGTAAAAAAAGGTATTTCTCTCAAAAATGGGTTGAATATTTTATTAGAGTATTTCATCTTTTTAAAAACCTATGTTAAATCTATTTATTTATTGAGAATTATCACTTATGATTATAATCTTCCATATTTTATTAAATGGTTGATGGTCAGTTTGAATATGGAGGTACTATCATTATACTATCCACCATATAACTCAAAATGGATACTGATTATGTTTAAATATTTGGGAATATTATTAATATTTCATATGTTTATGTTGATTATGTTTTACCCCATTAAATTTATGAATTAATTGGGGTTAGAAAATTATAATTGGGGACTTCTATATCCATTTTATGAATCCATAGGTCTCATGACACTAAAAAAATATAGACATGGACGAGGCCTTGTGGATTTATTTTTTTATGTGGATTTGGTTAAGGATAAAACCATTTATTTAAAGATTTATTCATTGAGGCCTCAATGATACATTTCAGATTCTTAAAATTATGAATTCCCTTATTATGATATTATTAATTTATAATCTATGTAATTATTCTATTAATATAATATCTAGGGTTATGTTTCATTCTCATGTCATTATTTATATAATTATTTAATTACATTTAATTCATTCCATATAATGAATACGATTATAATTTATTGGAAGCTTTTTTTGGTAATTCACAATGAATTATTAATTATGATACATTCAACTATATTTCTTTCCCTTAATGAGAATCTGAGGTCACCTATTTTTTAAAAATTTATCCTTCACTAGGATGTCAAGAGGATTACTATGAATGGGTATTTGGGATTTCATATGTTAATAAGGGTGTTCTCCATTGTGATTAAATGTTTATTTATTTTATGATTCAATGTAAAACATTTATATGTATATGGATTTCTAATGATAATAAAATATTCAAACTTTTGGGACATGATCTCTTGTTAATATGTAACAATGTGATTATGTAAGGAATTTTCCCTGGGTTATTGGGGTTATAGTCTATATAGTTGGTATGAGAGCATGTTTATTATAAACCTTGGAAACTAGATTGAGAAAAAAAATTGGGAAAGAAAATGTAAGATAGAAATTATGTATAATAATAGAAGAACATCCCAAACATTTGGTATGGTTTACATTATGTAAATAATTGTAGAAATATTACTATTTCAAGATACTACTAGTGGATGTGGGTCATGCATATATGTACCTAGGGGTTACAACTATGACAATATGTATTAGGCCTAACTCATAGTATCCTAGTACATGACAATGTCCTGTACTTCTCATCTATTTTGACACTCTTAGAGGGTATTCTTATGATAATTCACTTTTTCATTATAAAACATTATATAAAATTTAAAAATTAAACACGACCCCAAATAAAACATATTTGCGCTTTTTATATTATCAATGCATAAATATAACATTAATTTTAATTGATTGGTTTTTGAAATTATGTATTATGATTCATAAACTAATTTAATATATTCAATTATTTATAAATGGAACATAGCTGATGACATGGAAGTTTATCAGTGGTAATATTACATGTGGGAATATCACTCTTATTCAAGATAATTATATTGGAGAAGGAGCTGAAACAAGAGATGAGGAACGTATAACTATATTGGGAAATTTTACTCGGGATATGTACAATGACATTACTCGTATGGAGAATCTGAATCCATGACATGGATGAAAAATGTTAGACCACCTCATGAGACAATAAACACTATCATTAAATGGGAATACAAACCAATTGGTTGGGGAGATGTATATAATTTATTTAGATATGTTATTTATCCTTTTTTGATGTATCAAAAGGGAGAAGGTTTTTGATGAAAATTTTTCATCTCTCAGGAGATGGATCGATGGTGATAATTTACTCAAAACCTAAAAGAGTATAAATAAATAAAAAACCTGGAATGAATGGATTTTAATGAAATGTTCTTGGAAAATTATTTACATTGGGAATAGAAAGAAGATATGGAGAGATATTTCATGATTCTATGGAAAACAGAGGATAGGAATGTATCTATGTCTAAAGTCATCATTATAAGGTTAATAAGGAATGCTATTGATTACATAAAATATCGAAACAGAATTGATAACCAATTATTTTTTTGGTAAAATCCATTCTTATGAAGGTCCCTTGTCTCACAAACACACTCACATTATGTAGATATAGTCTCCTATGCTATCAAAAAATAGAAATAATTTTCTATATCTTATAATATTATGGGATAACAGAAGACGAATAGGGTGGATGATCAATGATTGGATAGTAGGAAGAATAAACATGGGAATTTGCTACCTTAAAATACTTGTGGAAGGAAACACCCTACTGCTTACTTAAATGGAAAATTAATTTTCATAATATTTTTGGAGAAAGGACATCATGCCCATTATTTCAAGGGAAATAAAGCTACCAATTGTTTATGCAATAATTTGTGGGATATCTCACAATATGAAAATGTTTTTACAAAGATACAAGAAAATTTTCATATAGAAATATTATAGGATCAAGGACTATATAATGTGATCAAAATAGGTATGGATCATGTTCCCAATGATATGGTAAAAGGTACAATAATCGTCTCCTTTTAATTTACTTAATGATTTATTTCATTTTAGATCATTGCATTCCTTTATATCACCCCATTTATCATTAAAAATTGGATATTTATATTTCACTATTACAAGGTAGTTGATTGTGAATAATCCTATTGGAATACTTTTTGTAATAATTATTTGTTGATATATTTTATTTTGAAATATTATCCTACTGTAGTTACTAATTTTATCATCATAATTATGTGTGATTTTGATATAATCATTATCATGGATTGGATTTCGAAATATAATGAAATACTTTATACAAAAGAAAAGTAAATTATGATTTATGATAATGGTATAAAATTTCCCATCTATAGAGGGGAAACATCATCATCGGATTCATATCTACATCTACATCTAGTAGATATTATAAATGAAATCTTGTTGAGGAAGATAAAAAATATTCTACAGATTAGGAAATAATTATTCAAATTGATGATGTACATATTGTAAAATAATACATTGATGTAGTTTTAGAGGATTTACCGACACATCCTTGAGGATGGGATAATGAGTTCTCTATTTATTTAATTCCTGATTCAAGACCCATATCAACAAATCCTTATAAAATAGCCATTATGAAATTTGTGGATCTAAAGAAATAACAAGCGGAAATGGGTGATAGGGTATTTATTCACCCAAGATTTTTTTTGGGATCCCCCATTTCATATCTCAGGAATAAAATATTTCCATGAGGCTATTCAATAAATATTAATAAATAAAATCTATTATAATAAAGAACAAGTGGCATCTTCATTATATTGATGATTTATTTGATATACTTCATGGAGATAAATATTTTTTGAAGATTGAACTTCCATCATGATATGATTAATTTCATGTGATTAAGGAATATATTCCAGAGACAACATCATGAAAATGGTGTGGTCAATATGGGTAAATGGTAATTTTATTTGCACACCCTCTATTTTATGGACATGTTGAGCAGATTGTTCAAGTGATAGATTGACTATTTTGTTATGGTACTTATTAATGATATAATGAAATATTTTAAAATATATGAGAACACTGAGAACCACTTGTGTGTAGTTTTGAAGACTCTTAGATTAAAATAGTTATATAAGAATTTTAGTACTTCATATCACCCTTAAACTAACAGTAAGTCATAAGGAATGATCATGAAATATTAACACATGTGGTGATGAAATTCACATGACCATCAATGCATGTGGGAATAATGTTTATCTTTGGTGGAGTTGTCCTTCCACAATATTATCCAATAAAGTATTCAAATTACACCATTTAAAACATTGTATAGAAATATATGTTGTGCACTAACTATAAGAAAGAAGTTGGTGAAATTATATTTTTATTTCCAAATTTTGTGGAGAAAAAAATAAAAAAGGTAAAAAATATTAAAATTGATATCAAATAAGCCGAAATTAGTAAAAAGTGAAATGATGATAACAAGTAGAAATATTTGATGTTTCAAGCTAAAGATCATTTATTCTGGACTGTATCTCATGGAAGGGTGTCATAGGATTTGGAAATAAATTTAAAATGATACCTATAAACATTATACATTTTGAAATCATAGATATAATTTGATCTTTGTATTATCATCTTGATATTCCACCTACTATTCTAAAGTACACAATGTGTTACACATCTCTTTATTAATGAATTATATAGCAGTCCTAACACATGTCCTCTATTATAAAGGAACAGAATGGGAAATTTAATTTATTTTACTATAGAGAGAAAATCTTTATTTTGGATAGTAGAAAGAATGTTTTGAGGAAACAGATTACTCACCTAAAAAGGTTACTTTATAAAAATTATAAAATTGAAGAGGTGACATGATAACAAAAAGAATTTATGATGAAAAACTACCCACAAATTTTTGTGAGGAGAAATTCATGAAATTTCCATAATTATATTTTTTCATGGAGGGGTGAATGTAACTCTCCAAGATTTTACATTATACCTTTTTTAAAATTCAATATCATCGATAGTTTTTGATTCATTGAAAAGTAATTTTAAAACATTAACTTAATATTAAGTAGGACTGATGGAAATGTAATTTGGCCATTGGAAATAGTAATATAACCAAAAGAATAGTAATATCGTTTGTTATTGTAAAAATAGAATTTTGTTGTGTTATAAAGGAAAATATTATATTATTATATCTTTGTATTTGTAATTATGTGGTTTCAAATGATTAATTCAGTGTTGGTATTTTGGAAAGAGAAAATGAATATTTAAAATTTAAATATTAAAATAACATTTTAAATTAAAATATATTTTAATAAAATTGATTCAAAAATTTAACATTTCATAGTATTATGGTTATAATATAATTTTATGATACCTTAATTGATTTTTCAATGTGTCATAAAATCGATTATAAATTAAAAATCGTTATTTTACAAATAAATTATTATTGTAATTAAAAATTAAATTTATAAAATTTATAAAAATATTTTCATAAAAATGACGTAATTTTTAACATCTACAGATATAAAAACGGTTGGGGTGAATTTTATTGATATTTTTAAAATGCAATATTTTTTGTGAATAATATAATATGATAATTTATAGTAGAAATAAATTATAAGTTTAATAAACTATTCATTGAGTACTTTATGATTTAATAATAATAATAACCAAATTAAATTAAATATTATTAATTATTTATTTATAATGATCAAACTATTCATATTCTTGAGCAAAAATAATAAAACATTAATCGAAATATCCAAAAAAACCTCTCTCTTCCACTATAAATACCACGCCTCACCACCTATTCACCTAACTCCTCCAAATCCACGATGAATTTTTATATTATACAATTTCCTCTATCAAAAATATCTTACATGTACTGATATTATTTTTATCACCAATGGCCATTAAAAATTTATATAAGAAGTTTTTAAGGATAAGAATTTAAGATGTAAATCCACTTTCATTATTTTAATTTTGAATCAATTTTTTTTATTTCGTATAATTTTATTATATACATTGTGTAAATATTCATGATAAATCTGAAATATTATATACACTAAATTATATTGTGGTAATTGGATATGCAAAATGAATTCTTTTCTATTCCCCCTTTTCTTCTAAAAATGATAAAATCATCCATGAGTAGTCGATTGATTACTTTCATGGATGATAATTATTTAGTTTTCTAATTATGCCTAAAATAAAAGTATTAAAACTATTTTAATTTTTAAAAAGGATAATAATAAATTTATTTTATTCTATATAATTTTTTTTACCATTATATAGACAGTATATTAATTAATAATAGAAAATTGTTTTGTGATTATTAAAAAAAAGACCAAACAATTGAGAAGGTTATCATTATTGTTTAATATAGTGAATAATACTCATAATTAGAATATATATATATATATATAACATTTTATATTATTTAATTTAATTAAAATATTATTATTTCTATTATGGATAAATATTCTCAATTATCCTAATGTTTTATTTATGTATACATGTAAATTGATCATCAAAACCAAGGAAATGAATGTTCAAGGTCACTGAAATTTTATCTTGTAACTTAGAAAAAATCCCACAAATGAACGTAATAAAACTATAATAAAGAGAAAAAAATTTAATATGTTCTTAATTAATCTATAAATGAATATTATTATATTTTCCAGGAAATTAAGTGAATGTTCAGAACACATTGAGGCCTAAGGTTAGGGATTCTTCTCAAACCTCAATTTTTCATTCAGTTTGTGATTTCTATTTATTTTTTCCTCATGAAATTAACATAAATTTTTATATATTTTTAATAAATTCTGTTTATATTTTTATAAATCAGGTATTGAGATTATTTCCATTTTGTTGGATAGGGAAAAATATCTTTTACATGTTTCCCTTCTTTATTAATCTCGGTAAGCAATCCCAATTAAAGAGAACATCTTGATTTCATTACAATTTTTAGCTAACATGCATAAATTCTTTTAAGAATCTATTATTTTTATAGAATATATATTTCTATAATGAAAAAACTATATTTTTCATTTATGGTTTCTTTAAACAAAAAATTATAAAAAATACAAATTCTATTTACAAAAATATTTTTTTCTAATTAAACTCTTAGGAATTCCTCAATGATTTTAGTATAGTATTTTTATATTTTTTATAAAAATATATAGATTTTTATTATTTATATATATATATATCTTATGATTATCATATACATTATTTATTTATATGTTTTATGATCAGTTTGAATGTGGATGTTCTATCTTGATACAATTCCCCATACTACTCAGAACGGTTAGTGATTATGATTATAGATAGAGACAGTTATTTAAATTTCATATTTATATGTTGTTTGTGGGTTAACCAATTAGTATATGAAATTAATTGGACATAGTAAGTAATAGGAACGGCCCACTATAGCCACTTCATGCATCAGTAGGTCTCATGTGAAAAAATATATGTAGACTTGGATGATGCCTTGCCCATTTATTATTGGATATGGAATCGATCGAGGCATTAAACAATTATTATCATACTTCTATGAGAAAACTCAATGGTATGTTTCAAATTTCTAAAAATATCCATTCCCTCATTATAAAATTAGTAATTAATAATCCATGTGATTATTCGAATATTATAATATCCGAGGTTTTGTTTCTTTCTCAAGTATTTATTGTTAGAATTATTTAATCACATGTCATTCCATTCATATTATGCACAATATTAATATTTAACATGAATTTTTTTTAGTTATACTCCATTAATTATTATTTTCTGAAATATTTTTATATAATTCATAACCTTATAGAGCATGTATGATCACTCCTTTCTTAATGTTTTATTGTTTCCCATCGTTGTAAAGGTGTGTATTATGAATTAATTTTTGGTATAATCTATTAGTTTATGGGTGTTCCCAATGTATTTTTTTGTTTATTAATATTTCAATATGTAATGTAGAACATATTCAAGTATCTAGATTTTTAAATCAACTAAACTAGTCATTCTTGTTGGATGTGATATCTTTTTCATCAGTACCAATATAATTGTGTAAGTAATCGACTCCAGGATACTAGGGTCGGGTTCTCGGCATACATTGTATTTTTATGATATGTATTTTATACCCTAATTATGAGTTCATTGACTATTAATAGACACATAATATATTAGAATCCTTAATGGTTAACTTTCTAAACATAATTATTTAGTATTATAATTAATTAAATTTTATACATTTCATATTATTATTTTAACCAACTATATATGATCTTTCATTGTCAAGAGAAAAATGGAATGAAAAAAGTTTTTATATTTTTTTGAAACTAAATTGAGATATTTTATTAAGAAATTAACTTCAACTAATATTTGTGGGACATAAATTTATAAATATTTATGCTTTAATTATGTGTTTATAGTCAGATTCAACTGACCTGTGTTTTTTCCAGTTATTAGGATCAATATTTATGGTAACATGCCTATTTGAAACCTCACAAATAGTAAAAGGGTCATATTTTATTCGCCCATGCTATTTCATGATGAGTGAATCCTCGATTAAACAATCAAATGATAAATAAAAAACAAAGTTAATTAAGATTTAGGTCAAGTAGCAACTATGAAGAGGTTGCACTGAATCCTCCACCACCTACCGATCAAGAAGATAAATAGTAATAGGAAATAATCTAAATAATGGATTAAAATTACTAGTATAATAATATATGTATATTATAATATTATAACAATTTAATTTTTACTTTTCTTGACAATTTCTATTAAAAAATTTATATTAGTAATATTATATTTAAAAATATTAATTTTGGAAACCCATCACTAGAAATTGGCCACGAATACCACTATCTCAAGGGTTATGAAGGATATTATTACAATTTCATTATAGACATAGGAACACCTAGTACATCATATAGGGTATATAGATGGTATTATATTATTTTAAAAAATTATTCTCTATTACTCCAACATCGATAGGGGTAAATATAGGGAATAAATAGCTTCTTTGAAGGATTATTTATGACACATCAATGATTAAACAGACTATATTATTAAATCATATATATAATTTTCGATTACAGAATTTATGAGATAGGCATAGCCTAAGTAGACTTCGTACCTGGATATTTCACTTCCTTGTTCTGACAAGACCATTTACTATGAATTATATGATTGGTATACCCATGTACAAAGTTTAGCATACCCAATATTATTTTATCTAGTGTATTATGTACATCATTGATTTATGAATTCGGGTCATGTAACATATACTATACATGATATTATTGATTTCACTACTCCAACGTCGATTCCAACTAACAGCATGTCTATAGTTAAAAAGAGAAATGACAATATTTTACATCATCTAGAATATCATTTTAATTTTCAGATATATGAGGTATGAGGTGGTTCTTATTTTTTTATATAACATTAAAATTATAGTTACATATAATATTTACTTACACACACCTTTTAATAGACTATTTGAAATATATGCAATCACAATAGAGGAAAGGAAAATTTCTGGTTTGAGCACCATAAAGTTTATATCATGGTGCAAATTAGGTAACAAAATTTACAAATATTTTTATTATTTCATATAGATAACATATTTTTCCAATAATTTAGAATGTATTTTTAAGATATTATACAATAAATATCATTAAAACAAACATCGTATATATTTTAATTGTTTTTCAGGTGTGTTTTCCTTTTTTCCACCATGTAAAAAATTCAACACTTCATTTATTCTCAATATCTAATCATATTTAATATGTAATTAATTAAATAATTTTATTATTAGGGTATTACAATGTCTTCTCATCCAGTATTATTTTACTTTTTTATGGTTTTATATACAAAAAATATATTTATATTCATGTAAAATATTTGAACCCAGAATCCAGACTTGAATATGATCCTAAAGGATTATCTAATAAATAGATCACATGTTTCATTTTTCCATTCCATAAAGGTTAATAAAGAATATATAAATATAAAACACTATTTTTTAAACTATCATTATTTATATATATTACATTATTTAATATTATATGTTTTTTCATATTTTTACAAAATGTATATGGAGTTTATCAATTATGAACTTTATTGGATAGTGTCGAAAGAAAAATTTAGCATGTTGTTAAATAAGTAAATATTTTTTGAAGATTTAATTTATTTAATAAAGAAAATCATTTTAAATAAATTTTTATTATTAATATTTGAAATTACAATACTACATTGATTGTGTTCAGTATGGGTTTTATTCAGAATTTAGAATAAAAAATCTTATTTATATACCTTATATATGAGTGAATATGTGTATATTAATACATAAGTTATTTTTTTTATTTGATTTTTGTAACATAAAATATATGTCATTTTAAAAAAGGGAATTTTGAATGTAGATATTTTATTTTACAATTCATTAACTATATAATCTCATCCCAAACAAACATATATTTTGAAAATGATCGTTTCATTAAAAAATTATATTTTTTAAAAATTTGACCGGTTTTACATTGATTACAAATTTTCGGTTGGTTTATATTTATGATTCTTAAATTGTTTCAACTAATTTGAAATAAACTCTAATTTTAATTAAATAATATTTTCTCTTTTTGACTATATTTTATATTTGGTTTCATTTATTTGTTAATTTATAAACATTTATATTAAGGTAATTAATTAATTTTGCTTTTATTTTTCATTTTTAACTAGTTTTTGTTGCTCAATTTGGTACTCATTTTATAGTTTTCATGTGTGGTATTTTTTTATTTTTTTTTATTTTATAAAAATCAAATCTAAATATACGGTTTTTATTAAACTAACATCCAAATCCCTCTAAGGAGGTTTTCTACATCATTTTAATAGAAAAATAACATACAAATTCCTCCAAGATATAAATAGAATTTAAAGCATAATTTTTTATACCATAGACTTCAAAATACCTATTATAATCCTTTAAATGTTAGTATTTAATAAATATTGGCATAAATAGATTATAGTGAGGGATTTCTAATACATTTTATGAAAAAAAAAATGAAAGTACCTATATTTTTCTCATAATTGAAAGGTTTTGAATGTTTGGGTACTAAAATTTGATTTTGAAATTATAGTATTGAACATCACTTGTACTAAAGTACCTATATTTTTCTCACATATAAAGATTCAAAATTATATAATATATATCACAGATATTCAAAAATATATATCCTTATTAACAACCATGTAAATTATAAATCGATAAATATTTTTTCACTCTGGGTAGGTGGTACCCCACACATACGCATGATGGAGCATATCATTTATCCAAAGACAAAAATATAAGAATTTATATATGATTTTATCATTCCAGATGAATAATGATATCATAAATATCCTATATAAACAATAGTTTCGTATTTTTATACTTATATTGAAAAATATAGAAAAATGAATTGTATCACTATGATGAGATAGAAGTCATATGTATTCTTGAGTGATGATTTCACTTCTCATATGATGGGAAAGAGGGAATATAATTGTTGTTTCATAATTATAATAAAAAATTAATATTTTTTAATTCACATTTTTGAATTCTAATATATATACAGTTGGTTTATTGGAGGTAAAATAATACATAAAAAACTTATTTATTAAGGAGATTACCATTTTTTTGAATAATTACTTTATATCTTCTCCTAAGGATTATAAGCTTTATAATTAAGAAATAATATAACCAATATATTTTTTATAAGTATTTTCAAGAGATGATATTTTATTATTAGGTCAATCTATAAGGTTTAATGTCACACAATGAAGAAAAATGATGGGTTCCTTTTGTTAATAGAGGGAATGGGTAGTCCTGGAATTTTAAAAAAGAATAAACTATTAAAAATACATTTTCCAGCAAGATGTTTTCAAATAGACTCATATTTTAATATAATATAGTATTTTTTGAGTTACCACAAAAAAATCAAATTTGGACATTTTGAGTTGGGTTGTAAATATTTTTTATCTCCTTAGATAACATATTTTGACTATAACTACATTAATGTATTTTTTAACTTTTAATGTGATAATTGGGTCATAAATGAAAAATTAATGATATTTTATATCATATACTTTCCTTCTTATCCTCTATCATGATTTTAATTTTTTTTATTAATTTAATAAAATATGGTCTTCATAAAATACCATTAATTTATTTTCTAATACTATTTATTTAATTTGACAATAGAGACACCATGGAAATGTTTAATTATACTTTAATAACTTAATAATACTCTAATATGTAATATCTATATAGAAAATTCAAGTGTCACAATATCTCACTAAAATTATATTATATTTTAATTTTTAAAACAATTTATATTCATTATCAATTAATTTATAAAATACAATGTCACCAAAACATAAACATTTAATGTAAATATACAAATAATAAAAAATTTCAATAAATTACCATCATTAAAATAATTTCATTGATCTCAAAATAAAAATTTAGATTCATCCACAACATTATTTATGCCTTATGAGAATAGATATGATAAATTTACAAGACAGTGAAGCATTCTATTTTTCATTAGTTTAAATATTATATAGATAGTTTTAGTGGGAAAGGATCCGGTAAAAAATTGAACATTAGAATAATGGGATAAGCGTTGAAATGAAATATTACAAAAAGAAATATGATAAATAATTTGGACATCAACATTTAGTTTAAACCTAGGATAACATTATTTACCATTTGTCAAGCTAAAACATTTTACCATGATTTCTATTCATAATGCCTAAAAATAATTGGGGAACATAAACCAAATTTATAACAATTGATTACAAATATGGAATACATTTTTTCACAATTCATTTTCTATAAGTGGTAAACAATGATTTTGAAATATTTCATTATAACATAAAAAACATATATTTAAAAAAATTAATTCGATCATAAAACTGGACCATTTTTATGCTTTTGAATATTGTGGGTTACTGAAATTTTTCTGATAGTTTGTATATGACTTTTTTTCATATAATTTCATTAAGAATATATGGTGATGTTGATTTATCAGGGCCACCTAATTAATTTTTCTTGGTTTCCAATGGTGAAGATTTCTGTAACAGACAATTAGTATTGTTGAATCAAGGTGTTATTTGTCCCCTTTGTTCTAAAAATTAGGGCATATGTTGGAAGTACATATGCATGTTAAATTGATGTAAAAGGTTTTTCGAACATGGGAACAATAGAAAAATTTGGTCCCATGTGAGGTGTATATAATTCTAGGGAGAGAGTTGGATGTGGATTGTATTGGACCAATTATGGATCGTGATATTGTTGGTGTGGATGGACCACATAAATAGAATGATGCTTCTATAATTTAGTGTAATGAAATCAAGGAGGTTCCAAATGTGACAAAGGCTCTACCTCTTGATTCGAAAGTCAATTAAATCTAATATAATTTGAAATGAGATGTGGATGTGGGGAATTCTAAAGGTTATGTAGTGATCAGGGAACTATAGTTGATTTGGGTGGATGTATTGATAGTGTTTTTGATCCAAACACATGTTAATTGTATTCCTCCTTAAAAGTGTATTAAGGGGATTCCTTTGATAGTTAAATGTACATGAAGGTGTGTCAGATTGACTATGATAGATTTGGATTGGTGGGGGCCTATTTGGATGCTAATCTTGACATGCCAAGAGGACCATTTTTCATTATAATTATGTTGCGGTAGAGGTGGTCTCTCCTAAAAATCAATATTCATTAAAGGACACTCATTGGATAGATTTTTTGGACACTAACACATAGCCTTCATTTATGGGGATTTTTTTCATACAACTGGGAGAATCTATCAAATCTGGAAAGTATCCATATGATGGTGACTTTTGTTCTAGCACCCAAAACAATATACTTCAGGATGAAATATAGAAAATGTATTAAATAAGTGGGAAAATGTCTATGATGATGATAGAGTTATTTATAGCACGTTCCTATTGATGTTTTTGTGAGATAGCCTCATTTATTAAATTGTAACACACATAATGATGAATGTAATTGGTCATAAAGGCTTCATCTTTTTCACCAATGAGATGGAAGAGGAATTATTATTCCAATACGTCGAAGACTAAGATTTTAATTTCATTATATAAGGTGTCCACAAGGGAAATTGATGATTTACACTAGATTGTTAAGATAGGTAATTCTCATTCTGAATAGGAAACTGATGGTGAGTATGGTTATGGGAATGAAATATCATTTTATGATATGTAATTTTTATTATTATGGATGTCGAATATTACTGTCTTCCAAACCTACTATCTTGGTTTATTTTTTTAATTTCTAAGAGATAGTCGAATTATTTTCTTTTGATTCGACAAACCTAGTTTTGGTAATCATTATATTGATCCCCATTCAATTATATCTATGGGTTCCCTTCATTTTAACATTCATCATACGATCATGACAACTTTAGTAATTAAATATTTGATAACTATAACTTCATTGACCAATCAACATGTATCCACATCCATAATCATTGTAAAATGGAAAATATATTACTCCATATATTCATACTAATTATACCCATTTAATAACAATAATAATATTTATATAGAATTAACCAAATGAATTATCTATAATACATCATCTTAAACATTATACAAATTTAACAATTCAAACATCTTACAACTCTTTTTATAGTATTGTCATGGAGTTTGTAGTCCACATATACCCATGAGAAACCTTATGAATTTACAATTTCAATATGGTTGTGAATGTAGATATTATATAATCATTATAAACAAAAAATTATGTCATAAATATAATATATATATTTCATTAATCCTTCAAGAAACCATCCATGTGTGGCGATGATGAAAAATAACGCACAAATATTCAAGGAGTTGGTAGTTCACTTATACACCCAAGCCAAGGCTTCATTCCATGTATTATAGAGAAGGATGAAAAAAAATTAGTACCATAAGAATAATATTATTTATATTTATTTTATATAATGTTTTATTTATATTTTCATGGTTATGATATGTTTCAGGGAGGTCGGATAAAAAAGGGAGATGAATAATCTAATTAATGATTATTACCCCTTCTTCAAAAAAACATTTTTGGATAACTCTTTTGTTCCTATAGAAATTTTTTAGAGGGAATAATACCAATTGTACATCTGTAATGAATCGATTTTTGGATTGATTTCTTGGATTGGTTGAGCTAGAGTGCGTAATGTTTTCGAATAAATAGAGAGATATTGTGCCCTTTTATAATTTGAGGAAAGTGGTATAAATTATATATCCTTAAAGTATAAATGTAATAAATGTCTGACTAATGGATAATTGGCATTAAAAATTAGATTATCTTATGATAGGGTTGAAAATATTTTTATTCAATAATATATAATAAGAAATTTTTTGAAAGAAAATAATTTTAACCCTTATTAACATGTTTTAGCCTTTAATATGTTTACATCAATTTTCCTTGGATATTATTCACTGTTACCCAAAAAAATTGATACAATTGACAAATATGAACCTTTTTTAATGAAATATTAAATACAATTTCAAATATTCAATCTAGGGAATTGGGAAATTTAAATTTTAATAAAATAACCCCAGAAACAAAAAATAATATTTTTCAACGAAAATGTGTTGTTAGGCTTTAAAATTTATCTATACCATGATGAATTACAATGTTAATTCTTATGTCAATAACTTTATTATTTTTCGATAAATTTAATGACTATTAATTTACAAACAGTTCAAAATAGAAATAAAATATTTAAATATTGCAATACATATTGTTGTTTATTATAAAAATCTATACTTCACTATTGACCTAAAAACAATATTTTTATAAAAATAACAATATTTAATTTGTGAAATTTATATTATAATATAAAAAATTGATGGTCGGAGAAAAAGCGAGGAAAAGATGGCAAGAGGGGGGTGAATTGCCTTTTAAAAAATTGATTAACAATTTAAAAATCAAAGTATAAATGCAGCGGAAATAAAGAGGCAAGACACGCAAATTGATAACGGAGTTCGGCCAAAAACCCGGCCTACGTCTCCGCTCCCAACTCAACCGTTGAGAGATTCCTACCGCTTGCTTTTCAATGGTTTTAGCAAGAAACCCACTAGGCTTTGAGGTAGCACTAGGACCTATTACAGCTTGCTTTTGTGGTTTAGCAAGAACCCACTTGCTTTTGATGGTTTAGCAAGAACCCACTAGCCTTTTTACCGGGTGAAGGCTAGCTCACCGAAAACTCAAGCCTTTTAAAAGGAAAGGCTTGAAGAAACCTCTTCACACCTTAATGGTGGTGTGAAACCCAAAAGAAAGAGGGGATGAGAAAAGTTTGGGGTTTGTAGGCACAAACCCAAAATGAAGCTCAAAATAAATAAAACTATAAAAACCGTATTTGAGGAAGACTTGGGCGCCAAGGTATGATGGAGTTGATGTAGCGTGCTCTCCCAAGCTTCTTGAGGTGCTCCTTGGATTGGGAATTGGATTGGAGCACTTGAGGATCCTTGAAGGTGGAGCGCCGGCGGTTCGCCAAAGGTGCAACAATGTGTCCGGGCGCTTGGTATGTGATCCGGTAGGTGTCCGGGGCTTCCTTGGCCTTTATTTATAGGCATGGAACCCATTGGGGGCCTTCGGAGCCGTTGGAGAGGTCTTCGGAGCCGTTGGAGGCCAAAAAGGAGTTGACTGGTCAAAGCCAACGGCTAGTTTGACTGGTCTACCGGCTGGCCGGTGCATGGCCACCGGCTGGCCGGTGCCTTGACAGTGGCTGAGAATTCTGGTCCAGGCTCCACCGGTCGACCGGTGCCAGAGCCACCGGCTGGCCGGTGGTGAGGCAGTAGCAAACCCTGTTCATTCTGGGTGCCACCGGCTGGCCGGTGCTTGGCCACCGGTTGGCCGGTGTGGAGGCAGTGGCTCTGCCTTTTTCCCAGGGTCCACCGGTCGACCGGTGGTGAAGCCATCGGTTGGCCGGTGGACTGATTTTCAGTCCACTTTGCCTTCTTTCTTTCTTGGCCCAATTCCTTGGCCACCTGATTTGATTCCTATCAACCAAAAACACTTGAAAGAGGATTAGATAAATATGAGGGTGATTGTGATCATGAAAATAAAACCTTGAGGGGTTCGAGAGGTACAACAAAAATGAATTAAAATTTTGAAATTTTTTCCATCAAATATGGAAATTTAAAAATATAATGAATATGTATGATTGCATGGAAAATTATTTATTTGAAATAAAACTATGTATTTGTATCTATTTGGAAAATAATATTAAATTATTTATAAAAATATGATTAATATTAATAAATAAAGTGTTTACCTATGATTTATAATATTTATTATTCATTAGGATCAATTTGGTTCTCACATTCATCTCAATTTCAAAAATTGCACCCTCCCAATTTAATTTATTACCCAATCAAGTGGGGGTATTTTTCCTTACATGATTTTCTCAATTCCAACGCATCTTACTCAATTAGGTAATATATCATTAATGGAATAAAACTGAAAATATTAATATTCCTTAATATATGTTTTATTTTATCCAAAATCTAAACATTATTTTCATCATAGGAATTATTTCTTCTAATTATACCACATCTAGGCTTTAAACATGAGATGAATAATACACATATTTTCTTATGAGTGAAAAAATTAAAACAACATGTAACTAGGATAAAATTAATGATATTTATTATCTATAAACCAAAAATCCAACTTTTTGTAGAATTTGAAATATTATAAGAAACCAAAGACATAACATTTTCATTAGTATGAATTACACCATTAAAAATACATATTTTTTGAATTTCACGATATCCTCGATCAAATAGAAAATTTTTCATCCCATTGTCATCATGTTATTAATCATTATCAGATATTTCCTAAAATACATCAATATCATATTTATCATATAAATTATTTAATCTAACATATATTGTCTTAAAAATATTGCCTCATAAAATTCATCCCAGCATGATGGATTTCAATAAATGTATCCATATAATGACAGAAATGTAATATTATGTAAAATGTAATAAATCTATTATTATAATAAAATTTAACTAATCATTGACAGTAAACCCAAAAAAGTGTATAATACAATAATAATTCTCAAACCATGCCTTACAATAATTGAATTATAAACTACAATCTTTTATCATATTGTGGATGAAAAGATATACACAAATTTATTTTAGTAACTATGAATTTTATAGTACATTGTAAAAAATGATGTCAAATATTGGATCAAAATCATAAAAATAGTGGTATATGTGACAACCGGGCCCCGGTGATAGCACAGCCACCCCGCCTTAACATGGCCGTTAGGTCCTGACCCACCAAGTACCACCAGTTACCCCACAGACACATGGGGCCCAACCTAGGGTCCACCCACATGCCTGAACGGGTCATCTGACTAATGACAGTCCCCACAGGCCAACACATGTCCTTTCCAGTGTGTTTTGTCCTCACTCACACACATCCTTGGAAACATCCCAGAAGGTCACCCCTCCTGATCACTACTCCAGTCCAAGAACGCTTAACTGTGGAGTTCTAATCAAGTAGGCTCCTGAAAAGGAAGATGCACCTTGTTGACATGAGTCAAATCATTTAGTCATTTAACCCTTTTATCATTTGGGGATGTTACAATCACCCCCCCCCCCCTTTAGGGCACAACGCCCTCGTTGTGGCCCCTACATCTCAACCCAGGCAGTGCACTGCACTTAAGGCTGGGTACCACCTCTGATACCAAATGTGACAACCGGGCCCCGGTGATAGCACAGCCACCCCGCCTTAACATGGCCGTCGGGTCCTGACCCACCAAGTACCACCAGTTGACCCACAGACACATGGGGCCCACCCTAGGGTCCACCCACATTCCTGAACGGGTCATCTGACTAATGACAGTCCCCACAGGCCAACACTTTTCCTTTCCAGTGTGCTTTGTCCTCACTCACACACATCCTGGGAAACTTCCCAGAAGGTCACCCATCCTGATCACTACTCCAGGCCAAGCATGCTTAACTGTGGAGTTCTAATCAAGTAGGCTCCCGAAAAGGAAGGTTCACCTTGTTGACATGAGTCATATCATTTAGTCATTTAACCCTTTTATCATTTGGGGATGTTACAGTATAGACTACATATAATCCAAAATTCTCTTGGAGCTACAATTTAAATAGAATTTCCAATTACATATTATAATTAATATGAAGAAAATGAATAAATTTTTTCAGTCAATAAATAATAACCCAAGTCCAACAAAAAATGTTAGATGTATTTGGTATTCCCACAATGCAATCTATGGATACATTCTTACATTTATATTCAGATACATAAAAAAGGGTGATTCATCCCATTAGGTAGTCATCACTTGGTTTTAACTTATTTATAGGAAAAAAATTTCATGGTAAAGTAATAATAATTCAATCATTATATTAAACTAGTAATTTTGTAGAATTTATAATTTGTAACACCAAAAAATTTTACGATATATTTATCTATAAAAATATTTATTTCATTGATATCATTTTTTAAGCACTGTATTTAAATGAACTGTTACGTACTATTAAAACAATATTTTTTGATGTTATAGTTTGAGCATTGCTATTGGATTGAATTTAGATGAACAATCATTATTTTTCATTGATTTAATTGATGTGTTTTTGCTCATAAATCTGTTTTTCTAAAAAAATTGTTTCATCATGATAACTGGCCATATTTTTCAATAAATTAATGAATATTATAGAAATTTTATTGTGAAAAATGGTATTTATTTTTTAAATTAGATGGCCAATATTTTATAAATATACCTCTTTTGATGTTGAGAATTATTAATTCCAATCTTGGTAAAATTGTTCACCCCGGTAAATGGAAAATCGAATTAACATAGTTTAGAATTAAATGCTAGGTTCACCATTTTTTAAAAATTATTATTAATGGAAAATTTTATTTCTACCCATATAACCAATGTTTATATTGTTAACTTACTTATAGGAAAATTCTCTAATAAATTGACTTCTAAAATATTTCTGGTAAAGGACAATGCAATTTGATATTCTGTTCCTTTTAAATATATATTTTGTATTTGTATAGGGAAAAACAACATTGCGAAAGATTATTAATGTTTATTTTTAGAATATTGAAATAATTATCCTGATTTGAATTTATTTATAAATTTTCTAATTGAGTTATTACTGTAAAATATTATCAAATATTGACACAATATTTATTTAATTAATATAAAAGTAAAATAAATTATATTAATAATATTAAAGGTAAAATAGTCTAATTTATTTATATTTTTATGTAAATGTTTTAGTGATATATGAAATATAAGGGATAGTTTTTATCAATATACATAATATCGACATTTATTTGTTGCCATTTAAATTCAATTGAAATCAACAGTTCCAAAATTTTGATTCATTATATTTTATAATAAATAATATTTCACTAAATGATATAAAATTATATAATATTACTATTGAAAAGTGAATGGAATTTGGTTTAACATATCACCCATGTTCTATTTAAGAGAAATTATTATTTTTATGATAAATTTCTTATGCCTTTAATATTGAAATTCTTTTTATTGTAGATATGGTTAAAAATGATTATTGATGGGTTAAATCAAAATGATAATGTTAAAAATGACACCAAATCCAATATTATTTTTATTTAAAGCTCTTAGTTAATTATTTTATTTATACCCTACAATTTTTTACTTCTAATTAATTTCCATTTGGATGAATTTGGATTGAGAACAACTTAAATATATTTTAATTGTTTATGAAATTCCATTTCTATTCTCTCCCTCCCTTCTAAAAAGGACAACCTTTCTTTCAATCCATTACACCAAATTGAGAATTTTGTCTTACAAAACAATTTATAATTAGCTTCTAATCATATATATTCACGTTTTATAGGTGTTTGAATCCATAAATTGCCAACCCCGGTTTCCATAATAATATATCTGATGGAGTTCTTTCAAAGAAGTTGTAATCAACAAATTCATTCAATATATTTTTACTTGTTCATTTAAAACCTCTAATATTTTTGGTATTTATAAAAAATTATAATTTAAATACAATAAATTTTCTTGAATTTTATTATATTTATGAAAGATTCTTTATTTTTAATATTTTCTATAAAATGTAGTGTGAAATAATCACTTATGTGTACCTTTGGCTTCCCTTCTATGTAGTGAGATGAAATTATTTCTTCATCACTATCTAGTATGGTTGGTTATTATGATGGGTATAATTATTTTATATGATATATATGATATAATTACACTTATTCTTTTTTTAATATCATATCTACTTTCTTACTTTTAATGTGATAACATTTTTCTTGTTTATTTTTGTAGTAACACCTCGACAATGAGATGTTATTTGTTTTTCATTCTTGCTTAAATTGTATGGTAGTATAGATAAATTTAGATATTATATATTTCATAATAATTATTCTAAAATTTGGAATTCTAATTTACATATTTTTGTTCCACCATTTACAAAATTAAAACATTGTTCATGTATACGTATAGTTTACCATCTCCGTGAATTGTGAAATACATTGTTTCATCTACAAATATTATGTTTGTCTATAATTATATATATGATGAATATATATGATAATAATTATAATGTCTCGGATTTTCCATGTATTATTTTTAATTATTATATGGAATTATTGTGAGACCAGGTGCAGAGACGACACATCATTCTGAGGCCCGGTGATCTCAGAATGGTGGTTTGAACATTTCATGTTATGTAAGTTGGCACATGTACGTGGTTTGGCAGTTTCCAAATGGGTGCTCGGATTAAAAATATGAGGATATCGTTGCGTCTGAGATGATGACTTTACATAATAATGGGTGTAACCTTGACCGACACAGGTCGAGGGAAAAATTTAATTTTAAAATGTTTTTAGTAAAATGAAATAAAAAAAATGGAAAAGTTTATTTTATTTGCACACATTCGCTAAAGCGCAATGACGGGGAAATTTTTTAATAAATTCCATGTCATAATAACTCAAAAACGGCAATATTACTCATTAATGTCACAACATGATGTAATTCCAAACATTCTTTCCCATTTAAATGGGTTAACCGAATGATGGTCATTGAATGAAAATTGAGTGAAAACAGTAGAGAATATGTGGATCCTTGGAGAAAACACTCGGCAACGAATGACGACGAATCAAAGATGAGGATTGTTATGCCAACGAGTTGAAGTATCTGGACAACAACTACAGCATGACCTCTTCATCAACGATTGATCCATTTTGAGGTAGGGGTTTTCTATTTAAATTCATTCTTCCCATTTTTTATTTAAATGACAAATATGGATCAACCACGAACAATTTGATCCGCGTATTTGTGTGTTATTAAAGGAGGGATTCTTTTTGGATGTTTTTGGGGATTAATCCATATTATATTTTTTTTATTTTTATCCTACTTTGTTTGATCCTACTAATGGGAGTAGATAAATGCCGTAATGAATGATGGTGGAGGTTCATTCCTCAATTTTTCTTTTTCGATTTCCTCCCCCTTTCACTTCGTGCATTCTTTGCGTTCTTCATG
Source organism: Viscum album (assembly GCA_963277665.1). Lineage (NCBI taxonomy): Eukaryota > Viridiplantae > Streptophyta > Magnoliopsida > Santalales > Viscaceae > Viscum > Viscum album. Next base: position 925,487,398 of record OY728119.1, on the reverse strand, counting down.
GGGCAATGGACAAAGCATCATTGTGCACCCATCTTGAAACACAATGATACAAAATTGAATATCAGATGTCATGAGAACCTAGAGGAGGGGCAACGATGATAGGGGATGATGAATCGGCTAAGATCGGAAAAGAATGTTCCTCAAGTGTTCTTTGCTTGGGAGGATCGAAACGCATTTTCAGAGCCGATCGGAGGTCCAAAAACAACGGATACAACCTCAGGATGTCAGGGAGACATGGATTATAGAGCTTAGTGGATAATGGATGGCCGAATCGACAAATGAGCCAGCACAGAGGGTGCGGCGGAGGAAGTCCACGATTCTAGAAACTTCTAGAATACACAGCGTATACTTCTGAAGAACACGTGGTATAGTACCAGTGGCGGAGGTTAAGGTATTAGGAGTCCATGAGGAATCACACGACGTGTGACCCTGGTCACACAGGATGTTGATATTTCCCCAAAGCTTGGAATGTATTTTTGAATGTAGATGGACACAGGATGGACTATACGGCTTCGGAACACAACGTGTACTCTCTACACATCCTGGCAGAGAAAAGATGTGGGACTCAGCATGTATCCAGAGGATACATGGCCAATGGATGGATTACAAAACTGTATACTCCATCACACAGCCAGGCGAGGACAGTAACGTGGGTCACCCCGTGTACAGATTACACTGGTTGGAGTGCACTGATTGATGCGGTGTACAGGGACATGGCTAGCGTACACCGATCCGACACATGGATCTCGACCATGGACTGTACACCATACTACACACGGTGTACTAACTTTTCTACATGACCAGCCTTACGATATGGTCCATTGTATTTGGGTAGTACCCGGGGTCAAACAACAGGGTTTGTATCTTTTCTACACGCTGGGTACTTCTTGAAAATTGGAATGGTCATCTTGTCAATCGTATCTTGTACTTTTTTCATTTGGGTTTGTGCCCCTTTATATAATTCCCCATAAGATTAGGCATTGTTTCCATCTACAAGATTATGATCCCTTCAGAAGGACATTATGTGATAGAGTCAGAATCCTTCCAAGAGTCCTGAAGTGAGATCCTCGATCCATTCTGGACCCTAAGATAATTCAGGCATCGACATGACCAACTCTACCGAGCATTGATCCTCTACCTAGCTAGTGAATCCGGATGAGTCGCGGTATCTGCCATGGCCCTGGAAATTCCCCTCATATATGTATTAGGATCTTTCCTACTCAGGAGTGTGTCTCCTATAATGAGTGCATCAATCTATCGTGATCTTTTCACTCAAGAGTGTGTCTCCCGTAAAGACTATATCTACCTCTCGTGACGTTTCTCAAAGAACAGTACTTCTCTTAAGGATGTCATCAGGTCTAACACACTCATGGAGTGTGTTCTCCTGGAATGAGTACTTCATGGAATCTTAAAACGGAATCTCTAGAGTGGGTATGCGGTTGTGTGACTTTTTTCTAGACCACGGGTCTGAGTTTTGGTTATTTCTTGATTGTGTTCTCCTATTATATGTTCAGTAGACATATACTGTGTAGAGGTGACTATGCCTTTATTGTTTTTATTGCATTGTGTTTTTCTGGGTCCTCTACTGAGTATTTTTATACTCACCCCTGCACGGGCTCTACCCACAAATGTTGTGTCTTCTACAGACGAGCATCCTTTTGACCGAGTCAAGGGAGAACCGGGACATGACCAAGCTTTCTGAGTTCCCTGTAGGCTGAGGCATCCATTCGGCTATGAGCAGCTGTCATAGTACATCTTGTGTTTACAGGATGTACTTTGTAGTTTTTAGACTCTTGTTTTTTGTGGGCATGAATTCTGGCATAGTTTACATTCAATACTTTACTTTTCATCATACTCTGTTGGTTGGGTTTACTTGTAGGCATGAATTTTTGTTTTTTGGTGTTTTTTACATTTCAGTATTTGTGGTATTGGATATGTGTGTGTCTTGAGGTTCTTATGAAATTCCTCCCATGATAGTAATATTTCTACTCTGTGCTAGTCACCAGCCTGTGGCCTATTGGAGGTGGGCTTGAGGAGTCATGACGTTGGCCCCACTGGGATGGTTCATGACAGAGTTGTATCAGAGGTGGTCGGTTCTACATTAGGACCATGGTTCTTTGAGATTGGTTTGGCAAAACAGAGTTAAGAGTTTCGAGCTCGACTTTCAGGACAAAGACTCAAGTGTTGGTGTGGAGGATGACATATCCATACACCAGGACTCTGATAACCTTCTTTTCGACTCGGTACAGGAAAAAAATTCTTGCAGGGAAATAAAAGAAAGGTACATCCATCATATAGGAATGGGTTCTGCTTTACATGTCCTTTGAGTCAGTTATAAAGATATACTCAGGATATATCTTGTTTCTTTATAGGATGCCACCACAATACATACCTGCTAGGATTCTATAGAACGATAACAAGGAGGACCCCCTCAGTGGTGAGGCTTCAAAAAAGGGACCAGTTCCCAAGGAATTTCCAGTAGGTGCTGCACCTATTGTACCACCACAAGTGGAGAAGCCCGTGGTACAAGCAGTACCGACCGACGAGGGGCATAGGCTTAGATCACTCCATGAGTTACAGAGATAGAGACCCCTCAGGTTCCGAGGAGAGCCTGACCCTTAGGCAGATGAGGACTAGCGTAAGGTGGTGACCAATGTTTTCCATCTAGTGAGGGCACTAATAGACGAGACGGTGATCCTAGGTGCGAGCCTTCTTCATGTTTCGGTGAGACGATGGTGGAGTCCGACCACACTAACTCACGAAGAAAGGAATCCTTCATGGATAGAGTTTGAGTGACTCTTAAAGGATGATTTCTCTCTGGTTATGCTGAGAGTTGTACGCATCACGGAGCTTCTTCAGCTCCAGCAGGGCATTTTGACTGTAGTTGACTATTCATATAGGTTCACAAACCTTTCCCAGTACTTGATGGATATGGTCAGGGATCAATACATCAGAGCACGGACCTTCGAGCAAAGTCAGAGACGAGAAATATGAGCTTTTGTCATGACTCTATTAATTTGGACTTATGTTGTGATGCTCGAGTGGGCCTTGGTGATCAAGATCTTCTTGGTAGAGCAAAAACAGCTAACGACAGTCAGCAGTAGGCAAATAGGTCTGAAGACCTCGACAACCAGGAGCTGACATCAGATGCCAAGATCAAGACGTGAGAGACGCTAGAGGAGGACCCAAGACAAGAGATCCATAGTCCAAGTCTCTCAAGCTGGATCCAGTCATCCTAGGGACAAGTGGTTCTACGCGTGCGACAGTAGGGGAATCTCTCTAGAGATTGTCTGACCCATCGAGATGCTGACTGGGAAGTAGTGGATGGTCCACCAAGGTATAGATAGAGAGTGGACTAGACAGACCCTCCAGGTAGCGGACGTGGAAGAGGAGTAGGGAGAGATGTAGGTGGTGGCAGAGGATTCAACTTACTTCAACCACCACCCCCAGGAGGTCTGTACTTGGCTCATGGAGTTGGGGGACAAGGGCAGGGACAACTACATGCAGTCGAGATGTACAACCCAAGTGCTCTAGGGGTGATATGAGGTATGATATATGTCTTATCTACCATAGCATCCGTACTTATAGACATAGGTTCTAGTCATTCCTACATCGCCACATGTCTTGTGCAAAACCTTGTGATTCTGGTAGAACTGTTGACTCAATCCTTATCCTTGGAGACACATGAGAGAGGAGACTAGACAATAAAACACCTTTGTAGATATTATGATCTTACCCTTGGAGGTAATAGTTTCAGTTGTAACCTCTTGGTGGCAGCGTCGAGGCCTTACGACGTCATTCTCGGTATGGATTGGTTGTCTTCGGTCCATGACTAGATAGACTGTTTTAGGTGATGAGTGTGGTGTGTCCGCTGTGATAGGATGAGGATTTACTTTTTCAAAGAAAAGGAGACCCATGCAACATAGAATGGGCTCTGGCATTGGGGGGTGAAATTGATCACTCATGCGATGGATAGACTTATCCTTAGAGTAGTAGATATTGTGAGCTCTTTGTTCCTAGTAGTAGTGGTGGAGTACGATAACGTCTTTCCCGATGATGTTCCTGTATTACCTCCCCACTAGGAAATTGACTTCTACATCGACTTACACCACAGGACGACACGGATTTCCTCAAAAACATATCCTATGGCTCCTACAGAGCATTTGGAGCTGAGGGTGCAGTTAGAGGATTTGCAGAGAAAGAGTTTCGTGAGTCACATCATTTCTCCCTCGGCAGCCCTAGTCTTGTTTTCGAAAATGGCAGATGAAAGATTGAGGTTGTGTGTGGATTACTGGTGCCTGAATCATGTAATGGTGAAGAACATGTATACACTGCCGAGAATCGACAACCTCTTTGTAAATATGAGAGTATAACATTATTTCTCGAAGGTTGTTATTCGATCATATTTTCCCCAGTTACGAGTATGGGACGAGGATATACCGAAGGTGGCCTTCAGATGTCGCTATGGTCACTAGGAGTATTTTGTGAAGCCTTTCAGCGTGACAAAATCCCCCGTAGTTTTCATGGGACTGATGAACCAGATCATCCAGCCATAATTGGATTGATTTGTAGTGGTCTTCATCGATGACATCCATGTGTAATTAGCATCAGACCAGGAGCATGTGAGACACATGTGGATAGATCTATATGTACTCTGGGAGCACCAGCCGTATGGGAAACTCTCAAAGTGCCAGTTCTAGATTCTAGAGGTCCACTTTCTGTGATATGTCATCTCAATAGATGGAGTAGCTGTGTACCCAGCCAAGGCGGAGGTAGTGTTAGCATAGGATCCCCCTTGGATCGTGATAGAGGTGTGAAGCTTCCTTGGGTTGGCATGAGATTGCTGGAGATCCATTCTTGATTTCTCCTGAATATCAGCACTGATGATAGCCTTGACCAGGAAGGGTCAACCCTTCATGTGGACGGAGAAGTGCCAGCAGGCTTTCGAGCAGTTGAGATAGAGTTTGACTAGCACACCAATCTTGAGATTTCATGGGGATGGTGTTGAGTACATAGTTTTCTATGACACATCAGGGACCGGGCATGTCTATGTCCTGATGCAGAGGAAGGCCATCATTTATTATGGTTTGCGCTAACTTCTGCCACATGAGAAAAACTATGTGACTCATGATCTGGAGTTGGCTGTGTTAGTCTTCGCATTGAAGATGTTGTGACACTACCTATATGGGAGAAGGGTTCATCATCTAATCTGACCACAACATCCTCAAGTACATCTTCTCACATAAGGATATGAATCTGAGGTAGAGGCGGTGGCTATAATTCCTCCAGGATTATGATTTCATGATCATCTATACTTCTGGGAAGGGGAACAAGGTTTCAGATGCTCTTAGTAGAAGGTTGAGCTCACAGATTTTGAGTGAGGTGATAGAGTAGTGAGTCGTGTTGCAGTTATCCTTCATGGATGAAGAGTATGCAGGTTACCTGCAGTAGATGGCTATCAGTCCTACACTCTTACAATGAGTTAGGGAAACACATCTTGGGGATGTTGACTGTAAGACTTTACATGCTCAGTTATCCATAGTACATGATCTTGATGGATATTCTCAAGGTGTGGAGCATGTACTTATTTTCAAAGTACGCACTTTGTACTAGTGGAGTTGTATGAGGATTTCTTGAGTGAGTTTCATATGTCCCCCTTGGCGGTACATCCGGGAGTGGCAATGATGTGCCCTGATTTTTGACGATAGTTCTAGTGGTTAAGCATGAAGAAGGCAGTAGCAGAGTTTGTTTACTAATGCCTCACATGCCAACAGGTGGAGGCCGAGCACCATGTTCTAGCAATATTAGATCACCCCCGAGATGTACCAGAGTGGAAGTGGGATGGAATATTTATGGACTTCATGATAGGCTTACCACGGATGTCCAATGGGCATGATTCCATCTGGGTTATCATTGACCGACTCACCAAGTCGTCCCACTTCCTAGCTATCAGGGAGCATAGTTATGTAGAGAGCATTGGATGCCTCTACATATAGAAGATAGTTTGGCATCATGGAATTAATTCTACCATAGTCTTAGACTGAGATGACTGCTTTACATCCTGGTTGTGAAAGGGATTGTAGGAGGCCTTTAGGACTCAGCTATGTTTGATAACAACGTTTCATCCCCAGGCAGATGGTCAGACAAAGAGGAACCTTCAGGTCCTATAGGATATGTTCCGGGCCTATATTATAGAAATTGGTCATAGTTGGGAGGACCACCTACCACTGGTGGAGTTTTCCAACAATAATAGCTACCACTCCACCATTGGTATGGAACCTTTCGGGGCTTTATATGGGAGACCCTGCTTGTCACCGCTTTGCTGGACCGACCCTGGAGAGTCAGCACTCAAGGGTCCAGAGATTGTGTGAGCTGCCACCGAGAAGGTACAGATCATCCGGAAGAGGATGAAGACTACACCGAGCTGGTATAAGTATTATGCGGACAGGTGATGGAGACCACTGGAGTTTGAGTAGGTAGAGAAGATCTTTCTTCAGGATTCACTTCAATGAGGATTACAAATATTTGGACAAGTTAGAAATCTATATCTGAGGTTCATATAACATTTTCCGATACTAAGTAGAGTTGGAGTGGTGGTGTACTGCCGAGCTCCACCGCCGCAGTTGCATCGGGTACATGATGTCTTCCACGTGTCGCGGCTGAGGAGGTACGTGCAAGACCCATCGCACGTCATCGACTGGGGTGAGCTAGACATCATGGATGGAGTGACCTTTGCTAAGTACATGGTTGAGATTAAGGATTAAAAGGAGATGATCCCTCATGGGAGATCGATTCCCTTGGTTCACGTTCATTGGAAGCACCAGAATCTTTAGGATATGATGTGGGAGCGGGATACTCGAATTTGTGCCCAGTACCGACATCTTATTGAGTAGTTTGGTTTTGGATTTTTGAGTACTTAAATCCCCAAGGTGGGGAGAATGTAATGCCTCAGATCTTCTATGTATTATTTTTTAATATTATATTGAATTATTATAAGACCCAGTGTAGAGAAGACACAACATTCTCAGGCACGGTGATCCCATAATGGTGGTTCAAACTTTTTAAGTTAATTCTGTTGGCACTTGTGCGCGGTTTGGCAGTTTCCAAATGGGTGCCCGGATTAAATATCTGAGGGCACTGTTTCATTTGAGATGATAACTTTACATAAGAATGGGTATAACCTCAACCAGTGCGGGTCAAGGGAAAAAGTTAATTTTCTGAAGTTTTCAGTAAAATAAACTAAAATAAATGGCAAGGTTTATTTTATTTGGAAACATTTACTACAACGCAACGACATGGCATATTTTTTTTAATAAATTTCATATCATAATGACTCAAAAATGTAAAATTGAATCATTAATGCCATAGCGTGATGGAATTACGAATTCTTATTCCCTTTTTAAAGGGTTAATCGAACGATGGTCATCAATGGAAAATTGAGTTAAAACATGGAGAATCTGTGGATGCTTGGAGAAAACTCTCGGTGAAAAATGACAATGAATCAATTCTGAGGAATGCTACACTAATGATCTGAAGGATCTCGAAAATAACAGTAGCACGACCTCTTCATCAATGATCGATCCCTTATTAGGTAGGTGTTATCTATTTAAATTCTTTCTTCCTATTTTTGATTTAAACGACGAATGAGGGTCTTCCACGAACAAGTTATTCCATGGATTCATGTGTTCTTGCGGTATGGTTTCGGTTGGGTTGTTTTTTGGGATTATTCCATGTTAAATTTTTTTTATTTTGATTCTTCTCCATTTTAACCTACTAGTGGGAGTGGATCAACGTCGTGATGAATGATGGGGGATGTTTGTTCCTCAATTTTTTTTGATTCCTCCCCCTTCTCTTCATGTGTTCTTCGTGTTCTTCATGGGGTGATGTACAATGGATCATTGTGCACCCATCTTTCAATGCAATGATCCCAAATTTAAGAACCAATGTCACCAAAATCTAGAAAAGTTTCAATGATGATAGTGGATGATGAATTAGATTGGATCGGAATAGATCGTTCTTCGAGCATTCGTCGCACGGGATGATCGAAACGCATTTTCGGATCTGATCGGAGGCCCGAAAACAATGGAGGTGACCTTGGGACGTTGGGACAACCTGGATTCCATAGTTTGGTGGTAAATGGATGGTCAGATCGATGAACCAGGAAGCATAGAAGGCGCAGCTGAAGAAGTTTATGATTCAGGAAATTTCCAGAATACACAACATGTACTTTCGAAGAACAAGTCGTGTAGTACCGGTGGTGTTAGCAAGGGTGTCTAGGTTCAGAGAGGAATCACATGATGTGTGACCCTAGCCACATGGTGTGTTGGACTTTCCCTGAATCTTGTCGTGTATTTTGGAAAGTACACAGACATGGGATGGTCTACACACCTTCAGAACACGGTGTGTACACTCTACACAACATGGTAGAGGGATTATGAGGGACTCAGCATGTATCCCAGGGATACACGGACACGGGATAGAGTACACGCCTATACACTCCATCACATGGTCAGGTGAGTCTAGTAACACGGGTCACCCCGTGTACCGATTACGCGGGTTGGAGTACATGGGTTGAGGTCGTGCACGGGAACAAGGCCAGCATAACCGGATCAAACCCCAGTCACTTGGACACAGCGTGTAGCCCATACTAGAAACTGTGTACTAAATTTTCTACATGACCAGCCTTATGACATGGGCCATTGTATATGGGTATTACCTGGGGTCAGATGACACGGCATGTACCTTTTTTATATGTTATGTTCTTTTTTGGAAAATGGCATGGTCCTCTTGTCCACCGTATCTTGGAAATGTTTTTTTTGGGTTAGTGCCCCTTCTTCTCCTTCCCCTAATGGTTTGGCATTGTTTCCTTCTAAAGGAGTATGATCCCTTCAGTTGGACATTCTGTGATAGAGTGGGCATCCATCCGAGAGGCTCGGAGTGGGATCCTTTATCCATTCCTAACCCTAGGTTGAGTCAGGCATCGACTTGACCAACACTACCGAGTGTTGATCCTCTAGCTAGATGGTGAATCCAGATGAGTCATGGTATCCTCTATGGCCCTGGCAATGATAATCATTAGTGTATATCAATCGTTCCCACTATAGAGTGTGTCTCCAATAATGAGTGCATAGAACTATCGTGATCTTTCCACTCAGGAGTGTGTATCCCATAATGGGTGTCTCTACCTCTCATGACATTTCCCGATGAACGGTACTTCTCAGATGGATGTCATCAGGGCTACCAGACTCGTGAATTGTGTTCTCCCAGAATGAGTGATTCGTGGAATCTTTGAACTGAATGACTAGCAGGGGTATGCGGTTGTGTGACTTGTTTATATACCACAGGTCTGAGTTTTTCGTATATCAAGATTGTGTTATCCTATTATATGTTCATTAGACATATACTATGTAGAGCTAACTATTCCTTTACTTTGTGTATTGCTTTTTGTTTTTCAGGGTCTCTATTGAGTATTGTTATACTCACCCCTACACGGTCTGTACCTGCACGTTTCGTGTCTTGGGAAGACGAGCAGCCATTTGATAGAGTCCAGGGGGACTGAGACAAGACCGAGAATTCTATGTTCCCTACAAGCCGAGGTGTCCCTTCATCTATGAGAATCAGTCCCAGTACCTCTTGTGTTTATAGGTTGGACTTTGCTGTTTTTAGACTCTTGTTTTTGGTCGGCTTGAATTCTGGCCCAGTTTACATTCAGTACTTTACTTTCCATCGTACTCTATTGGTTGGGTTTAGTTGTATGTATTCATTTTTGTTCTTTGGTGTTTCTTACATTTCATAATTTGTGGGCATGTAGATGTGTGTGTTTTTATAGTTTCTTTGGAAATGTCTCCCATGTTAGTAATATGCATACTCAGTGCTAGTCACCAGCCCTGGCCTATTGGAGGTGGGCTTGGTGAGTCATAAAGTGGTCCCCACATGGATGGGTAATGACAATAATATATTAATTTATCTTGTATATATGTTCTTTCTATCATCAATGTACAAGGACTATGAATATTTAACTAAAATCTTCAGGAAAATAAAAATTTTTATCACCAAAAATTAAAAGTTTAACAATGAATTGTTATTATATCTATGATAAATGATTATAAGTAAATCATATATTGTATTATATTTATATATACTATTATATTTAGAATATAAATTTACATAAAATATATATTTAATATATATGAGATTATAACACATAAGAATGAAATTATAATATAGGTATGGGTTTTATGTTAATAACTCATTATTTATTAGGATTATTTGTGATTTTATTTTAGATGATTAAATGATACAATATAACTCTTAGGAAACACATGAATATTATTCTCATATAACTATTTATATAGATAAAATAGTTTCAATTAAGTTTCCTCCTTTTAATAACACAAGATACTCAATGAAGTTTTCTAATGGAAATCAACTTTAATTATTTCTTCAGTCAAACAAATTTTTTTTCAATGACCATATTTTCAAAAAACCATTGTTTTCATGTGTGTTTTTTATATTTTAAAATGATAGTTTAATTTCATTTTGATAAAATATAAATTTTAATATAATTTTCAAATTATTATTCAATTAATTTTACAAACATGGAACTTTGCGATTTTTTTACAAAAGTATGAATGTGAGATTGTATTTCTACCTATATAGCTGAATATAATTTCATATTGTGATTATTGATCAATATGTTTTTGAATGCATTAATAAATTCCATGGGTATTTTAAATTAAAAATTATTCTTAAATATTTGATAAATTTTTAGATTTCAAATAACTCTTTTCAATTTGAGAAGGATATTTTTTTCAAAACAATTTATAAGTGATCTTTAGTGTAATTTTCATATAATATGATATGCTAAAATTTTACCTAAAATTTAATAGGTATATGATAAAATTTATCAATATGTACTCTTTCTCTGGATGGTTTTTGATTATAAAGATGATGTGTTTTTGTAACTTGACACTTTTCCAGATGTAATGCTATATATAAATAATGACAACATTATAAAAACCACATATTTTCTTCAGGTTATGACATGATGAAATGTTTATGTATTCTATTTATTTGTCATGGTTGAAGATATGATTGATTATTGAGGATCATATGGAACACATATTTGATATTTTCATTATTTAATGGGTGGTCCTAAAATTATATATACATTTAATGAATATGTTAAATATAGTTATTTTTTGTGATAAAAAGGATTAGAAGGGGTAATGAACCCAATTAAGTAAGTGATACTACTCAAGATGATTATTGTGAGAATGATCCATAACTAATATGTTGGTTTGGTTTGTTGAAAAAATATACTATAAAATTCATGGAAATTATCTGTGATTACTATAGATATTATTTTTTTTATTCCACAAACATATGTATTATTCTAATGTTAAGACCCCATGGATCATGTTCATTTAATATTTTAGGATTCATGTCTTATGATAAGGAAATCATTTTTCATAATTCTTGATTATGATATATGGAATGAATTACAAGGTTTTAAAATTTTTCCTGTATTATTATATATGTCCTAAAATTTAATTTTTAATAAGCCTTTATATCTAACATTTTTAAACATACTAAGCATCATATATTACATTTTCTTATCTTCATTTTCCATGGTTATGAAGAAATGTATTATCTATGATAATTAAAAAATGGTTCTTACTATGATGATGATTGTGATGGGGTATGTAGTTCACTTATAAAAAAATTGTTTGTGTATCCTTGTTTCCAAAGGCAATGGACCTATGCAACGATAGTGTATATATTTATAAATAAGTATAGGGAATCATTAGTGAGAACACATATGATAATCCTAAGTACAAGAAAAATAACCTATGTTATGGTAAATAACAGTGTTTTCCCCTATAAATGTATACATGTCTGGATACTAATAATTGGAATCATTTTGAAATTGATTCATATAGGGGTAATAACCCAAATATTATATGGTGGACTATATCGTGTCCCTAATTCGTTCCAATAATAAGTGTTTTTTTAGTGCACAATAATTTTCACGCTAAATCTATATGTATGTTTAAGATCAAATATTTATTAAGAAACGTTATTCATCACCATAATAGTTAATGATGAATAATAAAGTTGGTTAAAGATATTTTTTCATATATTTAAAATATGGTGTTTTCATTTGGACATCAAAGAAATTAATTTTCATGGTTATTTGGTTTCCATTCTGATTATTGTTTCACACACTCTTATTTTTGGTTTTTGACAATGGTTGAAGCCCAAATGAATTATATTACTACTAAAGATAACAGGTCATTAAAGGATTGTCCTCCTGAGAAAATATGTTATTGGAGAAATAATAAAAAAAGTCATTGTTATGATTAAAAAAACCTCTCAACCAATAGATAATGATGTCCTTATAATTTTTTCAAATCATAAAATAATGTTCTGCTGAGTCCTTCATTTTCTTGGACCCTCCTTACAAAATAAGCCCCTCTTAGGTTGTAAATGAATAATATAATATAATAACCCCTGAATCCAACCTCTAGTAGGCCAGCATTTGGTGAGTGACACCAAGGGATGACAGATCTCACAATAAGGGAGGCATTACCCATTTATTGAAGCAATATTGAGAGATATGATGGATCATCCACAAAACCACTCTAGGATATATATAAATGAAATCCAAAAACCATCACACATTCATTTATTAAACTAAAATTGTTACAAGTAAAAAATTATCCATGTAAATATAAAATTTGATGATAAGCTCCAATACAACAACTATCCCAATCATGAACTCGTAAGGTAAGGCATAGTCTGTTAAATTATCCTGAAAACTGAAAAATCATTTTATATATATCACTTGAACATTTAGGTATACTGAAATGGAAAACCGAAGTCTCCCTTGCAAATTTGAAATAAGAATAATAACTCCAATGTTAGAAACATGTTGAACCAAACAACACCTAACATGTATACTAACCATCACAACCTCACCAATGCACACTCCATAAATAGTTCTAGTCGGGTAATGTAATTTAATGCACATCCATGATGGTTTACCCCCAAAAAATACCATATATTTTCCCTTATTTACTAATGAAAATCATCCTTGTGATCCCTCTAATTCTGAATGTACCATTTCACAACCCACCCTCCCACACCTGGGCCACAAACCTCATCGCGTCCTTCCCAAAAACTATAGGGACCCAAAGCACATCACATCCCATCCTTAGACACCTAGGACACAAGCCACATCACATATTTCCCGTAGACACCTAGTCCACAATGAACATAACACCCCACCCATAATCAGTTGGCCCCCATACAACATCTCATCCCACTTGGAAGTAATTGGGCAAGAAATCACACATCATCCTAAAGACACATGGGAAATCACAACACATCTCATCCCAAATAATTGTAGGAAAGAACAACATTCCCACACACACATGTGGCTCACAAACCACATCGTTCTTGAATAATCACCGGATATCACCCCTATATTTGGGGTTAGGTATGAGTGGGTGTCTATCCATTCATCCTCCCAATGGGGTGTTTTAAAACCCCCCTGATTATGGGGGTGTTTTGAACATATTTCTCAACTAGGGTGTCATGTTTATGGAAATATCATGAAAAATACAATTATATACATACATGAGACCAACCACTCAAGTCAAACATATGGGTTCAAAATAGAGAATATATCGTAGATAACACATTTACTACCACATCTAATTTCACAACACCATATAAATATCCACCAAACCTGATTCACATTCCCGAACAATTAATTTAACTAAATTAACTCTTTATTAAATAAAAAATTTATTTGTTCCACCACTTCCTGAAAGACTAATAGAAAGAACACACAAAATGTAAAAAGGAACTCAGATTGTAATGATCCCCGATGAACTATAGGGACTTCACATTTACACTATATTTAACACCCATTTGTGAATTATCATATACTGATCTTTGGATACTGGGGGAAGCAATATGCATGTTACTCATAGAAAAAATCAATGTTTAATACATGTACCAATCACTGCTTCCCTCATTCAAACTCACCCCACTTAGGTCCCATACCATGAGAACCAACATAAAACTCAAAACCCCTACAAATAACACATTACGTCACAACCAGTTTCATAGCTCAACTTCACAAAACATCTCATCCATTCCTCAATCAATAAATCCTTCAACCTATGATTCAACTAAACCACCCATGATATCCCACATCACACAACCATAGAAAAATAAAAACTAGAGAAAACCCACACATCACATTACCCCACGTACCAAGTAAAAAAATCTAGATTTGAAAAGTCACCCCTTATTTAATTGCACTGGTTTATTTAGGGGATATCGTAGAAATGTATGATCCAAGGGAATACATTAATTATTTATGCATTAGTGATTAACTAATTTCAAATTTTGGGTGACAACAAATAGTCTTGATCAAGAAACACTTACAACACAAATACTCATCCAAATAAAAGAGACCAAGTAGTAAAATTATCAGCAGTGCGTTTAGTCTGTATAGTCAAAATATAAACATCATAATATCAAAATGGTATGGGTATTCAAAATTAATCCCTGTACCCTATTCATTTTAATTTAACCGTTTCCTACCTTTTAATAATATGTAACAACCAAAATCAAAAGTGAACCCTCTCACCCGGTGCACAATTAAGAGAAATGAAGGAAAGCTGACCTTGAAAGGGTGTAAACGATCCTCGCACAAGAATATCCTACACAAAGGATCTTTGTTCACCTATTTCATAAGATATTCATCCACATGAGTATTTTGCAACAACAATTCACTAATAAAAACCAAAGGGAATCCCATTTATAAAAATGGGAATCATTTTACATCAGATGGTATGAATAAATGGGATGGGATAGAGACCAAACCCGAAGAAACATCATGAATGGAGGAAGAACACACCATAGTTCAATGATGAAATACTATGGATCAATGGGGGAATCTATTAATCATTCCATGATGAAAGAATATTAAAATTTCCAAATATTGTCTGTTGGGTCACCTACGGTCAAGGAAGGATCATTTCAGCCATAGGGTTTGACAACCCAAGGGGATGGAAAAACAACTAAATGTTTCAATAGCTAGTATTACATGGTGTTTAATTTACATTTATTAAATGAAATTCCCTATGTTCAACATCCACTAAAAACCCCATTGCCCCTCGATAAAATTTAATTTCCATCATTAGAACCATTTAACATTGTGAACCAACCATGACATGTCTTGAAACAAACTTCATGTTGGGTAATATAGTTACACAATGTGTAATCCCCCTTCTTCCTAATTTTTGAAATTAAAATTATATACACTCCTCCAAGCCTTTTCTAAAAACCTCCAATTACCAGAACTGGCCATGTAATGGACTAAGAGTTCATAGACCATTACACCAATAAACTATCAAATTTTTTTCTCTCTTGAAAATACTAAACAAGACACAGATAAAAATGGTTTTACAAACCACCCCATGAGATACCTCTCAAAGATTTCAGTGTACTAACAATTTTACTACCATCCAAATAGCCACCCCAAAGAACACAAACACACTTCACAAACTCATCCCTAGGACCACATGCATCTCCTCTATCAAGACCACACTACTACATAACCACCATGAAACTATCCCAACCTCTTCACATCCAAAAAAACTACTATGCCCAGTGAATTGAACTATCATGAGCACATGAATTAAGATGTTCCATCCTCCATATCAAAATATTTTCGTCATATCATAGAATTGGAGTTACTTAATGGGTTTAATAACATCATAATTAAGGTTTATCGATTAATAATTTAGTCCCCCGCCTATTTTTATATCAATAATTTATCACATATAACACCATGCACACTTGAAACATTAGAGGTAAAAAATAGATCTCCTAAAAAGCATGGTTTAAACATTAACAAAGGAAATGGTCCACCCACATAACACCTTCTCTTGACAATCCTTGATTTATATTAGCTACTCTATGAATGTATCATCATACTATATATCCAAATCTCCCCAATAAATAACATTAGTGTCATCATCTACATACCAACAATGTTGAGAGACATGGAATAATTCATGGATTATTTAAATTAATGGTTAAAATGACATCATGTATTCCACCTCGCCAAATCATCTCAACACCTCAAACATTACACCTTCTCTGGATGATCCTGGATCTATATTAGCCGCTCCATGAATGTATCGTCTTACTATATATGAAAATATCCCCAACCAATAACAAAGGAACAAAGGAATAAATGAAATGGTTCACCCACATTGTACTATCACTTGATGATCCTTGATTTATATTAGCCGCCCCATGAACGTAGCATCTTACTATATATCCAAATCTCCCCAATCAATAACATTAGTGTCATCATCTACATACCAACTATGCTGAAAGATATGGAAGAATTCATTGATTTTTTCGATTAATAGTTTAAATTCCATCATGTATTCTACCTCGCCAACTCGTCTCAACACCTCAAACATTACCAAATCCTCTAAAAACTATGGCACTATAGCACTAAAAAATTTAGTCTACGGGTATCTGAATGCATCCCAATAAAAATAAATCCTCACAAAATATTTTTCCTTCCATGTTAAAGCATTTAATGGGGCTAGAACTTGAGATAAATTTAGCACATGCCTCTGATAATATCCTGTGAGACCACATAAACTATAAACCTCTTCCACAATCTTGGGGTTTTCCCAAGAAAAAACTACTTCGACCATTTATTCATCTAGTTATACACCCTGATGGAACAACAAAGTCCCATTGAAATTCCCATCTTATATCCATAACTTACAGTTGGAAAACATTCGATAGTTCTGGTGGCATCAAATAACCTGCATGTTATTTTTGAGATGATCGACATGCTCATTCTATAACATCGAGTAGATTAAGATATCATTGATGAAAATGATGAGGAACCAATTTAATTTCCCAAGGAACACCTAGATCATAATCCCCATGAACACATATATTCCATTTGAAACATATAATGACATGACTTTAAACTCGATGTACCCATACATACACCTAAAGTTTATCTTTTAGATATCACACTTCTTTACCCATAGTTGTGATATCTAGATAGTCGAATTATCTTGTCAAACCAACATTCCCCTGTAATCTAGTTAAATTGATGTTAAATCATTTGAGGAGGCTAATAATGCTTGACTATTAACTGATTCAACATTTTTTTGTCTATACACAAACTCATACTACCAGTCGCTTTCTTGGTGAATGACAAAAAAGCAAACAAGGTGATTAACTAGGACAAATAATACCATTCTTCATCAATTTGAATCCAAAATCATACATCTGATTAGGTTCAATCTCATATAGGGCCCTCAAAATCTGAGAATAAATATGATTCATGTATATCAACAACTCAACATCATGTTGAGGGTATAGAATCACAAACACCTCAGAAAAATGTACGTAAACTCTCTAATGACCCCATGAACCACTGCCATCTCTACATCTAGTGATTCAACTGATAGATTAGATAAAAAGGAATGAAAAGTCTATACATTTATACTTACCACCTGACAACTCTGCTCTCTAATGAAAACTAAACACTAACCATCTATGTAAAAAAACACATATCTCCTCCAAAAATAGTTGATAATGGAATTCATGGAATAAGACTTCTCAATGTTGAGGATGAATTCATATAGTTTATTCAGAAGAAAGAAGAGATCCTGACAAGACTGATTTAGTCCAATCATTAGTCTACATCACTGGCACACATCAAACAAATTGGTCTGGCCCATGGCTGGTGTACTCAAAACCATGGGCATGTGAAGCCTCTCTGTCTCTAGTCATAGAGAATGGGCTGGAGTAGGTGCAATAATGGAGTGTGAATATATGGAATTAATAAAATCATAAGTAGGGGTACTAAACAATTTTATTGTACCTCGGATGATATATGGCCCTACTGGAACTGCCTCCTCCACTTTGTGCAAAAAACCACACTGGGATCCTCTTCCTCTCTATTGAGAACGACATCCAATCAGTGACTTGTTTGAGGCCCCTAAAGATGTGAAAAATAATTAGGTTAGCCTCTAGCTACTCTATATTCCATAGGTGTCTATTCATTAGGTTTGTTTGACCTATAATGCTTAAGATCTCACACTAGTCGAGATGATGGGAGTTCAGGCTTATCACAACCTTTTTGGGGGGAATTATTTCCTACTCTATGACAATCTTATAGATGTAAGATATGTTCAATAATCCTTATTAATTTTCAATGTGTATTATAGGTTTATATAGAAATTTTCTTTCAATTATTATCATGTTTGGTTTTCAGAATCATCTCTATTTATTAGAGGTTATTTATTAATGTAAATAAATGTATGTATTTGAGGTTCCCAGTCAATGGTATCCTTTAATATTCTAATTGGAGATTGTTTAGTCTCTATTATTATAATACTAGTTTTTAAGTCACTCAGTGGGGAACTCTATAATTTAATGTCATCCAGGTAGATGAATGTCACTCTGGAATTTATCATCATTGAGGTAGATGAAAGTTGTTTTAATTTTGGGATCATACTCATAGATGGGTTACATACATATGCCCATGAATAGATTCAGAACCCTCATAGTTTGGAGATACATAGTTGGACACATAATACCTTTTAGGTTCCTAGGATAAGGACCTAACTGTGCGACTTAATGTTATATGGAAAGGACATCTAGGTGAAAATTACCTAGTTAAATCTGGGTGAACAACTTATACCGAAGTTGAGCATGAAAACTAGAAAAGAAAATAAATTTCCAAGTTAGATTAGACTATGATGGTAATTTAGCATAGAGAGAACATGGAATATTTGGAGTGTTGGGTTTTAACCTCAGTTAGGCTTCCTACATATCTCATTTAGATGAGAATAATGTATTACATTCCTTGGTAAATCTCACACGGAGGTACGTCCCATTGAGATAAATAGGATGGGGTTTACTCTTGAAGAGGATGCCTGTATAACGGGTTCTATGAGAGATATCATAACTCAGGGAGATTCAAAGGGGACATAAATTAAGGCCAATTATAACGAAAGATTCCCAATCTATAAGAATTATGGTTGGACTCCTAAGGTGTATGTCAATTGTGCTCAGACCTTATTTGAAGGCTTCATACGTATCCTGGTTATGGTAGGAATTAGAGTTCACATAGATCAAGAAAAGGGGTAGATTTTTTAGATGCTATGATCATTGCAAACCTTTATGCCCATGTGAGTCATTTTTTGTGTGAGAAACAAGAGAATGTTAAATATTAAACAAATTCACACACTTTTTCTTATGTTAATAGAAAAGGTCGAGACCATGATGAATGAAGATATGGCGACAATAGACAAGAGTGCATAGTAATGAAACCTTCATTTTGGAATGAATGTGAAGGTTATTAGGTCCGGCTCAAAAGGGTAGGGGATTACTGTAGGAAGAACGCCCTAGGATGGATCATCTGATAGGAGGGATATATTTATTTTATTGAATGGAAATGAAACTATGATCCTCACTCTCCCAATTGGAAACTAGAGGTTCTGGATCTTATGGACAAAAGGGGGATGACATTGTCTTGTACCTATAATCTAGGACTGAGAATGTCCTAACACTGTCTCTAAGGTTAACATTCATGTGACTTGATATATACAGACAGACAGACATTCCATGGATTATAACTACCTTATAAGACAAATGTGGGAATCCGCTCACTATATATAAAAAAATCTAAATCAGAATCATGTTGATGTTCCTTTCTCAAAGATTTGATATTTCAAGAGGTTTTGGTGGGGGATTCAATTTTTTCCCTTTCAAATAATGGAACCAAATAAAGAGACACCATGCCATGAATGGCATTCATGTGGGTTAACATGGTGATACAAAAAGGTCCTAGTTATAGCTATGAAGCGTAGATCAGCCTCATATGTTTGTCAAATAGGATTGTAGTGTATGCCATGGGAATGATTAAAAAATGATTATCATTGGGGAACCAAACCTATGAATGATTAAAAATGACTTCTAGGATGACAACACTTGGGTGATATTTAAATTTTTGTGCCCCATGTATTATGTGGTGTCTTTAGAAGAGGCCTATAAATATCCTTTGGGGCTAGGATGGGTATAGGCGGATTATTATTTAGGGACGAAATGTCCTTAATCAGATGATTTGTATTTCAAACTCTTAATGGATTTCAGTCTTCCTTTACCCATCTAATTTTATCTTCTCACATGTTTTATAGATCTACCTAAGAAAATTTGGGGGACCACGGTCAAATAACTATGCAATAGGATGATCAAGAGTTAATAAATCTTTTTCAGTCCTCAAATGGGGATCCCAAATGTCCTATGTATAGGCATAGAAGGGGATGATTGAAAAGAGATTTTCTGTGTAGTTTGGCTGCATAGATATTCAGCGTAGCTCTTCACTGTTGGGGTATAGATATTATAATACCACGTAAGACATTGATCCAGGTCATCTGCAAAGCTCAACAACCCAGGTCTATGGAATAGGGGATACACACTAGGCTATATGAGCTAAACGGGAACTGGTCCTCTGGATGCCAATTTGTGTTGTGTGTGTCCTTTTTATAGGTGTCCCACATAGGTACCCTGAATATTATATCTTTTAAATCATTAATAATTTTATTTGATAAATCAAAAAATCTAAAGTACTTATTTGTTATCTTTTTTCCTACCTAAAGACTGTTAATAAAATCCCCCCATGAGTATTAGATCAGACTTAAAAGAAGGTCAAGTATTGATGTAAGATTATGGGGGAATCATTAAAGAGACATAATTCTTGACTATGAACGTCTGTAGCATAGCTATTTTGTGAAACATGTTAGTGTAGTTATAGATCATAGGATAGCTGCTTAGTCTTGTCACACTAGTCTGTAGTGTATCATTGGCACACAGGTTGGTGGCATCGGCCAGTGGTGCCTATAAATACAACCATTCCTTTGAATGTTTTTAACCAAAATCATAGATAGTTCTCACTTGTTGTGTAGATCATTCCTATATCTTTATAGTGTATTGATCATGCATATGTCCCTTGAAAATTTCTCAAGGTAAAACCATTGGAGTGATGGATCTATGGAGAAGTTCTTCATTGAATGACCTGTGTCAGGATCCTTATCAATGGACCTATGTGGATGACTTCATTGAAGAATCTCTGAGCATCTTTACCTTTTCTGAATTCATGAATTCATTTTATTTAATATTTGAACACTCTTAATTGAAAAATCTTATCTTAATGAGGAAAAATTGGTAAATATATTTAATGAAATTACTCACTTGATTATTGCAAGTGAGGAACCTAGAGTTCATCAAAATTAAATGATTAAAATTGTTGGGAATGAAAATTATGACGTTTCTGAGAGTAAGCTGCATAGATTACTGAAAGGATTGATTCCATAAAAATATGAATATCTGAGAAGCCACTATCTACCTTGGTACTAGAATGGGCTTTTGAAATATGCCCACACTCAATCTTATAAGAGACATTTTCAAACGACTTGGTTTTTCCAACACATTAACATTAATTTTATGGGTATTACTATGAATGGTACGATTGTTAATAAGGGAATATTCACTATTGTATGAGTTCAACATCATAGTGTTTGTACTCTTGATATGAAGGATCATGTTTTAGAACCATGGCCACATTTTAATGATTCGATCGTTCATGCTTCAAAATAGATAAACCTAATAACTTGAAATAAGACTGAGACCTTCATTCTGGAGGAGTAGATAAACCTGGATGGATATAGGCATATTGAGTATGCTGGAATTGTGAAAAATCCATGAATGAACTACTATATGATCACATTTATGAAGCTATCTATATTGGAAAAACACATGTTTACAAAAATGGATTCATTCCCAAATTATTGAACTAATGGAGTCTTCAAAAAAACATTCCACTTGACCCACAATGATGATGGCATTTGTTTATTGGATATCAACCAAATATCTGGGGTTCCCATTATTATGGAGATATATGATGAATTCATTCCACTAACAACCATATTGGGTGATTCTAAGAGGATACCACCAAAGGCTTAGGAATTATTTGAAACATGAAATAAATTACCAAGAGAAAATGAAATATTCTTACACTAGGACTGATATTCACTTTGGAGTTTAGATTGATGATTTTTTAGGACCAATGAAAGAGAATGGTCGAACCAATGGATGTCCTACCATTTTTCCAATTACTGATAATCGGGGTATATCAGGAACATACTGGCTCACATTGAAGATAGGATACTATAAGCAATGGGGTTGTAAATTCATTTCTGATATTGATGAAAATGATCTCTTGGTCGAATTCCTTTCCATGTGGCTATGCATTTACATGCTTCTAGTCCATGATTATGTGGGTGGTATAAGTCCATGGTCTTTAGTTATTGAATCCATGTTTTTAGAGTGGAAATATATTGGGTGGGAAACCCCTATATTATAAAATATATATCACTCCATAATATATATTTACAATGGGAAGGATTCATTTAGTTTTGGAGGACCATTTCAAGTGTTTTGGGGATGGATTAAAGCACATCTGTTTTCATATTATATGTTGAATTTGGGTTAGAATCCCTAATGGTTGATTTACCCCATTTTCCCAAAAAGTCTCTGAGATTCAACCTTTGAACATGAAGCTTGATGAACTGATTAGGGAACTGAATGCATTAGAATATTTAATATTCCTTCCTTTTGGTAACCAATAAACTGAACATTTAAGGATTATGGAAAGGTATAAGATTACAAGGTAAGGGAATATATTATTGAAATAAGGGGTAGTGTGTTATTATTCAAGATTTATGGTGAAATAGTCTATGAGGCTTATGTCCCTTATAGGATTTCTCACTAGTTTAATTGTATACAATAATTGAGCACTTTTCCTCACAAATATGTTAGACATGAGAATAATCCAATGGAAACCTAAAAATTTAGGAATCTAATGGCTTTAGATACATCCCAAATGTAAATTATTCTACCTATATCAGACACATCAATTGGATTAGAGGTTGTACATTCTATTGAATGGGCTTCATCATACCGATAGAGGGGATTTAACAAAAGGAATATATCGGGAAACATCTAAGAAAAAAATTGTTCATAGAATCCATGGTAAAATTTCTAAATCCCAAGATGGTGTAGAGGATTCAAACTCTTCAGATCCTTTAGAACATATTCAATCAAAATTCACTAACTGGAATAAGGCCAAGGAATCAATACCTACAACACTGAGGCTATCTAGACATCCTCATATAAAAGAGGTTACCGTCCAATATTTTTATACTTATGAAGGAAAATGGAGACATTAATAGGTCTATCAATCTAAGGGTATTGATTTATCTCCATAACCAACAGAATAAAAGTCGGATTATGTGCAGCCTTTAGCAAACCAGTACTGGGAAGGCATAGCACGTGAACTCAGGGATGCATGGGAATTTCTCGAATCATGAATTGATATTCTAGATGTGGTTGATATTAGAGAACCCTATGATTTTCATATGGATTTAAATTTGTCTGATGTATCAGATCATGTCGTTGATTTGAATACATTTATATATGCAACAGATGAATAAATCCCTCCCACAAAACTAGTACTTAATATGATGGATCAATGGATCAAGGAAGGGGTAATTGTTCACCCAGATGAGGAATGTGTCATTTATGTTAATACTCATAATGTTTTTCACATTTCTATTGTTTCAATTTTGTTTCATCATTCACCATCAATAAACACAATGATAATTCATTTTTGAGCTTGACATTTGGGATGGAACCTGGGGAAAAAAGATTAATTCACCAAAATAAGGACCCACAATGTAACAAACCATATATCTATAGAATAATAAATTTATTTTATATAATTTTAAATCCGATATTAATTTTAAATTAAATGGGATGATTTTTTTTGATAACGTACTCAACACACAATGACGTGCTTCCACAAAATCATACATTACACACGACATTGAGTTATTCTGAAAGTTAATATAATATTATTATTATTTAATATAGAAGTTAATGCATAGTTGTTATATTGCATGGAATGATCATATAGAAATAATTTATGATTACGCATGTTTGTCAAATTTCTTTACCTTTATCCAATAAATTTTAGTGGTTTAAAATAAGAATGAATCTTATTTTTATCATAAATATTCTAATATTATTTTTAAAGGTAGTTTTAACTTTTTCTGATGGGGAACCCATTTTAAATATATTTTTTGTCACTTTTATATGTTAAATTTGAAAAAATAAACATATTATTTAGAATTTGGAAATCAAAATTTACATTGTGTAATTTTTTTGTGTTTTTCTAATTAAGTTAATTTTTTTAATAACTATTGATGAATACTTCATTTTATGTCAAAACTATCCTTTCAAATGATTTATTTATATGGTTAGGTTATATTTTTAATTAGTTTTAAAGTGTAATTATATTATTTTTTTACCATTTAAATAAATTGTGGACATTATATGTAATTTCACTTTTTAATTACGCATAAAGTCATGTCAATATTTTTATAGTTATTATTTGATAAGAACACGTTTTTTGGTTTTGATAATGGGAATTAGTTTTAAATTAATTTATAAAACTTATGGGTTTTCAGTTTGAAAAAATAGATTCCATATTTGGAATCTGGAGGTCTAATTTTTTTAAATATGTATCTTTTCTATTTAGACATTCTCAATAGTACATTTTTTAAATATTTTATTTACCATGGTTAAACTATAAATCTGGTAAATAAGGGTAAAAAATAATATTATAATAATATTAAATTACACTAATATGTGTCAAAATCATATTTAATGTGATATATCTTACATTGGGAATCCTTGGGTCTATTTTAGAACTCCATAGAGAAACTTGTTATTGAAAATAACATTTAATTACGTTTAATTTAATGTTAACAAAAATATAATATAACTCTCTATCTTTTGGTAAAATAATTTTTATATGGGGTTATATAAGTTATCATTTATACTATAAACATTAATTATAAATATAATAATATTTCATTAATAATGGAATTTTATTTATAATTTTTAAAGGTTGGATAAATGAAATTAATTATGACCCAATAATGATAAGTTATTGCTTCATTAATAAAGTATTCAAATAAATGATATTATAAATGTTATAATACATTTTTTTTGATGTCATCCATAATTTTCTAGTCGATAGTTAAATTTTATCTCAGTATTATTGATGTCTTCTTGAATCAATAATCGTTTCATGTAATTTTAAAAAATTCATGATATGAATAGTTTCAAATTGACATAATTCATATTTTATTAAATATTATAAAATTTTAAAAAAATATAAGATTCATCTAAATAGTTATCATAAGTATAAAATTTTATTATTGACTCTTTAATTGGATATTTTTCATGTTTTGGTAACTATTTTTATTATCAAAGTGCTAAATGCTTCATAAAACGATAAGATTAAAGGTTGGTTAAATAAAAAAGATAAGGATTAAACAATATCCAAATATGTCCAATTCTTATTGGATGATTTTATTTAGGATTATATTCATCATATTTTCTAATTTATGATTTTTTGGAATATTGAAACATAAATCAATTTTATAATATTATAATACTATCACGCTTTCCTAAAGAGCCCCTCCTCTTTCTTATAAAAGGCCATCACCTCTAACCCTTACTGACACCTCTCAAGCCCCCTTGGATCATCCAGTCTCTGCCCAAATAAGCTCCCAACATACCACATTTCATACTAGAAGTCGTACCATAGGAATAATACGATTATGTAAAGCCTCTTTGCTTAAATAAAAGAGAATTACCTGATTTAGAGGTAATGTGTCCTCTAAATTGTTTTCTTATATTTTCAATCTATACTCCCTGTTATATTTTTATTATTTGATTAAATAATAATAACAGTGTCCTAAATATTCTATGATGTTTTTATGAGATGTATTCTAACTCACCTTTCACACACCTCCATCAAATGTATACGAATATACGGTTTCTCTGTATGGTGATCAAATGCCTCACGAAACGATGATTGTTTGATTATTCCCTAACACCTCTAGTGGTGGCCATTATGATGGAAATGTAATTATATATGATATTTATGATATTTATTTTATCTCAATAATTCTTTAATTCTCATTTAGAATATATAGTTATGTTTTTCCGGTTCAATAAATAGGATAATTTCTTTTGAAGATGTGTGGACTACCACCCCATCAAAGTGATATGACTTTTTCATTATATACAAGTAATGTATAAAGAATGGAATTAATAAACATATGTAATATATTTAAAATATGATCTTATAATATAATTATAATATACCTATGTATCAATTAGATTTCATTGCATTAAATATGAAATAGAAATTAAATATCTGTTCATGCGTACGTACGACATACCATCTTCGTCAACGGTGCATTTGATTTATTATCTTAAATTAATATGAACAATTATTAATACATTTATACTAGATATATATAATATATATGATATCAAAATCAGTAATATCATTCTAGAAATAATGGACATCATAACACATGGACAATTTGTAATTATAACAAGTTCTTTTTTTACTCAAGTACCAATCATCAACAAAATGTCTATTATGAACTCAAAAAACTAACTAATTGTTATTGGAAGGTAATAAGTGATATAAAAGGAATAATAAACATAAAAAGTTTTATAAATAAAGTATAAATTAGCTTATTTTTATGATTCCAGATTAACAAGGAACATAAGAGGCAAATCAGACTCATGGTAAGGGAACTTCATAACCCAATTTCCATTCTTTGGGTTGATCTTATGATTCATGATTATGTCATGTCATAACTATATAAGAATTGAATTCTGATATCTTAGCTTTTATATATACTTTATTTATGTGTGACTATAGTGAATACACATAATCTATCTATTTTATTTGCAAAATTATTTTTATATGGGACTGCGTCTCAATCTCCTTTCATTGAGGCATATTTCGATAATATATACCTCTGTATAATATATGGTGTATAATAAAACCTTCTGAATTTTACTTTCAGTCAAAGGAAATGTTTTTTTATGAATCATTTTATAATACAAAAAAAATAATTTTTTAATATATGTGGTGAAAATGACCTCTCTGCCGATGTATTCATTTTTTGGATTCCTCTATAAGCCATGGTATTTTTAAAAGGAAAAGAAACCCCTTATTTTGTTTTAGGGTACTGAAGTATTGCAAATTGGTTTTTGAAATGGATTGAGTAGTTCAATATCATGAAATGATCTATTTTGATTTCAAATGACATGTTATTAGTGAAATTCTAATATTTTTAATATTTTCTATGTTATGATTATATAATGGTTCCTGGACATATGACAGGTGGTTACCTAATAAACTAAATGACGGGGGGTAATGTAATAAACTAGGGATGGGTTCTTACGTTCTAACCTCTAATTCATTGGGTATTGAAGTGGGTCATATGACTATTTGATTTAGTGATATGTGTGCAATTCAGCCATGTGATTATTCCATTTAAGCTTTTTTATGTCCCAATTTACCTTTATATGCTATATGTAGCTTTTTAACTGTTTTATGGTAATCATTTTCTTAGAAAATAAGTGTAAGCAATGAGCTTATATTTAGTGAATTATTTTTAGTAAATATTTATGGTGAAAATTATTACCTTATGATAAATTATTCAGGGTTTTAATGTTGTCCTGAAAAATAATATTTTTCATTATTTGTGTATCCCTTACTGAGCTTTTTTGGCTCATCCCATGTTTTTACGTGTTTTTTACAGGACATAAGATAAAATAGTATCAAGTATGAGATCAAGGAAAATCCATGATGTTTAAAACATGGAACTAAACATGTTTCATTACATTTAAGAGTTTATATTTTATGGAAAAAAATGGATACTATATAGAAGTGTCTACATGTAATATTCAAGTTGATTTGAATATGTTATGACCTAATTATCTAAATCTATGAACCTGAGAAGATCTTCAAGGTGAATTATAAACATATTTCAAGAATTAGTAATGTTTAAGGATAGATCATTACAGTTTGTATCAGTGGTTGGTTTAGTTAACATTAGAGGTTTTGGTGTTCTTTAAGCATAAGTGACATTACCATAATGGATAGCATATTACAAATATTCCTAATTATATTAGATAAATTGAATGGGTTAAAGGTAATATGAATAAGTATATATTAGTGTTTACACTCTGCATAAGATATTATATTATTATCTTACTAATTTACTCACAATGTCATTTTTGGTTTTAGTAAATTTATGGATCTATTAGGAACCAAATTAACAATGGATGTGAAGAAAACTGTGATGGTTTTCTGAATAAGAAATCGAATGAAAAGGGAGTTGTAATGAGAAATCATGTGGTTATTCTCAACTAACTATTTGGATTCATTATTGACCTCCTAAACCATGGTGGTTTTTATAAGGCATGGTATATGAGAGGAAAAAATCCCTACAGATGATCAGTTAATAATCATAAGGGTAAGTATATTAAAAAAACAATGTGTCAAGGATGTGGAAATAAAATCCTAGGAAAATTCTTCAAAGAGACAGGAACATGCTATAGATGTGGTAATGAATTTCATAATGGAATAACCTTCTATGGAAAAAGGAATAATCTAGTTGACTATAAGAATGGAAAATAAGTTCTTTCAAAGGGATCAATTGAATGTTTTAAATTTGGTATGCATGGTTATTATACAGATAGATCTCATACAAAGAAGGTTCGGGAATTGGATTATTAATATCATAGTAATATATTTTTACACATATTTAATTCCATTCTAGTTGAGGATGAGGAAACTGACATTGACCAATGAACGGTATGTATTATATCTTAGGTGATGTTTTGAAATTATTGAATAGTTGGATATGATTCAGGATTTTGTTTTATGAAATAATTATAAAATAATTATATGGAAAAACATGGTTAGAGGATCATGAAGAATGTTCAATGGTTAATAATCCTACATTATTGGAATTGAATTATTATTTTGGATCTATAAATGATGATTTTTTTTAAATGTATTGATGATATGATTACTTTGGTTGAATTTTTATAGTATGTTTAAACTCGAAGATTGATATGTGAAAATGTTATTCAAGGAATAATTCTCTTTTATTTTGTGAATATAGTTATAAAAAACAATTTGGGTTTATATGATCCTTGAATTGGAGAAAACTACATGTTATTACATTTTTGGGATGAAAATGTGAGGTATGAGATAACAATTGTGGCTAAAATATGTTCTGGTTATTTTTGAAGAATTCATATCATTTATTAGAATGTTAAAAAATTATATTGTTTTTGAAAAGGGACAACACATAGTCTTTGTGAAAACCCATCAAGTCAGATAAATCTGCGAGAATTGAACCAACAACCAAAGAGTGATTTGGATTTATCTCCTTCCACTAGACAGCGTAAAGTCCCTGGTTATTATGTCTTATTAATTTATTGTTAAATGATTATATGGATTGAGAATAATTTTATTTTTGGAAGATATGTTTTATCAAATGAATATATTTAATATAGAAAATTTATTTGGTGATTAAGTGATAAATGTTATTTTGGAAGATGTTTTGTCTTTTAGGAACACTGCATGCCTAAAGGAAAATAGAATACAATGAGATTTCAATAGCGGAGTAATGGTGGAATTTTATATTTGAAGAATCTATGTTTTATTGTCGATATATAGAGGTTCTGGGTTATTTATAAAAATTAATAACTAATCATAGAGAATATGTGATTAGGTTAATTACATTTCAGTATGAGACATTAAGAGTAGCCGATGTTATTTTGAGAAAACTGCAAATATTTTTTTTGGAAGAATACGTTATCAAATATGTAACACCCCGACCCTAGTTACCCATATTTGATGAATTATTACGCATCATTTGAATGATCACAAAAGATATTGTCTCAAATGACAGATTAGTTTAGTATCCTTGGAAGTACTAGAGACATTCATAAGGATTACATTTAATCATAAATTGGTAAAATACAACAACATTGTTTCCATAGAAAACACTAAGATTCCATATACTATCCCTGTAGGTCAGTCATAATATACTTCATCGCATCCTGGGAAAAATAAAACATAGAAAGGGGCCAGCTCAGATGCTCAGTAAGGATAACAATATAGTGGAAACTTTCATAAATAAGCATAAAGGTGTAAAGCAATGTATAAGAATAAAAAAAATCCTTTTAAACTAGAACTTCACCATAATATGTCAAAGATAAAATCAAATAATTCTATTTACTTACACACATGGATATTTTAATAAACAAATAATAACATGCAATATTAATAGCCACTTTCGTAATGATGGAATGTATAATGCCATACTTTCATAACCACATAGTCAAGGCCTTGTGCCAAGAATACAAATAATATTTTGTCAAGGTCTTATGCCAAGACACTAGTTTGTCTCATGAGTCCTACCGATGCGTCGAGGAGCTATAGTAGTCTCCACCCATAACTTACTAAGTCCAATGCATTCCTCAAATGAAAAGGTTTAAACATAACATTAACATTCATATTGAAACTACCATAAAAAATGTAAAAAAATTATCCAAAAACCATGAATGGTATAAAAATAACACATCTACAGTCAATCATATCACAAAACCCTCAATACAATATGGATTTTTTGTATCATAATAAATCAACTTCAAAGAAGTTGAAAATCCATCAAAAGATGTTGAAATAGATGAAATCAAAATCGTTTATAGAGAAATATCTATTTCTATTTGGAAATCATTTAAGAGTCACATAATAATAAATAAAACAGTTATTTTGAAAATATTCTTATAATATTGTAAGGGATGCTTCGACGATGTTATAACAGTAGAAAATAGCTACACCCTCCGTATAAGATAAAAATGACATTATTACATTAATTTGTGTCGAAAAGGTTAAAAAGGACCTTGTTTGGAAAACTACAGAATGGTTCCTTTATAAACATATTATAAAAAGTACAAAATAGTATAAATGAATGTAAAACATAGTCTATAAGTAGGAATGTTTTGAAATACATTTTTAAGAAACATGGATTTGGATGATAAAGAGGTCCTAGTAGATAAATACGTATAAACAACCTCAGATAATGAAGTGATTGTAGAATTAAACATTACCTTGTACTTCTCCTTGGTCAAGGGTAGGTTAACCTCTTGTATAATGCTGAAATAATTGTTATTAAATTATACAAAAATCATATACATTAATATGATATCATATATAATCTTTTAACATTGCTTTGTTAATAATATCTTAGTATTATCGTCGTTTCATTTGTTAACTGATTCATTTTACTTTATAGGATTTTTTTCATAAGTCATAATTATTATGGATGGGATGTATCTTATTCATATCCATAATTATATCAAGCCTTTAAACATTATTTTTAATCATCTGATGAAAATTATTCTTGAATGGATACGATGAGGAATGAATCTCATCACGTTTGTGGAGACGGTAATCCGTTTGAATGCACGAGCGACTAAATCATTATTTTTATATTAAAATAATATATAATTGGATGTTATATCATATATAAAGAATCATTATCATGTTATATTTATTATTTACATCAATTACACATCATTATTATACCCATCCAAATAATAATGTATTGAATAACAATTACACCATTACGTGGAGACTGTAAGTCATACGTACGCACGTATGGTGAAATGTCATTCAAAGGATGGATAGAATAATAAATTTTGTAGTAACATATTTATAATAAATCATAGTATATAGAAGATACTGGATTTATCATTTTGGAATGGAAACAACAAAGAAAAAGGAATTGGAAAAAGAAAGGAACTTGAAAGATGTGATGAAATATTTACCTCTTCTCCGAGTTATTTCTATTGATTTGATCAAAAGGGATCCTTAGGATCGATTTTTGACTAATGTATGGCCTCTAGTATGAAGGTATTATTGTTGAGAGGGTATTTGGGTAAAGTTTGGCCGATCTAGATGGCTTTTAAGGTGTGAATTATAGGTAAGGGGGAGTTTCCTTTTATAAGAGGGGTGAGGGGTACCTTAGGATAAGATAGAAATATTTTTTATAATAAAACCATTTCGGTTTATAATGGCTCCAAAATGGATTATAGAAATTATAAGTTGGGTATGGGTCAAAAACCACTCAACCAATAGGTTTTAGATAGGTTTGGGCCACTATATTAACTTTATCTTTTATATTTAACTCTTTGTAATATAGTTTGACATTTACCATGTCTCTTTGTATTTTTACATTATATGGTTAATAAACATAAAATATACTTCCAAAAGAACCCCAACTGGTTCATTAATGATACACCTTTCATTATATAAGTCATTTGGCCGATCCTTAGATTTTTAGGAATATAATATCAATCAATAATATAATATTTTTTTAAAAAACTATTTTTTGACAATTTTGACACTATTTTGTATTTTGTTTTTGCTAAACTCATAACAGATTTATTACATCGAATAAAATTCATATAAATAACATTAATATGTAATATTAACATATAAATCAGTGGAATTCATAAAATTTCTCAAATTAAAATTATTAGGATATTTACAATATCAATTATTTTAATATTTCATTAATTTTGTAATTATTGCATAATAATTATGTCATAAATGAATAACATTATATAATGTAAGAAAAATATAAAAAAATACCCTTATGTAGGAAATATTTTTATATTTCTAATGAATATTTATAGTCGAATTTATCTTATGTATATCCCTATATTAAAAATGTTTTAGTTATTAAAATTTGATTTTAACTCTTTTAACTCTTCTTTGAATTAAATATTAATAAATGTCATAATCTAATCCAAGTGGACCAAAGAGGTTCATATTTTATTCATAAGGTTGATTTTGGTCAAATTATAGGTAAAAAATAGAATTAGGACATGTTTTAGGCTAATAATAATATCATTTTTACCCTTAATTAACCTATTTACTTTTAACCATGGTAAATAAAAGTAAAAATTTATTATTCAACAAAAATTATTTTCATCTTATTGAACCAAATTTTTCTTTCTGATTACAACCATGTCTCTATTATCTTTTAAATTAAACACACAGAAGTAGTAAAATTATGTTTTATGTAAATGTTCAAATTCTCCTAGGAGGTCGGTAAAAGTCGGTGAAAAGGTCAATAAAATTTATATATATCTAAAATTATTATAAACTAACTCTAATGAATTACATTGAAATTATATTTGTATTATATATATATTTTTAACTATAATAAATTGAAATAAATTAATAATTATTTAAATAAAAATTCGGTTTTAAACTATAACTCAGTGTTTTTCACTATTCATCAAAAAATTGATTGTTTTTAGAAAAATACAAAAAATTAACCCTAAGCTAATTTCAATATTCTGAATCCAAAAATGTAGTCCATTTTGAATGATTTTTGTTTTTAAATTTCAAAAAGTAGGTATTACTATTCCTAATGGCTCGTTTGATTGTGTGTGATGTGTTAGAACTTGAAGGTGTGTACAGAACACGCTACTATATTATTCAAAGAGAAGTGTATTGTGGAAGCTTTTGGTGTTACATTCTCCCCTCCTTCAAATAATTTCATCCTCAATATTTCTAGAGTATTACTGTGTAAAAAGATGTGTGTGGTTCTTCATCATATGTTCTTCGGGTTCCCACGTTGCTTCATCCATCTTATAATTTCTCCACAGAACCTTTGCCAGACGAGTTGTCTGGTTTCTCAACATCTGTTGTATTGTATCAAGAACCTTGACGGGCTCTTCGCAAAAAGCCAGATCGGGTTCCAGTTCTAATTCGTCATAAATGAGTACATGTTTTTGGTCATGCATGTATTTTTTCAATAGTGATACGATGAACACATCATGGAATATAGAGAGACTTGGCGGCATTGCCAACTAGTAAGCTAAATCCCAAATTCATTCTAGAATTTTGAAAGGTCCGATGTACTTGGGACTCAATTTTCCCTTCTTACTGAAATTTATAACACCCTTCTATGAAGATACCTTCAAGAAAACATGATATCCTACCTGAAATTAAAAATCCTTCCTTCGGTTATCGGCATTCCTCTTCTTCCTACATTGATATGATTTGATGTGGTTTTGGATTAACTTCACCTTTTCCATCGGTTCCTCCACAAATTCTAGGCCTACGAGTATTCTTTCACCAACATCATCCAAATAGGTTGGTGTTGGACATCTCTTTCTGTATAACTCTTTATATGGTGCCATATAAATAATTGAATGGGATCTATTTTTATAGTAAAATTCTAATAGATGTAAATATTGATCCCACATACCATGAATTTCATGTGAGCATGATCTCAACATGTCTTCTAAGGTTGGAATAGTCCATTTTGATTTTCCATCAGTTTGAGGGTGTTAGGTAGTGATCAAACAAAGTTCAGTATCTAAGGATTTCTAAATAATTTTCATGAATCTTGATGTAAAACATGGATCACGATCAGAAATAAATGATAGTGGTACTCCCTGAAGTCTTATAACATCATTAATTTATAGTTTTGTTAAACGTTCAAGTGGTAAATCTTCTCATATTGTATGAAAATGTGCTAACATGGTAAGATGATCAACAATGAACCATATTGCACCGTTCCTTCTAGGAGTCTTTGGTAGTCCCATGACAAAGTCCATCATAATATTTTCCCATTTCCACGCAGGTATGGGAAGAGGATGCAAAACTTCTACATGCTGTTGCCTTCCAGCATTCACTTGTTGACAAACCATACATCTAGACACAAAATCAGCAATCTCCCTCTTCATCATTTCCCACCAATAATGTACCTCCAAATCACTATACATCTTAGTGCTACTAGGGTGTATTTAGAAATTGGATCTGTGAGCATCATCCAAAAATTATCTTTTTAGATCAGGTATATCGGGAACACAATGTCTCTTCCCAAATTTCAAAATTCCATCTTCATATATGAAGTCACTCAATCTCCATTCATTCACAGATTTAATCTTCTTTTGAAACTCCTCATCATCAACCTAATAACTTGTTATCCTTTCTAGAAAAGATAGTTTGGAAACCATTTGAAACATTAATGATGTTTTACCTTCCATGGTTATTCCCATATATATCTTTACTAGATCCATGTGTATAAGATACTTTTCAACCCTCATCTTTTTCAAAACTCCATGATCCTTTCTACTCAAAGCATCTTCCACCTTATTTTCCTTCCCTGGGTGGTAGTGTATAGTGCAATCATAATCCTTGAGTAGTTCAATCCATCCCCTCTGCCTCATTTTAAGTTCTTTTTGTGAGAAAATATACATCAAACTCTTGTGATCGGTATATATCTAACATTTTTCACCATAGATATAGTGTCTACAAGACTTCAAAGTAAATATTACAGCTTCAAACTCAATATCATGAGTAGGATATTTTTTCTCATGAATTTTTAGTTGTCGTGATGAATAGGGAATGACCATATCATTCTACATAAGGACACCTCCAAGTCCTTTCCTTGAAGCGTCACTATAAATAAAAAACCCATCATTCCCCAATGGTAGAGTCAATATAAGAGAATTCACTAATATTTTATTCAATTCCTCAAAATATTCTTCACACTCTTTTGTCCAAACAAATTTAATCCCTTTTCCTATGAGCTTTGTTAATGGGATAGCCATCCGGGAAAAATTCTGGACGAAACATCGATAATAACTAGTTAAACCAATAATAATGCATACCTCAGTTATACTCATCGGTGCTAGCCATTCTTGGATTGCATTGGCCTTTGAAGGATCAATGGATATTCCATCCATAGAGACAAAATGGACAGGAAATTAATCTCCTAAAGCCAAAATTCACAATTTCTAAACATCCCATATAATTCATGTCTTCTAAGAGTCTTTAGGATAATGCGCAAGTGATTTTCATGATCTTCTTAG
This sequence comes from Viscum album, assembly GCA_963277665.1. Classification (NCBI taxonomy): domain Eukaryota; kingdom Viridiplantae; phylum Streptophyta; class Magnoliopsida; order Santalales; family Viscaceae; genus Viscum; species Viscum album. The sequence continues at coordinate 925,451,413 of OY728119.1, read as the reverse complement.
CATTTGGAGTATACCATGATATCATCAATAAATACCATGACAAAATCATCATGATATTCCTTGAAAACTCTAATCATTAGATCAATTAAGACAAAGGGAGCATTAGTCAATCCAAAAGGCATTACTGTAAACATGTAATTCCAGTACCTGGTTCGAAATTCTTTCTTTTGAATGTCTTCCTTCTTCATGCACAACTGATGGTATCCATATTAAAGGTAAATCTTTGAAAATTATTGAGATCCATGAAGTTGGTCGAATAAATCATTGATATGAGATTGGGGATACTTGTTCTTTATTGTTATAGCATTGATCTCCCTGTAGTTAATGCACAAACTCATAGATCCATCTTTCTTATTAATAAAAAGGAAAGGTGCTCCCCATGGAGAAACACAAGGGTAACAAAATCTTTTATTACTCAATTCCTCTATTTGTTTATTTAGTTCCACTAATTCCACAGTATCCATTCTATATGGGGTCTTCAATATGAGGCTTGAACTAGGAATTCAATTAATGGAAAACTCAATTTCTATTTTTGGAGGATGTCTAGGTAAATCCTCTGGAAATACATCAAAATAATCTTTCACAGTAGGTAAATCCTCTATTTTAACATTAAATTCCTCACCCACAATTATTTCTTTCTCTTCCTCCCCAATAAATAAATTTAGTTGATCTACTGGGGGTGGATCTTGATAAAAATCAGGTGGTGATGATTCTGCTCTATAGATAAGGTGTTCTTTATCATCGTCATCAAAAATTGTAACCTCCTTTTTCATAAAAATTTTTTTGCATCATTGTTTGAAAGTCAATCCATACCCAAAATTGTATCAAATTAAATCATGTGTATGATGATGAGATCAGCAGATATAGAACATTTAGACGCCCTAATGAGAACATATTCACAAAACATTGTCATGATGATAGTTCCCTTAAGATTTTTGACTGACAACACCCTTTTGAAATTAAATTGGAAATATCTCATTTTATTAGAAAACTATGAAGATATGAAACAATGAGATGATCTGAAATCAAATAAATCATTTTCTAAACTTGAGGAAACCATTAAATTATCTGCCCACACGTCTTTCGGAGCTTCAACCTCAGTGGTAGTGATTTCATAATCTTGGCCTTGATCCCTTGGCCTTTTATTTGGTATGTTCCCCTGACTCTTAAGACATTCATTTTCATAATGCCCCATTTCTCTAAAATTTTATCATTCAACATCAACAACCACTTTCTTCCCCTTACAATCACATTCTTTGTCAGCTTTTTCACCAAAATTTCAATAGACTCTCATTCCTTTCAGGAATGTACCGGGGTGTCTCTTCCAACATTTACTGTTGGATAGATATTTAATTTTTCTCTTCATTCCCTTATTTATATTTCTAGAGTGTTCAGAAGATCTCTTCTTCTCATTCTTTTCCTTAAAGTCATTAGACAAAGAGAATTCTTTTTCTGTCTTGATAGCAAAGGAGACAATATCTCCATACGATCAGAAGGATTGTGATACTAATGCTCAATGGAGAAATGGTTTTATCCCATCAAAGAAATGAAAAATATTACATTGTGGGTTATGTATATAATATGTATCATTCATTGCTAACCTTGTAAAGTTATCTTCACAATTTGTGACAATCTCATCCTCCTTTTGAATCAGACTCATAAATTATCGTTCTGTATTTGCTCGATGGTCACGAGGAATGTATTTTCCAGAGAAAATTTATTTAAACTACATTTATTACATATTTGATACTTCATCATCTTCCTTTGTGTTTTCATTCAATGGCCACCATTGATCATCAAATCCAGTGAGGTGCTAAACTTCCATGACATCTTTTTCCCTTTCGCTACTCCCCAAGGCATGGAATATTTTCTCTAAGAAATTTATCCATTGTTCAGCTAACAGTGGATTTGTAAATCCATTAAATGATGGTGGTTTTTTCCTCAATGAGAGATCTAACATTGATCATCCACGTTTTGGATCCGGGTGATCCATATGGGTAAAGTTATTAGTTATAACATGAGTGAGTTGTCCCAGTATAGTGATAAGCTGATCAGTACCAGTTGTATCACCAACTCCACTATAATTATCATGAGCAGGAGGGAAATTCCTATATGGAGTGTGAGCATTAATACCATTACCATTCCTTCCACTAGGTGACATTTCTAAACAATGGCATAAACTAGATTAGTTTATGAATACAAATACATAATTTTTAAAACACTTAATATAAATCAAATAGTTTATGGATATAATCCATAATCATAAAAAATGTTTTCATTAAGGAAGTATATAGTCATAAACCATTCATAATGGATTGTAAATAAAATAATAATTATCTTAAGGATATCCATCAGGAGTGTCATAACCAAGAGTGCAGCAAGGCCCGTTTTCGTGCACCAGTTCACGTTCAAGTCTAGCTCAAAGTGCTATTTTCAGGTTTTACCCCTAGGTACATCTATGCCAGAGCCACCTCAAACTACTCCTATCAAGACAGGGATGTATTTTTTGGTAAAATCATAAAATATATACAACACCAAAATTCTAGGAAGTTATTCTATACTAATCCTCAAAGTCTATCTTAGGGTAACTTTCACTAATCAGATTTTATCTAAATCTTGATTCTGAGGTTTTTACTAAACCTCCTCTAATACCAACTGTAATTCCCTGATCTTGGTTACCCAGAGTCGGTGCATTATTACATATCATTTTCAGGATCACAAAATATCATGTCTTGAAAGACCGATTTGTTTAGTAGCCTTGGATGTACTAGATACATTCATAAGGTTGACATTATATCATAAAATGGAAAACTACAAAAACATTGTTTCAATATTAAATAGTAATATATAATAGACTATCCCTATAGGACATTCATAATATACTTCTTCGCATCCTGGGAAAAATAAAACCTAGAAAGGGCTGAGCTCATATGCTTAGTAAGGATAAAAATATTGCGAAAACTTTCATAAATAAGTATAAACATTTAAGGAAATGTATAAGACAAAAACAAAAGCCTTTTAAACATGGACATGATAATAATATGGAAAAGATAAAATCAAATAATTCAATTTAATTACTCACATTGATATTCTACTAGATGAATAATCACATGCAATATCAATATCCACTTTCATATGATGGAATGCATAATTCAAGACTGTAATAAACACATAGTCAAGGCCTTGTGCCAAGACTACAAATATGATTTTTTCAAGGCCTTGTCCCAAGACACTATTTTCACTCATGACACCAACCGATTTATCGAAATTCTATAGTGGGCTCCACCCATCACTTACTAAGTCCAATTCATTCCTCATATGAAAAAACTTAAAAATAACATAAATATTCCTATTTAAACTAACATATGAAATGTTAAAACTTTTTCCATAAACCATGAATGGTATAAAAATAACACATCAAAATTCAAACATATCACAAAACCATCAATACAATATGCAAGTTATGTATCATAATAAATCAAGTTATAATAATCTTAAAATCCATCAATGGATGTTGACATAGATGAAATCAAAACTATTTTTGGAGAAATATCTCTTTATATTTTGAAATCATTTAAGAGTCACATAATTATAAAGAAAACATTTATTTTGAAAATATAATTATAATCTTGTAAGGGAAGCTTCGATGATGTTATCATGTAAGAAAATATCCACAACCGTCGTATATGTTAAAAAATAAATTCTAAACATAATTTTGTCAAAAAGGTTATAAAGGACCTTGTTTGGAAAATGATGGAAAGATTCCTTTATAAACATCTTAAAAAAGTAAAAAAAAGATATATATGAATTTAACCCATAGTCTATAAAATAGTAAGAATGTTTTCAAATACATTTTTCAGAAATATGGATGTGGATGATAAAGAGGTTCGAGTAGATAATTAGGTATAAACCATCTCAGATAATGAAGAGATTGTAGAATTAACCCTTACCTTGTACTTTTCCTTGGACGAGGGTAGGTTAACCTCCTATATAATTTTGAAACAATTTTTATTAAATTAGAAAATAATCATATACATTAATAGGATATCATATATAATCCTTTAACATTTCTTTGTAAATAATAGCTTAGTATTATGGTCGTTTTAGGTGTTAAATAATTTGTTTTCCTTTATATGATTTGTTTCGTAAGTCATATTTGTTATGGATAGGATGTATCTTATTCATATCCATAATGATATCAAGTATTTAAACCTTATTTGTGATCATCAAATGAAAATTAGTTTTGATTGGATACAATGGGGAATGAATCTCATCACGTTCGTGGAGACGGAAATCCATACGTATGCACTAGCCACAATATCATTATTTTGATATTAAAATAATATATAATTGGATTGTATATCCTATATACAGAATCATTATCATGTTATATTTATTATTTAAATAAATTACACATCATTATTATACTCATTCAAATAATAATGTATTGAATAACAATTACACCACGATGTGGAGACGGTAAGCCGTACGTATGCACGTATAGCGACATGTCATTCAAAGGATGGACATAATAATGAATTTGGTTGTACCATATTTATAATAACATCACAGTATATATAAGATACATTATTTATTATTTTAAAATGGAAACCATAAGGAAAAGGGAAGTGGAGGAAGAAAGGATCTTGAAATAGGTGACGAAATATTTACCTCTTATTTGGGTTCATCCTTTTGATTTGATCAAAAGGGATCTATAGGTTGGCTTTATGACTAAAGTAAGGAATCTAGGATCATTTTAGGATAGCTTATAGGGTATTTGGGTAGATTCTGGCAGAGACAAATGGCATTAATTTTGTGAATTAGAGATAAGGGGGAGTGCCCTTTTATAAGAGAGGTGAGGGGCACCTTAAGAAAGTCTATAAATATTATTTTATAATAAAATAATATTCGGTTTCAAATGGCTCCAAAATGTATTATATAAAGTATAAGATGGGTATGGGTCTAAAACCTCCCAACCAATAGGTTTTAGACTGGACTGGGTCACTATATTAACTTTATCATTTTGATTTAACTCCCATTTAGATAGTTTCACATTTACCATGTCTCTTTGTATTTTTATATTATATGGTTAATAAACCTACTATATACTTCCAAGAGAACCCCAAGTGGTTCATTAATGATAAAAATATAATTATATAAGTCCTTTGTCTAAACCTTATATTTTTATGAATATAATATCAATTAATAATATAATATTTGTTTTAAAAACAATTTTATGTCAGTTTTGACACTAATTGGTATTTTATTTTTTCTAAATTCTTAACAGCATTATTACATCGAATAAAATTCATCTAACAAACCTTAATATGTCATGTTAACTTATAAAATTAGTTTAATTTATAAATAGCCTCAATTTACATTTTTTTGTATATTTATAATATCTATTATTTTAATAATTCATTAATTTTGTGATTATTGCATCATCATTGTGTCATAAATAAATTACATTATTTAATGTCTAAAAAATATAAATAAAATAACATTATGTATGAAATCATTTTTGATCTATAATAAAAATTTATAGTAGAATTTATATTTTGTATATCCCTATTTGAAAACTATTTTAGTTATTAAACTTGGAGTTGAACTCCTTTAACTCTTTTTTGACTTAAATAATAATAAATGTCCTAATAAAATCCATTTGGGCCAAAAAGGCTCATATTTTACTAATAATGTTGTTTTTGGAATAATTATACTTATCCAATAGAATTAGGACATGTGTTAGGGTAATGATAATATCATTTTTACCCTTAATTACCCTATTTACTTTTAACCGTGGTAAAAAAAGTAAAAAGTAACTATTCAACAAAAATTATTTTCATCTTGTTGAACCACATTTTTCTTACTAATATCAACCATGTCTCTACGATTTTTTAAATTCAACTCATATAAGTGGTAAAATTATGTTTTATGTAAATTTTAAAATGCTCATGGAAGGTGGATAAAGTCGGTAAAAAGTTCAATAATATTTTTATATAACTAAAATTCTTTTAAACTGACTCCAATGAATTAAATTGAACTTATATAGGTAATATATATCTATTTTGACCCAAAATAAATTTATATAAAATTAATCATTATTTAAATAAAAATTTGGTTTTAAACTATAACTCATTGTTTTTCAATATCCATCAAAAAATAAATGTTTTCAAAAAAATACAAAAAATTCACCATTGGCTAAATTTGATACTCAGAATCAAAAAATGAAGTAAATTTTGATAGGAATATTTTATAAAATTTTAAAAAGTGGGTATTACTATTCATAACAGCTAGTTTGATTGGTTGTGGTGTGTTAGAACACAATGTTGCGTACAACACATGCTACTGTATTATTCAAAGAGAAGCATATAGTGGAAGCATGGGGTGTTATAAAATTCTTTTGTATTATGGGTTTCAAATTTATTTTAGATTATATATATAATTTTAAGGATGTTTGTGTATTGACTGGTTTGTGTTGAGATTTGGGTATTGTTTGTTCTATTTTAGAGAATAAGTGTAGTGTTTTTTTTATAAATGATTACCCTTTTAGGGGATTATCAGATCTGGTACTAACCATTTTGGTTTTGGTTAATAGGAAGAGGAAATATATATAGTTTATCATTATTGAATTATGTGATTCCCTTTACATTGATTATATCACTTCAGATGTGACAACGCCATCTTTATTACTCATCGTTTCGAGAATAGAAGATTTTGTGGTATAAATTTATTAAAGGATGAAACTATACAAGAAAAGTAAGTATTTTTCATTATGATCTTAGTTTATATAGTAATAAAAAAATTTATCTCTATAAAAAGGATCTTCAAAAACATGTAATATGATTTCTTTTATCATCATACATTTACCCAACCAAAACTCAATGGTATTATGGTGATTTTAATTATGTGATTAAGTTTTGTATCAATATATGTTAGTAAATGAGAGTAAAATGCCTATTCCATATCGATGTTTTCATGGATTACTAGTTTGTGTTATCTCATGTGACCATTATACTTCTCTTTATTTATTTTATAGTGATTGTTTTATGGACACTTTTTCTAAAATGGGACTTTGAATTAATTTTCTAAGCCCAATTTTAAAATTGTGAGGATGAAATTTCTAAAAGGAGGAATGATGTAACGAGACAGGTATTTATCGAATGATACTTTTTTATTTCTATTAATAATTATGAATAAGATATTAATTTTAAATTAATGGGGACATCTTTTCAGATAGGATACTAGATATGCTACAACGGGCTTCTCCAAAATCTTACATTGCACACAACATTGTGTTATACTAAAAAATAATATTATTATATTATTATTTTAACTTTAATTAATGCATAGACATTGTATTACTGAGAATGAACATAACTAACTAAATTATGAATAAACATGTTTGTTAAATGTATTTACTTTTTTCCAAGATATTTTTAGTCATAAAATAAGAATTAATCTAATTTTAAGAATAAATACTATAATATATTTTCCATGTTAGTTTTACCGCATTTTGATGGAGAACCATATTCAAATCCATTTTTTCACTTTTATATGTTCCATTTTACAAAATAAAATTATTCTTTATAATCGGGACATAAAAAATTACATTGGGTAAGTTTTTAAAAATTTTCTATTAAAGATCATTTTTTTGACTAGTTAAAAATACTACACTTCAAGTCAAAACTATTTTTTCATCATATATATTTATATGGTTAGATTATCTTATTAATTGATTTTAATGTTTAATTAGTTTTTTTACCATTTAATCCAATTTTTTTCATTAAAATTAATTTTACTTTTTAATTAGACACAAACACATCTCAATCTTTTGATAGTTATTATTTATTAAAAATAGGCTTTTCTGTTTGGACAATGGGAATTAATTTTCAATTAATTTTTTAAGAACCCAGACCTTCGTTGAGGTATGTTTTTCCCTTTTCTAGAGATTTCGGAAGAAATTGTGTTTCTGGAAATTTTTGAATTACACGCCGTGTACTTTCTGAGTACACGCCGTGTACTCTTCTCCGGGTCAGAGCTATGTGTCGGCTCTGTCCGGGCCCCACACACGGTTTATAGGCGTGATGTGGAGGCCGATTTTGGCAGAGTACGGAAAGACCTAGTACACGCCATGTACTCTAAAAGTACATGTCGTGTACTTTCTTTTTTTCATTAAACGGACCGGGGTCGCGCACGACGCACAGAAGTATCTTCTTCTAGGTTCTGTAGGTCTGTGAGCACCGAGGATCTGCAAATCTTTGATGAGCCCCCGCCTCTCCGTCCGTTCTTCGATTCGAGAATGTTCGATTGCGTTGGAATCGTAGTGGTGAGTTCTTCCTTCGGCTTGAGCCTTGTTTTCCAATTACTCCTCCTTCTCAAGATTTCATGGGTTGAACGTTTTGGGTGTTTTCTCAGATCTACGACATTTGAGGGAGAATCAGTCGTCATGGTTCAAGTAAATCGATCTCCTAGGATCTAGGTTGGTGGTTTGTGCCTTTTTTGAGAATGTTTTTGAGAGTCTTGTGAAATTTCTCCAATTCCCATGAACGATAATTGTGCGTTTTCCTGTTTTTCCTTCGTTATAATAGAGGCTTACCTTTGTGAATAGAGTAGTTTTTACTGTACTCTAGATATTTTTCATACCTGTTTTTCCTATTAAGCATTTTTTAAGTTACTTTGCCTAGTTTTAGGATAGTAGAACTATTGTGTTGTTTTTCTACTAAGCCTTAGAATGATAGCAAAGTAGTTATTGAGGTTTACTTGGGCGATAAATGCGTGTTATGCATGTTTATATTACACGGGGCTGAGAGAACCTACTGTGTGGACCAAAGGGATAATGGACATAAGGGCCTCTCCAGAGTGTCATTAATTTACGATGCGAGGCCATAGGGGGAATTGACGTTGAGTGCTTCCTCGGAGAGTTTGTAGTTCCTCGACGCATGCCACAGTGGGAATTGACTTTGAGTGCTTTCCCAAAGAGCCTTCAGTACGATACGAGACTATATGGGGAATTGACGGTGAGTGCTTCCTCATAAAGTCTACTCTAAGCTGAACCAGAGGGGTGAGACTGTGTGTGCCTCCAAGAGGGTTGCTAGTTCTTTTAGGATGAACCGTAGGGGTTAGGTTGTGAGAGCTACCCTGAGGGTTACCTATTTTCTACTTGTTGCTGGTTGTTTACTTGTGTACATTTTATTCTAGAATTGTGGATTGTAGCTGCTGTGTGCTTTTCTGTTTACTGCTTCCTGCACTTTTACATGCATTGTATTCATTGACTGTTAGGCATGGATCTTTGGGTGATTGCCTACTGGGATCTTATCTCACACCCTATATGGGCCATGCTTTTGGTCCCAAGTAGACTTTTTTGTTGCAGGAATAGATTAGGGAAAGCACCCTTTGACTTCCGGTATTTGATTGCTTGGAGATGGGGAGCAAGGGACCAACCATAGTCTTGCGATGCTGCAGGATTTGCTGTTATTTTAGTACTTTGTTTTACTTGTATACCAGCACGTTGTTGTGTTTACTGCTTTCCTTAAATACTTGTACCTTCTGCATCATTATCATCATTACTATATATTCATTGCTTCCTCTGTTTGGTTTCAGTTCTTGTGTATTGTTTAATGCTTCCACTATTTATTATTATTTTCCTTACATTGTATACCTTACCAAATGAGGGAATAGTATCCCCAATAACTTACCAAGGCCCTCATTTCTAGTCGGTAGCCTCTAACATTTGGGTAAATGCGGTTGAAGTCCCTACAAGTGGATCTCCCGCCTAAGACCATCCTTAAACATCGTTGCAAAGAACACCCCACTCCCATCTCGGAGGGGTGTGAGACATTTCATCTCGGTGAAACGAGCGTAATACTCCATGACAGAAAGAGTACCCTGCTCTATGCTCATGAACACTCGGGCACGGTCAGCCCTCAGGGTCTCCAGGTAGAAGTAGTTATAGAACACGCGCTGGAACTCCTCCCAAGCCATAACCTGCTGATGACCCGCCTGTGAGATCACGTACCACCACCTCTTGGTGGTGTCTCAAATCATGTAGGTAGTGAGCTTGACCCGCCTCTCTGGAGGCATCTCCAGATGCTCAAAGATAGTTATCATGACTTCAAGCCAAGACTCTGCAGCTTGTGTTCCTCCTTCCCCTGAGAAAGTAGGAGGATGCTACTATTGGAAAACCCACGTCAAGTCTTCCATAGTCATGGAAGGAGGCGGTGGTCCCTGGAAGGTCTGAATCATCCTCCTAAAACCTTCCCTGAACTGCGCATCATCACCTACAACTGGTATGACAGCCGGTGCCAAGGCTGGCCTGACCGAAGGATCGACAGAAAGTCCCTGATCAGCCATATCTGGAATCTGATCACTTCCTGACAACTGACATACAACCAGAGGACCTCTCAGAGGCATGATGATTTTTGGGTTGTTGTCGACAGGATCACGAAGGTTGTTCACTTGTTTCCGATCAAGGAGACCTTCAGTGTCGATGATCTGGGACGAATTTACATCAGAGATATATTTCTTCTACATGGAGTTCTACACTCCATTGTTTTAGACAGGGATGCACGCTTTACCTCTTGGTTCTGGCAGGGACTTTAGAAGGCCTTGGGTACACAGGTACTTTTGAGTACAGCATACCATCCCCAGACAGATGGCCAGTCCGATTGTATAATCCAGGTGCTAGAGGATATGCTCCAAGAATTAATTATAGACCTTGGAAGTTCTTTGGAGAAGAATATCCCTCTGGTAGAGTTCACCTACAACAACAGTCTTTTGGAGACTATTCAGATGGAACCTTACGAGGCATTGTACGGTAGGCCATCCCGATCACCCTTATGCTGGCTGCAGGTAGGAGAGGCAGCTTTGCTGGGACCTCATATTATTTAGGAGACCTCAGAATAGATAGAATTGATTCGGAAGAGGATGGCTATAGCACAGTCTCGGCAAAAGTCTTATGCAAATCTCCGGAGACGAGCTCTGGAGTTCGATGTCGGGGATCAGGTTTTCTTATGTGTCGCACCGAGGTTGGGACACAAGAGGTTTCAGAGACAGGGTAATATTTCACCGTGGTATGTCGGGTCGTTTGAGGTGTTGGAGAGAGTTGGGTCGGTTGCCTATAGGCCTCAGTTACCTCATAGGTACCGGGCCATGCATGACGTCTTCCACATCTCTCAGCCCCGACATTACTTTTCAGACTTGTCTCATGTCTTTCAACCTGAGGAGGTTGACCTCGAAGCATATGCATAATTTTAGGAGCATCCAATACAGTTTTTCAATCGTAGTACGAAAGTTCTCTGTGGGCGGTCAGTTCCTATAGTACTGGTGTTATGGCATCACAGGCGAATGCAGGACGAGACTTGGGGAAGGGAGGTTGATGTACGATCGCATTGGGCAGATCTGTTCAGGGTTTCTTCATCCACACCTCGTTAGGGAAACTCAGGGATGAATTTCTTTAAGGGGGGTAGTTTCTAAGAACCCTAACCTTCATTGAGTTATGTTTTTCCCTTTTCTAGAGTTGTTGGAAAATATTATGTTTTTGGAAATTTTTGAAGTACACACCGTGTACTTTCTGAGTACACGCCATGTACTCTTCTTCGTCTCAAAGCCATGTGTTGGTCGTGTCCGGGACACACACAATGTGTGCAGGGGAGATGGAGGCCAATTTTGGCAGAGTATGGAAAGACCCGGTACACACCGTGTACTCTAAAATTACACGTTGTGTAATTTATTTTTTCATTAAACAGACCGGGGTCGTGCCTGACGCACAGATTCTCCTTCTTCTAGGTTTCGTTCGTCCGAGAGCGCTGAGGATCCGCGAATCTTCGACGAGCCCTTGCCTATCCGTCCGTTCTTCGATTCGATCACGGTAGATTGCGTTGGAATCGCAGCGGTGAGTTCTTCCTTCTGCTTGACCCTTGTTTTCCAATTCCTCCTCCTTCTCAAGATATCTTTGGTTGAACATTTTGGGAATTTTCTCAGATCTATGACGTTCGGGGGAGAATCAGTCGCTATGGTTCAATTATATCGATCTCCTAGGATTGAGGTAGGTGGTTTGTGCCTTTCTATAGAATGTCTTTGAGTATCATATGCAATTTCCACAATTCCCTTGAATGAGAATTGGGTGTCTTCCTATTTTTCCCTTGATTTATTTCCTGCTTGCTTGATTTCTATAAGAGAGGTTTACCTTTGTGAATAGAGTATTTTTGTTGTACTCTGGATGTTTTCCGTACTTATTTTTCCTGTTAGACATTTTTTCAGTTGATATTCCTAGTTGTACGATAGTGTAACTATTATAATGTTTTGCTGCTGAGCCTTATAATGATAGACAAGTCGTTCTTGAGTTTTACTTGGGCGATACACGCACATTATGCATGTTTATATTACACAGGGGTGAGAGAACCTAGTGTATGGACCAAAGGGAGAATGGATGTAAGTGCTTCTCAAGAGTGTCTTTCATTTACAGTGTGAGACAACATGGGTAATTGATGTTGAGTGCTTCCCCAGAGAGTCTGAAGTTCCGTGAAGTGGGCCACATGGGGAATTGACGTTGAGTACTTTCCTAGAGAGTCTTTAGTACGATACAAGACAATTGGGGGAATTGATAGTGTGTGCTTCCTCAGAAAGTCTACTCTTAGCTGAACCAGAGGTGTGAGACTGTGTGTGCCTCCTAGAGGGTTGCTAGTACTTGTAGGTTGAACCATAGGGGTTAGGATTTGAGAGCTACCAATAGGGTTACCTGTTTTTGACTTTTTGTTGGTTGTTTAATTGTATAATTTTTATGCTATAACTGTGGATTGTAGCTGCTTCGTGCTTTTTTGTCTACTGCATCCTGCACTTTTACTTTCCTTGTATTCATTGACTGTTAGGCACGGATCTTAGGGTGATTGCCTACTGGGATCAAATCTCACACCCTGTTTGGTCCATGCTTTTGGGCCTAAGCATACTTTGTTGTTGCATCTATAGATAAGGGAAAGCGCCATGCGACTTCTGGTAGTTGATTGCGTGGAGATGGGGAGAAAGGGACAAAGAAAAGGCTTGTGATGCTGCAGGAGTTGCAGTTATTTTAGTACATTGTTTTACTTGTATACCAACACTTTGTTGTGTTTACTGCTTTCCTTAGATACTTGTAACTACTGCATCATTATCATCATTAGTATATATTCATTTCTTCTGCTCTTTGGTTTCAGTTATTGAGTGTTGTTTACTTCTTCTGCTATTTATTATTGTTTTCCTTACCTTGTATACCTTAGCGAATGAGGGAATAGTTTCTCCAATAACTTACCAAGGCCCTCACTACTAGTCGGTAGCCTCTGGTGTTTGGGGAAATGCGCTTGAGGTCATGTGGTGAACCGGGTACGGGGCACCCGTGGAGGGGCTCTAGATTCGGGTCGTTACAAATTTCTGTAACATTTATCTTTTTAATTTTGTAATTTTGACTACATATTTGGAATCAGGAGGTCCAAATTGTGTAAATTGCTATCTTTTGTTTTTTGGCATTATGAATTGTAATATCGGTAAATATTTTTTTACCAGGGGTAAAGGGTAAATATGGAAAATGAGAGTAAAAATTTATTATAAAAATATGAAATTACAAAAACAAGTGTCCTAATCCTATTAGATGATATATATCTAACAATGGGCATCCTGGGGTCGAATTTAGAACCACATGGTCCCACTTGTGTGTGAAAATTGCATTTAATTACATTTAATTTAATGTTAAGGAAAATATAACCTAAACATGTATATTTTGGTAAAAAATATTATATGGGGTTATATAAGTTTTATTTTCAAATATTTATTTATTATTTTAAGATATTAAATAAATTAAATTAATAATGACACAATAATGATGCATTGATTGCGTCATTAGTAACAGATTCAAAAAAATGATATTATAAATGTTAAAATACCTATAATTTTGTTATTTTAATGTCATACATGAATTTTATTGATGGTAGTTACATTTTATCTATTAATTAATGATGTTTTTAAATCAATCAAGTTATTATTGATTTTTTAAAAAGTCATGATATGAATAGTTTCAAGACATTATTCATATTTTAAAATATAAAATATTTTATTAAAAATTATAAAATTAAAAAAAATACATGATTCTACCAAATAGTTTTAATATGTCTAGAATTGTATTATTTACTATTTAATTGGATATTATTCTTGTTTTGGTAACTATTTATATTCTCAATGTTTTTTAATGATTGATAAAATAGTAAGAGTAAAAATATTAAATAAAAAAGATAATGATTAAAAAATATCAAAAACCTATCCATTTTTTTTGGATGACTGTATATCGACTTATATTCATTTTATCATCTAATGGAAGGTGTTATGTTCCTTTAAAAACTGAAAATACATTTTTTATAAAATAACACCATCAACTTTCCTAAAGAGCCCCTCTTCCCTCTTATAAAAGGCCACCACATCTAAACCTTACTCACACCTCTCAAGCCCCCTTGGCTCATCCAAACACTAACCAAATAATCTCCCAATATCCCTATATTTTTATTTGAAGCCTTACCTTGGGTAGAAGGCAATTAAATAAATCCCCATGGCTCAAATCAAATAGAGTTACCCGATTTAGAGGTAACGTCTTCTCTCATATTCTTTTCTTTTATTTTACTTATCATCTCCATATTCTATTCTTATTATATATTTACATAACAAAACCATAATCCTCAATATACTAGTATTTTTTTATGAATAGAATTCGAACTACAATTAAACTCACCTCTATTTAATGGATATGAACATATTGTTTTTTGTATAGTGAACTACTGCCTCACGAAACGAGGATTGTTCGATTTTTCCCTACCACATCGCACGGCGGACATTGTGGAGGAAATGTAATTATAAATGATATATATGATATTTTTTTAATATATATTCTTCTATAATTATCATTTATAACTTACCTTTATGGTTTTAATGTTGTATAAATATGATAATTTCAATTGAGGAAGTGCATACTACCACCCCCTTAAAGGGGTCTTACTCATTCATGATATAAGGGAACGTATAAAGAATGGAATAAATGAAATTAAGTAAAATTTAAAATATGATATTATAATGTAATTATAATCTACTTATTTATCATTATGTTTTCATTCCATTAAATATAGAATTGAAAAGAAAACAACGTTCATGCGTACGTACGTATTACCGTCTCCACAAATAGTGCATTTCATTTCTTTTTTCCAAATGCTATAGACTATTATAAATAAATAAATAATGGATATATATGATATATAAATCATTTATGTCATCTTTTATGAAATTTAATTTTGACCACATGGACAATTTTTAATTATAACATGTTCATTTTTGACTCATGTTCAAAACATTGTCAAAATGTCTGTTAGGAACTCAAACGTTTAACTAATTATTTTAGAAACGTAATAAGTGATATAAAATGTATAATTAACATAGAAAAAGGATCATAATAATTTATTAATTAACTTATTTTTATTATTCAATAAGAACAAGGAAGATACGAGACAAATCGTACTCTAGGTATTAGAACTTCATAACCCAATTTCCATTCTTTGGGTTATTCTTCTACATATTGTTTATGTCGTGTAATTATTATGTGAGAAATTAAATTTGATATCTTATATTGTATATATACTTTTTTTGTGTTCTTATAGTTAATACACATAATCTATCTATTTTATTCAAAAAATTATCTTTGTATGGTACTTCGTATAAATCCCTTTTCATTGAGGCATATTTCGATAATATATTCCTCCTTTGATATGGTGTATAATAAAAACCATTTACCTTTACTTTCATTCAAAGGGAATATTTTTTATGATTCATTTTACTAAATGAAAAAATAATTTCCTTTAACGTATTAAGAGACAATGAGCTCTCTACCACTGTATTCGTTATTTGGATTCCTCTATAAGCCTTTATATTTTTAGAAGGAAAAGAAACACCTTATTCTGTTTTTTGGTGTTTTGGAATTAAAAAAAGTTTTTTGAAATGGATTAAGTATTTCAATATCATGAAATGATTTCTTTTTATTCCAAATTAAATTTAATTATTGAAATTTTATTATTTGAAATATTTTATATGTTATGATTATATAATTGAAATGGACATATGATGGGTCGTTACGTGATAAACCTAACAACAAGTGGTTTTGTGATAATCCAAGGACGAGTGGTTACGTTATATCCTCCAATGCATTGGGTATGGATATCCGCCATATGGTTATTCCATTAAGTGATATGTGTGGAAGTCGATCGTATGTTTATTCCATTATAGTATGATTATGTCCCAAGTTACCTATATATGTTATATATTTCTTTCTATGTGTCTTAACGTAATTTTTTGGGTATAAAAGAAGGGTATGAAATGAGCTTATATTTAGTGAATTGTTTTTTATAATTAATTAAGGTCAAAATCAATAATATATGATAATGTATTCATGGTTTACACATTGTTTTGAAAACTAATAGTTTTATATCATTTTATATCCCTTACTAATCTTTTTATGTTCATTCCATGTTTTTGAAATTCTTTTCACATGACATAAGTTGGAAAATGTTCAAGGACGAGATCATGGAAAATACATGCTATTTAAAAAATGGAACTAAACATGTTTCTCTTATTTTAAGAGTTTTTATTTTATGAAAAATGGATACTTATTAGAAGTGTAAACATGTAATATTCTTATTGTTTTGTATATTTTATGACCTAATTCTTCAAAATAATAAACCTGAGAATATCATCAATTATAATTATCAACATAATTCAATATTATAAAATGTTTAATGATAGGGCCTTACACACAAGAACCCCTATTGGCAAACTAGATGAATCCCCTATGTCCCCAGGACTTTCTCCAAGTTGGAAAACCATGACAGAGGTAATGGAGACAAAAAATCCTCATCCATTTCCTTCGTATCTATTGTGAAGAGGAGTATTTCCATCTCACCATTATCTTATGAAAAGAAATACAAGACAGTATTGAGAAAAATATAATGTATACATTAAAAAATTAATTATTCTCACTATTTTATTGTATTATGATTTACATGATACACCTTGGTGACCATTTTAATCTATTGATAGGATCTACATCACTTACTTCTCTTAAGGGACTACAAAATGGTCCTTCTAGGAATAAGAAGGAAACTCCCCAAGAAGTTTAAATTTTTGATTATGAATCTTTTACATTAAAATATGAAGTGTCAAGAGATGTGGATTTATTGGATCCTATTTTACAAAGAGAGGAAATGGTAAAGGTAATATCATATGCATTTCATTGTTATATCAAATGTTGTTTCAATCATTATTTTATCTATAATAATTCAGATCTATTTCATATGACTAAGGTTCCAATGAAAATAAATGTTGATATTCCTATTACTCCTGAAGAGAGTAGTGGGGATCCTATGAAAAATGAGGGAGATACTAGTGTATATCATGACATGGAAAGACCCGATGATATTATACGTATTGAAGTGTTGACAAGAAAATTGTTTGCAGATTTAATTGGGGCATCAAACAAAATTTTTCAGATACCTTAAAGGGTTAGGATTTTATTACAAAAAAAGTTGTACATAATGAAATTATGTATTCCCTTAATCCAAAAATTTATATTCTATGTTCCATCAAGGATTTTGGGAACATTCATGAGGATTTTAAAGTACATAATTTGTTTTTCTTGAATTTTCCTGCATAATTCATCTTTTACATGGTACTTCATTTAAAAACCCAATTTATAAAATATATTTTGCATAGATAGTTATAAATTATCTTCATGAACAATGAATCAAACTATTTCCTACATCGGTTGAAGAGAGACTAACTAAAAAACCATCATTTTTAGATGCTTCAGAGCCTTTGGTTATGACTACTATACAAGATTAGAAGAATGATCCTCCTTATGAAGTACATTGTCAAAATATTAATGTTAGGAATAAAAGGGATGAATATACTCAAGAATCCAACATATTATTACTTATATTCCTTTGAATTTCTTGATCATGTTTTTTTTCTTTTTACACTTTTGGAGATAACTGTCACTCTAATTAACCATTTAAGGAAATCGGATCTTGTTGTTATGTCTAAAGGGGAATCCTCTGCATTGAATCAATCAGAAATGGAAGATGAAGCACATGTTTCTTTAGAAAGAACTGTTCCAGGATCCTCCTTGAGTGATCTGATTCCAAAATATATTCTACAAACTAGTAGTGATTCTGATTCGGATGTAGAGTTACAGTGTTCTCTTGGTATTACGAAGAATAAAGCACGGAGAACCTTTTGGGACATAATCTCTGAGTAACATTTTGATGAGGTGCCTTCATATTTTGGTTGACATATAGAATAGTTTTTCATAATGGGATTTTTTGGATTTTATTATTTACCTATTTATAATATAGTAAAATAGACCATTCACCAGTGAGAGTAAGAACAAAAATTCCAACAAGATAATTTAAAATCAAAACTAATAACCAACATTGATAACATTAAATTTTTAGTATTTGAGGCACAATCAAACCATAAAAAATGGTAGAATTTAATCAGAAAATTATGGAGGCAATGAAGGATGTGGATCATCTTCAGTAAAAAATGAATTATGATCAAAATAATCATGAGAAACTAAGAAAATATTTGGAATAATTCCATATAGTATGTGTAATTTCCATATAAATTCCTAAATATGCACTTCTTCAGGACAAGGAGGTTGAAGCTGGTCAACTCATTGATCTTCAACAAGTAGTTGATAGGTCCCATGAGGTTGTTAAAAAAAGACTCAAGCTTGAATATTTTTGTACGAGATGATAGAGGGACTATATTTTGTGGAAGTTCCACCAATTTTTTCATATAAATGTAATTGACATTTCATGAATAATATAGATATCATTATCTATAATTTCCTTCTATAATTTCATAAACAATGCAGAATTTCATATAATTTCTTTTTTATGTTATATAATCATAATTACCTTAATAGGGATGAGGGCGCATTAAATTTCTTCTAATCGAAGAGGCCTAGTGAGTGTATCTTGAATATTTCTAGGGTAGTATCAATATCCCTAGAAAAATTGTGTATTTTAATATTTTATTACTTGATATTTCTTAAACCCTAAAAGTGTCGGTCTAACGAGCTATGACTCAACGTTTTACCAGGGTTCCCATTTTAGTTGTCAACGTGGTGAGTGTTGTGTCTGTTTTAATGTGAAATTTTAAATCATACATTTCAGATACATAAGGTAAATGATTTATATAGAATTGATAATACAAAGAATTTATTGATTAAAATCAAAACAATCCCTTGATGGTTTGGATGGTGCCTTTATTTTATATATGCTTCCAAGGGGAATCTTATTTAATTATTTTTTCATGGTCACCAATTATAAAATTTTAATTAAAGAAATAGAGTAGGTATCTTCCAATAATAATGTTACCATTACATGATGAACCTTTTATGGGGGTTGTATTATGTTGGGCCAACTAGGCCATGTCTTGAATAATGAGGTAAAAGAGCTCCAAAATATTATAACATTTTATTGAAAATAAAAAAAAATTAGGATTTCAATGTCTCAATGAAATAGTGGATGTCATTTCCAATGAAAAATAATTGAGAATAAATGGTCAATATATGCCGACATATGCCAGGAATGAGAATCCACTCCTATAAGAAATCAACGTTTAAAGGAAGTGACATTTTTTAGAATGGATTTTTAAGATATTTTGCTGTGTAATTTAAGCCCTACAAGAGGAAAATTTTGTTGTACGGTTTTAATTCTTTCATAAATGACATTGTGCTGTGGAGTTTTATGTCACGTAGCAAGGAAATTATGATGTGTTCTTTTATGCCATGTAGTAAGAAAATCAAAGGGATTTAATTTATGTTATTTATCTATTATCTATTATTTATGAATACCCAATTTCATGATAATTTTTCAAAAAAATAATACCATATTTAGGTGTGGAATAGAATAATCTTAATCTATTATTTTTTAATTTCTGAATCCAAAAAATGAGATGGGAAAAGGTATAAAGGAATTGTAAAAAATTTTTCTCAAGAATGAAGTTATATCTATTTGATGAACCTATTATAGGGGTTGTATTATACCGGGCCAACTGGGGAATACGTTAAATATCCAAACAATTTCATCCTTCAGCTGAAATGCATGTCATGTATGCGACTTATGTATGGCCACCTAGGGGAATGTAGTACATAGTCTAGAAATTAAGGTCTTGGGTATCAAATATTCTATTGATAAAATATTAAGGATTTTTATAGAGATTTATATTTTCAAAAGCATAATGTTTTTTTAATGGATAACTCTTCTTAAACACTAAAAATTATTACCAATCATGATTTCCAAAGAAAAAGTAGAATAGGTTCAATATGAAGGCCTCACCCCAACATAGGGAGTTTGGTGCTTATAGATTTAAGCCATAATACTTGAGCCATATATCATGGGAAAATGTATTATATTTTTTCAATTGATCCAAGGAAAATTCATTAATCTTTTAACACTTGGATGGTGGAAATGTGTAAAACATTATAACTAAGTATTTCAGGCTGAGATAATGGATATGGGACAAATAAACAACAAATGACTACTTTAAAATAATGAATCATGTATATTTTCATTACTTTTTGAAGGGGAAATATGTGTCTTTTAAAAAGAACAATGTTACCACTATTTGAAAACCCTGTTATGGGGCTTGTATTATTCCGGTCCTATTGGGGAATGTGCTGAATTTCTTAATATTGGCATCCTTTGACTAATAGGCCCCTTATTTAGGTTAATTATTCAATTAAACATATTTTAATGTACTACATTGTTAATAACAAGTGTTCCCAGGTATCAGAAACTATGTCACAGGAAACCTACGAATGATTATGACGATCTGAAGATATTCATGATTATATGTGTGAAATATGAAATTTGATGTTCAATGCATAAGATGAATATATGAATCAATATTGGAAACATGTTTGGAGTCCATTACATAGATTTTACTTGTATGTATAATGGGAATATATGTTTTCATTTTTGGGATCCTACATCATTTTTTAACTATATAGGGGGGATGGTGTAATATTATATCCCATTACGGGTATTATGATCTATGTCCTAGATTTCAATAAATAACCCAATATGATCAGAATCATGCCACATGTAGTTCCTTGGGTACCACACAGTTTAAATACATATGGAAAGGACATTAATGGATTTGATATAATTATCATTTCAATTTCCTCATATATATGTTACTCATATATTGGTGAGAAGAGTCTTTTTGATATCATGATCCAGCTGGTCCCAAGATTGAAAATTTGGATGTCATTATGTATCTCATTAGAATGAGAATAGGACCACCTGTAGTTATTTTATGTCTATATATTTTATCATTATGTGATGAGGATTTGAAGTGATTCCTATGTGAAAATTAATATTGTAGCTGGACCAAAGAATAGGACACACGAGTCACTTCCTATCTTTCTAAAGCACGAATCATACCAAATGTTGTTCTTAAGATTGATCCCCATATCAATCAAATTGTGTTGAAGGGAAGAGTGTTTTTTATAATTTATAGGATTATTGTTGGACATAATTTATAAATTATTGGTATCACTACGTATCTTATTAAAAATTGAATCAACATAATATTCATGGAAAAAGTCTCTGTGTATGTTTGAATTTTGGATAGGTAAATGAAAGAATGTTTTATTTTAGGAAATAGTTTTTACCCTCAATATTGGATTTTTGTGTGTCACTATGTATCTCATATGGATGAGAATGAAGCCACATGTAGTTCATGAAACATTCCCTATGTAGGTTTGACACATACACATATGGAATAAATTGGATTTCTTGCTATGGTTGGTCCCAAGATTAGAGATCTAGGCATCTCTATGTATCCATTTGAAATTAGAATCCACACAAACATAGTTCTTGAAGAATTCCCTATGTCGGTTTGATTCATACCCACATATAATAATGAGGTATTTTTTGTGGATGGGCCCATAATTGGAGATTTATGCATTTATATTCAATAATTTTAAATGAGAATGAATACAAATATAGTTCTTGAAAAGAATGATCCCTAAACCAATTGAGTTTGATGTGACGGACATGGAATTTTACCCCATAACAAAATAAAGGATAAAAATAAGACATAGGATGGTATGAAGATGAAACATTGTATTCTAATAGTGTAATATTTATATACTTGGTTCATATATAGGAGGAAAATCAATAATAAAATTCATTATGGTAGTTGATGGGCCTAGGATTGGAGATTTGGGCATCAATATGTATTCATTTTAATTAAAATCATGCAATATATTGTTCTTGAAAATAATATTCCCTATGGAGGTCTTACTCATAAATACAAGGAATGGATAAAATATTATTTTGTTATGGTTGGGCCCAACATTGGAGATCTAGACATCTCTATATATCTTATTAATATGAGAATTAATCCATACATAGTTCATGAAAAAGGGTTCCATAGGTAGATCTAGTTTAATCATAGGTATAAATTATACTCATGTCCCACTAGGAATATCAATGATGTATATAATTTATGTGCATGGAAGCTACTCATTTTTTAAAGAACCACAAGGAGTGACAATTTTTTCTATCTTGGGGGATTTATTAACATTAAATGAAGGGGATAATAATTGTATTGTTTAATGTCATGTAGTGAGTACAAATGATGTCGTGTAGTTTAAAGTCATGAGATAAGGGAATATTCTCCATTAGAGTGATTACAAAAAGTAATTCATCAATAATCATGCATTATTTGGACATGTAATATGTTCTCCAAACATTGATATTTGGGAATAAGATCCATTAGAGTGGACCTTATGTATAGAGTAAGGTCCTCCCCACCTTGTCACAAGATTTGGAGGCTTCATTCCTGCTATCTATAGAGTCCTAAGAACTAATACCAATTCTTCATGAAGATATGGGTAGAGGAAAAATTTTCTATTAATAGATCATGCTATTTGGTTATGATAGAATTAAAATTGATCGAATGCTTGAAATATGTTTTCATCTAGTCATTCCATCTCAACAAAAAGCTTATGAGACTATTCATTTATAGATAACTGGTCACAGATGGAAACTCGGAGTGAAGGCAGCTGGATTTCAATAGGCAGAACTACTTCTGTTCCATATACTAATGATTATGGTGTTACTCATGTCGCAGTACAGGTCGTAGTCTTTTAATCCCATAAAGAACGCACGATTTTATCTGGACAATATTTCATAACATTATCCATCATTTTCTAGAGTAATTTTGATAGGCTTTTTTATAAAGCCTCTATCTATCCATTGGCCTCCCCATGATAGCAAGATGAATGGTTGGTTTTGATATTATATTCCTGATATAACTTCTTTAACTCATTTGAATATAAATTAGTGTCATTGTCTAGAAATATGGTATGAGGGACACAAAATCTAGTAATGATATTATCTTGGACAAAGCTAACAATATTTTTTCCCCAAAATCATTGTGAATTACTACCTTTTCGCATTTGGAGAAGTAATCAGTAGTAGTAAGAATATACATGAACTCATTAGTGGTATCTGGTGGATAGGGTCCTACTATATCCATTCCCCATGTATAAAATTTCCATGAGTATATAGATATAGTAGCGACTGTAATGGTTCATGAATGAAGTTAGAATACATTATTTAGGGATAAAACTTCTTAGTGAAATCATCGATTTCTTGTGTCATCAAAAGACAATAGTAACAACGCATTTAGAGTTGACCAGAATTCGATTTCCTAGAGTTGTGTGCACCATGGGTTCCAGCATGTACTTCATTCATTACAACCACTATTTTATCCTCCACAATGAATCTTATGAGAATTCAAATGATGCCACATCTGTAAAAGATCTTTTGGTGATCTGGGCCATCATAAAGTGTAATATAGGTTTCTCATGGCTGGATCTATTCTCTTTTAATTCAATCTAGTGTAAGTAACCCATTTTAGATATATTCTCTATTGGGTATCACCCAACCCGAGGTACGACCATATCTATTAGAAATGGGTCTGATTTCATTAATTTCCTCTTTGATGATTTGGAAAAAATGTAAAAACAACTCTACGATAAGAAATGCTAATGAGAGTTTTAACCCAACATGGATTTCCCAACATCATGGCTCAATTTTCCAACACATATGCCTGTGAATTTTTTGATGGTGGAATGCCAAACAATATTGGTTCTGAGATAAATTCTTTCATAAAACCTCAATCATATTCTCACAAGATAATAAGTTATTATTTTTAAATGGTGTAATATTCATTTATTTATTTGATTTCATATTTTCAATAACCTTTCACCTCTAGGTAATCCAATGGTACATGGATGGATAATTCCATGTCTATAATGAGAGCATGATATTCTTCCTTACTATTAGTACAACCATATGATAACAGAAATGAATATGGAAATACTGACTTCATTTGGGAAATAAGCACATTTTCTAACCCAACTTTATTGAGTTTAAGTTATTCAATTCTCTTCCCTATTGGGATTATGGAAGAACCATCGATGTACAATTCCCATATTTAGGGACATTCTTGAATAGATAATATTTTTTCATCAGGAAATTCAATATCCAATGATGTCTCTTCTGTAGATGGGTGTTTGTCAAGGAATTATTCTAAATATTCATCCTTCAATGATTTTTTGATTAACAATTATATATCAAACTATTACTAAATGACCAAGCATTATCTCAGATGTACTATAAGGATAGGACGATTGAGGATGAAATTTTGCGGGTTATTGAAAGATACCAACTGATTTTCATGATACTAAAAATAGTGTCACAAGTTTTGAACTGAAAAGATTAATGCTAGGTAGATTGTCTTAATATTAAAATATCACGACCCAACCTCGACCATGGATCAACTGATATAGTAAGGCTATTTTCATTCCCAGCATCATTCTTTTTTTCAAGGAAGGAACACATTGATTTCTACAAGTCCATCACATAAAGAATGAGCAGCTTTCACTCAATAGGATGCATCAACACCAATGGGTTCAAGAGATTTTTCATTAGGGTATCAAATTCTCCTTTACAGTCATTGTACCATGGTTATGTCATCCCTTTCATAATAAATTTTGTGAAGTGAAAACACTTAACATACAAATTGGCTATGAACCATGAATATAGGGAAAGATTCATTAAATTCTTCTCAATTATTTATTGTTTCGAGTAGATTACATGAAATGTATAGACATAGACTTCATGAGATCAGAATTTATGCCATTATGATGTACAATAAAACCAAGAAATTTTCCTGAGGTAACCCTGAATGCACATTTAAAGGTTGTCATCATCTAATTGGGTTTCCTATGCTTGTTGAATATGGTTTACAGATCATCCATGTGATTATAATGTTATCTGTACATAACCAAAATATCATACACATACCATTCATTGAATTTCCCAAAGAAGAATTTGATAATGTGGTGAATTTCCCACTAATATGTCGCACTGGCATTTTTCATACCAAATGGAATTACGTGATAGAAGAATATGCCTTCAGGATATCTAGAATTTTTATATTTTTCATCATTAGGGACCTTTAATATTTGGTTATACCTAGACTATCAATCCATGAAGGAGTGGGAATCATAGCCAGTAGTTGTTTCAATCAAAAATTATGTGATTGGAATAAAAAATTCATCTTTGGGACAGTGTGGGTTGATATCTATAAATTAAACCCAATATCTAATTTTTTTCCCATTCCTATTTTTAATTATGAAAATATTGTTCAACCACTTGGAATATTTCAAATCCCTAATAAACTCATCTTTTATATGCTTTTCAACATCATCCATGATTTTGGAGGCATGACTTGGTTGTCCTTTTCTTGCTAGTTGTTTAAATCCTCATAGCTCTTCTAGAAACCCCAAATGATGGGTAGCTACATCAGGGTCAGGGCCTTCCATTTAATTATAGTTCCATGAAAAAACATGTAAGTGTCAATTTAGAATTAAACTATGGACCTCTTCCTCTTTATAATTCATGGCTATACTAATTTAAGTAGGCGTGTATCTTCTTTTGTAACCAGATTTATTTATCTCAGTTCATCTACAATGTTGGAGATGCCTTCCTCAAATGATGGAAGGGTGTCCTTGAGAATTTCATTTTCTTCATCCTCATAAGTAACCAATTTTTTTATTCTTGAAGCATATGTGATAAAGTAATAAATTCAGATCTATGGTAGGAATCATTATTTGTACATCATAATGAAGAGGCAAACATTTTTTACCTTACTTGTGATGAAGGGTCTTCCTTGAGACCTTGATGGTATAATGAAGGAATGGTGGCATGTTGATGTAACTAAGGCCTTACTAGAAGAATGTTGAAAGATGATTATTTTCTAACAACAATGAAATCTGAATCAGATACAAGATCCCCAAACTGATTTCTGATTGTAATCCCACCGAGAGGTTCTTGATCATTCTTTTCATAAATTTGAAACATTAATGTGGAGAGTGATAAATCTGATTCAGTGAGACTCAATGGATGAAGTTTACAAATCAGAATGATTTAAATTCATGGGCCATTTTCTATAAAGGATCATCAGATGTTTGTATCATTAAACATTCTAGATAAATAAAAAAATTAATGTGTCCATTTACAATATCATCCTCATCCTGATTCTTGAAACATATAACTTCAAGAAATTCGGCTGGATCATTCCCTATAAAGTAGGTCTCGTCAACAAAAACATATGTTTCAAAAACTTGTGGACTTGAAAAAGCCTTAATAAGTGATTCCCAAAGATCTTTGGGCATATTCATAGCATCCAAAATAGATATCCTGGTCGTTACATGGTCCAATTGAATCAAAATGTTATACTATTGGTCCAATTGTCTGTGTTTTTTAATATTGGGATGCAGTTTTTTTGGTGCCTTGGAAGTAGATGCTCCTAATGTAGATAGACCATTTATTGAGATAAATTTCATAAACACTTATGATCTTGGTGGATTAGGATTACTATGATTTATTACCTATTGAGAAAGTGGTGGTATAGCCACAAATATGTCTTTCAAGACTATAATGTCATGGCCAAACTTGTCATGTGTTGGATAATTCCCATGTTCTTGTTCAGCTCATTGATGAGATCTCCAATGAGTTTCTGCTTCATAAATGGATTGATTATGTGTGTAATTAAAATAGTGGAGTCTATAATATCCACATATTCCCTTGTATCCTCAAGCATCAATTTTTCCCCTAATTCCCAAATCATGTACAAGTAAATCAAGTTCATAATCAGAATCCTCATTGTCAGAGGGGTCTATTAATTGTATAACATTAATATAACCAAAAAAAATCTTCAACTGATGAAGATTATTTGTGACAGTTTGATTCTTTTTTTTCAATTTCGATGGCAGTTCCCATGTTTTTTAGATAATATTCAAGAAATATACCAATGTGGAGGACAACGTTTTCCTTGATATGAGCCCATCTTTTCCAGAAAACCCTTTATCCCTTTGAATATGTTTCTTCTTTGAGTATTAACATTTTAAGGAAAGATATTTTGATGAAGATTTCTTTACTATAGTATAATTGGAAGGATTCATAGTTGTTTGTTTTAACTATGATCATACAATGGAATGAAATCAATATATCGTTTTCCTAACCATCTAATCATCACACTCTTGCACAATTTTTCTCTTAACATCCTGTCATCTGGATTCTTCCTCTCGATCGGTACTAGTATCACATGCTAATTGCGATGATTATCTTTTAATTTTCACATGTCCATAGTCAACAATTTTTAGAAGATATGTTTCAATAAAATACACTCTTGAATGGGGTGAAATAACATTTGATGAATACTGAACTAATTTGGGAGGTCTGCATACTCATCTATGTTCGGTATCTTAGGATTTGGAAATTGGACTATGGTGTTTTTAACGTTATAAATGATGTATCCAAGAAACTATTCATTCTAAAAAAGAGTAGACCTAGTTATTTAACTCTTGAAACTATATTCACCTCTGATCTTTTTGATAATTTTGAAGAAGTAGTCATTGTAACTAATGATCTGTTGGAGGATACTTATTGTATGATGAGGGAATTAAAGTACAAGTATGTATAGGTTATTTCATGATTGTAACTACGGAAGCCTACGCTTTTCCAATTCTCTTTCACAGTGAGGATATGATTACACAGGACTTCTATTTGGTTTCAACAATGGAATTCTATACTTTTTTTGTGATTTAATAATAGTCCCAAAACCCACTTATATATTTAATAGATATTAGTGGTGCACAAATCTCATCACAAAGATTTGGAAAACAAATCAGTATCAACTCTTTATTAGGGTGTGGTATCACTAAGGAATATGATAATTATTTTCACAGAGAAATGAAATGTAAAACTCATTCATTATCATTTTGTTTTCAGTTTTTATGATCAAAGACCACTATCCTCTACAACATTGAGCTGAATTGGAAAAAGGTATTTCTGATAGAGGTCTTCCCATATAGTAAATGATCGAGACTACAAACATGTATAACTAATAAAGGCTGACCCTAAAGTGATTTTAGAAAAAATCTGAGCAATACGTCTTATTATTATTATGGATTCCCCATAATAAGATCATAATGAGAAATTAAATGCAACAAATATTTCCCCAGATCTACTGAACCACAAAATATTGGTATTTGAAAAGGTTGGCATGGGAGGAATTAGATCTTCCCATTCGGGGTATGAATTATTTTTCAGTAGTACGACTGTATACCATACTTTCATAGATTCTAATAATGTCATCAATAACTAAATGGAATTTATAATCATTTTAGGAATATAAGGATGAGGTGGGACCTGTATAGGTATAGTATTTGAAGCTATAACTAGAGTGGTGAATGGAATTAACATTGATAGTGGATCGTGTGGTATTTGTCTAAGATAGTACATTTGTGGAGTCCTTTAAGATTGTGTTTGATCCTATTTAGTTATGTACCCAATAGAGGTAATTCATTATCCACATCTATAGTTTCTAAAAACTCACATTATGAGGGTTCTACAACTTTATGTGAATGATGAGGATCTTCCTCTGGACCGTGTCTAGTAGGAATGATGCTTTTTAATAACTCTACATTATGTCTTCTAGACACCCTCATCTCCTCCTCTTTCTAGGAAAATCTACCTTCAAACAAAAGAGATTTACCTACTCCAATGGAAAAGTAAGACATGATCTGACCATTAGCTTTCCCCTTGTTAGATTCCATTTGAAGAAGTGGAAGTTAATTATTTAAGCGAATACCTAGATTTTGGGTAATCCTTTAATTTCAGGTACACGTGCCTCCTTCATTTTTTTCGGGTGTATTATATTTGGAATAAGAACATCATCTTCTGACTCCATTGAACTTGACTCATTTTTCGAAGGATCTTCTATAATTTCATTAATGAGACTCAATAACCCATAATGCATTGACGAAATTCATTCCATATATTTTTAATATCTTCTCCTTCTTTATTCACTATGAGACATTATTCTTATATTCTTTTGTTTCCCAAGGACATTTTGATAGATAGTAATTTGAATGGAAACATTGGATAGTTCAGTTGTGAGATCACTCTGTGGATTCTTCCCTAATAGGGAGAAAACTTGCTTTTGTTGAAGAGGGGATTGTAAATGTGAAAATTCCCCCAGCCCTATAGGATGGGTATATTTCTATTATTCTTCCTTAAACCTTCAGCATCTTCATGTTGAATAGAAATGATGGGTTATAAATGTATCCAACCCTATGGGAATGGGTGGTTCTTAAACTTCTACAGATGATATCAAAGATGTTTCTCTTGTGATTTTTCAAATTTTCATGCGAACATTAGAGGGATACATTATAAATTACCTATTTCGGAAGATCATTTTACTATTTAAGCCATTTTCACAATCTTATGGCTATCATCTTCTCATCGTGAAGCAAGATCAATGTTGTTAGATTCTGGATGAAAAAGAATCTCAATAGCTTTCTCTCTTTGGGTCTAACTTTGGTAAAATCCATTCGAGGCATGTTCTTTAGATAATTTATTAAGTCATGTGAAGAATTTTGTTTTCTATCCTGGGGAAATAACATTGATTGAGACCATTTCGGTGGTCTTTTCTGGTTTTGGGTAATAGTAAAAAGAATTGATATGTTTTCACTCCATCCTTCGATATGAACAACATATGGGGTTTCCATGATCAATTTTCACAACCTATTTAATTCATTGAGGCATGCACATTGAAGGGCCAATGGATGATTCTTGACCTTCAAATGTCAAGAAACCTAGAGATATGGAAATTCAAATTAGCACTATGTCCATTCTATTACCTTGACATAAAATTAATATTCATCATATAGTAATACGTTGATTTTAAAATGATTAATAGTATTCCATATGTTGAGGTGAATATCATAAATGAAATATTCTTCCATAATTTCTAGAATGTTGTATATAGAGGGTGGAAAAGGACAAAATATGACTAGAATTTCACCCTTTTCTAGTTATTTTCTTATATTCAACATATCATATTCATCTTTTACTAGAAGATTTTCAAATTGGTCAGACCAAGGTGGTCACATCAGGATTTCTTTATAACAAGAAATTGATTAAATTGATGTTTCCAATGTTATTTTAGAAGAAAATGACCCAAAGGAGCTTCAAAGAATGAATGTTGCATTCGGAAATCTTATGGCTGAGAATGTATTTCAACATCTAGTAATATGGAATCATACATGACTAGCATTATGTTTTCAAGTTCTTCAATATAATAGGGTTTCTCATCACTAAATTTCTAGTTGGAGAATTTACATGACAATGTGAAACGCTACTTTTGAGAAAACTTTCTCAGTGAGTGCCATCATTTGATGGCCCACTATGTTGGATTACAGAATGGGATAAATCTTATTTCTCCAGGGACTTCTGGCCACATGGAAGTTTCAGTCGATCTCATTCAGAGATAGGTTCCCTATATTTAACGAATTGTCACGAAGAAAGACTTCAGGATAATGTATCTGATGAGGAAAATCAGAATTACATTTATTACTCCAATAATTTTGGAATAGGAGGGTATGATATTGAGTTAAAACAAATAAATGTCTAATGGATTGAAAAACTCCAAAATTAGGATGATCCAAATAATTGATTGGCTTTTGATTTTCCAACTATGATTGGTGAGGCTTCTTCATAGAATCCCTTTTAGATGTATTTGTGGCCACATGCTGGGAGAAGTGGTTATCACGGGAAGGTGTACGTTCCTTTTTTGAGTGTCTATCAGAATAGGCTTATTATCTATATTTGGAATGGGTGTATGATCCTGATCTAGTTATCCATATGATATGTGGGATTTTTCCCTATAACCATCTAGGACTCAAACAAAGGAATGTATCCTCTCTATGATGGCGTGAAGATGAGTCATCTTAAGTATAGGGATAGAATTATGTGTCTTTCACTTTGGTATTATTGAAGGTGATGTTATGAAAATCTAGAAAGCTTCTAGGAAATGGGTATAAATTTTTTTCTTCCCTATTACCATTATCAAAATATGTTTTGTGACATTAGAAGTAGGAATGGGAATATGTGTCCATTCCATATCTAAATTAGGTGTATGCCCATACTATTTTATTCCCTTTATTGTCCACGAATAATGACAGTACTCATTTGTGGGGTAGTGATTTGAGTCTACAATGTTTCTCATAGGTTTTTCATCACATGTTTCCATCTAGAATCTCCAAGTGACGCCAAACTAGACTACTTTCCGGAGTGGTGATTCCAAGTAGGTGTATGCTCAGGCTTATAATTTTCTACCACATTTGTTTGATTAGGTTCCATGAAAGAAGACATAAGAGTCTACTAACTGTATGATAGATTGTAATTAGGTTTATATTCATTCCAATGGTAATCCACTATATTTTAATGGAGCGTATTGGTTGGGAATCGACAGATGAGTCTGTTTGTGGGAAAAATTAAGTTGGATAGGTGTATGTGCTCGGTCCCTACTTTCTATCAGGCTAGGTAGATGAACTTATCTGGAGGTGGAAAAGGTTGTAACCTACTCCCTATTTTCTGGTTATTATCCTCGATGATTCATCTTTTGTGCTCGGGTTTGAGGGACTTATTCTGGACAAACAAAGATCACACCATCATCATGTTGAGGGTTTTTTACTGTATTGAATGGGTAGTGATTGTTTCCATGATTCCTCAATAAGGGGAACTTGTGTGTTTGGGAACAGGCCAGGGATGGCCCCTTGGTTGACCTCTCTGAAATAGGGGGATTGGTGATTCTGTTCTAGGGATAAACTATAGAAATGGTTGAAGAAGGTGGTTGGAACTATCTTCTTCTAAACCACTAGTCAACATTGTATTGATGATCAGGGGTTATTCTTGATTTGGAGTGCATGTAGGCAGCCTCCATGGTCAGGATCATATCATGTTGATCATAATCTCAAACAAATGAATTGGATACCCAGTGTTGAAGAGAATTATTTGGTGATATCATCCTTTGAGTGGACAGTGATCCAACATTAGTAGCAAGTGGGGCATTATGGGGTAAAAACCTAATGGAATCCATTTTTAAGGAAGGGAGTTCTTGAAAAAAAAATCATTTATATTAGATTAATACAATCAGAGAACTCCAAAAATGAATCCTATTTTATATGAACACTTGTGTGATTTATTTTCTTATCTATAATGATTGTAATAATTAATAGGGGCTTGAAAAATGGTTAACACTGTCATCTTCGTTAAGTATTAATGATGGGTACACCATTTGTTGTTTCCACTAGGAATGTGTGTTCTGATTATGAACCACTACTACTGAATGGTTTTCATCAATATTAATTATAGAACTGGAAGCATCCAATGGTTCTATATCAAAATGGAACTGCTTTCCAAATGAAGGCATTCATTATGTTTGTTTGACCTATGATGCAGAAGAACTCACACTAGTCGAGAGGATGGGAGGATGGGCTCATCACATACTTGGGGGGAATTATTGCCTACACTAGTACTCCCATAGAGATTTAATATCTTATAATGAATCCTTATTAATTTAGAAAGTGTAATATTGGTTTCCCATGAAATTTGTAATCAATTATTAGCTTGTGTCAATTTCAAAATCATATGTATGTATTCGTGGGTATTTATTAATGGAAATATCTATATTTATTTGATGTTCTCTATCAATGGTATCCTCTCATATACTGCATAGTGATTCTTTAGACGTTGTTTTGATATTATTGGTCTTTAAGACACTCAATGGGGAACTATGGAATTTATCGTAATCTTGGTGGACGGAAGTCACTCTGCATTTTATCATCATCCAAAGAGGAAAAAGTTGTTTTTTTGGGATTGTATCCGTAGATGGGCTACCTAGGTATCATCATGAAATGAATAAGAACCCTTTTAGTTAAGTGCCACTTAATGGGACATGTCATACCTTTTATGGTTATGTAATAACGTCCTAACCATACAGTTTAATATCAAGGGACAGGGTTAAAATGTAGAATGAAATTATTCAAAGATTGGTGTAGTACATATACCTAAGTATCCCTAGGAACCTGAAAAGAATAGGAATTTCCATGTTAGATTAGACACTACTACGAATGTATCACAGAGAGAACAGGGATGATGTGGAGTGTCATGTTAGAACAGTAGAGAGGATTCCTACATATCCCATTTAGATGGGAATCAAATCCTACATAGTTCAGTTAATCTCATAGAGTGGTATGACCCTTTGAGAATAATATGTTGGGGATTACTTATGAAGAGGTTTCCCACATAATATGGTCTATGAAAGACGTCTTAACTCATGGAGAAAAAAATGGGAATTAATTCAGGTCCTATTATTAAGAACGAAGCTCAAACTAAGGGAATTATGTATGGACTCTAGAGGGGGATGTTAATTGAGTTTAGGCCCTGGGTGGAGGCTTCATACGTATCCTAGTTTTGGCATGAATCAAAGTTATCATAGTTCATGAAAATTGGATGTTTTGTGGATGTTTTGATCAATAAAATCATGAAAACCCATGTGAGTCATGATCAGTTTGAGAAACTTGAATATGTGAATGATCCAACAAATGTTGTAACTTTCTCCTCTACTGATGGAAGAGGTCGAGCGCATAAAGAATGAGCTAGAGCTATGGTGGATGAGAGTGTGGGTCAGTGAACCCTTAAATGTGGAATGAATGTTATCGTCATTAGGTACGTTAGTAATGGATAATTATTTAATCCAGGAGGGATTCCCTTGGATGTGTCAATGGATAAAATGGAGACATTTAATATTATTAATGTATAAGAAAGCATGATCTTTACTCTCCTTGTTTGAAAATAGTGGCTCCAGATCATAGAAACCAAAAGGGGAGGAGAAAGTCTTGTCCCTAGAATTCAAGACTGGGAACATCCTTACACAATATCTAAGGTTAGGGTTCATGTGATTGTGTATATACATATATACAGACATCTCCAAGATCCTGACCCCCTTATAAGACAACTGTGGGAATCCTTTGATTGTAGATATACAAGCCCAAATGGGAGACACGCTAATGTACCTTTCCAAGAGGATTGATAAGACAAGAGGTTTTTGTAGAGGCATCAACATAGTACCTTTTAGATATATTAACTACAGATAGATATACCATTCCATGCATATCCATCAAGAGGGTTTACAAAGTTATATGCATCAGTCCTCGGTGTAGCTATGCAGCATAGCTATACCGCATAAGTGTGTCACATAGGTGTGTCGTTCCGGTCCTAGGAATGACTACATTTTTTTAACATAGGTTAACAAAGTATATTAATGTTTAAAAAGGACTACCAATTAGATAACACTGGGGTGAGATTTAAATCTATGCTCCTTGGGACTTCATTGGTGTCTTTGAAAGAGCCCCATGTTGATCCTTTGGGCCTTGGCCTGGAATATGTGTCTTATTATTTATGGAAGAAGGGTCCTTAATCATATAATTTGTATTTCAATCTCTAAAATGATTTCAATATTTCTTAACCCCTATAATTATCAAATCTATTATTTTTTAGAGATTCACGTATAAAGATTTGGGCAAACTGGGAGAAAGAGCTATGCAAAGAGAGCTTCTAGAGTTCCTTCAAATTATTCAGTGTGCAAATGGGGAGACCAATGGTGGAATTTATAGGAAATGAATTGGGATGGTAATAAGTAGTTTTTTAGTGTAGGTGATCACTGTATCTCTTTATCATAGCTCCTCTGTGTAGGGGAATATAAATTATACTGCCATGTAGGTCCTTCATGTAGGTCCTCTTCATATATCCACAACATAGGTTTCTGGCGTATAGCCTACACATTGGGTTGTATAGGCAGAACATGTGCGGGTCTTCTAGATATAGAGGTCTATTGTGTAAGTCCGCGGAATAGGTTTCCAACAAAATTCCCTTCATCTTTCTTTATTTTACCTCCTTAGCTTCATCTTTGATACTAAAAAATATCCAAATGACATCTTATTATTCTTTTTTCATTTCTATTGAGTGTCAACAACAACATGAAAAGAGTAAACACAAAATTGATTGATTGATGAAGTACATCCATGAGACAATTCATAAGATACTCTTACTATGCAAATAAATCTAGTTCAAAATGATGTTGGTCCTAGAAATTGATCTTAGCACCCACACTAACAAAATACTTTTTTAAAGGAAGAGTAAATATTGCCTCTTCTCAGTCATTATGGTCCATGAAAGGAACTCTGTCCATAATTCCTTCTTGAATTAAACAAAA
The DNA here is from genome assembly GCA_963277665.1 of Viscum album. NCBI lineage: Eukaryota > Viridiplantae > Streptophyta > Magnoliopsida > Santalales > Viscaceae > Viscum > Viscum album. Next base: position 925,415,644 of record OY728119.1, on the reverse strand, counting down.
AAATGTCTTCTTTATTCTCCTACCTAATATTAATCAACTGCCACTAACACACAACTCCTCACATATGGAAGATAGCCATATAATCCAAATACTCCATTTTTCCATAGTTAAATTGAAGGTGATCTGAAACTCCTGGAGTCGACTTTTAATATCCATGTATGAAAAGGTTCTCGCGTACATTCCAAAATCCTACCATTGGAAAAAATGAAATGTCCTCTACCATAGGTCGTCCTCCTCAATTGGATCATCCCTCTTTCAACCTACCATATCAGCCTGTTGTTCCTAAACTGGTCGAGCTGCACACTAATGACAACAAGTAGACATAGATAAAAATTAAACAAGGTGTTACTAAGATTTATTAGTATATAATTATTCTATAGGATTCATTATAAATCATTTAAATCTTATTTTTATTCACTCTAAATTTCCAAAAACAACCAAATTCTTATAATAACACAAGTTAGTATGTTTCATGTATCTTTCATATGGTCGCTACACTAAAATCTGTGTATCCCTACATGGTCTTTTGTAGGCTCAGAGTCCTTATATCGATGAACGGTGGCCAACAAATATTGTGTCCTATGAGGTCTTCCCTAGAATATGACACACACCAAAATTTCATGAAATAGTATCCCTACCAACCCATGGAATCCTCACTATGCCAAACTCCAACTCTATCATATCTCTCAACCCTCAAACATTCATACAATTCTGTCTTGATCCCATACCTCTACAGATTCCACTACTAGGATGGAAGTGTATAATGGGAGATAATAACCCCTCGAGTCTAGCATCCATTAGTCCCCATGTTGGAAAATAAAAGCAAGAGAATACAGATATCTCAATATAGGAGGTATTACACTTTTTTTAAACAATATCAGGAGAAATTATGGACCGTCCAAAAAAAATATAGGAAATATATAAAAGAAATACAAAAATAATCAAACAGTCATTTTTAAAATTGAACTATTATAAGTAATAAAAGTATCATAGTAAATACTAGAAGTAATGATAAGAAATGACACAATAAATCTCAATCCTAAATAGGTATGGTCTTGCATAGTCTATGAAATCCTCCTAAAAACCTAAACAAAATTTTATATATGTGGGATGTGCTTATAGGTATACATAGTAAGAATGTCACGATCCATCCCCCGGGGCCCGTGTCGTAAGTACCCCAAGCTCGCCTTCCATAGCCCATGGGCTAGAAACTACCACCAAAGGTGTAAATCCCTATAACTGGGAAGACATTGCCTTTATGAAACGTAAACACACACACAACCAGAGTACAAGCGGAAGCAAACACTAAGTAAATCAATATAACAAGTCTGCTGAAAGTACAAAGGGGGCGGGAAATATAAGCCCAACAGTAAAGTACAAGAAAAAGAAAAAATAGCAGGAAGGTGTCAAGTTGCTTCTGGATCATCCTCTAGATTCCCTACTTGAAGGGAAGGTACATGTGGCCACCTCAGCTCTCCACGTCTGTCTGTCACCTCCGGGTACCGTCTCGCCGTGAAGTCCACCTCCGGGTACCGTCTCGTTGTCAAGTCCAGCTCCAGGTACCGTCTCGTCTGGAAGTCCACCTCCGGGTACCGTCTCGCTCTACAAGCCTCAACCATGATCAGTGTTGTCCGTCATCTGCATCCAACACAACGAGGTGTGGGCATAGCCCGTGCAGGGGTGAGTATAACGATACTCATTAGGGAACCCGAGACCAGCGAGGTCTCACTAAAACCATAAAGGATAAACCACAAGGTAAGATCTCAATAGATAACATTTACTTATGTATATGTCCATACATATACCTAAGTCATTATGTAACCCATCTCAATCAAGAGATAACACAAAGGTCATTGACTCAGCTCAAACCAAGATTTTCATTAACAAAACCACAATTGCTGGAGAACTCCTCCTCTGTCGAGTACAGTAGCCCTATCATGACTCTGAGGCGCTACTCACTAACCTTATACTATTGAAGTACTCCTCCTATCGAGTACCGCGGGTCTGCTGCCAAATAGCGGGCTCTCCATCCGTTGTGGGTCTGCCGCCAAATATCAGGCACTCCCCCAAATAGCGGTCAGAGGTACTCTTCCTATCGAGTATCGTGGGTCTGCTGCCAACTACCATACGCTCTGTCTATCATGGGTCTGCTACCAAATACCGGGCGCTCCATCCACTAGGCTAATAGAATCACTCTGACTCGAATCCGTCAAGCATCCATCAGGTCTATAGCTACTAGGTCTCCACAATATGTACGCTCATCTCGGGGAGGGTCCGCTCCACGAGCCACTGGTCGATACTCCAAGTATCACAAAGTCCCATGAAGATCTATCACAAAGGACCGCCTCGTCCCAAGGGTCTCAATGCAACAGACAGCGCGTCAATCGGACGCCCGGTCTATGAGTTATTAGCCTTTTCGTCCCGGGGGCCTAGTTGTTTTCGTGTACAAACCAACCCGACCATATCTCAACTGTACCCTGAACACTCATAGGGTATACTCAAAGGGATCATTTCTCAACGAGATTACAAAAGTCGCTGACGGTTCGTCAGACGAATGCCCGGTCTGAAAGTTATTAGCTTTTCTGTTCTAGGGGCCCGGTTGGTTTCTAAGTTAAAACCAACCTGACCATACTCCAACTTCGTCCAAACCTCAGGTGTAGTATGCCAATAGATCCTTCTCAACAAGAGTATTCCAACAATGTTGAAATCATGTCAATCGGACGTTCGGAGCTCAAGTTATAAGCGTTTCTGCTTCGAGGGCCCGGTTGGTTTCAGGTTCGAACCAACCTGGTCATACCAAAACTTTGCCGAAACCTTGAGTTTAATATACCGAAATGACCGTCTCGATCCGAGGAATCCTACGAAACTGACGGTGTGTCGATCAGAGGTCCAAAACACAAGATATATGTGTTTAACTAAAGAAGGTCCAAAAAATAGGGGGTCTAGGCCCTGTCCGACTCGGCCCAACACCCCCTGGGTCGGCTCGAACCAGTTCGACCCGACTCAAGTCCGGGTCCAGCCCTGTTGGGAGCGGCCCAGCCTGACCACCATGGCCTGGCCCGGCGCTGGAGGCCTGGCCCGGCTTCCGGTTGCGGCTCGGCCAGTTGGCCTAGCGCATTGCGCCGAGTGGGGGAGGCGCGGCCTCGCCGCTGATTGATGCCAGAGGCGCCAGCTCGCACTGCCCCCCTGGGCGTCTCGGATCCCACACGGCTGCGGGGTCCATCGCACCACTGCCGCAGTTGTTTCCACGGCGGGTTTCCTCCGGCAGTGCGCTCGGGCGATGCCGCCTCCAGTCGCCGGCGCCACCGCGCCGACGAGGCGCGCCGACAACGTCTTCTGCGGACCACCAGACGCGCTCCGGTGGTCCGATTTGCCCGCTGTCTGTGCCTGCAGCTCTCCTGGAACTCGTTCTTTTCTGCGATGGCTTCCATACGCCATTTTTGTCCCGTTTCATCGTCACCCATCAAAACACGCACAAATGAAAAAACAATCTAGGGAAGGTCCGGGTTTTTTTATTAGCCCTTGCCCTACGCGTTAGAGGCTCAAACAAGATTTAAGAATTCAAAATCAAATCCAATACTGAAAATAAAACCCTGCTTCCAACCCGCATGAATGAGAAATTTTTAGATCAACTGGGCAGAGTTTGTTCCATGCTCGTCGTTCTTTCCTCAAAAAGGTAAGGATAAATTAAAACAAAACCCTTACCTCTTGCTCGTCGCTCATTGGCAGAGTCGCGGAAGGAAGATGATGAAGATCGTCATTCGTCGCGTCCGCCACACGTCCCCAATTTTGAGCTGTGTTTGTTTGTTGATGATGTTGTGCAGGATAGGTGTCTGTGGAAGGAAGGTCGAAGAAGAATCACGTGGAAGATCATCGTTGGCATTCTTTGCCTTCTTTGTTGGAGAGGATAAGATTTCCCCAAGTGTTGGGCATCGCGATACTTTATCATCGCTTCTTCAATTGGTGATGTCATCCCAAAACCTTCTCCCAAGCTCCCTATATATAGGATAGGGGGGAGGAATGTAACCATTGTGGAATTTATGACAGTTCATTTATTTGGAACCTTCCAAAATTTCAACGATGCGGTTACTTAATTTAAAAATGTGGTCGGGAGAATTAAATTGTGTTGGCACAATTAAAGAGGTGCGTTGGCACAACATGAGAGGGGAGGACGCCAAAATGTTTCCCCCACATAGCCTGCGTCAAAACATATGACACGAATTAATTTTATGTTGACACATAAAATTAATTGACAACAATTAATTTCACGTCGACACATAAAATTAACTGACAGAAATTAATTTCTGTCAACACATAATATTAACTGACAGAAATTAATTTTATATCAACTCATTAAACTAATTGAGAGAAATTAATTTTACGACGACACATAAAATTAACTGATAGAAATTATTTTACGTCAACCCATAAAATTAACTTACAGCAATTTATTTTACATCGACCCATAAAATTAATTGATACAGGGGTTGAGAGGTTTCCACTCCCTCCCCATTAAATTGGAGGTTAGGGTGTGGCGGTTCCACCACCAACTCCCAAGTTGAGCTTCTAACAACTTTATCAGCACGTCATGTGTTTAACAAAATAAAATAAAATATTCACTTATTTTATTTTATTAACCAACGTAAAACCCCAAAAACTAACTTTCATACTTGATCACCCGTCATCGAGTTGAAAGTCTTATTAAGTGAAAACTCGTGATGTGAGTTCAACGGTGCCCTCGGAATTCGATTCTGAGCACCGGTTCAAAAGTTATAAAACGCCGCTCGTACGTTTACTGAACATACCAGAAAAAAAGTTCGGAAAATTATTATCAGTCACCCTCGACCCACTACATTCAAGGTTAGGCTCTTCCTAGAAGAAACACGCCACAATGGACTCAACGCTACTATCAAATTTTCAATTCGAGTTACCATTTTGAATTTATGAATTTTACAATAAAATAATTGTCACTTAATTATTTTATTTACAGCCAAAAACAAACTTTCTCAGGTGGCATGTACCGTCCAAAGTTAGTATCTGCTTAAAGAAAGCATACCCTCACGAGTTCAGTGGGGGTCTCGGATTTTTAATCCGAGTTACCGTTTGTGAGTTATAAGAAATTGAAAAATAAGATAACTTTATTTAATTATCTTATTTACAGTTATTCCATTTTCAGTTTTTCTCACAGGAGGAATATGCCGACTAAAATTAAGTCGCGCCTAGGCTAAACCCACCATCTTGAGCACAACGAACTCCTCAGATTTCTAATCCGAGTATCCATTTAAGAGTTATTCCACTATTTCATGAAAACTGCTTATGCGCGTTAATTTAAGCTTAACAAAACATCAGAAAAATTATTCTGGGCACACAAGGCCTCAGAATTAGGTGCCGTCAAAAACTGCGTACTCGTTAAATTCCAAAGAATTTAAGAAAAAAAATTCCTTGAAATTTATGGGACTTTACATTACTCCCACCTCAGAGATTTACGTCCTCGTAAAGCTACAACACAAACTAGGTAAACTAAAGTAGGTACCGAGCATGCATCTGAGCCTCCCGCTACCAAGTGATCTCTTGGAGGTTCTTGTGCTGCCAGGGAATGTGCACCATGGAAATCGATCATCCACACAGGACCCGCTCTTGTCGATCCTCAATATCCACTGGAACCTCCGTGAAAGTCTCCCATTCATCAATGTCCAGCTCCTCGTGGTCGATGATGTGGGACCGGTTGTGGAAACATCCCCTATAATGATATACGTGGAAGACATCGTGCACCCGGTGCAGCTGAGGTGGAAGGGATGGGCGGTAAGCCACCTCGCCTACGTTCTACTTGAGCTGCAATAATTTCTCTTTTTCCCAAAAGGGAAATCTGGTCTCATCCCCTGGATAAACCACGTTCTCTTCCTAATACAGTCAACCCTATCATGAACAGTACAACCCATGTCATGGATGGCATTGTAACACCTCGACGCTACTACCAAGAGATCCAATCATTACTCTCACCTCCAAGGGTTGATTCACACTGTCGGTATCAGTGTGTGGTTACTGGGTTTACTCCAGTAGGAATCTCACAAGAGAGGGTCAAGTCAACAGTCTTAACCAGAACCTCTTAGTATCAACCATACAAAAGGACAAGATAAAAAACATCAAAAAGAAAAGTGTCTTTTATTACTGCAGCTCAATGTACAAAGACACATGACAACCACAAACAAGAACAACACAGAAACTAGAAGCACCAAGAACAAAGGCCTCCAGTCTGGAACTAGTCCCGCTCCTATCCAATTGCTTTCAGAGCTCCATATTCGTGTGCTTTTGCTGCCTAAAGCTTTGCTCTCCCATTTCCATATGCTCCCTGCGGTCGGGGTGGTCCTCCTGATGGTGGTGGTGGAAACACATCGAATCGTGGTCCACCACCAGCTACATGGACAACTTCTCTGCCACGGTCGCCTTCTCCTTGCGGTCCGCCTCGATCGAACCTATGCCTCTGCCTGGGAGGTTCTTCATATATCTGCTGATCATCTGTATGGCGGGTCGGATAGTCACGTTTCTTGTGACCAAGCCCACCGAAGGAGTAACACTACACGCTCTTGGAACGACTGACTCTAACTCCACTCCGGTTGCCCCGCACCACTGAACCTGAGTGATGTCATCGACAACTGGTGGGTCTAGTCCTCTTGGAACCCTATTTCATCTGTCTACTGCGAGATGTAGAAGACTCCACTGCATGTCGACTAGTGGTGGGTTCTACTGCTGGAGACTGCTCAGTAAAGAAACTCTCCACTAGGAGGGCTCGCTACAACACCCCTGCCTACGTCGGGATGCTGTGAGAAACAAATGAAGCTCTAATATCTCACCTAAGCTCCTTCTCAAAGGTCTGGGCCCTGAAAACGGGTCTTGTACCATGTCTATAGAGTAGCGCGAGAGATCTATGAACCTTTATGAGTGTTGAGCTACCCTCATGATGCCCTGCTATAGATGAAGTATCTACTATATCTGCACCGCTCGAAAGTTGGATGGTACAAACTCCGGCTAGAATAGGCTCTCGAAGTCTTCCAATAGGAGTGATGCCCTGTCATGCGTCTGGGGAATCAGGCTCCACCATATGCATGCTGCTTCCTGAAGAAGGATGGCAGCAAGGATCACCATGATGTCTGATGGTGTACCTACTAGCCTAAAGACTCTCACCACAGCATCCAGCCAATCCTCAGCCACCTATGGGTTTGTATCTCCCCGGAACCTGGGTGTCCTCTTGCGTTGGAACTCATGCAGCGTGCTCAAGCGGCATGCATCGCCTGCTACTGGGGCTGGTGGCATCGGTGGCCCAATGGGTGGTACTACCACTGGTGCCTCCGCTAGTGCCTCAACTGGAAGAGGGCCATGTACTGAGGCCTCATCGCTGGGCGGGCTGTCAGTACGTACAACCCTCATGGCTCTAGCTGGTCATCCGGGGGGAGGAATCCAGAAAGAAACAGATGTGACATGGTCAAAAGACTACACCTGGTGAGCTGACTTAAAGAATACTTTTGTAAACACACACACAATCAGTGTTTTCATGCACTGAGTCGAAAATAACAAGTAAGGGTCCTAGTGTATGGATACGTCGGCCACCGCACCAACACTGGACTCCCAGAACTAAAAACCAGACTCAGTACACTTAACACTATTGTTTCACTGAAAAGAAAATATAAGAGTCATAAGTTCTGCAGTAGAACCAACTGCTCTGATACCAATTTTTCACGACCCATCCCACGGGGCCCATGTCGTAACTACCCCAATCTCACCTTCCATAGGCTAGGGCCTGGCGATTAGCACCAAAGGCGTAAGTCCCTATAACTGTGAAGGCATTTCCTTTATGAAATGTAAACACACACACAACCAGTGTACAAGCTGAAGCGAACACTATGTAATGCAATATAACAAGTGTGCTGAAAGTACTAAGGGGGTCGGAAATACAAGACCAACAGTAATGTACAAGAAAAATACAAAACAGTAGGAATGTGTCAAGATGATCCTAGATCGTCCTTCGGAGTCCCTACCTGAAGGGTAGGTACAGGTGGGCACCTCAGCTCTGTACGTCCATCTGTCACCTTCGGGTACCGTCTCACCGTGAAGTCCACCTTCGGGTACCGTATCGTCGTCAAGTCCACCTCCAGGTACCGTCTGGTCATGAATTCCACCTCGTCTCACTCTACAAGCCTCAACCATGATCATTGATGTCCATAATCTATATCCAACACAACGAGGTGCAGGAATAGCCCGTACAGGGGTGAGTATAACGATACTCAGTAGGGACCCCGAGACCCTCACGGTCTCACTAAAACAAACAAGGATAAACTACAAGGAAAGATCTCAACAAATAACCTTTACATAGATATATGCCCATATATATACCTAAGTTATCATGTTACCCATCTTAATCATGAGGTAAACACAAAGTTAATTGACTCAGCTCAAACCAGGATTTTCATTAACAAAACCACAACTGCTGGAGAACTCCTCCTCTGTCGAGTACAGTAGCCCTGTCATGACTCTGAGGTGGTACTCACTAACCTTAGACTTCTGCGAAATATCGGGTGCTTTATCCGATGTGGGTCTGCCTCCAAATACTGGGCACTCCCCTAACAGTCGTCAGAGGTACTCCTCCTATCGAGTATCGTGGGTCTGCTGCCAAATACCAAGCACTCCGTCCGCCATGGGTCTTCCAGCAAATACCGGGTTCTCTGTCCACTGGGCTAATCAAATCACTCCAACTCAAATCCATCAAGTAGTCATCAGGTTTACAGCTACTACGTCTCTGCACTCCGTATACTCGTCTCCGAGAGGGTCCGCTCCATGAGTCCCTGGTTGATACTCCAATTATCACAAAGTCCCATGAAGATGTATCACAAACAAACTCCCCATCACAAGGGTCTCAACGCAACAGACGGAGCGCCAATCGGACGCCTGGTCTGTGAGTTATAAGCCTTTTCGTCCCTGGGGCCCGGTTGGTTTCATGTACGAACCAACCTGACTGTATATCAACTGTATCCATAACTCTCATAGGGTATACTCAAAGGGACCATTTCTCAACAAGATTACTAAGGCGGCTGATGGTTTTTCAAACAGACGTCTGGTCTGAAAGTTATTAGCTTTTCCGTTCTATGGGCCCGGTTGGTTTCTATGATAAAACCAACCCGACCGTACTCCAATTGAGTCCAAACCTCAGGTGAAGTATGCTTAAAGATCCATCTCAACATGAGGATTCCAACAAAGTTGACAAAACGTCAATCGGATGTACGGAGCTCAAGTTATAAGTGTTTCCGCTCCGAGGGCCTGGTTGGTTTCAGGTTCAAACCAACCCGACCGTACCCAAACTTCGCCGAAACATTGAGTGTAATATACCGAAAAACCCGTCTTCTTCCAAGGAATCCTATTCAATTGAGAGTGCATCGATCTGAGGTCCACAACTCATGAAAATGGAGTTTAACTGAAGAAGTTCCGAAAATAGGGGGTCTGGTCCCGGTCCGACTCGGCCCAACACCCCCTGGGTCAGCCCGAACCGGGTCGACCTGACTCGGGTACGGGTCTGGGACGGTTGAGAGCGGCCCGGCCTGACTGGCGCGGCTCGTCTCGGTTCTGGCGGCGCAGCCCGGTGGCCGGTTGCGGGTCTGTCGGTTGGCCAAGCGTGTTGCACCGAGTGGGGTAGGTGTGGCCTCCCTGCTGATTAACGTCGGTGGCGCCAGCTGCCCCCCCCCCCCCAGCATCTCGGATCCCGCGCGGCTGCGGGGTCTATCGCACCGCCGCCGCGGCTGTTGTCGTGGTGAGTTTCCTCCGGCGGTGTGATGGGGTGCTCCTGCCTCCAGTCATCGGCGCCGCCGCGCCGGCCACGTCTTCCACGGACCACCGGACACGCTCCGGTGGTCCGATTTGCCCACCGTCAATGCTTGCGGCTCTTCCGGAACCCATTCCTTACTGCGAAGGCTTCCATACGTCGTTTTGGTCCCGTTTTATCATCGCCCGTCAAAACGCTCACCAACAAACAAACAATCTGCGGAGGGTCCGGGCTTGTTTGTTAGCCCTTGCCCTCCACGTTAGAGGCTCAAACAAGATTTAAGAATTCAAACTCAAATCCAATCCTAAAAAACCCCACTTCCAACCCGCATGAATGAGGGATCCGCAGATCAATCGGGCAGAGGTTGGTATGTGCTCGTTGTCCTTTCCTCAAAAATCAAAGGAGGAATTCAAACGAAACCCCTACCTCTTGCTCGTCGCTCGTTGGCGGAGTCATGGAAGGAAGACGATGAATAGAATCGTTCGTCGCATCTGCCACATGTCCCCAATTCCGAGTTGTGTCGGTTCGTTGATGATGTTGCGGAGGATAGGTGTCTGGGGAAGAAAGGTCGAAGAACAATCGTGTGGAAGATCGTCGTTGGCGTTCTTCACATTCTTCGTTGGAGAGGATAAGATTTCCCCATGTGTTGGGCGTCGCGATACTTTACCAGCACTTCGTCACTTGGTGAAGCCGTCCCAAAACCTTCTCCAAAACTCCGTATATATAGGAGAGGGGGAGAGGTAGTAACCATTGTGGAATTTATGACAGTTCCTTTATTTGGAACCTTCCTAAATTCCAACGATGTAGTTACTTAATTTAAAAAGGGGTTCAGGCGAATTATATTGCGTTGACGTAATTTAAGAAGTGTGTTGGCACAACATAAGAGGGGAGGACACCAAGAAGTTTCCCCCACATAGCCTACGTCAAAACATATGACACGAATTAATTTTATGTTGACACATAAAATTAATTGACAACAATTAATTTCACATTGACACATAAAATTAACTGATAGCAATTAATTTTATGTCAACTCATAAAATTAACTGACAGAAATTAATTTTATATCAACCCATAAAATTAATTAAGAGCAATTAATTTTATGTTGACACAGAAAATTAACTGACAGAAATTATTTTACGTCGACCCATAAAATTAACTGACAGCAATTTATTTTACGTTGACCCATAAAATTAATTGATGGGGGGTTGAGAGGTTTCCTCTCCCTCCCCATTAAATGGTAGGTTAGGGTGTGGTGGTTCCACCACCAACTCCCAAGTGGAGCTTCTACCCACTTTATCAGCACGACATGTGTTTAACAAAATAAAATATATTATTCAATTATTTTATTTAATTAACCCACGTAAAACCCCAAAAACTAACATTCATACCCGATCATCTACCTTCAAGGTTAAAGTCTTCTTAAGCAAAAACCCGCTCTGTGAGTTCAACGGTGCCCTCAGAATTTGATTCCAAGCACTAGTTCAAAAGTTATAAAATGCAACTCGTATGTTTACTGAACGTACCCGAAAAAATGTTTCAAAAATTATTATCAGTCACTCTCGACACACTATGGTCAAGGTTAGGCTCTGCCTAGGAAAAAAACGCCCCAACGAACTAAACGGTACTCTCATATTTTCAATTCCAATTACCATTTAGAAGTTATGAATTTTACAATAAAATAATTGTCACTTAATTATTTTATTTACAGCCAAAAACTAACTTTCTCAGGTGGCCCGTGACGTCCAATGTTACTATCTGCTGAATGAAAGTATACCCTCACAAGTTCAGCAGTGGTCTCATATTTTTAATCTGATATACCGTTTGTGAGTTATAAGCATTTGAAAAATAAAATAACTTTATTTAATTATCTTATTTACAGTTATGCCATTTCTAGGTTTTCTCACAGTAGGCATGCACTGACTAAACTTAAGTCACGCCTAGGGTAAACCCTCCATCTAGAGCAAAACGGTGCCCTCAGATTACTAATCCTAGAAACCATTTAAGAGTTATTCCACTTTTTCAGGAAAACTGCTTACGCGCATTAATTTAAGATTAACAAAACTTCAGAAAAATTATTCCGAGAACACCGGGCCTCAGAATCAGGTGCCGTCAGAATCTTCGTACTCATAAAAGTCCACATAATTTAAGAAAAAATATTACTTGAAATTTACGGGTCTTTACAATGAAAATCAAAGACGATTGTGCACATGTGAAAGAAAAATACTAATTCCCCAATGAGAAGATATCATAAGGAAAAAATGGTTAAAAAGTATACTATCCTTCCGAACCTCACCAAAACAAGATCAACAATTAATCCATGTCAATTAATGTAATATAATGCACATCGATGATATGTTACCATGCTTCGATTCATAGTGACTAGTCACTCTTTATTATAAAAAACATCCTCACACACCATCCACTTCTGAAAGTTCCATGTCACAACCCAACCGCACAAACTTGGTCCACAAACCACGTCACATAACACCTACAGAAATATGGGCCACAAACCACATCACATCACAACTACAGACACCTATTACACAATCCATATAACATTCCACCTGCAAACACCTGTTCCAAAAAAAAAATCACATACCACTCATAGACACCTCTGCCACATACCACATCTCACCCCTCAAACATTTTCCTAGGACACAAAACAAAACTCATCCTAAAGACACCTAGGAAATCACAACAGATAACTTCCTAAAGACACCTGGGAAAGCACAACTGGCCCACACACACACGTTTCTAACAAAAAAACGTACCCAAATAATATTGGGTTATCAGCACATAGTAGAGGGAGCAAAGAAGAGTGCTTGTCCAGTCATCCATCCTCTCATAAGAGAGTTTGTGAAGGGAAACATCCCTCATGACGATGGGGGTGTTTAGAACATAGTGCTAAACTAGGTTTTGATACATATATATTTCATAAGGAAACTCTAATTATATACATATATGATATTATCCACTCATGCCCAAACCTATGATTTCCCAAAAAGATAAAACCTCAAAACTACAACCTTTTTTCCACCTCAAAATTCACAAAACCATACAATGAGATGAAAAACATGATTCCCATTCCCACCCAATTAATTTAACAAAGTCCATTGATTAATCAAAAAATCATTTATATATTCTACCAATACCTGGGAAACAACTAAGCACAACCCACAACATAAATCAATGTTCTCGGAAGGTGATGATCACAAATAAACTATATGTAAATCACACATTTCCTCTACATTTAAGACCCATTAATGATATATCATATATTGACCTTCAGATATGAGTTCAATATTTTTGAATGTTATGCATAGAGAAATTATAGATGAATTTCCAATAAAAATATCTCATTTCTTCTTTCAAACTCAACCCACTCAGGTCACGTACCAACAAATCCAACTCCCATCTCCCAACCCCAACAAATAACAAATTACCTCACAAACAGTTTCATAGCCCTGCTGCTCAACACTTCTCATCCATTCAACAATCATTAAATTTCTCAACTAGAGATTCCATTACACCATATAATCCATCCCAAAGAATGCAACCATGATCAAAACATACTATAAATAAACCATATAAAACCATCACATCAAATTACCATATTTATCAAGGGAAAACAAAATTTCAAATTTTAAAAGGAATCCCTAATTGAATACTATTTTAAATTTACGTGTTTTCAAATAAATGTATGAGGAATCCATCCATTATCCAGATATACGTAATTAAAAATTTCCACTTTTGGGTAATACCAAATAATCATGATCCGGATTCAACCACAACACACATATCTAGTGCAAGAAAAGTAAAAAATAGCCACAATTTTTAGTGGGTTATTCATCCGGTATAGTCAAAATATGACAATCAGAATAACAAAACTCCAAGGTCACATTAAATGAATACCTCAACCCATTTTAATTTTATTTAACTGATTCATATCTTTGATTATTTAAAAACAACCAAAATCCCTATAGAAAAAAAATCAAACCCCTCCTGCATGATGAACAATTAAGATAAATTATGGAAAACCTCCCTCGAAAGGGTGTCAATATTTTTTTTCATAAAAACATGTCACAAAATTGATCTGTGATCACATCTCCCACAGGATCTGTATCTATCCAAGGAATCCACAGAACCACCACACCAAAAACAACCAAAGAAATTTCCATTTAGAATAATTGATAATTATATGTCATCACATGGAAAGAATAAACTAGAGGGGAAATAGTCCAAACTATAATAAACAACAATAATAGTGGAAGAACACACCATTTATCAATTATGGATTGATGTCGATCGAATGAGGGAAACAATTAATCATTCCTTGATTAAAGAATCATCAAAATGCTGAAAAGGGTTTGTTGGGTCTCCAGGGGTAGAGTAAGGGTCACAACATCCGTCAAGTTAGACAACCTGAGTAGTTGGAAAAGCACTAAAAGTTACAATAATGGGGTATTCCCTGAAGTGTAATATCCATTCACACTAGGTAATTCCCTTCCATCGAGTTTCACTAAAAAACCCATCACCTCTCATTTTATTTTATTTTTCAGACCCCGAAACATATCACAAATTGAACAATAATGGAAAAACTATCAAAAAAACTTCACATTAGGTAATATAGGTACACAATGTGTTAACCCCCATATTAAAAAATTTTGTATCTAAACATCTACAAACTTATCCAAGGCACCTCTAATCACCTCCTGCAACAAAAAATGTCAACGTAATGGCCCTAGAGGGCATGTAATAGTACTTTCACGAGGTGATACTCAATTAATTTTACTTAGTATAGTTATATACTAGTTGTAGTTAAATTGATAAATAAAACTAAAATTTTTAGTCAATTCTCCATTTTTCAAAAAATTAAAATTGAGTTATTGGTTTTTTATAATATTCAAGGAGAATTATATCAATTGTGGAATATTATGAAGAACACAAAGCACCAGGAATAATTCTAGTATAGTGAGTAGTATAAGTTAAAATATTTTTTTCATATATATTTTCCTCTAAATATTTATAAAAGTGTCAATCATTGATCTAATGTTGAAGGATGATGAATCACATTTTACATATGTGGAATATTTTACTAGAATTTTAATGTACGATCTTGGTATTATCAACCATCTAAAAATTAAGCTTTCTAAAATATTTCGTGGGTTAAAACAACTATATGATTTGTGTTATCTTGAAGAGACGTAATTTTATATGAAGAAATCCTTAAATATTTTATCAATGTGGAAGTGGATATTGGAGTTACTTATCTACCTCGTGGATAAGATTAGAATAGAAACATTGAATTCGAATAAAAAATTAAAAACCATAGACATAAGAAGATGATCATTCTATATTTTTCAAAGAGGGTATGGATACAAGGAGGACATTATCTTAGTGGGACAGGTAAATGACTTTTGGGGGGAAATGAATTTTGTTCAGTAATAAAATTTGGATATGATGGTAATATGATGGTTAATGATGTGAATAAAGAGAATGATCTATATCTTGAACCACTCAATCTCTAGTGTTTCAAAAGAAAATATATTATAAATTATGTTAACCAGTGCACAAATATGAACGTAAATAATGATGATTAAGATCAGAAGACTCTAATTCCAATTGAAAAAGGAAAAATAAAGAAATCACTATTGCTGATGTGGTGATGGAAAAGATTAAATATACATTAATAATCTAATATAGATCTTCTAAAGTATTGTATGATTATAAAATATACCAAGTATTTTTTATTTTAGAAATTGGTTTAGAATATCGTATTAAATCCTCGATGATTGGATGTTGAAATTTTTAGGAAAACCCCTAAAGGTACAATAATTTCATATCAAGTCTATTATTTATCCTGGATTGAAATATATGGGATTTTTCTTCAAAATATATTATTATTGTACATCAAGATAAAATTTTTATCATAGTAGGAATGGATTATATTTATTTATTTTAATCCCATGTGAATTTTGACGGAAATGAGTCATGATATATCTTCAATTCAACTTTTGATCATATATAAATGATACGATAAATTTGGATATACAATATAAATTTATTTCACTATATGAGTCTTTCATTCTATTAAATGTATGTATTTTTCTTCAGTTCATATGAAGGAAGTAAAAATATATTATTTTAATATTCCATTGATGTTTTTTGATGTCTTACCAAAAGATATAACTAATTTCCCTTTAAATATTAATGTTTATTTCTCAAATATAACTCATATATAGTGATAAACGCATCAAAAATACTCCTTATTGATTGGTCTAATGATAATTTCTATAATTTAATAAAATACTATAGGAGAATCGAAAAAAATTATTTAGACAACAATGTATCTTTACTGTGAACCATTTTTATTATTAGTATGAAATATCGATCAATGAAAATATGCATTGATTATAAGGAAATAAAAAAGATTAAAATCATGAATATGTATCATCTAGATCATATTGATTCCATTTTATCGACAACATTGAGATCAATAATTTTTAATGATCTGTCATTTCTATGGATATCATCAATTGTGGGTCAAGAAAGAGGATTTAACCAATATTCTATTCATTAAATGGACACTATAAATATATTGTGAGCAAATTTGGAAATACTAAATACACTGATTTCTTTATATATTTTATTAATAGAGTCTCTATATATTATAGTTTAAAAAATTGGTAGTCCTTATAGATTTTGTTCTTATATATTAAAATGGTAACTAATCTCGTAAAGATCACATGAGGGTTGTACTGAAGACACTAAAGAATGGGAAGATGTAGGAAAAAATGATAATGTTTGAAATCCATCTACATTTGTTTTTTCTACTACAGTCTTATTAGATAATAATTTTGTAGATCCTTAAAATATGGATGTAATCAAATGTCGAACCATACAAACAATGGATTCTATGATCGATTATTTTCTTGGTTCGAATAAAAATTATTCATTCTTTGTGTATATTTTCTCATGAATGTCTAATCCACTCGAGATGTTTAATAAAAAATGAGTGATATTCCTCAAGATAGATGAATTTGAGGTGAATTTCAAAAAACTAGAGTGAATGTCTACCAGCACTACATTATTTACATACCCAATTATAGGGAAATGAATGTAATCTATAGTAATGCATTGTAGAGGGGTCTTGGATTCATTCTCATATCGAATGATATGGTTTTATCCTATACTTTATGTAAAATGAATTTTCATGAAAAAATTTACAGATCACTTTATATGGAGTTAGTTGTGGTAATTATATAATTTAAAATATAATGTTATTACATTCCTATAAAAATATTTGATTTAGATACATGATAATAAATATTAAAGTGTATAATCACCCATATATAGATTAATATGTTCCCTAGATGATGGTTTGAGTTGATTAAGTATTACGAATACTCAATAAATTACCACTCAAAGAGGAAGAACAAAGAGAAATATGATCAATGTAGAAATAATTCAGCTAACTTATCTATGATGTGGAAAAACAAAATCCATTTTTTAGGATTTTCACAGGATTGATCAAGAAATATTGACGGAATAGGATAAATCATATCTTTATCAAATTTGAAATCGACCATCTATTTAGGTGATGACTATTGTGGTCAAAAAGTAATGTAAGGAACTATAAAATATGGTGGGAATTATTCTTGAGTTAAACTATGAATGTTATTGAATGATAATATTTAGGAATAATGTATTTTTTCCATTCATACTATATTGGAAGAATGAGCATTTAGTTTGGCGACATATATCATCATTCTCTCTTCATCCAGGAAGAATGATGATGTCTATATATTTGAAATAGTATTGGAAGGGAGATTGAATGAAAGGAAATATTGTTGAGTATGTATATAAATTCATTTTATATTAAATATTATGGATATGAGATAGAATTCAGATGTGAAGCCACTACTAGTAACCATACAAAATTTGAAATGGGAAAACACCTCCATTGATTCTTTTCGTAAATATCCTGAAAATTTCTATAGTCCATAACGAAATTTGGGTTGTATTAAATCACCATAAAAATTATGTAGACTTTTTTGATGTTAAAAAATATATATATATATATATATATATATATTATTTGAATAAGTATACATTACATAAGTTATAAGTATTCCTGGGGTACATCATTTTTTTGTATCTGATCAGGATATGAGTTTTACAATGATATTCTTATGAAGTCATTAGTATGATTTGGATACCATGTTCAATTTAATTATGGTATGCCATCCAATGAATTATAGTCAACTTAAAAGAACCATTAAAACCCTATGAGATTTTATGTGATTTTTTTCTATGGATTTCAATTGTGTTTGGGATGAACACATTTTTCTTGTTGAGTGTTCATAAAAAATAGATTTTAGTAGAGTATTCCAATGAATCCTAATTAATAAATATATGGAAATAATTTTGTAAATCTACTGTGATGGGATTAATTTAGAGAAAAAATATATTAGGACTTCATCTAGATATATAAATGGAACAAAATGTCATAGTTCTTCAACAAATCATCAAGAAATAATATAGTCACCAGAAAGGTTACGTTGATAATCTATATTGAGATATGTAGGTCAATGTTGGGGATAAGATTCTTACATAAACATATCAAAGGAAGATGTTTATAACATTTGGTAAGATAATAATACATAGCCCTGAGTATATTTTCCTCTTTGAGATTCTTCATCGAGTAGGGATGATAACTTATCTCTTGAAACATTCATCAAATCTCTTCAATCATCTTGATGACATCAATTAATCTATCATGATCATGTACATATTAGATCCTTCACATGTAATAAACTCATAGATAATTCCATCAGATAATGATGATTCCTATGAAGAATATCTCTTATAAATCGTGGATTATAGTGATAAAGTGGAAAAGAATAAGGCTATGCACATAGTTAAATTTCTCTATAGGAATAAAAATTTTAAAATTCATAATGGGAAACTGAGGATGTAATGTAAAAGTGATATCCAAATTTTCCATATCTGAGTAATTGAGTTTTTTTGGGTTAAATTAATATTAAGGGTGTAGAATCTAACACCTTTGGATTTTATGTCATTCTTCTCTATAAAAAATCTGATTTCTTCAATAACTTTTCTTTCATTAAACATCATTTTAAAAAGAATAGAGATATATTATTAATATATTGTTAATTGATTCTATAGTTTTCACCAATCCATTGTATTAGAGGGTAAGAATATGACTAAAAATTTATGAAAAAAATTGGATTAAAATATATAAATGGAATTCATTTGTTTTCAATTTAATGTTAATTAATATAAAAGTTTTTTCAAAATGAAGGATGTGTTTTTCTCAAAAAATGTTTTTATGTGTACTATGTGTCTTTATCTCAGTAGACTAATTTTCTAACAACGTATAAAAGATATTAATGAAATATATCTATTATATATTAAATAAAATTATTTAATGTAACACCCCAAATTTTTAAAAGTATAACATTTTATTCAATAGAATATATTACATGCTGCAACAGGAGTTGAAGGGAATATAACAAATGGATACCATCTAATATATTTAGATTTTTAAATAAATTTAACATATATATCATACAATTCACACAACAAAGATTTATCTTGTGTTATAGACAACAATGACTTTCAGCAGGAGCTTCTATTACATGCAAGACCGACTTTTATCGAGTACTTTTAATGTTATTATTTAAACTGAAAATTATAGACAATGCATTAAATTTGGAGTTATGAATATCATTAAGTAATGTATAAAAATATGTGATTGAATACATTTGTTAGAAATTAATTATAAGTGAATATAAAAACAAATACAATGTATGAGAAATGTTTTTATAAAAAACTATTTTTATACGCCAAAGTTGTTTTATCCTAATAAAGTAAAATAAATACTATTATATAATTATATTAATGAAATATATATATTATATATTAAAAATTATTACATTAATGTAATATATTTTAAAGGCATGACATGAGAAAAAATATCCAATTTTGTAGCTAAAAAGTTGTATTTTGCTAAAGGTAGTTTTACCACCCTTTAAAAGAGAACTTATATAAAAAATAATTTTTGACACTTTTATAAAATTTATTTTAAGAAAAAAATACTTCAATGAAATGTTAATGTAAAAATTATCTTATGGTGATATTTTTGTTCTTTTTTGAGAATTTTCATTTTAGAAGAATAGTTAAAAATACTAAACATTAATTAAAGACTACCTTTTCTTTTATTAATTTATGTCGTTAAAGTATAATGGAAATTTTAATTATGTTTTAATTATTTTTATCAAAATCAAGTAATATAATGTATGTAATTTTAATTAATTTCATATTGAATTTATTTAATAAAACTTTTTAATCATTTTATCATTTTATCTTTGAGACCACTCTTTCTCGACACATCTACATGATTACTTTTTTATAAAATTTACACTTATGTGAAATTTATTGTGGAAAAGAAGATTAAATATTATTATTATTAATAATTTATAATTTATAATATCTACAACATAAGTAGTTACCATTATAATTTTTTAATGTAGATAAAATAAATTACAACGATTACGGTAAAAATAAGTTTATTTAATGGTAAAACATAGTGTATATTGTCTACAAATGACCATCAAATTGTTTAATAACCGTTGGATGGAAATATATAGACTATAACTCTTAATGGATGTAATTTTTAATTTTATGGAAGCCTCTTGATAAGTAATAATTTGTATACAACAACCTTTTTTTACAAAAATATCTAGTGTTTCCTCTCCCTTAATTGTAAAAAGCCACCACCTCACCCCCTCTTCAATCATATAAAATGAATGATGTTATTCCAATAACTAACAAAATCACTCAAAAACAAACATAAGCTCATATTAAAATAATTATCATTTTAATAAATTAATATTATTAAGGAATCACTAAAAACACAAGGAGGAATCCTGAAAAATATATAATTTTATCCTAAAAGAGTTTAAATTTTGTTTCCACTTTCACCTACATGGATAATTTATAATCAAAATTATATAATAAAATCAAGATTATAAATGTAATAATTTTTTTTAAGTTTAATTTACTACCTATAAAATTACACACTTTCATCAAATGGTTTACCTTATCATCATTCGTGTGTACACCGAACTATCACCTCTTGAAGTGATGTTCATTGTTTATCCATTTACAACATTCAAGGATAGACATAATTAGTCATATACTACCTATATATGATTTATATGATATTTAGGATTTATTTATAATTCTTAAATTATTTTAAAACACTTAACTACATAATTTCAATTTTTTGGGAATACGATAATGTTATTCATGTGTGTGGTATACTGGTACCACCTAAAGCGATGTGATTTGTTCACGCTTTATATTAAATTTATTAACAAAGGGTTTTAATAAAAATTTGTTATAAATTTAATATAATAATTATAATAGAGTGGATATATATATCATTTACATTTATTTCCTTCAATAGAACAATATAATGGAAATAATGTATAAGTGAACATATAGCATACCGTCTCTACGAACAGTGTATATCATATTCTATCACAATCATTAATGTATTTCTATAAATAAAATAATAATTATTTTAAATTATATTTTAATCATTTTTATAGAAGAATAATTAATGATCTACGTAACATGAGAAAAAATATAAAACATACTCGAAACACAAAACAAATAATTAGGTGAGACGATGAAAATAATAATAGATTATGAATGATCATGTAATAATAAGATATAAAAAGATCTAATATAATCTGATAAATATTGTTTTTTTATATGTTAATAAATTTTTTAGAACCACTCAATAGTAGGTTAATGTATGTATTAAAAAAGGAATGCACAAGGTAAGGTAATTCATCCCAATTTGATTTTATTAATGCATATTGTAATGTTTGGAACATAATTAGATTTATGTGTCATATATTCATACACTAAAACTATAATATCATGAAACCTTAATAAGTCATATTATTTTATGTTTCAATTTGAATTATTTAATCTATTGGTATTCTAATTAGTTGTAACCAAGTGGAAATGAATTTAATTACATAATTCTTTTTAATTGGGTTATATTACTTTCTCATTGTCATTAACGGTCTAATATTATGTCGGTAATGAATTTTTAATCTCTGTTATTGTGTTTACACTCGTTTTATATGTATTTAAATGAAATGGAATTTTATGTAGGGGTGGGAAAAAACTATATCATGTATTTTTTTAGTTGAATGACATGGTTATTGTACCAACCTGGTGATGTTGTTTAAATGATCATGATAACTATAGGATTTCCTACCGTGATAGTGGGGAAATGGAAAATATATTTTCATCATGTGGTCATATGTATTCTTTTTTTCTTTGTTTAATTTTTAATCAGGCATGGTCAGCTGATCGATCTCATGATAGGTATACCTACCATGAAAATTGGGGTTGGTATGGCAAGAAAGGTTTCCATGAGATGTGATTATGGTAACATAAAGGTACAATATTTATACCTATAATTTCATTTTTTTTGTTCTCAATATAGGGGTAGCACACAGTCAGCACCCATGGTTATCATGTGATCTTGTATGTAATGGTCACTTCCTTCCATTTTAATTTTTAAACATACAACATAAATGAATTCCTAATTTTTTAGTCCATAACATTCCTATAATTAAAATTCACTCCATTAATTTTTCATATATTCACAATTTATATAAAAATTTTAACATATCAATAAAGGCCATATTAGATTCTAATTTTGAACTATGTTCCAATTTCTAATAATAAAAAAATCACTATTTTCCATGGAATTCAGTTAACGTTGGGGTATTTTCATTGAATAACAGAAATTGGTTATAAAAAAATCAAGTGCACATCACCCATCATAGTGGTGTATTGAAACCAATCATTACATTCATATGATATAAAATTTTGGGACCTACCATTCATATAATATTCCAATTTATTCAATCACCGACAAGATGATTATAATATGTAATGCTCCTGAAATAAATCTAATATCTAAATATCATATTTTTACATCATGGATTTACTTGAAAATATATATATTATAGAGAGTAGGATTATATGAAATTAAAAATCATTATTGTAACAACCCAAACTTCTACGGTACACATCCCATTGAATAATACAGTAGCGTGTGTTGTACGCGACTTCGAGTTCTGACACACACACCACAACCAATCAAACTAGCTGTTATGAATAGTAATACCCACTTTTTGAAATTTTATAAATTTTATCTTTCAAAATGGACATCATTTTTGGATTCGTAATATCGAAATTATCCTAGGGTGAAATTTTGGTATTTTTCTGAAAACTTTCAATTTTTGATGAATAGTGAAAAAACACTAAGTTATAGTTTAATACCGAATTTTTATTTAAATAATTATTTATATTATTTAAATTTAATTAAGGTCAAAATATATACATAATACCTATATAAGTTCAATTTAATTCATTGGAGTTAGTTTAGAATAATTTTATATATATAAAAAGTTTATTGAACTTTTCACCATCTTTTACCCACCTCCTAGAAGAATTTAGAAATTCACATAAAACATAATTTTTCCACTTCTGTGACTAGAATTTCTAATACCCGAGAGACATGGTTAATATCAAGGAGTAAAATGTGGTTCAATTAGTTTAAAATAATTTTTGGTGAATAGTAACCTTTTACTTTTATTTACCACAGTTAAAAGTAAATATGGTAATTAAGGGTAATAATTATATTAATATTACACTAAAACCTGTCCTAATTCTATTGGACAAGTTTATCTCCACCAAAAACAACCTTAGGAATAAAATATTATCATTTAGGTCCACTTGAATTAGATTAGGACATTTATTATTATTTAATTCAAAGAAGAGTTAAAAGAGTAAAATCAAAGTTTATTTACAAAAACATTTTTAATATAGGTTTATGCATAAGTTAAATTCAATTGTAAATATTAATTAGAAAGATAAAAAGATTTTATACATAATTGTATTTTATTTATAATTTTTATACATTATATAATTTAATTTAGTTATGACACAATGGTGATGTAGTAATTACCTAATTAATGAAATATTAAAATAATTGTTATTATAAATATCAAAATAAATGTAATTTGAGACGTTTTATGAATTACACTAATTTTATAGGTTAATATGACATATTAGGATTGGTTATAAAAAAAACTTCGAAGTAATAATTCTGTTACGAATTTATCAAAAACAAAATACCCAACAGTGTCAAAATTGACATAAAAGAGTTTTTAAAACAAATATTATATTATTAATTTATATTCAATTTCTAAAAATCTAAGGATCGGTCAAAAGACTTTTATCGTGATAGGTGTATCATTAATGGACCATGTGGAGGTATCTTGGATGTATATAGTAAGTTTATTAACTGTATAATATAAAAATACAAAGTGACACGGTAAGTGTCAAACTAATTAACTAAGAGTTAAAACTAAACGATAAGGTTAATATAATGACCCAAACCTGTCTAAATTCTATTGTTTGAGTGCTTTTAGACCCAAACCCACCTTAAACTTTAAAAAATACACTTTGGAGCCATTAGAAACTGAATATGTATTTATTATAAAATAATATTTCTAGCTTTTCCAAAGGTACCCCTCAACCCTCTTATAAAAGGGCACTCCCCCTTCTCACTAATTCACACATTAAAAGCCTTTTGGATCGGCCAACCCCTGACCAAATAATCTCTCAACATTCTTCACTTCAACCTATATTCCATAGTTTGATCAGAAAGCCAACCTAAGGAGCCCTTTTGATCAAATCAAAAGAAAGAACCCGAAAATGAGGTAATGTTTTCACCACCCTTTTTCAAGTTCCTTTTTCTTCATCATCTTCATTCTTTTTTATTCAAATTCTAAAATAATAACTCTAGTATATTATATATATACTATGATGTTATTATAAATATTGTACAACCATATTCAGTATTCTATCTATCCTTTGAATGACATGTCACCATACGTGCGTACGTACGGCTTACCGTCTCCACGTCGTGATGTAATTGTTATTCACTAAATTATTATTTGGATGGGTATAATAATGATGTGTAATTAATGTAAATAATAAATATAACATGATAATTATTTTGTATATATGATATACCATCCAATTATATATTATTTTAATATTAAAATAATGATATTGTCGCTCGTGCGTACGTACGGACTACCGTCTCCACGAACGCGATGAGATTCATTCTCCATCGTATCCATTCAAGTATAATTATCATTTGATTATTTAATAATAATTTTTAAGGTATTGATATCATTCTGGATATGAATAAGATAAAACCTATCCATGAAAAACATGACTTACGTAACAAAACATATAAAAGAAAATGAGTAAGTTAACACCCAAAACTACGATAATACTAAGATATTATTAACAAATCAATGTTAAAAGATCATATATGATATCATATTAATGTATATGATTCTTGTATAATTTATTAACAATTATTTCACCATTATAAAGGTGTTTAACCTACCCTCAACCATGTAAAAGTACAAGGTAAGGATTTATTTCACAATCTCTTCATAATTTGAGATTTTTTATACGTAATTATCTACTAGGACCTCTTTATCCTCCACATCCATGTTTCTTAAAAATGTACTTCAAATCATCATAATATTTTAAATACTATGGGATAAATTAATTTATACAATTTTTGACTTTTAATAAAAGATTATAAAAGGAATCATTCTATCGTTTTCCAAACAAGGTCCTTTTTAACCTTTTCGACAGAATTAAGGTAAGATTGTCTTTTTAACTTATATGGCGGGTGCAGCTATTTTCCGCCATTATAAAATTTTCAAAGCTTCCCTTACAAGCTTATAAGAATATTTTCAAGTAATTGTTTTATTTTATAATTATGTGACTTTTAAATGATTTCATAAAAAATATTTCTCTCAAATAGTTTTGATTTCATTTATGTCAACATCCTTTGATGGATTTTAAGATTATTTGAAGTTTATTTATTATGATACAAAACTGCTATATTATATTGACGATTTTGTGATATGTTTTATTGTGGATGTGTTATTTTTATACCATTCATGGTTTATGGAGAATGTATTGACATTTCAAATGTTAGTTTTAATACGAATGTTTATGTTATGTTTAAACTTCTTCATATGAGGAATGCATTGGACTTCATATGTGACGGGTGGAGCCTACTATAGCTCCTCGATGCATCAGTAGGTCTAATGAGACAAACTAGTGTCTTTGCATAAGGCCTTGAAAAAATATTATTTATAGTCTTGGCACGAGGCTTTGGATATGTGGTTATGATAGTCTGGAATTATGCATTCCATCATTATGAAAGTGGTTATTGATATTGTATATGATTATTAGACTAGTAGAATATCCATGTGAATAAGTAAATGGAATTATTTCATTTTATCTTTTCCATATTATGCTGAAGTTCAAGTTTAAAAGGCTTTTTTTAGTTATACATTGCCTTAAATGTTTATGCTTATTTATGAAAGTTTCCGCTATATTGTTATCCTTACTGAGCATCTGAGCTCATGCCTTTCAATTTTTTATGTTTCATAGGATGTGAAAAAGTAATTTATGAATGACCTATAGGGATAGTATGAGGGGATATGAAGACAATATGTTGTTGTAGTTTATTTTTGAGTTTATTATGTAGTGTAAGACTTATGAATATATCTATTGTTTCCAAGACTACTAAACTAATCGGTCTTTTGAGACTTGATCTTTTGTGATCATGCCAATGTTATGTAATAATGCACTGACTCTGGGTAACTATGGTCGGGGCATTACAATTATCTCCATTAAATGATGTATTATTGATTTATAGGTTGTATCTCTTATCATATATATCAAAAACAATACATTTACAATGTTGAAATTATGATATAAATCCAATGATAAATATGTAATTACTATTAAGAGATACATAAAAACACTAAGCATGTCAATTTATTTACGTATCCAAATATATAAATTTAAAAATATAGGAGTCCAATGTAATGATATATTATTCATGCAAAACATTTTTTATATATCATGTAATTAATCTCATGAATTTCACTTGGAAGTGTTATATCAAGTGTGCATTCAGGCCCACTACTCATTAACAAGAGTAAATATTTGGTTCATAGAAAACCATCCTTTCTTTTCATTATCACCCCATGATACATATTCTCTAGTTTTTAATCCAATAATTTGTTTCTATAATGTGATTATATTCATTGTAATATAATGAAAACATTACTTTAACAAAATTATATGATGGTTTTACATATATAAGAACGTTTTTTCATTATGATTCTTTATAATGATTATATAAAGAGTGTGAATACTGATATCTCAATAATAATTTCATAAATTATTCAAAATAATTAATAATATTAACATTTCCTAATAAAATACAATATAACTAAATTATTTTAACAAAATAAATAAAAACTAATAAGTTAGGAGCCCTTAAATTGATTGTTAACTTATTAACTACTAATATTTGAACCAAAACACCATGAAAAATCATTGGGCAGACAAACGATAGATAAAATTAGTTTATCATTGATATCAATGCATATTCTATGAAGAGTAATGGGAGTATGGGTGGATATTAATAAAAACTTTAAGAGGATTTTTTATTAATTTTTGAACACAAGTTTTGAAAATATAGGTTGTGTAAAATTCTAAACCATTTTCTTACCTATGGTTTTGGTTTAGGGTCTTGATCATATAAATCTTGGTTTATGAAATATTTGAGTTTTAGAATCTAAATCAATTTTATATGTTACTTCTTTAATGGGTATATAATTTTTCTATTTTTTTAAATTTTTTATTTCCTGCAGGGTTTTTTATCGGAGAGATAAATATAAATTCATTAATAGTAATTATATTAATATAACAAGTTATTTTTTATCTTGGATAATTATATATCAATTAATATTTAATTTCCACATTATATAAATGTCCTAATAAATACAATAAATGCAAACTGTATTTTTATATTTTGAAAAAAAACTGAATCCCTTAGAAAATTATAAAAAGTTTATTGGTGTATCATTTTGATTTAATGGTTTCAAATTTATATCCCTTTTTATAAAAATAATTTTATTTTGAATATAATTTTTATTTTAATATAAGACATTTATTGTATTTCAAGATCATGTTTTTTATATCAAAAAATTTGAAACTCTTACCTCTATTAAATATTATTTTCTTTTATGTCACATGGGTGAAATTATTTTACCATTAACTCATTAATATACATTTAATTATTTGTTTTATTATTATGGAAAAAAATTCATTTCAGCTGACACTGGATTGAATAACAATTTATTTTATATTTTAATGTTATACATTAAAATGTCTTCTTTCTAAGAGTCATTTTCAGGACCCGTCCCCCAGGGCATGTGTCTTGACTATCCTAAACCTGCCCTCCATAGGCCAAGGGCTGGCGACTGGCACCAAAAAGGCATATTCCTAAAATTGGGATGGCATTGCCTTTTTAACCTGATAACTCACACAGTCTAAGAAAACAACAAGATACAATAACAAAGTAAACTATATAGTAAATAGGGTGAGTACAGTAAGTAAAGGGTCTAGAATACAAGCCCAACTGGAAAGTATAAGAAAAACTAAAAACAGCTCCTATGAACACCCTCCAAGAATCCTACCTGAGGGGTAGGTACGGCTCTCGAACAGTCATCTATGTAGTTCATCTCATCTAATGGTCATCCACTGATCAGTCCCCAATCTTGGAACCCTCAGTCTTGATCAAAGTTGTCTTTTGTTTTCACATGACACACCAAGGTGCTGGCATAGCCCATGCAGGGGTGAGTATAAGAACACTCAGTAGGAACCCTGAGACCCCCGAAGGTCTCTCAAAATTCACAATGGATAAACCACAAATCAACACCATGCTCTCATGAAAAAATACAATAGTCAACCCTACGTAAGTATATGCCCATATATATATCTAAGTTATCATGTATACCCAACTCCTTCAGGTAGAAGCACAATGCCCAACTCTCTTGCCAAAATCCCAACTATACCACGAAGGAAATAATACAACAATGGTAACACCACAAAGGTAATTCCACACAGAAGCATACCATAATGGTATCACCTCATTGAAGTGTACCACAAAGGTAAGGATTCAGCTAACACCAGGTATATCTTAAGTATGAAAGTATAGATGAGTAGTTTTATTGCAATATCATCTTACTTAATCAAGAATATATACTTTTTGAGCCACACCAGATCAAAGATAACACACAGAGGATCTAAAGATAACCCACCCAGGATTTGAAGATGACCCACCCAAGATCTGGAGATGACCCACACTAGATCTGTAGATGACCCACACAGGATCAGTAGATGCTAAACCACACAAGATCTGATGATTCTTCCGGTAGACCCAACTACAGGGTTCTCGCACTATGCATGCCTGATTCTTAGAGAATCCACTCATTAAGATATCGTTCGATACATCAACTACTATTAAGTCCCACGATGAAGTGTCAAGATGGTCTATCACGTTATAAGGGACCCAATGCGATAGACGGAGCATCAATCAGACATCCAGTTTGTAAGTTATTAGCCTTTTAGTCCCGAGGGACTATTGGATTAAAGTTTAATCCAACCTTGTTATACCCCTATATTATCAAAAACTCATGGGGAGTATACCAAAAAGTATTGTCTCAATCCAAGGATTTCTGCACCACAGACGGTTCGTCAAACGGACATCCAGTTCTTAAGAAATTTACAAAAAGGCGTATCTCGATCTATATGGGTCTGGGTCCAGTCCGACCTGGCCCGAACCTACTAGCTCCAACCCGACTCAGCTCAGGTCAACCTGATCCAGCTCGAGTCCAACCCAGAAGGGCTGGGTCATGGCGGGTCGGACCAGCTTATCCGTGGTCCGACCCAACCTGCAAAGGGGGTGGACAGGCACGATGGGTGCGGCCCACTCAGCTCGGTTTGGTCTGATGTGGTGGGACCTTCCCTAGCTTCCATCCAGAGGAGGCACCCCCCGGGATTTCTGAATGGTCCAGTTGGACCATTTGGCTTCATCCAACACGATGGTGCCACGTGGAGCCGCCTGTTGGCACGTGGGACCCACCAGAGTGGTTCCTTCTCAGCATGGGGTGGCTGGTCGGGGTGCCTACGAGCACCACTTCCAGTGGCATGATGGTGTCGTAGCTCCAACCACATTCGACCAGATTTCATTCGCCCTCCAGGTGTGCCGCCTTCCCAAATGGCGGATGACCAGGTAACGGCCGCCCTACGGGTGCGCTGCCTGCTCAAACTATGGTCGGTTGGGTGCCGAACGCCCTCCTAGAGCACCGCCAAGACTCAAAAACATCGGTCTCCTCCTCTAATGGCGGCGCGGATATGCACCGCCCTTGTTCTACCTGGCCGGCTGGTGTGTCAACCACCAAAATCATCCACGGGTCACCACAGCTTCATTCTATGAATGAAAAATGCGATGACTGCATATTCAAGATCCTCTGGTCGAGTTCTCTACATCCATATGTCTCTCTCAATGAAACATTGTGCTTTTAGTGTGCTTAATTATTTGGAAATGAATAATGCATGAAGAACACGTGAAGACCGAACATAAAATATCATTGTATAAGTTTGTATGGATGGCTGTGTTTTTTAGGCCATCATTATTGAGAATCAAGAATATTAAGATTCAACAATTATATATTTATCATTCTTTAAAATAAACCCCCTACCTCGATTGTTTGTATGAGATGGTGTAAGGAATAGGATGAAGTCAGTCAAGGAGACGTCGACGTTCATCGCTCCCGCAAAATTCTTCTGATATGAGCTTGTGCGTTGGTTCCTCTTTCTAAATCCGGATGTTCATTCTTCATTAGAGAATGTTGTTCCCCCAAGAGTTCTCCACCCGACCAGTTTTCCAACATTTCCCCCAACCATAATAGGTGAGGATACCCTATCATTTAAGTTATGTTAATGGTTAACTCATCAATAATGAGATTTCATTAAATGGTGGGTTGTATGGGTACATGCATTGTATAACAGGGAATTTAGTTTCTGCTATTAAATACCCGACCACCGATGTGTATTTCTCACCCCCAACAAATTTAAAAAGAAACTAAGGAGTTTAGTAAAAATAAAACATTTGATTTATTTTAATTCTCAATGAAACCCATAAAACTAGATCTTCCCCTCAACCTACTATAGTTGAAGTGATCATCTCCATAATCAAATATTGGCGATGCAAGTTCAACAGTTTCCTCGGATTTTAATTCTGAGCAGTGGTTCAAAAGTTTGAAAACGCAGCTCATGTGTTTCTTAAACATACCTGAAAAAAAGTTCAGAATTTCATTTCGGGCACATAGGGACTTGGAATCACATTCAAGTAATTTTTTCTCTATTGTAATACTTCCATATAATTAAAAAATCATGGAAAATCCAGTTCATTGCCTTATCCCCACCTCAGGGATTTGTGTCCCTGAAAGCCACCACACAAATTAGGGAAACAAGTGGGGATACTGAGCATGAATCTAACCCTCCCGCTCCCATGTGCTCACTTGAATGTTCTCGTACTGCCAACAAACGCACGCCAGATGTATCGAACGCCCATGAAGGACCCACTCCTGTCGATCCACAATCTACATTGGAACCTCCAAAAACATCGCCCCAATATTGATGTCCAGCTCTCCCGAATCAATGATGTGTGAAGAATCAAGTGAGCATCTCCTTGGCTAGGATACGTGGAAAACATCATGTACCCAGTGCAACTAATGGGGAAGGACTAGGCGCTATGCCACCTTGACAACTCTATTGAGGGCCTGAAAGGGTCTTAAAACCACAGAGATAACATGTCGCCCAGGCTAAATCTCTGCAAACTTCATTGAGGTGGGACCCTTAGAAAGACATGTTCACCATCCTCAAACTCCAGAGGTCTTTTTATCCTAGTAGCATATTTCTTCTTCTTGCTTTGTGTTGTATTCATCTGCTCCTGAATGATCTGCACATTCAATGTGGTAGCTCGTACCATCTCTGGTCCCATGAGTGCTGACTCCCATGGGCTAGTCTAGTACAAAGGTGATCTATAAGGATGACCATACAATGCATCAAATGGTTCCATACCGATGGTGGAGTGATACTTGTTGTTGTACTGGAACACCAATAAGGGCAGCTGATCCTCCCAACAGTAACTGAAATCATGGACGCAAGCGCACAGCATATCCTCAAGGGTCAGAATGGTCTAGTCTATCTGACCATCCATATGAGGATGAAAGGTGGAGATCAATCGAAGTTGTATCCTAAATGCCTCATACAACCCCTTCCATAGCTGGGAGTAAAATTTGCATCACAATCGGAGACAATCGTCGAGGACACTCCATGAAGCTATATAATAACCTACATGTAGAGGTATCCCAATCCCTCTACATAACACTTCTCTCTAATGGGTAGGAAGTGGGGAGACATGGTGAGTCGATCAAAGATCAACTAGATGGAATCATATCCCTTGGATGTGCATGGAAGTACTATCACAAAGTCCATTGAAATATTATCCCAATTCAACTCTGAAACCTCTAGTGGATGAACTAAGCCTGTTGGAACCTGATGCCCTACCTTCACTTACTGAAAAGTGAGGCTCTAAGAGAAAAACACTGCTACTTCTTTCATCATTCCCAGCCACCAGTGCTGACGTCGGCGGTACAGGTATATCTTCGCCACTCTTGAGAGAACCGCTAGAGGGGATGTATAGAACTGCCTCAACACTTTCTCATGTAGCGCCACTGGTACCATAGTAAACACTCTAAAGAATATGATGTGCTCCCCAACGTCATGAAATCCATTAAGCACTTTGCTATGGATATATGTGCACATTGTTCCTCACAGTCAGTATCCCCAAGCTACACCTCCGTCACTTGCTGAAGGAGTGGGGAGTGAGTGATAGAGACTAGAGATAAGCTGCTCAATCATGATCCATTATAGATATCTACAATGCAGCTAGTTGTTCCATCACCTCACTCATCAACTGTATACCAGATCTCCTGCATAGTTCATCTAATGCAATGTTCCCCTTCCCAGGAGTATAGACTATCTCAAAGACATAGTCCAGTAAGAACTCAAGCCAACGCCATTGTCACATGTTCATGTCATTCTGAGAGAAGATATAGCTGAGACTCTTATGATCAGAGTAGACTGTAAAACATTCACCCAACAAGTAATATCGCCACATCTTTATGGTGAAGACCACTGCTGCTAAATCTAGTTCATGGGTAGCATAGTTCTACTTCTTTTGTCTCAGTTGTCGATAACCATATGCGATCAATGCTTTCTCCTACATGAGGACACATCCAAGCCCGGTCTCTGATGCGTTACAGTAGACTATGTACCCAATGTTGTCCTTTGATATCCTGAAGATAGGGGCCCTCATCAGTCTTTGCCTCACCTCTTGGAAACTCTGTTGGCATATCTCTGACTACACGAAGGGTGTCCCCTTCTTTTTCAACGTTGATAAGTGTTATGTCCCGACCAAAAGGACTCTATACTAGTGCTTTGATCCGGTTCTCCATAAGGCCTCAAGTGCACCTCCCCGTATGCCAGAGACTACCGACTAGCAACAAGGGAGTAGGGTGCAATAGTGGGGTGACAATGCCCTCGTACCAGAGTAAAAAAACAGTGCAAATAACTAAGTATCATACACAGTGAAAACTAAATAGACTGAAGAAGCAATAAAAACTAAAATAGAACAAACTATAATTGTAAAATGTTGTAAAATCCCGAACAACTATGCATACATTACAATACTGGTCAACCACTGGGCCGACCATAAAGATAAAAGTTCAAAAGAAACTAATAGTAAAGTACAGGGCTTTGCTACTAACTCCGAGCCAAATCCATGTACCTGATCTCTAGACAATGCTGAACTGAAGCAGCCCGATCAGTAGAACCACTCGAGCAGCTCCACTCGATCATGCAACACTGAGCCTCAGCCTTATCTATCATGCAACTCATGCTCAATCAGAAAAAAAACATAAGCTCTACATGTACACTATGGTTCACATGAAGGGGTGAGAAATAATCTCATAAGGGAACCCCGACAAGAATCCTATAATTGTGTTGCTAAAAGTGAATGCAACAGCAATGTGCTCATCCTAGCTAGAACACAAAAAAAGAGGTAAACCAAACGTACAACCACAGATGAACTCAGGGTATGTAATCCCTGTCAACAGGGCAAGTACCACCATGGATGTCCATATCTATATACGTACACATGTATAGTCCCAATAATATACACATATACATAAATACAAATATTCATGATTAAGTGATTCAAATAACAAGTACAACATCAGTAGTCGATCCAAGGGAATATTAGCTCAATCTCATGTACATCATGTGCAAGGTCATTGAGCTGGACGTCATG
The DNA here is from genome assembly GCA_963277665.1 of Viscum album. NCBI lineage: Eukaryota > Viridiplantae > Streptophyta > Magnoliopsida > Santalales > Viscaceae > Viscum > Viscum album. The sequence continues at coordinate 925,381,376 of OY728119.1, read as the reverse complement.
CCACTCAAGCTGTGTATCATTAAGTTGATCTCTAGGTTTGTAATCCCATCGACATGTACCTTCTTGGGCAATGCTGGAATTATGACTCTGAACAAGCTAAACAAAAACAAGTAACCCTCTGGTAAGTACTCACAGCATGTCCCCTCTGGTTTAACCAATCAAACACAAGCTAGAAGATAACAAAACATGTAACCCTTTAGGATGTACTCACAGCCTATCCCCTCTAGTCCTACCTAGAAAAACAAGAAACCCTCTCAGTAGCACACACAGTCTCACCACTCTAGTTTAGCTAAAGCAGATACTCTTGGGGGAAGCGCTCACTATCAATTCCCCCTATAGTCTCGTATCATACTAAAGGCGCTCTGGGGAATAACTCAACGTCAATTCCCCATATGTCCCACATAGAGGAACTAAAGAAACTCTCGGGAAGCACTCAACATCAATTCCCATGTTGGCCACGCATCGTATAATTGTAAAGACACTCTGGATAAGCCCTTACGTCCATTCATCCCATGGTCTACTTCACTAGGTTCTCACGGCCTTGTGTAAGTCAAGCACGTATAGCGTGCGTAACGGCCAAAGTAAACCTCAAGAACGACTTGGCTAGCATTATATGGCATAACAACACTTTATAAATACAGTCATACCATCCTACAATACTAGGAATGGAAATTAAACATAATCCTAATAGCCAAACAAGACCCAAAGGTCAAAACTAGAAAACCTGCACGGGCAATACATCCAATTCCCAAAAATTCACCCTATTCATAAACAATTAACATCTACTCAGGCACACAAGGAATAATAGGCATCCAAACAAACATTAATGTTGTATAACATCAGTCTCAGTAGCCACCAACTAGGCAGCAACACTGGTGAACACTATAACATCAGCAAACCAAGTCAAATATAAACAAACGGTGCGGGTGGCCCGAACGCCCAAACCAACAATACATCAAAAGCCCAAAGGGAGCCCCAGTTTGGCATAGGCTCTAGGTGACACCCGATCTCCATCTATACCAAAACCCAACATAAAAATACAGGTTCGATCAACAATGACCACCCGCTGGGTCCCCCAATTCAACCACTGTGGAAGCATCATGGTCGGGATCCTCCAGGTAAACATGAGCGAAGGCATCCAACACGGGATCCTTAGATAAGATCAGGGGAGGAATCCTACATGGGATCCTCAATTGAAGGAAAACATAAGAATTCCATAACATATTTCCTATCAAAGGATTAACAACAGAGATCCTACATGGGACTCCCTAGGTCAGCATACAAGCAAAGGCATCCCTCATGGGATCCTTAGAAGTACCCGGTATCAAAGTCTCATAGCCCATAAGGGATCATCTCACAAGGGAAACAACCACTAAATATTAGGTTAAAGGTGATAACTGTAGAGACACGAAGCTTGGCGTACATTGACATTACATTACATTTGCGGAATACTTAGTACATAACAAAAACACACACGCAAGGATCGTAATAGTTTAGTGTCTTTGGAAACTCGGAACGTAATCTTCTAATCGTGGTGAAAGATATTCAACATCTCCAATAAAGATCTTCCTTTTTTTACCTAAAACCTTTCTTTATATCCTGGGGAAATGAAAACATAAAAGGGTGAGCTCAAATGCTCAGTAAGGGTAAACAAAAGAAATATCAATCACATCGTATTCATAAGAACATAACATTTTGGAAATCTTAACCTGCAAAAGAGAGCATAATTTCATAACATGGGATAAATCATGGCAGTGAAATGTAATCATAATAATCATAACTTAAAACATGAAACTTTGTGGCATTCACACATAATCATAGAGAATCATTTCTTGTTAGTCAAGACTCATTGCCAAGACTATCTTAGTGGACAAAGTCCCTTTCTGAATCGAGTAACCCTCGTTTCAGTCCTTTTTCACTAAACCGGTATAACCTACCATTCTAGCCATGTCTATCCCATGAGATATAAAATCTTTACCCAATGCATTGGATGGAGATATAGGTCCCACACATCTCATAATGATACCATTCTTATGTGTGCCACAAAATCATAAACCATACATCATAGCGTAACCCATGTAATAAAAATGTGATTCTTAAACAACATGACATCATAAAACAATTCATATAAGATAAAGGAATTCATAAAAATATTTCCATCACAACATAATCAAACCAATGTAATAATAGGGATAAAAACAGAACCCTTTTATTATCTTAGATGGAAAATAATTTTGATAAAATACTTGAACTCCATTCTTGAGGAAAATATCCTTTCTACTTCAAAAACATTTTTCCTTTCATAACATGTCATACGACATTAAAATAAAAGAAGTTGATTAAAAATAAACTTGAAAACTTGTAAAGGAAGTTTCTTGGAAATAATGTTTTAAAAATCCATTCATCACGTATAAGTTAAAAAAAAATTCTTCGTACTTTTGTCGGAAAAGTCAAAAAGTACCTCGTACAAAAAAAACGACAAAAGATTCCTTTCATATCTTTTACTAAAAACTCACCAAAGGGTAAAATTGGATTTAAACAATTGTAGTTGGATGGAAATAATATTAAATATTGAGGAAACATGGATGTGGATGATAAAATACACCCCAGTAAATACAAACGAATAAACAATCTCGGATAAAAATGAGATTGTGATATTTTCCCTTACCTTAAGTCCGATTTGCTTCATAAGTGTCCGAACATCCTGTATAATGATTTAAATAATGTCATTAACTTATTACAGAATCATATTCATTGTTATTATATCATATATGGTTTACTTATGACTTTATATTACCCGTTCTTTTGTAAATTCCATGTTAAAGAAGCGTTTTGGGTAAAATCGTTTCATTTATCGTAGATGTTTGGACTTGTTGTTCTTGACATTATTATTACTTATATCATGATTTACTTACTTCCAGAATATAAAACATGATTTATATATCATATATATTCAGTATATATATATATATAATAGATAGATAAATGAAATGAAACACACCGTTCATGGAGGCGGTAGTCCGTACGTACGCATTAACGCTGTTTTCGTTTCCTTGTTGAGTTGAACGGAATTAAGTAGATGACATTCATATATATACACATAAATCCAGTATCATTTTTATGTAATATATTTAATTATTACTTATTATATATACTTTATAATCATTCATGAATGGTTTAAAGTGGAGAATGAATCTCATCGCGTCGTGGAGACGGTAGTCCGTACGTACGCACGAGCGATGATATCGTTCTCATGATCGTGAACTTGTGTTGAAGTGTATTTATACTATTTCAGTATCAATATCAATTTATAATAATCATATATAGTTACTCATTACACCATTATACCCATCCTTGTAAGGTGATGGTGGAAAATAGATTACACCACGGCGTGGAGACGGTATTCCGTACGTACGCACGCGCGGTGATTTCATTTTTCCGTAGGATGGATAGAAGGTGAATTAGGGTTGTTTCATATTTATAATAACATATCAGTATGTAATTAATACTTATGTTATTACTTTATCATGAAACAACTAAAGTAGAATAAGTTGAAGAAGAAAGAAATTGAAAAGATCGGTAATGGATATTACCTCTTCTTTGAAACGCCTCTTGGAATCCTCCACTTAGGGAACTAAGATTGGTCGTTGAAGAAGACCAGGACCTCTAGGATTATTCTAGGGAAGTGGAGAAGGGATTTTGTCAGGGGTTGGCCGATCTTGAGTGCTCAAATATGTGTGAGGAGGAGGGGGAGGAGGTGCCCTTTTATAAGGGAGGAGAGGGGCACCTTAGGAGTATCTCAAAATATTATTTTATATTAAAGTCAAAATAGGTTTATAATGGTTCCAAAGGGTCTTATTTCGAAGGTAAAGTGGGGATGGGTCGAAATCCTATCAACCAATAGGATTTAGACAAGTTTAGGTTATTATTTTAACCTTATCAATTAGATTTAACTCTAAGTTAAATAATTTAACTTTTACCGTGACTTTTTATTTTCTTACACTATATGGTTAATACACTTACTATAACATGCCAAACGAACCCCAAGTTGTTTATTATTAATATATATATCAGTATCTAATTCATTTGGCCGAACCTTAGATTTTTCGGAATAAAATAACAATTAATAATATAATATTTTATTTAAAAACTATTTTGTGTCAATTTTGACACTATTTGATATATGATTTTTTTGAAAGTCATAACAGAATTATATGTTCGAACCAAGTTGATTAAATCATCACTAATATTTCATAGTAACCTAGGAAATTAGTGGAATTCATAAAAAGTCTTAAATTACATTTATTTAGGTATTTATAATATCAATTATGTCAATATTTCATTAATAAGATAATTACTGCATCATCTTTGTGGCATAAATAAATTAAATTATTTGATGTCTAAAAATTACAAATAAAATACCAGTATGTAGGAAATATTTTTAGCTTTCTAATTAATATTTACAATCGAATTTATCTTATGTACAACCCTATATTAAAAATGTTTTAGTAAATAAACATTGATTTTAACTCTTTTAACTCTTCTTTGAATTAAATAATAATAAATGCCCTAATCTAATCCAAGTGGGCCTAAATGATAATATTTTACACTTAAGGTTGTTTTTGGTCTAGATACACTTGTCCAATAGAATTAGAACATGTGTTAGGGTAATATTAATATCATTCTTACCCTTAATTACCCTATTTACTTTTAACAGTGGTAAATAAAAGTAAAAAGTTACTATTCACCAAAAATTATTTTCATCTCATTGAACCACATTTTACTTACTGGCATCAACCATGTCTCTCGGATTTTTGAAATTCCTTTCACAGAAGCGGTAAAATTAAGTTTTATGAAAAATTCAGTTTTTTTAACTACCACTTAGTAGTTTCACTATTCATCAAAAATTGATGTTTTTCAGAACAATGCCAAAATTTCATCCTAAGCTATATTTCATATTCTGAATTCAAAAATGAAGTCTATTTTACCAAATTCATAACATAGAAATTGCATTAATTAATTTTATAATTAAATCCCGCTGTTAAAACAAATAGCGTGTTTTTAAGAAACAATATCTATCAAAAGATTGACACTTGATTATGTCTGGTTTAAATGTGAAATTATATCCAATGACCAACATTGTATTAAATTGTAAAAATATATTCTAAATATACTTTAAAACCACTCAAATTAATGATTTATCACTATTAATTATTTCGATTAAAAAAGTTGTTTTTAATTATAATTTAGTAATTTTCACTATTCATCAGAATATGAAAGTTATCCGAAAAGTAACAAAATTTCACCTTAAGCTAAATTCGATACTACGAATCCAAAAATGAAGTCCATTTTGAGATCTAAAATTTCTAAAATTTAAAAAGTGGTTATTACTATTCATAACGGCTAGTTTTAATAATATTTTAATAGCATATCGTTGTTTCATGAAACTCAGTATTGCGTACTAAACACGCTATCGAGGAAGGTTGTGATTGCGTGTAATGCAAGGCAAGTCAAAGATGCGTGTTGTGCAAGCTCCTTTTGGTGTAGCGTACAACACAAGACATTAATGAAATTAAAATGAATATTTTTCATAAAATCTCGGGGTGTTACATTCTACCCCCCTTAAAATGAATTTCGCCCTCGAAATTCGTCGGGGTTATAAATGGTTTACTACTTGAAAGTTTCTTTAATAGAAACCCACATCGTAAAAAGGAATACCAAAACCAATATTTAAAAACAAAAGTGTGAAACTTAACGGTTACCCAAATAAACTAATCACTGGGTTTCCACATAGGTGAAAATATGGATATGGAAGAAAAATATAACCATCATGTTCTGATGGAGAGTGGTAGAGAAAATGGCTATGGAAAAGCCAACAATAATAAATCCATAAATTTGTGATGATCTAAGGTACCATCCGATTAATCAGATATAAGAGTACTAGGACAACATTTTTGGTTTTCAAGATCGTTTCTCTAAAGTTGAAGAATTTGAATTACAATAAATACTTACTTTATTTTGGTACAATCTCACTGTTGTTCATGCCTTGAACAATTTCCACTTCATCTCTTAAATAAATGATGTTGAATTTTTTATTCGTGAAGTGTTAACAGATCATGTGATAAAATGACGGGTCATTCCATCTGTCTCAAACAAAAGGTTCGAAAAAGTTATTAAATATACATAAGTCATTCTATAGTGAGATTAATCATATATGGGTCCTAAAATGGACTTATACTTCATATATCATACTGCTTAATATAATAAAACTAGTTTCTACTAAACAGGGACTTCCTGTAGGCTAGTGGTAGGTGATAAAGGCCAGTCACACTTCGGTTGTTGGTTCGATTCCCACAGCCTTGTCCGACACGATGGATTGTCGCCCATCCTGAAGGTTGTCCTTTTTCTAAAACTACATTACTATAACATCCCATCAACAATATCTAAAATCTTCTATCCTTAAACAATACTACCTTATGTCCAACATAATCCATTCTAATCTTTAGGCTTATCCAGAATACTGCAGTCCACTCTCATAATATAATGAAAATGATTACCAGAGATTTAATACCATCGTTGATCCCCATATATCATAAGATATGTTTTGTTGGTCACATTCCAAACATTCAAAGTCCATAATCATGTATTCTCTTGAATACCCATTGAGCCTTAGTGAAAACATGAATGTTGTTAAAAGTTAACACTTTCCACATACCAAAATCCTCAAAATTCTATATACTCAAACCATGATATCACTTAGTCCTTATATCAATCATGAGCTCATGAATACAATCAAACATCTCATTATCTTCTTATCCCTTCATTATGCTCATATCATCTGTTTACCAAAAATGTCTCAATCACTTTTCATGGTTACCGGTACCATAAAATTATTGAAATCCGAAACATATATATTCCCATATTCCACGATACTATATCCAACATTATTTTGGAATCCCATTACATAAACACTTAATCATTCCACCACATTGTTGTCATATTCAACATCGCCAATAGTGATTGCATGTGACTTCCCTTTGTCCTTTTCCTTAAGTGGTTGCTCATGTTTATCATCGCTAACCCTTGGATTAGGGAATTTATTGGCATAATTTCCTATCTCCTTGCAGTTGAAACATTGAAGTGTTGGTGGTGCCTTCTCAATAGTATTTTCTTTATTCACATCATTAGAATCCCTTTTCCCATTACTTCGACACTCAGCTTCTCGATGACCTTCTTTTCCACACTTAAAACATTTTCTAGTCGCTTTAAGACAATCTCCACCATGCTTCTTTCCACACTTTGTGCATAAGGAAACATTCATCTTCTTTTCACCAATATTCTGAGATTTCTCCTTGAACTCCATCTTTTGTTTCTTGTCAAAACCATGAGATGGATATGTAACACCAACTTCCATTTCTACCTTGATAGCACAACGCACAATTTCTTCATAGCTATTGAAGTCTCTTATAGCTAATGCCATTCAAAGACTTTGTTTTAAGCCACTGAAAAATCGATCAACTTTACTTTCAGGTTGGATGATAATGCCAGATGCGTACCTTGCAAGTATTGTAAAATTCGCTTCGTATATACCAACAGATTCATCATCCTTCTGCTTCAGCTCAAGAAACTCCTTTTCCATCTTTGTTCGAAGAATACGAGGGAAGTACTTACTGAAAAACAAGTTCTTGAACTTGTCCCATTCCATGGACTCAATTTCATCCCTTTGCCTCGTATTCTTAATAAGATTCCACCATTGATCAGCATATCCTTCCAAACGATACACTGCTAAGATGACTTTATCATGTTCAGAACATTGAAGAACTGAAAATATCTTTTCAGTGGTACTGATCCATTGTTCAGCAACAAGTGGATCAGAAGACCCACTGAAAGAAGGTGGGCGTTTCCTCATGAAGGACTCAATAGAATATTATTCCCTTCTCTACTCATTTGGAAGTCCAGAATGATTCATAGCTTGTGAAAGTATAGCAATAAGATTTTGCACTCTATCTCCCATAACATTTGTTTGTTCAGGAGGAAAATCATTGCATTGTCCATTGCATTGATCAACATGGTTCCTTCGGGTTCTAGCCATCGTCTAAAACCCAAAAAGAATAGTTTGAGGGGAAAAAATCATGCTAGGGAAAACAACATAATAAAGGGGGAGTACCTTCAATATCTAACATCTTAGGTTTAATTCCATGATAGTTAGCGTAATTCTAGTACTATAACCAATATCTATACTTATCCTTAGGGACATCCCTAGACATACCTTAGAAATATCTCTAGGGATCTCACTAACGTTTTTGCATCCTAGTTTCCAAACGTTGACTAAACCTTTCCTCTGATACCAAACTGTAGAGACCCGAAGCTTGACGTACATTGACATTACATTACATTTGCGGAATACTTAGTACATAACAAAAACACACACGCAAGGATCGTAATAGTTTAGTGTCTTTGGAAACTCGGAACGTAATCTTCTAATCGTGGTGAAAGATCTGCAACATCTCCTATAAAGATCTTCCTTTTTTTATCTAAAACCTTTCTTTATATCCTAGGGAAAAGAAAACATAAAAGGGTGAGCTCAAATGCTCAGTAAGGGTAAACAAAAGAAATATCAATCACATCGTATTCATAAGAACATAACATTTTGGAAATCTTAACCTGCAAAAGAGAGCATAATTTCATAACATGGGATAAATCCTGGAAGTGAAATGTAATCACAATAATCATAACTTAAAACATGAAACTTTGTGGCATTCACACATAATCATAGAGAATCATTTCTTGTTAGTCAAGACTCATTTCCAAGACTATCTTAGTGGACAAAGTCCCTTTCTGAATCGAGTAACCCTCGTTTCAGTCCTGTTTCACTGAACCGGTATAACCTACCATTCCAGCCATGTCTATCTCATGAGATATAAAATCTTTACCTAATGCATTGGAGGGAGATATATCTCCCACCCATCTCATAATGATACCATTCTTATGTGTTCCACAAAATCATAAACCATACATCATAGCGTAACCCATGTAATAAAAATGGGATTCTTAAACAACATGACATCATAAAACAATTCATATAAGATAAAGGAATTCATAAAAATATTTCCATCACAACATAATCAAACCAATGTAATAATAGGGATAAAAACAGACCCCTTTTATTATCTTAGATGGAAAATAATTTTGATAAAATACCTGAACTCCATTCTTGAGGAAAATATCCTTTCTACTTCAAAAACATTTTTCCTTTCATAACATGTCATACGACTTTAAAATAAAATCGGTTGATTAAAAATAAACATGAAAACTTGTAAAGGAAGTTTCTTGGAAATAATGTTTTAAAAATCCATTCATGCCGTATAAGTTAAAAAAAACATTCTTCGTACTTTTTTCGGAAAAGTCAAAAAGTACCTCGTACAAAAAAAACGACAAAAGATTCCTTTCATATCTTTTACTAAAAACTCACCAAAGGGTAAAATTGGATTTAAAAAATTGTAGGTGGATGGAAATAATATTACATATTGAGGAAACCTGGATGTGGATGATAAAATACACCCCAGTAAATACAAACGAATATACAATCTCGGATAAAAATGAGATTGTGATATTTTCCCTTAACTTAAGTCTGATTTGCTTCGTAAGTGTCCGAACCTCCTGTATAATGATTTAAATAATGTCATTAAGTTATTACAGAATCATATTCATTGTTATTATATCATATATGGTTCACTTATGACTTTATATTACCCGTTCTTTTGTAAATTCCATGTTAAAGAAGCGTTTTGGGTAAAATTGTTTCATTTATCGTAGGTGTTTGAACTTGTTGTTCTTGAAATTATTATTACTTATATCATGATTTACTTACTTCCAGAATATAAAACATGATTTATATATCATATATATTCAGTATATATATATAATAGATAGATAAATGAAATGAAACACAGCGTTCATGGAGACGGTAGTCCGTACGTACGCATGAACGTTGTTTTCGTTTCCTTATTGAGTTGAACAGAATTAAGTAGATGACATTCATATATATACACATAAATCCAGTATCATTTTTATGTAATATATTTCATTATTACTTATTATATATACTTTATAATCATTAATGAATGGTTTAAAGTGGAGAATGAATCTCATCGCGTCGTGGAGACGGTAGTCCGTACGTACGCCCGAGCGATGATATCGTTTTCATGATCGTGAACTTGTGTTTAAGTGTATTTATACTATTTCAGTATCAATATAAATTTATAATAATCATATATAGTTACTCATTACACCATTATACCCATCCTTGTAAGGTGATGGTGGAAAATAGATTACACCACGGCGTGGAGACGGTATTCCGTACGTACGCACGCGCGGTGATTTCATTTTTCCGTAGGATGGATAGAAAGTGAATTAGGGTTATTTCATATTTATAATAACATATCAGTATGTGAGTAATACTGATGTTATTACTTTATCATGAAACAACTAAAGAAGAATAAGTTGAAGAAGAAAGAAATTGAAAAGATCGGCAATGGATATTACCTCTTCTTTGAAACGCCTCTTTGAATCCTCCACTTAGGGAACTAAGATTGGTCTTTGAAGAAGACCAGGACATCTAGGATTATTCTAGGGAAGTGGAGAAAGGATTTTGGCAGGGGTTGGCCGAGCTTGAGTGCTCAAATTGGTGTGAGGAGGAGGGGGAGGAGGTGCCCTTTTATAAGGGAGGAGAGGGGCACCTTAGGAATATCTCAAAATATTATTTTATATTAAAGTCAAAATAGTTTTATAATGGTTCCAAAGGGTCTTATTTCGAAGTTAAAGTGGGGATGGGTCGAAATCCTATCAACCAATAGGATTTAGAAAAGTTTTGGTTATTATTTTAACCTTATCAATTAGATTTAACTCTAAGTTAAATAATTTAACTTTTACCGTGACTTTTTCTTTTCTTACACTATATAGTTAATACACTTACTATAACATGCCAAACGAACCCCAAGTTGTTTATTATTAATATATATATCAGTATCTAAGTCATTTGGCCAAACCATAGATTTTTCGGAATAAAATATCAATTAATAATATAATATTTGATTTAAAAACTATTTTGTGTCAATTTTGAAACTATTTGATATACGATTTTTTTGAAAGTCATAACAGAATTATATGTTCAAACCAAGTAGATTAAATCATCTCTAATATATCATAGTAACCTAGAAAATTAGTGGAATTCATAAAAAGTCTTAAATTACATTTATTTAGGTATTTATAATATCAATTATGTCAATATTTCATTAATAAGATAATTACTGCATCATCTTTGTGGCATAAATAAATTAAATTATTTGATGTCTAAAAATTACAAATAAAATACCATTATGTAGGAAATATTTTTAGCTTTCTAATTAATATTTACAATCGAATTTATCTTATGTACAACCCTATATTAAAAATGTTTTAGTAAATAAACATTGATTTTAACTCTTTTAACTCTTCTTTGAATTAAATAATAATAAATGCCCTAATCTAACCCAAGTGGGCCTAAATGATAATATTTTACACTTAAGGTTGTTTTTGGCCGAGATACACTTGTCCAATAGAATTAGGACATGTGTTAGGGTAATATTAATATCATTCTTACCCTTAATTACCCTATTTACTTTTAACCGTGGTAAATAAAAGTAAAAAGTTACTATTCACCAAATATTATTTTCATCTCATTGAACCACATTTTACTTACTGGCATCAACCGTGTTTCTCGGATTTTTGAAATTCCATTCACAGAAGTGGTAAAATTAAGTTTTATGAAAAATTCAGTTTTTTTAACTACCACTTAGTAGTTTCACTATTCATCAAAAATTGATGTTTTTCAGAACAATGCCAAAATTTCATCCTAAGCTATATTTCATATTCCGAATTCAAAAATGAAGCCTATTTTACCAAATTCATAACATAGAAATTGCATTAATTAATTTTATAATTAAATCCCGCTGTTAAAACAAATAGCGTGTTTTTAAGAAACAATATCTATCAAAAGATTGACACTTGATTATGTCTGGTTTAAATGTGAAATTATATCCAATGACCAACATTGTATTAAATTGTAAAAATATATTCTAAATATACTTTAAAACCACTCAAATTAATGATTTATCACTATTAATTATTTCTATTAAAAAAATTGTTTTTAATTATAATTTAGTAATTTTCACTATTCATCAGAATATGAAAGTTATCGGAAAAGTAACAAAATTTCACCTTAAGCTAAATTCGATACTCCGAATCCAAAAATGAAGTCCATTTTGAGATCTAAAATTTTTAAAATTTAAAAAGTGGTTATTACTATTCATAACGGCTAGTTTTAATAATATTTTAATAGCATATCGTTGTTTCTTGAAACTCAGTATTGCGTACTACACACGCTATCGAGAAAGGTTGCGATTGCGTGTAATGCAAGGCAAGTCAATGATGCGTGTTGTGAAAGCTCCTTTTGGTGTAGAGTACAACACAAGACATTAATGAAATTAAAAAGAATATTTTTCATAAAATCTCGGGGTGTTACATTCTACCCCCCTTAAAATGAATTTCGCCCTCGAAATTCGTCGGGGTTATAAACGGTTTACTACTTGAAAGTTTCTTTAATAGAAACCCACATCATAAAAAGGAATACCAAAACCAATATTTAAAAACAAAAGTGTGAAACTTAACGGTTACCCAAATAAACTAATCACTGGGTTTCCACATAGGTGAAAATATGGATATGGAAGAAAAATCTAACCATTATGTTCTGATGGAGAGTGGTAGAGAAAATGGCTATTGAAAAGCCAACAATAATAAATCCATAAATTTGTGATGATCTAAGGTACCATCCGATTAATCAGATATAAGAGTACTAGGACAACATTTTTGGTTTTCAAGATCGTTTCCCTAAAGTTAAAGAATTTGAATTACAATAAATACTTACATTATTTTGGTATAATCTCACTGTTGTTCGTGCCTTGAACAATTTCCACTTCATCTCTTAAATAAATGAAGTTGAATTTTTTATTCGTGAAGTGTTAACAGATCATGTGATAAAATGACGGGTCATTCCATCTATCTCAAAGAAAAGGTTAGAAAAAGTTATTAAATATACATAAGTCATTCTATAGTGGGATTAATCATATATGGGTCCTAAAATGGACTTATACTTCATATATCATACTGCTTAATATCATAAAACTAGTTTCTACTAAACAGGGACTTCCTGTAGGCCAGTGGTAGGCGATAAAGGCCAGTCGCACTTCGGTTGTTGGTTCGATTCCCACAGCCTTGTCGACACGATGGATTGTCGCCCGTCCTGCAGGTTGTCCTTTTTCTAAAACTACATTATTGTAACATCCCATCAACAATATCTAAAATCTTCTATCCTTAAACAATACTAACTTATTTCCAACATAATCCATTCTAATCTTTAGGCTTATCCAGAATACTGCAGTCCACTCTCATAATATAATGAAAATGATTACCAGAGATTTAATACCATCGTTGATCCCCATATATCATAAGATATGTTTTGTTGGTCACATTCCAAAAATTCAAAGTCCTTAATCATGTATTCTCTTGAATACCCATTGATCCTTAGTGAAAACATGAATGTTGTTAAAAGTTAACACTTTCCACATACCAAAATCCTCAAAATTCTATATACTCAAACCATGATATCACTTAGTTCTTATATCAATCATGAGCTCATGAATACAATCAAACATCTCATTATCTTCTTATCCCTTCATTATGCTCATATCATCTGTTTACCAAAAATGTCTCAATCACTTTTCATGGTTACCGGTACCATAAAATTATTGAAATCCAAAACATAAATATTCCCATATTCCACGATACTATATACAACATTATTTTTGGAATCCCATTACATAAACACTTAATCATTCCACCACATTGTTGTCATATTCAACATCGCCAATAGTGATTGCATGTGACTTCCCTTTGTCCTTTGCCTTAAGTGGTTGCTCATGTTTATCATCACTAACCCTTCGATTAGGGCATTTATTGGCATAATTTCCCATCTCCTTGCACTTGAAACATTGAAGTGTTGGTGGTGCGTTCTCTACAGTCTTTTCTTTATTCACATCATTAGAAACCCTTTTCCCATTACTTCGACACTCAGCTTCTCGATAACCTTCTTTTCCACACTTAAAACATTTTCTAGTCCCTTTAAGAAAATCTCCACCATGCTTCTTTCCACACTTTGTGCATAAGGAAACATTCATCTTCTTTTCACCATTATTCTGAGATTTCTCCTTGAACTCCATCTTTTGTTTCTTGTCAAAACCATGAGATGGATATGTAACACCAACTTCCATTTCTACCTTGATAGCACAACGCACAATTTCTTCACAGCTACTGAAGTCTCTTATAGCTAATGCCATTCGAAGACTTGGTTTTAAGTCACTGAAAAATCGATCAACTTTACTTTCAGGTTGGATGATAATGCCAGATGCGTACCTTCCAAGTATTGTAAAATTCGCTTCGTATATACCAACAGATTCATCATCCTTCTGGTTCAGCTCAAGAAACTCCTTTTCCATCTTTGTTCGAAGAATACGAGGGAAGTACTTACTGAAAAACAAGTTCTTGAACTCGTCCCATTCCATGGACTCAATTTCATCCCTTTGCCTCGTATTCTTAATAAGATTCCACCATTGATCAGCATCTCCTTCCAAACGATACACTGCTAAGATGACTTTATCATGTTCAGAACATTGAAGAACTGAAAATATCTTTTCAGTGGTACTGATCCATTGTTCAGCAACAAGTGGATCAGAAGACCCACTGAAAGAAGGTGGACGTTTCCTCATGAAGGACTCAATATAATATTGTTCCCTTCTCTACTCATTTGGAAGTCCAGAATGATTCATAGATTGTGAAAGTATAGCAATAAGATTTTTCACTCCATCTCCCATAACATTTGTTTGTTCAGGAGGAAAATCGTTGCATTGTCCATTGCATTGATCAACATGGTTCCTTCGGGTTCTAGCCATCGTCTAAAACCCAAAAAGAGTCGTGTGAGAGGAAAAAATCATGCTAGGGAAAACAACATAATAAAGGGGGATTACCTTCAATATCTAACATCTTAGGTTTAATTCCATGATAGTTAGCGTAATTCTAGTACTATAACCTATATGTATACTTAACCTTAGGGACATCCCTAGACATACCTTAGAAATATCTCTAGGGATCTCACTAATGTTTTTGCATCCTAGTTTCCAAAGGTTGACTAAACCTTTCCTCTGATACCAACTGTAGATACCCGAAGCTTGACGTACATTGACATTACATTACATTTTCGGAATACTTAGTACATAACAAAAACACACACGCAAGGATCGTAATAGTTTAGTTTCTTTGGAAACTCAGAACATAATCTTCTAATCGTGGTGAATGATCTTCAACACCTCCTATAAAGATCTTCCTTTTTTTTACCTAAAACCTTTCTTTATATCCTGGGGAAAAGAAAACATAAAAGGGTGAGCTCAAATGATGAGTAAGGGTAAACAAAAGAAATATCAATCACATCGTATTCATAAGAACATAACATTTTGGAAATCTTAACCAGCAAAAGAGAGCATAATTTCATAACATGGGATAAATCATGGCAGTGAAATTTAATCACAATAATCATAACTTAAAACATGAAACTTTTTGGCATTTACACATAATCATAGAGAATCATTTCTTGTTAGTCAAGACTCATTTCCAAGACTATCTTAGTGGACAAAGTCCCTTTCTGAATCGAGTAACCCTCGTTTCAGTCCTGTTTCACTGAACCGGTATAACATACCATTCCAGCCATGTCTATCTCATGAGATATAAAATCTTTACCTAATGCATTGGAGGGAGATATAGCTCCCACCCATCTCATAATGATACCATTCTTATGTGTTCCACAAAATCATAAACCATACATCATAGCGTAACCCATGTAATAAAAATGGGATTCTTAAACAACATGACATCATAAAACAATTCATATAAGATAAAGGAATTCATAAAAATATTTCCATCACAACATAATCAAACTAATGTAATAATAGGGATAAAAACAGAACCCTTTTATTATCTTATATGGAAAATAATTTTGATAAAATAATTGAACTCCATTCTTGAGGAAAATATCCTTTCTACTTCAAAAACATTTTCCCTTTCATAACATGTCATACGACTTTAAAATAAAAGAAGTTGATTAAAAATAAACATGAAAACTTGTAAAGGAAGTTTCTTGGAAATAATGTTTTAAAAATCCATTCATGCCGTATAAGTTAAAAAACATTCTTCGTACTTTTTTTGGAAAAGTCAAAAAGTACCTCGTACAAAAAAAATGAGAAAAGATTCCTTTCATATCTTTTACTAAAAACTCACCAAAGGGTAAAATTGGATTTAAACAATTGTAGGTGGATGGAAATAATATTACATATTGAGGAAACATGGATGTGGATGATAAAATACACCCCAGTAAATACAAATGAATAAACAATCTCGGATAAAAATGAGATTGTGATATTTTCCCTTACATTAAGTCTGATTTGCTTCGTAAGTGTCCGAACCTCCTGTATAATGATTTAAATAATGTCATTATGTTATTACAGAATCATATTCATTGTTATTATATCATATATGGTTCACTTATGACTTTATATTACCCGTTCTTTTGTAAATTCCATGTTAAAGAAGCGTTTTGGGTAAAATCGTTTCATTTATCGTAGGTGTTTGGACTTGTTGTTCTTGACATTATTATTACTTATATCATGATTTACTTACTTCCAGAATATAAAACATGATTTATATATCATATATATTCAGTATATATATATATAATAGATAGATAAACGAAATGAAACACACCGTTCATGGAGACGGTAGTCCGTACGTACGCATGAACGCTGTTTTCGTTTCCTTATTGAGTTTAACGGAATTAAGTAGATGACATTCATATATATACACATAAATAAAGTATCATTTTTATGTAATATATTTCATTATTACTTATTATATATACTTTATAATCATTAATGAATGGTTTAAAGTGGAGAATGAATCTCATCGCGTCGTGGAGACGGTAGTCCGTACGTACGCACGAGTGATGATATCGTTTTCATGATCGTGAAATTGTGTTGAAGTGTATTTATACTATTTAAGTATCAATATCAATTTATAATAATCATATATAGTTACTCATTACACCATTATACCCATCCTTGTAAGGTGATGGTGGAAAATAGATTACACCACGGCGTGGAGACGGTATTCCGTACGTACGCACGCGCGGTGATTTCATTTTTCCGTAGGATGGATAGAAGGTGAATTAGGGTTGTTTTATATTTATAATAACATATTAGTATTTGAGTAATACTGATGTTATTACTTTATCATGAAACAACTAAAGAAGAATAAGTTGAAGAAGAAAGAAATTGAAAAGATCGGTAATGGATATTACCTCTTCTTTGAAACGCCTCTTTGAATCCTCCACTTAGGGAACTAAGATTGGTCTTTGAAGAAGACCAGGACATCTAGGATTATTCTAGGGAAGTGTAGAAGGGATTTTGGCAGGGGTTGGCCGAGCTTGAGTGCTCAAATTGGTGTGAGGAGGAGGGGGAGGAGGTGCCCTTTTATAAGGGAGGAGAGGGGCACCTTAGGAATATCTCAAAATATTATTTTTTATTAAAGTCAAAATAGGTTTATAATGGTTCCAAAGGGTCTTATTTCGAAGGTAAAGTGGGGATGGGTAGAAATACTATCAACCAATAGGATTTAGACAAGTTTAGGTTATTATTTTAACCTTATCAATTAGATTTAACTCTAAGTTAAATAATTTAACTTTTACTGTGACTTTTTCTTTTCTTACTCTATATGGTTAATACACTTACTATAACATGCCAAACGAACCCCAAGTTGTTTATTATTAATATATATATCTGTATCTAAGTCATTTGGCCGAACCTTATATTTTTAGGAATAAAATAACAATTAATAATATAATATTTGATTTAAAAACTATTTCGTGTCAATTTTGACACTATTTGATATATGATTTTTTTAAAGTCATAACAGAATTATATGTTCAATCCAAGTTGACTAAATCAACACTAATATATCATAGTAACCTAGAAAATTAGTGTAAGTCATCTAAAGTCTTAAATTACATTTATTTAGTTATTTATAATATCAATTATGTCAATATTTCATTAATAAGATAATTACTACATCATCTTTGTGGAATAAATAAATTAAATTATTTGATGTCTAAAAATTACAAATAAAATACAATTATGTAGGAAATCTTTTTATATTTCTAATTAATATTTACAATCGAATTTATATTATGTAAAACCATATATTAAAAATGTTTTAGTAAATAAACTTTGATTTTAACTCTTTTAACTCTTCTTTGAATTAAATAATAATAAATGTCCTAATCTAATCCAAGTGGGCCTAAATGATAATATTTTACACTTAAGGTTGTTTTTGGTCGAGATACACTTGTCAAATAGAATTAGTACATGTGTTAGGGTAATATTAATATCATTATTACCCTTAATTACCCTATTTACTTTTAACCGTGGTAAATAAAAGTAAAACGTTACTATTCACCAAAAATTATTTTAATCTCATTGAACCACATTTTACTTACTGAAATCAACCGTGTCTCTCGGATTTTTGAAATTCCATTCACAGAAGCGGTAAAATTAAGTTTTATGAAAAATTCAGTTTTTTAACTACCACTTAGTAGTTTCACTATTCATCAAAAATTGATGTTTTTCAGAACATTGCCAAAATTTCATCCTAAGCTATATTTCATATTCCAAATTCAAAAATGAAGTCTATTTTACCGAATTCATAACATAGAAATTGCATTAATTAATTTTATAATTAAATCCCGCTGTTAAAACAAATAGCGTGTTTTTAAGAAACAATATCTATCAAAAGATTGACACTTGATTATGTCTGCTTTAAATGTGAAATTATATCCAATGACCAAAATTGTATTAAATTGTAAAAATATATTCTAAATATACTTTAAACCCACTCAAATTAATGATTTATCACTATTAATTATTTCGATTAAAAAAGTCGTTTTTAATTATAATTTAGTAATTTTCACTATTCATCGGAATATGAAATTTATCCGAAAAGTAACAAAATTTCACCTTAGGCTAAATTCGATACTCCGAATCCAAAAATGAAGTCCATTTTGAGAGATAAAATTTCTAAAATTTAAAAAGTGGTTATTACTATTCATAACGGCTAGTTTTAATAATATTTTAATAGCATATCGTTGTTTCGTGAAACTCAGTATTGCGTACTACACACGCTATCGAGGAAGGTTGTGATTGCGTGTAATGCAAGGCAAGTCAAGGATGCATGTTGTGCAAGCTCCTTTTGGTGTAGCATACAACACAAGACATTAATGAAATTAAAAAGAATATTTTTCATAAAATCTCGGGGTGTTACAATAACTCATAGATCATCTATTATTAAATGTCTCAAATATGTTGGTCTAAACACACAACCTATAATCCACGCCAAATCTCACTCTCAGGTGACAACTAAACTCGATAACTGGAGGAAGAACCCCTCCATTTAATTATAAACCCCTAAAACACCCTTTATATGACCTATAAAAAACAAAAAGATTCCCCCAATCCGATCTATGTGGAAAAATGCTCAAAATCGACTACTCACACACCCAATTCTAACTTCCAAAGCATAAGATATCCCAAAATTACTAAACTCAAGTATTACATGGCCAGATCACATGGCCAAAGCACATTGGGCATGGCTGTGTAATAGTACATGGCATATACATTCTTGTACACAATGTGTACTATTCAAAAAAAGTCACCTTGTGTTTGTTTCCACTAAAACACATGCCCAAGTACCAATACAAGGCGTTTACTTATAGTACATGGCGTGTACTCCAAAAAAAACCACTATTATGTGTTCTATTTCACACGGCCAATAACACGATCACTAACTAAATGGAATGTACTCAAAGTAAATGGTGTGTAATTAACAAAACAACATCTTCCCCAAACTGAAATAATACATGGTCTGTACCCCAGGAATACACATCGTGTATACTGGGTTTTCCGACGGGAAATCCCTGAAAACGCCAGAAACGCCCGTTTTCGCCCCCAAAACAACAGATCGAGCCCCGTGAGCTTACAAGAAGTAAATATAAGGATTTAATGGCTTAAAAAACATTTTTAATGGGGATCTATGGCAAAACATAAATGGCCCTACCTTCGGGTGGAAACCGCCGAAGCTTTTGTTGATTTCACAGCTCCTGGTTTTCGCACGTTGACTCAACGCGTCGAGAGCTTCGAATCGTTACCCCTCTTGGCTTCCAACTCTCCCACTTTCTCAATCTACAAATCCCCCAAAAAGACATGTACAAGGAGGAGCGCATATGGAGAATTCCCAAGAAAGATGAGGAATGAAGAGAGTAGAAAAGAAAAGGAAAGAAGAAAATAAATGGAAGAAAAAGGATCTCGGGCCGGCCCTAGCCCCCGACATGAGTTTATGACTTCCCTAGGCTAAACTCCACATTCTATACTCAACAGTGAAGACGAAATCTCAATCTGATCCTCTGTTAAGAATTTATTTCCCAATGAACCAGTGTGAATAATTTAATATTTATTTTAATAATATTAAATATTAAATATTCCGCCAAAATTCGAACAGCGTATATTTCCACCAAAATCCTGTCCTAGCGAAAAATCCATATTTCAAGGCCAATGGAGTTGTCAGAAAATATTTCAGAGATTAGCTGTTTGTGGAAAATGACCATTTTAACCCTCACGAGCATCCAATAGAAAAAAAAATGAAATTTCTACTCAAAATGACAGTCTAGAAAAACACGGGTCCTTACAAACTCCCCACTATAAACATTATCATCCCCGAGAAGCCCAGTGATAGGAATAGTAGCCATTCTCCCAACCCAACCATCTTCACAAGAAATCACTTTGGTCCGTCCAACGACTAGCCTTATAGCGTTAACCACCACCTTCTATACATAAGAAATTCAACTATGACCAAACTGGTACTCCCCACCATAGGAATACCCTTGTCTTCTTCTTAAAGGAAAATCTAAGCCCGAAATCCCACTAGAGAACAACAAAGTTTATCCTAAACAAAGAAAACCACCCTCAAAATGCCAATGGTGCACTCCCCACAAAATGGATTTCTTTACACTGCTCCATGATCACAACCAGAACACGTTCCATTCACAACAAGGATGAACATTAAGAAATAAAAAGTATCTTGATGTAGGGTCGAAGCTCTCTAATCATACTCAAGAAGAATCATGATAGCACAATGATCATCTCTTATAAGAGTATACTAAGATTTCACTAATTGCATGTCTAGATCTCTCAGAACCACACTAACATCCTGCTAAAACCCGACCAGGATTCAAGTACGGGTAAACCATTTTCACATAGGTTTCCCTAGAATGGAACAGACATCGATATATAAGGGTTAGAGTCAAAACCAAGGGTCACTAGGTCTTCCACCTAGCCCTACAGAAAAAGACTCAAAACTAGTTCATAAGGTCTAACAACCTAGCCCAAAATATTCAAAACCTCTCAGAATACAGTATGGATCCCAACGAACAAAAGGGAAACAAAAACCAAAACACAACCTAAAAGGCCCCTAATCCTCTCCGAGAATCCTCATAAGTATCTACTCCTTGGAGTTCACAACCCAAGCAGAAGAGAAACTGAACAGGCGCTCATCAGGTATTTGAATACAGCAATACCACAAGGAGGTCCAATTCACAAGAAAATTCTTGGTATCTATCGACATCATTTTCAAAGATCCAACTTGATAACCATAGACCCAAGAAACAACACCCAATAAGGGTTGAACAAAGTAATCACATGCCACATTGACCAACTGAGGTCACAGCAACACCTATGCACAAGTACTGAGTCATCAGCCTCAACAAAAATTCCTCAACATAGATCCACATAACCTGACATCAAAGTAAAATGTATGTGTAAGCAGACAAAAAGGTATCAGTCGTCAGTAAAAACACACACTAGCAGGCCTATATGATGTGAATCCAACATGCCTAGTATGATGCATGAGATGCCTCTAGCCTTTTCCGACCAGGATTAAAAATCTATTACTAGTATCTTACCAATGGACAAGATCCATAGATCCATAGTTAATCAAACACCACAAAACATGTGTGTCACTCAAGGAGAAAATCATATACAATTGTAACATCGCAAAATCAGAACAGTAATACCAAACCCTGGAAACTAGGACTTCAAACCGGAACAACTGTTCTTGACGTACCAGCCCTATATCCATCATAGTTTCCGACACATTCCAAATACTCATGTCTACCATATACTAAATAGTAATGCACAGGAAAGAAAACTCCACCAATACCACTTTGTAACATCCGGACCCAGAAGCCACTATACCAGGTCTCCGAGCCGGTTCTCCACAAGGCCTCAAGTGCGCCTCCCCATATTCCAGAGGCTGTCGACTAGCAGCGATGGCCTAGGATTTGATAGTGGGGTGACTATGCCTCATACCAGAATAAGAAAACTGTGTAAATAACTAATTATCATACACAGCGGAAATTAAATATAGTGTGGGAGAAATAAAATACTAAAATAGAAAAAGTTGTAAAAGTAAAATGTTGTAAAAGCCCGAACATCTATGCAATACAATACAACACTGGTCACCCACCGGTCTGATCATACAGATACAAGTACAAAAGAAACTAAAATTAAAGTACGTGGATCTTCTACTAAATTTGAGAAAAATCCATGTACCTGATCTCCAGACAATGTCGAACCACAGTAGCTTGATCATTAGATTCACTCGAGCAGCTCCACTCGATCATGAAACATTGGGCCTCAGCCCTATCCCCCACGAAACTTGTGATCAACCTAAAAATTAGACATAAGGTCTAAACGTAAACATAGGCTCACGTGTAGGGTTGAGAAATAATCTCGGTAGAGCACCCCAACAGGAAAACAATAACTATGCTGCTAAAAGTGTATGCAACAGCAATGTGCTCACCCTAGTTGGAACACAACAAAAGGAGGTAAACCAAATGTGCAACCACAGTTGAACTCAGTGTATGTAATCCCTATCAACTGGGAAATTTCCACCATGGATTTCCAAATCTATATACGTAAACATGTATAGTCCCATACCTATACACATATACATAAATATGAATAATAATGACTAAGTGATTCAAATAAAAAAACATCATCCTCATTCGATCCTTGGGACCATATGCCCAATCTATTGGACATCCTGTGCAAGTGCATTGAGCTGGATGTCGTGACACTCAAGCCGTGTATCATTAAATTGATCTTTGGGTCCATAATCCCATCGACATGTACCTACTTCAGCCAATGCCGGAATTATGTCGCTGAACAAACTAAACAAAAACAAGTAACCCTCTAGGATGTACTCACAGCATGTCCCCTCTAGTTCAAACAATCAAACACAAGAAAGCAGATAACACAATAGTTAAACCTCTAGGAATTACTCATAACTTATCCCCTCTAGTCCTACCTAGAAACAAAAGAAACCCTCTGGGAAGCACACACAGTCTCACCCCTCCAGTATAGCTATAACACAGACTCTCTGGGGAAGCACTCACCGTAAATTCCCCCAATAGTCTCGTATCATACTAAAGGTGCTCTATGGAAGTACTCAACGTCAATTCCCCCTGTGGCCCATGTCGAGGAACTACATACACTATGGGGAAGCACTCAATGTCAATTAACCCAGTGGTATCACATCGTATAATTATAAATACACTCTAGAGAAGCCCTTACATCCATTCTTCATATGGTCTACTACACCAGGTTCTCACGAACCTGTGTAAGTCAAGAATTTATAGTGCGCGTAATAGCCAAAGTAAACCTCATGAACTAATTCACTAGAATTCTATGTAATATTTTCATGTTAGAACTATAGTCATACCATCCTACACTACTAGGCATGGAAATTAAACAGAACCCTTGTAGGCAAACAATAACCAATTTTAAAAAAAGGAAAACACACATAGGAAATACATCCAAAGCCCAACAATTCACCCAATTCAAAAACAATTAATATCTACTTAGGCGCACGAGGAATAGTAGTCATCCAAAAAAACAAGAAAGACTCATCACGTTAGGCTCAGCAGAAACCAACCATGAAGATCCTATGGTGAACAATATAACATCTGCAATCCATGTGAGATATTAAGAAATAGGGCGGGTGACCCAAATGCCCAACCCAACAATACATCCAAAGCCCAAAGGGATCACCAGTTTGGCACGTGTTCTAGGTGACACCCAATCACCATCTCTACCCAAACCCGACATAAAAATATAGGTTTGGTCAACATTGAGCACCTGTTGCTTCCCTCAAGTCAACCATTGAAGAAGCATCATGCTCAGGATCCCCCTGGTAAACACAAGTGAAGGCATCCAACGTGGGATCCTTAACGAAGAACAATGGAGGAATCCTACACAGGATCTTCAAAGTAAGGACATCATAGTCATTCCATAACATGGTTCCTATCAAACTAAGAACATGAGAGATCCTAAAAGGGAATCCATAGTTTATCATACAAGCAAAGGCATCCATTAGAAGATCCTTAGAAGTTCCCGGTCTCAGAGCCTCATAGGCCAGAAGGAAACATCTCACAAGTGAAAAGTCCTATAAAGCGTAGGATATAGGTGATATCTCATATCACATCTCATATTAATGGTGACAACTAAGTTTGTTTGAACACCCAACCTATCATCCACACCATGTCTCACTCTCAAGTGACAACTGAACTCGATAACTAGAGGAAGAACCCCTCCATTTAAATAGAAACCCCCCAAACCCCCTTCTTACGACCTTAAAAATTCCGAAGGATTCCACCACTATGATCTACGTGGAAAAAAGCTCAGAATCGACTACTCACACACCCAATTCTAACTTCCAGAGCATAAGATATCCCAGAATTACTAAATTGAAGTAGTACATGGCCAGATCACATGGCCAGAGCACATTGGGCCTGCCTGTGTAATAGTACACAGCATGTACATTACTGTACATGGCATGTACTACTCACAAAAATTCACCCCAAATTTTTTTCTACTAAAACACATGCTCAAGTACCACTACACAGTGTGTACTTATAGTACACAACATGTACTCGTAAAAAACCACTATTTCGTGTTCTATTTCAAATGGAAAGTCACACGGTCACCAACTACAAAGAGTGTACTTAAAGTAAATAGTGTGTAATTAAAAAAACATCATCTTCACCAAACAGTAAGAACACACGGTGTGTACCCCAGGAATAAACGACGTGTATGCTAGGTTTTCCGACGGGAAATCCCTGAAAACGCCTGAAACACCCATTGTCTCCCACAAAACAACAGATCGATCCCTATGGGCTTAATAGAAAGAAATATATGGAATTAAAGACTTAAAACAACATTTTTAAATCAGATCTATGGGGAAAACATAAATGTCACTACCTTCGGGCAGAAACTGCCGATGCTTCGGTTGATTTCATGGCTCCCGGTTGTTGTACACCGACTCAGCGCATTGAGAGCTTCGAATCGGTACCCTTCATTGCCTCCAAATCTCCCCCTTTCTCAATCTCCAAATCCCCCCTAGAAGAAACATCTATGGAGGAGTTCATATGGGTCATTAGTAAGAAGGATAAGGAAATAATAGATAAGAAAATAAAATGAAGGAAGAAAAGATATGGAAGAAAAAGGGCCCCGGGCTAGTCCCGACGCCCGATATGAGTTTATGCCTTACCTAGGCTAAACTACCCATTTTGAACTCAACATTGTAGATGGAATCTCAATCCGATGCTCTGTTCAAAATTTATTTCCAAAGGAAGCTGTGTGAATAATTTAATATTTAATTTTATAATATTAAATATTAAATATTCTGCCAAAATTCACATAGCTCATATTTCCACCAAACTCTTGTCCTAAAGTAAACTCCCTATTCCAAGACCAAAGGAGTTGTCAGAAAAATTATGAGAGATTATCTGGTAGGAGAAAATTTCCATTTTACCCCTCATGAGCATCCAACAACAAGAATTCTAATTTCTGTTCAAAAAGACAGTCTGGAAAAACACGGGTTCTTACAATAAGGGTGTTGCAACTCTGAAAAAGTCAGGCACAAACAACTAGTAGTAAACAGCTAGACCTATTAAACTCTTCTCCTCCATCACACTCCAAGGTGGCTCCCGAGAAAGCACGACCTCAATCATTACTAGATCCACTACAACTCTAGCCTCCGAGATGACATATCCCATAAAGTGAACCTCTCAGATCCTGAACTAGCACTTCGAGAGCTTAACATAAATTTGGTGCTCTCAGAGTGTGTCCCAAACTATCTGTAGATGATAGGAATTCTCCCCCCACTGTAGTTGAGTGTATCAAGATTTAATTGATGAAGACTACCACAATGCGATTGAGGTATAGCTGGAAGATTCTGTTCACGAGTCCCATGAATACTAATGGGGTGTTGGTCATGCCGAATGGCATAACCAAGAACATAAAATGATCATACCGACATTTTATGCCCCTCTTCTGTACATCCTTATCTTGTACCCTGAGTTGATGATAGCATGATCTGTGTGTTATCTTCAAAAACCACTGTGCTCCCTTCAGCTGATAAAAAATATATTCAATCCTTGGTACTGTGTACATGTTTTTCACGGTCACTTGATTTAGGTACCTATAGTCCACACAGAGTCTCAAACTCCCATCCTTCATCATGGAGATCAAAAATTTGGGCTGCCCAAGGAGAAACACTGGGCCTAATGAACCCCTTTCTCTGTAAGTCCTCCAGCTGTACTCGTACCTCTCGAATCTCCACAGGATCCATTCGATTTGATGGTGTAGATATCAGTGTCATATTGTTGAACAAGTTGTTATAAAATTACACCTCTTTGAGAGGTGGTAGACCCAAAACGTCATCAGGGAAAATATGAGTGTACTGGTTCACCACTATAGGATAGCTCAAACACTCAATATCAACTACCTCGAGGGTAAGGCTGGCCCACAGATGTGTGATCAGATGCCACCTCTTCCATGTATGTTCATCCTATGATGAAAATGATCCCATCACACCGGTGAAGGAAAACATGGTTTCATCCTTGCAGACACACCACACATTGCGCCTAATACAGTCATTTTGAGCATGGACTACAGATAACCAATTCATACCCAAGATGACTTCGTAAGGCCTTGATGCCAAAACTAGAATATCACATTTGATTCTCTCAACTCCTAGAGTAATCTCACACTACATGTACCAGTGTGTATTCATCAAATCCTCTATCGTAGGAGTATCTAGCTGTAATTATTGAACCAACAACTTCACCAGAATCTCTGAGCTCTGAACGAGTGTTGTGGTAACACAAGAGTGACTGGAACTTGTGTCTATATGTACTATAGCTATATTGGAGTAGACACTGATCATACCTTTAATCATCTCTGGAGAACTTTTTTCGAAGGCCTCAACTTCCAAGAGCTATGCTTTTCCTTGTCCAAATACTCTTTGGGGTCAGGGTGGACCACCTGGAGGTGGCAGCGGTAGAACCTTGAATCGTCACCCACTGGCTGTTACACAACCAGATCTACTGCCACATGTGTCTGCTGCCAACAAACCTCCTTGATAGAATCTTTTCCTATGCCCAGGTGGACCTTCGACCATCTGTTGGTCATTTGTATGGCGTGTAGGGCTGTTGCGAGCCATGTTACCCTGCCCGCCACATGAGTAACACAACCTTCTCCTCACCTATCCTGCTCTGTCTCGAGAGCCCTCCACAACCGACCCTGTATCCTGCAGTTGTCCACCTATAGGTCTGGTCCACTTAGACATTTGCATCATCTTTTTGCTTCCAACTACTGATGACTCTGCTATGTGATGTCCGGTGGTGGGTTTCACTGTCGATGACTGCTCATCCGGGAAGCTCTCCACTAAGTGTGCTTTCTCTAAGACCCCAGCATGCTTCAGGATGTTTAGAGAAATCATCATAGCACTAATTCCTGTCTGGTCCCATCCTCGAATCTCTAGGCCCTGAAGAAAGGTTCCCACACCATGTCGGTGGAGTAGCCCAAGAGGTCAATAAAACTCACTGAATACAGAGCCACAGTCATGCTGTCCTGGTGCATGTGGAGAATCTCATGTATATACACTCTATGTAAAGTCGATGGAAAAAACTCTGCCCTGAATAGGCTCTCAAAATCTACTCGGAGTAGAGTCACCTCATCAAAAACCTAGAGCATCAATCTCCATTATCTACCCACTACTACCTGAAAAGACTGGCTACAAGGATCACCACGAGATCAGCTGGTGTCCCTGCCTGTCAAAAAACTCTAACCATGGCCTCCAGCCAGTCCTTAGCCACCTATGGATTTGTCTCACCCCGTAACCTCAGTAGAATATGGAACAAAATCTTGTGCAACACACTCAAGTGGCGTGCACCCGCTTCTGTGAGGAATAGTGTCATCAGCTTCCCAATGGGTAGTGGTGCTATTGGTACACCACCCGATGGTACAACAACCAAAAGGGGGCCCTACACTGAAGCCTTGTCTTCAGTTGGATTCCATTGCATACTATACCTAGAACCTTGGATGGCTGATAGAGTGGAGTTATCCTGAAAAGAAATATGTTCACCATGGTCAAAAGTTATACTTGGTGAGCAAACTGAAGAGATCATGATGAAAACTTTTCAAAACCACATATGTAAATAGTGTTTTCATTCACTACGTCAAAAATTAGAAGTCAGTGTTTTGGTGTATGGATACTTCATCCACCACACCATCACTGGATTCCCTAATCTGAAAACTACACTTATTACACCTAACACTATTGTTAAATACAAAAAATAGAGTCCATTTTCTCTAGGAGATTTGGCCCATCTGATAACAATATTTCAAGACTCGTCCCTTGGGGCTCGTGCCATGACTACCCCAAGTCCACCTTCCATAGGACAGGGGATAGCGACTAGAAATGGAAAGGCATATCCCTAAAATCGGTATGGCATTGCCTTTTTAACCTGAAAACTCACACAATCCAAGCACATAACAAGATACCATCACAATGTAAATTTTATAGTAAATATGGTGAGTAGAGTAATTAAAGGGGGAATAATACATGCCAAAGTGGAATGTACAAGAATACTGAAAACCACTCATGTGAACACCTAAAATGGATCCTACTTAAAGGGTAGGTACAGATGTCGAACAGTCCTCTCTATGGTATGTCTCCTCTAATGGTCCACCTCCATGCAACCCCCATTCCTGGAAACCTCATCCTCAATCAATTTTTTCAGTTATCTATACAATACACAACAAGGGGTAGGTGTAGTGCGTACATGGGTGAGTATAACAATACCTAGTAGGGACCTTGAGACCCCCAAAGGTCTCTCAAAATCCACATATGATAAACCACAATGCAACACTAGGTTCACAGTCACAAAAACCATAGTCAACCATACTTAGGTATATTCCCATACATATACATAAGTTATCAAGTATACCCAACTCATTCATGAGGAAGCACAAGGCCCAACTCTCTATCCAAAAGCACAATTGTTTCATGATGGAAAGAATAACACGAAGGTAACACCATGAAGGTAAGTACCACAAAGGTAATTCCACATAGCAGAATACCACGAAGGTATCACCTCACAAAAGTGTACCACAAAGGTAAAGACTCAGCTCACACCAGGTATAACATAAGTATGAATATATATATATATATATATATGATTATTTATATTTCATGATCTTCTTACTTCATTGAGAAGCTCTGCTGTTGACCCACACAGGATCGAAGATGACCCAAAGGGGATCAAAAGATGACCCAGACAGGATTTGAAGATAACCCACATAGTATCTAATGATGACCCACTCAGGATCTTTAGAGGACCCACAGAAGATCGGTAGATGCTGACCCCCATAGGATCTGACGATCTTCAGGTACAGCCAGCCATAGGGTTCTCACACTAACCACACTTGATTACAGGAGGATCCCCTTCTCAAATTATCAATCGATACTTCTACATACACTAATTCCCATGAAGAAGTATCAATAAGGTCATTCACGTCAAAAGAGACCCAATGTGACAGATTGAGCGTCAATCAGAATCTTTGTCTTTAAGTTATTAGCCTTTTAGTCTAGAGGACCCGGTTGGATTCGGGATCGATCCAACCCGGTTGTACCCAGAATTTATACTAATCTCTAGTGGAGTATGCCAAAAATATCCATCTTGATCCAAATATTTTGGTGTTGTACATGGTTCATCAAACGGATGTGTAGTTCTCATGATATGGCCCAAAAGTCGTATCAGTGCCCAGCTCGGCCCTGGTCCGGTCTGACCTGGTCAGCCGACCCAGCCCGACCTAGCTCGGGATGCCCCAACCCACCATGGTTCGATCCGATCTGGCATGGGTCTAACCCGGATAGGCTGGGCCGTGGTGGGTCCGACCCGCTCGGTGAGGCCCACACGGCTGGGTGCGGTCCTCTATGGTGGGGCCTGCCCTAGCCGCCACTCGGGGGAGGCACCCATCGTTATTTCTGAATGATCCAGTTGGACTGTTCAGCTTCGACCAACCCGGTAGCCCCACCTAGTGCCACCTTCTGGCACGTGGGACCCGCCATAGCAGGTCCTCCTCGACGTGACGTAGTTGGCCGAGGTTTCGGCTGGTGCCTCTTCCAGTGGCAGGACGACGCCACTACTACAACCATGTTTGGTAGGGTGCTGGCCGACCCCGACTGTGATGCCTGCTCAAACCGTGGCTGACTGGGTGTCATCCACCCTCGAGGTTCTCCGCCTGCTCAATCCGTGGCAGTTCGGGTTTTCTGCCGCAACTCAGGAGTCGTGACCTCCCCCTCTACCGGGGGTGCAGATGCGCACCTCCCTAGTTCTACGTGGCTGACTGCCGTGTCGGCCGCCACCCTATATCATGGGCCACCACACCTTCATTATAAGTCCGAAAAATGTGATGACTGTATATTTGCGATCCTCAAGTGGATATCTTCGTGTCCAAATTATGAGCTCAAATAAACAGTTTTTTTAGCATGCTTAATTATTTGGCGATGAAGAACGTGTGAAGCACACGCGAATAACAAACAGAAAGATCATGGTATAAGTGTGGATCGATGATTGGGTTTGTTTGGCCATCATCATTGAGAATAAAGTATATAAAGAATCAACAAATAGATATTTATCATGATTCCAAAAAAAACCCTACCTCAATCATTCATTGAAGATGGTGTGAGGAATATGATGAAGACGTTGAAGGAGGCACCGACATATGTCGCTCCTGCAACGTTCTTCTGATCTAGGAAAGAGTATTGTTTCCTCATTCTTGATATGGATGTTCGTTCTTCTTTGGAAGATGTTCTTCCACCAAGAGGTATCCACCCAACTGGTTTTCCAATAATTCACCCAACTATGAGAGGTGAGGAGACCCTCTCATTTATGTTATGTTAATGGTTAGCTCATCATTAATGATATTTCATTAAATGGTGGGTTTCATGGTTACGCACTTTTTGTAACCAGGAATTTAATGTCCAGTATTAAATTCTCAGCCACCATCGTTTGGTCCCCACCTCAAAAGAATTTAAAAGGAAAGAAAGAGTTTAATAAACATAAAACATTTATTTCATTTTATGTTTCAACAAAAACCCATAAAGCAATTTTTTCCCATTATCCTATTGCAGTTAAAGTGGAGGTCTCCTTAAGTGAATATTGGTGTTGTGAGTTAAAAGGTATCTTAGGATATAATTTCTGAGCCCCGGTTCAAATGTTAGGAAATTCAACTCACGTATTTAGTGAACATACTCAAAAAAAAGTTCAGAATTTCATTCCAGGCACACTGGGCCTCGGAATCACGCACCGTTAATTTTTACAAACTCATAATAATTCAATATAATTAAAAAAATTACATGGAAAATCTAGGTATTTACAGTCATATCTCGACTATTATATAAAAATGTTCATTTTAACCCTTATATATATATTACATTCATTCTATCTTCACATGATCATTCATATTATATCCCCCGAAACCATTTCTATTTTAATATTTCCTATGATCTTCATAATAGAAATATTTTCAATTGTTTTTTTGAGTATGATCCTCTAGATTTCAATATTATGGTATTTCCGTATATCATTACTTTTTTTGTTAATAGTTTTATCAATCAATATTGTTAGTACCAAAAATAAATTTCAACCCAAGAAAGATTTTTTCACTAAAATAATGATGAATCCTAAATAATGGAATCATTTCTTATCAATATGCGAAAAGGAATGAAACTTATTCTTATTGTGTGAAACTGTATGTTTCGAAAAGAAATTAATTTGGGTGAAAAAGTAAAAAACAAATATATTAGGCTTTAAGGTCCCCTATAAGGGCCTTAGGTCTTAAAAGGGTCATGAGCGTAGTAGTTGGACCATGCATGAATCCCTGAACACATGTGTACAAAATAGTTAATTGAGAAAGGTGTTGTTGAACAACTTCTATACAGAACCCTTTCCCGGCAGATCATTATTGGGTATTGTGCGACCACATAGCCCAAAATAAGGAGACCTATAATATGGAAGCCTCTAATTATGACTCTAAATATTGCATCCCATATCCATTGATTATATTTCTATAAAATTTTAAAAAGTTGTTCTCTCTTTCCCAACCACCTTTTTTATGACAACATGAAAATCCAAACATCCATGGATTACCAAATGTTGGGAACTTGTGTGAATTCATTTTTATGGTCTGCAGATTAGCATAGACTTCATTTAATATGTCATCAAACAATATTACTTTTTTCTAATTGGTTTAATTCATGAAAATTTTGATTTTTCAAACCCTATGTTCCGCAAATATCAAAAAGTTATGTGAAAGAAGGACTCTAATTTCTATGTGGTGTACCTATTATAAATTCCATGGTTACAATAGCCTCATTATCACACACAAAAATTGATGTGTGCTAAAAAACACTAGGTTCCTATCTCTTTTCCCCTTTCTCATAGTATAGTTCTGGTAAATTTGTTTTATTAGGTGACCCACACCTATATCAATAGGCTTACTCTACAACACCATAACCTGTAAACATGTATCATCAACCCCTGTGTCTAGCCTATTTTCACTAATCATGGTCTGGATTGTTTTATCACCTAATTATACTTATAATAATAACACTAACATTGAGATACATATTTTACACATCTCTATGTTAGTGATTACATCATGCACTATCTAGCGGTTCATGTTTAATGGATTTGTATTCCCCAATAGTGGAATCATCAATGGATACTATCCATATTTCTTATTAATGTGGCCTAGTATTGGATCAATTTCTCTTACCAATAATTGGTATCCGTATTTGTATTCCATTACCATATCTATTTTGTATGACATTAAACTACCCATATCTATGTCCTATTTGTAACATATTAAACCATATGGAAACTTCCTTAACACATGATGTAAAATTGTATCTCTACACTATGTGGTGAACATATGATTCTTCTTGTTAGATCAGCATGAGTTGATTCCTCCTCACCCACCATGGGATGATCCTCCTAATTCTAGTTTCTCAAGAGTGTAAACCACATACTATCCTTCCCTATAATGGGATGATCCATATACTTCAGGCATCTCAATTGTGTATTCCCCACACCATCATTCTTTAATATGGGGTGATCCTCCTACTTTTGGAAATAACGATGCATAACCCCACACCTCCCTTATTTTTTCTCCTTCTGTTATATGGGTATACTTAATGCAAGTCATTAAAATGAATTGTTTGATCCTATAATAGGAGCATAAACTACGGAATCAAACTATGTATCTTTTGTTCCCTATCTCTTGATAGGGTATCTAGGATTCATCCTTGGGATTCAATCCTAAAATCATTATTATCCTTGGATTCCTCCCTAAATTTATATCCAGCCATCCCAACATTCATATCAAATTTTCTTTTCTTCACTTATGAAAAATTCTAACCCAATGTGTGGAAACCATACCAAGGGACCACATTGAAATTCACCTATATTTCCCCACATGATGTTAACCATGTGATATACCATTTCAAAAAAAAGACATTAAATATGTTACTTTTATGTCCCCATATGATGTTAAACCAATGAAACATCTATCCCTATAATATATTTAACCTCTAAAATTGTTATCCATTGGATATATGAAACCTCTCACCAAAATTAATCCTCTAAACCATGCAATAAAAATAGGATGCATTGGGTAACAATTTTCTGAAGGATTAAAATGTGGACATTAAATACATCGTGGATGAAATATGATTCCTTGTGTTTTGTGCCTAATATGCCTCATGCATGAGATGCACTCAAATTAAATGATATAGAAATTATATATTCCCAACACACATAACATCCAAAAAAAGATCATACATGCCAAACATTACTATGTACTCTAATTGAAGAATGACATGTTGTTGAGAGAGAAGTAGAATAATTAACTCATGTCTTCCATGAGATGACACCGAGAATGTTTTTCATGAACATGACTCTAGTAAGTAGGCGGAGACTTAGACTATGTAATAAGACTTATGGTGGAATATATGGAAGGAGGAATCAACATCTCATCATCTCATTTCGGTCAAGGAGC
Organism: Viscum album; assembly: GCA_963277665.1. Taxonomy (NCBI): domain Eukaryota; kingdom Viridiplantae; phylum Streptophyta; class Magnoliopsida; order Santalales; family Viscaceae; genus Viscum; species Viscum album. The sequence continues at coordinate 925,346,664 of OY728119.1, read as the reverse complement.
CAACCTCCCCAACAATAATGTCATGGTTCACCCACCATTATAAAGGAGAATGTAGAGAAAGAGAAGTGCATTTTCATGACAAAAAAGGGATTCATTAAAAATGGAAATGGTAAAATTCATGTGTACATCATCTCCATAAATAGTAATTATAACAGTGATGGTGGGAACTATAAAATTTGAGCATGAATGGATCCAAATATTCTTTACCTGACCCCTACTAACCTGATGGTGGTCCTGGGGTAGAAATATTCATCAAAAACAGGGGGAATGTGATGGTTTTTGGGAATCCTTGATCTGATGAATCATTGATGTGGATCATCCCACCTCCATGAATAAGGATTAAAGACATTGTGTGAATCCAAAATTGCCTTCATGGTTTATTTACTGATGGTTGGATCTATATATTTCCACTAGATTCAACACACAGTGAATTTGTGACAACCCACCACTAAAAATAATATTTTTAGGGGAAATAATTATTGAAAAATAATACACCAATATTCTCCTACCATGATGGACAACTCTTTAAAAAACTACTAAGTCCCCTCTTCCCAAATCCCTTTTTGATCTTATCTGAAGAAGTGTTATCAATACTATTTTTTTAATAGTTGAAAAAGGGGTCAACCCAATAGGGTATATGTTTTCTCATGATATGGAATCCATAACACCATTATAGACCAACATTACATGAGAAATGAAATGGTGTAATTCCCCCAATCATTGTAAATAACAATTTAATGACCCTCACTCTAGAATGCTCTGATAGAATCATCTGCAACATCAATGATGTAATGGATATATAGGTTGCATCCACAACAACCATCACTTGAGAGACACCTAGAAGGGATCCCACCTAGACACACCAATGATATAATATATCCCCATAATTCAAAGAGATAGTCTATATCACCCCTAATCTATGGTAACCAATGAAAAGTTTTGGTGTCAATGTGGGGGGTAGTCCAGGATCCTAGTTCATTAGTAAACCGCATCACCAACTCCAGTTGCCCTATACACCATAGGAACAACTTATTCTTCCCTATTCAGAATCATATGTGGCTTCGATTTCACCCTCATGGGATGAAGACCTGATATATCACTTATGAATTTTGGGTTGTCTCTACTAATAATTAGAAATTCAGGAAGTTGTTATAGGGAATACCTTGATGAAAATAGTCATCGATGTGGTCCAAAACATGCCAAAAACAGTCCCTAATCTATTGAGTTGTCTAGGTAGAGGACTAAAAAACAAAAAACCAATGTCCATTCCAACAATATAGATCCTATAACACAATTATGTAATCTATTCTATTCTTATTAGATCACAATTGGTGAGATTACATGACATCTGACATAGGACTGCAGGAAACATCATGTCACTATCAATCTGTAAAACACTATGAAGAATGTTTTCTCTTTAAATAATCCTTTTCATATACCTCAGTAAATGGGATAAGAAACAAGATATATAAGGATAATTATCCCTAAAGTTTATAATCATAAAATACTCAAATCCCTCTACATGATCCTTTAGTTGGTGGGTTTTTGGAATCTTTCCAGGGGGTTGTATTGTAGTTGTCTCATCTGCTATATTCGTACCTCCTATAAACCACTACCCCGGAATTGATAGAGACATAAAGGATTTAATTTAAACAATCATATGATTATGATAACTATATTGAGTTCTAAAGGCATGCTTCCTCTCATAATCTGGAATAATTTTTTAACACCTTATCATAAATGGAAATGGACATGAAGTTACCCCCATATCATAATTAAATAACAATTTTAATTATATTTTTGGACCATGTGATACCCTACCTACCATAATTTTAATGAAAAATACAATACAAAAAAGTTCCAAAACTAGTTCCACAACTAGTATCCTGACTACATCCAATTGGAGTTTTTGCATAATTGGAAAAAATAATCATTTTGTGTAATGAAAAATATGTCATGTGGGGACTTGGTGATCGAATAATGTTTATCCAAAATATTTTTTCCTGAAATCCTAAATTTTTTCATCTCAAATTACTTCATAGAGGATCATTCTATAGTTTTATATCAAAAAATATGGGTGACACAAAACAGGCTTTAGGACCATCATTTGACTTATTCCGAAATCTATGATCATCTTTACGTCATCCACTAACAATGTTGGATGGTTGACATCACAACACTACTAGTCACTCAACACTGAGAATATTTTGTATACTATCAGACTTTATAGATGAACAACTTTAAGAGCCTCCCAGTACTTCACCAAGTCCTGGAATATGTATCCCAATACACGCATATTAGAGGATGGGTGCAGTATGATTCCCTCTATTTCCGTCATATCCCATAGCATCCACACAATAATTTGTCTATCTCACCCAATAAAGGCGAAAGATCATCTTGTACTCTCATCAGGGTGAATATAATCACCATAAACCTCTCGGATTATCCGAGAAACCAAATTACCAATAGAGGTAATTATAGTGAGAATTAACCCCAATGGGAAAAATAGTACTAAGAGCACCCCCAAACATGATTTTTTCCTATTCGACCATTAATTGAAATAGAAATTATGAGTCCCTAAAATGAGATGTTCCCACCTCATCATTATTATATCATGAATTTTATGTGTCCCACTAACCCCTTTGGTCACCCCAATATCAAAATGGGATTGGGTACAGATGCCTAGATTGCAACTTTAGTCTAATATCACGAAGAAACAAGAGTCTTTTGGATGAACATATCATTGAAAAACATCCAGATCCTAAAAGTGGGAAAGGAGACCATGTCTCTCCTCCAATTAGTCACACGATCCTCTTTATATAGGATCTCCATTTTAAATTAGGTGGTTTTGTGCATCTGATTTGAGGAGAAACTATTGGGTATAAAAATTTCCAAGGGTTGAGTCACCACTCCACCTATGTAGGGTGACTACCTACCCTGATATAAAATCATATGATAAATAAAAATTGATGAGATAGTCAAAACAATTTGTGAACACTAACCCCAACAAAGATGATGTGATCACAAAGTATTTTTAAAAGATATAGGTGTAAATACTCCTTGAATGGAATGAATTACTATCATATGTAGATCATGTATATCCTCCCTTCGATTTCCACAACCATAGATTTACCAAATTTAAAATGATTGGAAATCCACTTCATTATCTTTCCCACTTATCCTCATGACTTTTCCCAATGTTGTGGAATCTATAATATAAGTAATACATTTTGATCTAGTTATTAACTATATTATGGAGGGACCAATTGTCATTTGGTATAGCCCCACATGATCTATTACTAGTCAGGATGATCTATGTGGCCACTTCCTCTACAATAGCATCACCACCATGATGTTGAACAATATAACATATCTTTATAAATATAATCATAGGAATGATGAGTTAGTCGCTGACTTCATTTATTGATGGAACATCCTCTCATACTCTCTTGATATAAATATTTCCCATTAGAAGATGAAAAAAAATGTTTTGAGAATTTCAAGGATATTTTGATACCTCCCCTATTCTATTGAAAATAATTATCATGTGTTAAATAATTTGAGAAAACATTCTAGCTTCTAGAATAATCCTTACTATAGACCAAACAATTTTCAGTTACATTACCCCATCCAACACTCATGAAAAGGCACAGAAAAAGAGATGTAGCCAATTATATTCCTGAACACTCTTCTGAGGTGGTTCACCAACATTAAAAATTACTAAAAGAAGCTCTTTAACAGATTAATTTCTAATTTTAGCCTCACCTAGAATATACTATTTATGATAATCCTCATTAATTGAATGTTACCCTGCCACATAATCAGAGCTAGATGCCTATTGTTCTATTTTTAGAAGAGAATATTAAGACTTAGTCTATAATGGATGCATCGATACTATGATACAAATTTTATGCTCTAAAAAAAGGGACTATGAATATATTAAATAAAGCCTTTTTATTATATAACATTTCATTACATTGAAAAAAAAGTATCTTTTAAATTTTTGTTTCTTGAAAAAAGTGGTAAATAATACAAGAAAATAGTAGACATTATTAATATCAACTTAAAAGTATTAATTAAAGGTTCATATTAAATATATTTACTACATAATATAACATGGGGATATATATAAAAGTAAAATGGTGAGCATAAGCCCCAATGAGGGAAAACAATAGATACATATTACATGTGATCTTGAGGAATATTAATATATACTCAAGGAATATCATAAATGAATGAGAAAAGGATAAAATATACATATAATAAGAAATATACATGACTAATAACATGTAAATGTGTCTAAAACATTTAATTGACACAATCATAAGCATAACACCAATTGTTTTCCCTAAGGTGTTGTAAAAAATAATATGGTTATACCCCAAGGTATCGTAAAACATGTCATATATATAGAATAAATTCATTCCTAGTGAATTATATTTCTATCTGGGTATATGCTTCATATGTATTAATTAATGTGATCTTCATAAATCAAAGTAAATATATTTATAAATAAACTATTTAGAATAAAAGAAATATGGTTCATATCCAAATCATGACATTTAAGAAGTTCAGAAAAACAATATCATTAGGTTATTATTAACCCATGAAATGTGAAGGTGGATTTCATGTATATTAATACTAGAATAAATTACATTAATTTTACTTCTAGTTTAATACCCTTACAAGTGAAAGTGGTTTTATATTCATAAATTAAAATGAGATAATTTCTTGAGAAAATGAGAAAACAATAGGGATGAAAAATTGGAAGAATAACGAGTATGAAACATGGTTTTAGAAAACATTAAAAAGAGATAGGACAAGAGAATACCATTAATAATAGTCTATTAACATAGTAAAGGGATTTTATCAAATGGAAAGAGTTATATATTATGGAAATTTGAGCAACATACCTCATAAAAAAGGGAACATGAAAGGAAAATAGATGTTGATATTTAACTTACCTTAAAGAGTTACCCCTGAAAATAGAAGATTATGAACTTGAGGGATCAGGGAAACATTGGGAGGACTCATTTTAGGGAAAATTATATTTTAATGTTGGATGAATTGGTAGTTAATGAAATTGAGGAAATGTGTTGATATTTAAAGAAAAATAAGAGGGGTTTTTATTAATTTCCTTGGACACTGAGGTAGTGGAAAATTCAAAAACCATGGGTTTCCCAATTTTAATTTACCATGATATTAGACACTTAAGAAAATAATTATTTTATTATAATCCAAAATCATAGACCACAATTTTATATAACTTATTATATCATTATTATTTCATTCAACATAAATAAGTACTGCAATTTTTTTTACTATTCATGAAAAACAAAACTTTTATAGAAAATTATCATATATTCACCATAACATAATTTAAACATAGTGATTGATAAAAATGATGTTCATTTTATAGAATTAATTATCTATTTATGAGAAAATTAACTTTTAAATATTTAAATCATTATATTTTAAAGTATAATAGTGGATAAAAATACAACTTAAAATGACTAGTATAATCTTGTACAGTTGAAAAAAAAATTATCATTTAAATTAAAATTATATTATTTTAATAATAATTTTTCATTAATATAAACATTATTAATAATAACTTATTATTATAAAAAATATATATTTTCGAAAAAATTAATGTTTCATTCATGAAAATCATTTTATCCTTTTCATAATATTTTTAAGAAAAACTATTCTAAAAATAAGAATGATGTAATAATAGTTATATTTAAAAAAAGGAATAACAGACTATGTTTGGGAAATTTAACCCATTATTCCATTTTCTTACACCCTAAGAGTATGTTTTTTATAGTGTTACTTACATGGGGTGCCTCATCAGACATCGACCCTCTGACTTGAACTTTTCACGTAAGCAATTTCATTCAAGCTTAACTTGATGTAGCTCCAATTGGGAAAGGTCAAGGTTGACCCTAGTGGTGATACCACCTACCCATGTTCTATTAGATGGGATTAAAATGGAATAAATATACTTCTTGAGTCCCTTGAGATTTATTTCTATAACAATTTTCCCTTTTCAAAATTGTACTTCTAAACACTAACTATAACATTAAAATTATTATTAAATGTATTGTTTCCAATTTTCATATTGACTCATGGTCAAAACCTAATTGTAACATTTCATTTTATAATCACATCATTATTAAAGAGATATATTTTTGTTGAGTATAATATAATATAACACACATTTCTAGGAAAAAGATATTTTTTAAAAATTTGTGTCAATACATTCTTTCACCCTTAATAAATTTCCTCCCCAAAATTGTCATCTCATTCCCCTAGTTGTGAAATAGTGTGTATAATTTTACCTCAATGTTTCTATTGGTTCCCGTGTTTCTTATTTATATTTTTTTTCCTCCATAGTACTTTAACTTGGTTAGTATTTTTATTGCGTAGATCCTTGTCTCTATGGTCTAAGATATCCATTAACAGAATCCCAATATAGAGGTCACGTTCCATATATCTCACCTAAGAAATTAGTAATTGTGAATGTTAGGTACATACTTCTTAAAAATAGATATGTGGAAAACATATTGAACTTGATCTAGTTTTAATGGATGTTCTAGCTGATAGAACACTGATCCTATGACTTCAAGGATTAGTTAGCGGCAAATTTACCTAGGGATAAGATTCCATTTATTCCCAAACTAAATGACCCTCTTCAAAGGATGTATTTCATGAAAAACCTTTTCCCCAACATGAAACTCCAAGATCCTTTAACAATTTTCATCATATCTCTTCTTCCAACTTTAATAATCCGTTATGTGTTTTCAGTTAACATGAGCATTTTCTATAATCTATTTCACATGATTTTCTCCAATAAGATTTCTATCACCATCTTCCACCCAACAAGTAGTAGTTATACATCAGTCCACATATATATTTTAATATTTTCCACTTGAATACTAGAATAGTAGTTGTGGTTGTATGAGAACTCAAATAATGGGATATTTTTATCCCATCCACCTTAAAATTCCATTATGAATATTTTCATCTTTTCCTTTTGTGTTTGAATAGTCCTTTTAGATTGGTCATCTATTTGGGGGTGATATGTGGTACTAAAATTCAATTATGAACTTAGTGAATGTTTATGACTACTCCAACAAAATTTGATAAGAACCGTGGATCATTATATGATATGATAAGAAGTTGAACTCCATAGAAACATCACCACTTCCATTATGTAAATCAAGGAATATTGATCAAGATATAATTCTTCTCGAATAGAGAAAAATGGGTTGTCATGGTGATATGGTATAGAATAACCCACATCTCATTATTTCATTTGGAAGTTTTCAGGATAATAGTGAAAAATTACATAGTTACATTAATCCACTTCCATGCTAATATTGGTAGTTGCTGTAATACCCCTTTAGGAATTTTTCACTCTTCCTTCACTTTTTAACACAATAGGCACATGTAGTGTATTCTACAATCCCTATTTTCATTTTATACCACTATTAAAAATCACAATAGTAATTACAAATTTTAGTTCTCCTAAGATGTATAGAGAATATAGAGCAATTAGATTAATCCATAATCTCCTTCTTTAATTTCCAAATATATGGAACAAATAGCCTTGTGAAAATTTTTAGTACACCTTCCTGAGAAATATTGTACTCCAGAAAAATACCATTATTTTTAACAAATATCATCTTTTGCAAAAAAGGATCATATCTTTGATATTTCATGATATTCTCATGAAATTATGGTTAAGAAATATTTTGGGTTAGGTTGGATGATGTCCCTTCACATACAATAAAAATTTCAGGTTTTACTAGGTCTTCGATCAAAGGATCTCTATGAATAATTATCATATCCCAAACAACATGTTCTTTCTTAATTAATTCATCTGTGAATTTTTTTGGTCTTTCGATATGATAATGAAAAAAACTTTCATAGTATTTAATATCTTCCCATCGTATCCTATCTCTCAAGTTTAATTAATTTTACATGATAATATAATTAAAAAAATTGTGTTCTATGTATATATCACACTTCTCCCCCAAAATACAATTCCTCCATTTGTTTAGATAAAAAAATAAGTACAACTAACTCTTGGATATGTGTAGAATAGTTCAGAAAATTAGGTTTCAACATTAATGATTAATAATTAATCAACATGTTATTCGGTAAGAGGACACACCCAATCCCTTACAGATATGCATATCTTAAAAAATAAATCCTTCCATGATAGAGGGTAGTGTTTACATTAGTGTAGTATCCAATATCTTCATTAGCTCTCAGAGTTATTCTTAGGACTCCTTTTTCCAAATAAACATGTCAGTTTTTCAATTTCACATGATTAATGGATTATAATTTCAGGATAATTTTTCACAAACCACTTATAAGATCTTTTAAAACATAGGAAACTATGATTTTATGTTACTGTTTTAGTACTTGGTCATAACTCCACAACCTTTGTCCTCACTGGGTCATTTTATTTTCCATTAGAAGTTACAATGTTCCCCAAGAAAAAACTTGTTTAAACAAAAACTTTCATATTCTAAACATTTTATAAATCCTCTTTATATTTATAGTTCACAGTATAACCCTTTAATGATTCTCATTCTCTCCGTGACTTTTTGAATATATCATAATTTCCTCAATAAAAACTACTAAAATTTTATCAAGGTATTCATTTGAGAAAATATTCATAAAATCCATAAAAATATCAGGAGATTTAGTCTAGACAAGTTAATAATAAAAAACACATACTTCCAATTTCTGGGACAGTAGACAGTATTTGTAATGATTTATTTGGTCACACTCAATTGATGATAACCAGATCGAAGATCCATCTAAGAGAAGAATTAATCCCCATGAATCCAGTTAAATAAATCATCAATTATTGGAATAGTGGACGTTTTCTTCACATTGATCCTGTTAGGTAGTAAATAATCAATTCACCACATCATTTCTTGTAAAAACACATGGTTTTAAAAATAAATTCAAAATCATGAAACACTATGTCTCTACAAAATGAGTTTTGTTGTAATGAGATAGTTTTAAAGTATAAATTAAATATAATTTTTTCACTTCAATTATTTGAATTTCAAAAAACTGACATTCATTTACACATAATAATTTTTTAATTGTAACCATGCCAATCAATGTATTTCTAATAATTTATGACAAATTGACTAATTTTTCAACATGTTAAAATATTAGTTATTATGTTAAATTTTTTTATTTTTTTAATAGTATTGATTTTATTTGAAAACATTTTCTTTTAAAATTTAGAAAATCATTTAGAAAAAATGATGTTCATTTTAGAAATACAGACATTTAATAATAGATAAGGTGAATTTTTGGGATTTTTTTAAAGTACTTGAATTTATGATGAACAGAGAAATAATATAATTTATCATATATATACAATGTATGTTAAATAAACTATTACTAGAATCATGGTTGATGTAGGAGCCCTTTGTTCAAACTCACATAATCTATTTTCTGTTTTCTGTGTCATGAATGTGGTATGTTTATATTCTTGTGAATAAATATAAACTAATGATTAAAATAATGGAAACCCCCTTCTCTCTTCCACTATAAATTCCCCCCCTCTTCCCCTAACACCTCCAACGAATTGTGAATTTTCTAAATATTTCTCAATCCCATTCCCAAGGCTCCTCCCTAGGTCCGAGAATTTTTTTCTGACTAAAAGGCTAAAAACGAGTTCGTAAGGAGGATCACAAGGATAAGAGATCAAGATGTAAAAATCCTCTTTCATTTTCTTCAATTTTCTTTTCAATTATTTTTTTTCATATACTCACTTAACCTTCCCTTATCAAAGAGCCATGAAATATCCAATATTATATATATTATAGATTTTTATATTATTTATGAAAAAATTCACCATCACACTTCCTCTTCGTCTTATTCAATAAATAAAAAACATCGTACGTGATTTTTCAATTTACCATCATCGTGGACGATTTGTCTTCAATTTCATTCACCTTATGAAAATATGGTTGTAAAACCATTTTAATGTTTTAAAAATATGGTAATGTGTATGATATGACCTATATTAGTATTTTTAATTAATATATTTTCATAATATTAATGCTATGTAATGAAAAAGTTATTTTATTATCAAAGAACTGCCAAAATTATTAAAACGAATATCAACAATTGATTTTTCTAACGATTAATCCTGATACTATAAAACCAACATTATTTATGGAATAATTCAATATTATTGAAACATTGTAACACAATTTTATTTGAATTATTTAATATCACTTCCATTATACGAGTAAATCATTTACGAACCAACCATTGTAATCATGTAATGCACGCACCCAAAACAATTGAATTAACAAAATATTATTTATAAATAGGTCAAATGATGTTATATTATGATAATATGAGGTTTTATTAACATTATTAATATTCTTAAACATATTAATAAAACACTTCTGGATATTATACGAAGAATTTAACAAGATTGAAGTAACACAAACACGTGTTAAGGAAATTCTGAATCCAATTTACAGTCTTTGGGTTAAACATCAACATAATTGATTATATGTTAATAACATTATTTTTTATAATTAATTTTGTTTATATTATGTATTATTAGGTTTATTTATAGTTTATACACATATTATATTCATTCTACTAATTATCTTTTCAAATATATAATATCTTTAAGGGATTTTTCATTAAAATCCTCTTTTAAATATCTATATTTTCAAAATAAAAACGAATGATTTCGGAATGTTTTATTGTTTATTTATTATGTTATGGTTCTTAGTAATTTTTTATGAGAAGTTTGGGACCTATATATCCATTCAATCAATTAGTTATGTTTTTGTTAGAGGTCGACTATATGATTACTCCATGTGTAACTATGATGGATACTCAAAAACGTAGATGTGAGGGTTACATTATAAAGTAGCCAAACGAGATATAAATAATATGGTTACCATGAGGGTTAAAATTTAAGGTATGTAATTCCATAATATACCATCATTATTTGTTTATTTTTTTCTATGTTTCGGTAGATATCATGTTTTTCAAAGCATATGATACATTTTGGGTGAGAGTTATGTCATTGTGAAACTGATTTCATATGATTATAGTTATTCATAGAATAATGGTTCATTACTTCATTTTATGTCCATTAATAATATTTTTATGCTTATACCATGTTTTTAAATGTTTTTGGCTGGTTATTAAGGTGTATAAGATAAATTAGGAAGTCAACTAAATTGTTTTGACGATATGTCAAAGAAATCATGTTGTTGTTTTGTGTTAAAAAACTTATTTTTGGTAAGAAATGGAAAATATTTCAATGGTAACCACATTATACCCACGTGGGAATATATGTATGAGTTATTCCCTAACCGTTTAAGATGGTAAAAGGATAATATATTTGGGAATGTAATGATGTAAAATCTAGTTGAAATAGCAATATTATGTTATGTTTAAGGTCGGGTCCTTAAAGTTGGTATCATAGCACAGTTTATATGACATTAGGAGTTAGTATGATGTTAAAAGAATAACATAAATTATTTTTACCTTATTGATATGTTGAAATGGTGTATCATTTAAATATTAACAATTTTCTTCTTCTAAGATAAGTCTATTTTGAATTATTTTCTACAGAAAAAACAGGGAAGATGAAGTTGTAAAGAACTAAGAGGCTGATATATTTCTGAATCTGCAACCAAAAATTAGGGGAATTAGAACATGGAAGTATGTAATAGTAATGGATTAGCTGACATAGTAAATAAATAGTGGTGGTATCCCTTCAATAGAACAACCATAGCTAATATAAAAAACATGATGATTGTGGAACATTTAATGTGGAAACACCCTCCTGCTTTCAGGGGATTTTCTAACCTAGTAGCGGATAACGGTTTGATTAATGGCCTTAAAAAGTCAATATATGTTAAAGTATATTGAGATAATAAAAATCGTACTCTTTATATTTTTTCATTTTGAAGGTGATGCTAAATTGTGGTGTTCAATGGTCAAGAATATCAAGGATAGAGAAGAGATTGAAGCCTTAGGGTGGGATGATTTCAAAATTATCTTTCTAGAAAAATATTTTCCTAAGGTTGTTCGACATAGGTTTGAGATGTAATTCCATGAATTGAGGAAAAAGGTGGAAGATCTATTGGCTATGTATGATTAAGATTTCACCCGACTAGCAAGATATTCTCCAATTATTTTATGGGATCTTGAAAAAAAATCAATCACGTTTACTCCAGATTGAAGCCAACATATTGAAGTGCATTGGGATCCTATGATTTCAAAAGTCATGAGGAACTTTTATGATGTTATGAGATGGTTTAAAGGGATATTTCTAATTATCACATGTATTTTAGAAACAAATAGAAGAATATATACATATGGAAATTGATAGGTATGAATAAATCATTCAAATCTAATGGTGAGAAAGTCTCATTTCATGTTCATGAAAATTGTTCTTAAAATAACCAAGGGTTATTTATTAACAAAACTAGGAAGTGTTTTTGATGTTGTATGTTTCGACATATGGCCCAAGATTTTAATGAAAATAATCATAAGATCAATTCCAATAAGAAACATGTAATGTGTTTCCAATGTGTTAAGATGGGTAATTATGAGAATTCATTTCCAATGAATGGTCTGAATGATGGAATGATGTTAGACTATAATTAGAAAGCTGTATTGAGAGCCATTGAGACTATGTTAGAACATTTTTTTCCTTTCAATGAAGTTGTATCAGGTAGATTATTTATTTACTTAGATATTTTTAAATTATTGTTTGATATAGGGTTTACACATTCCAATATTTCTGAGAAATATTCTGGTAAATTGGAAGAATCACCTCCAATAATTGAAATGAGGACATATTTTTAAAACAGCAGGGGGATGTTACAACAAAAAGGAATTTAAGAATCAAACTATTGTTATCTTTTTAAAGAATTTACATTCAAACCATGTTTTTCCCCATAGTAGAGTTTGAATATATTTTAGGTATGGATTTCCCTTTTGTTTATCTTGCTAAAATTGATTGTTGAGAAAATGAATTTTTTTCCGAAATATTTTCATTTTCTATACATGAAAAATACCATGAAAATTATATCATATCAGGGAGATGAGATGTTGAAATATGGAAATTAAACCTACCTTTTTTATGTTTTTGGAAGTAACAGAACTATTAAGATTAATGATATTCCAGTTTTAAATGATCACCTTGACAACTTTAATAATGTGTTACCCAGTGTTGTACCTGATCAAGAAGTTGAATCCTCAATTGACTTATTTCTTGATGATAAACTAATTTTAATTCCCCCTTATCGAATGCCTTAAATAGAACTTCTTGAATTGAAAAATTAGTTGTATGAGTTTAATGATAAAATCTTCATTCATCCTAGCACTTCACTATGGGAAGATTCTATTCTGTTCATTAAAAAGAAATATGGTTCCTTGAGACTTCTCATTGATTATAGAGATTTGAATAACATTACTTTTATGAATTTATATCCTTTACCTAACATCAATGACTTTTTGAATAGATCTAGGGATATATTTATTTTTCTAATATTGAATTGATATCCATTTACCATCTGCTGAAGGTGAATGAGAATAAAATTTTACAGACACCTTTTTAAATAAGATATGAAAATTTTGATTTTTTTTGTTTTGTTATTTGGGTTACTAATTCACATGTTGTATTAATGTATCCTATAAAAATAATATTTCATTATATGTTTAATAAGTTACTGTTTGTTTTTAGTGATTAAATCTAGTATATTATTTATGTAATTGGGAGAACAGTAAACCTCTAAGTGATCCTATTTAAAACATAAAATTTAATAGATTTTATGTAAAATTATGAAAATTTAAATTTTAGTTGGAGAAAATGTCATTCAGTCGTGACATTATTTCTAAAGGAGTCATTACTATTGATCCTTATAAAAATAAAGTTGTTGAATAACGGCCTAATTCCGCAAATATAACTAAGATTTGTAGTTTTCTGGTTTTGGTAGTTTTTTATTGGTGGTTTGTTGAAAATATTTAACAATTAACTAGTCCACATACTAAGCTAACTCAACAAGGAGTTAAATTTACCTAGAAAAAATAATGTGATGATTTTTTTCAAGAATGGAAATGATGATTGGTGAATACACCAATTTTGACCCTACCATAAAAAAATGATGAGTTTTTCATTTGTATTAATTCTTCATTAAAAGGACATGGTTGTGTTATGATGTAGAATGGGCAGGTAATTTCTGAATTTTCAAGACATCTGAAACCTCATGAGTTAAATTATCCCACACGTGATTTAGAATTATCCACAATGGTTATTTACTTCAATATTTTGAGGCATCATTTATATGGACCCTAATGTGAAAAATATACTAACAAAAAAAGTTTGAGGTACTAATTCACTCAAAAGGAATAAAACATGAGATAGATAAGATGGCATTAATTGATAATATATTATGATTGGATGATCAATTTCTATCCTAAAAAAGAAAATAAGTGGTATATTCCCTGAGTTGAAAACATCATGAATCAAAAATTATGTTAAGGATGGAACAATCCCCTTTGAATAACGACTAATGAAATTTTATCTTGGATTTTTTTGGTGTAGTAAAATCATCTATTTTTTCAAGTTTCAATGCAGTCAACTTTTTCAGACACAATTCATAATGTGTAAAATATTGAATGGGAGTTATAGAAAATGGTAGAAATGTTTTAAGCAGGTAAATTTCTAGAGTTTAAACTTGATAAAAAGTTTATTCAATGATTTGGAAAAAAAATTATTCCTTGTGATTGTCAAATGAAGAATGTTTATTTGGTGAATCTCATAGTTCTCCATTTTAATTTCATCTTGGTAGCACAAAGATGTGAAGAGAACTTTAGGATTATTACCGATGGAATGGAATTAATAGAGTTATTGTAGATTTTACCATGAAATGATTCATTTGTTAATAGGATAAATATGAGTTGTCATTAGTAAAGAGGATGCTTTATCCTTTACCTTTTATAAATTGGAAATGGGAAAATATTTCCATGACTTCATTGTGGGACTAACAAATACATATTGAGACCAAATTTATTAGTTTTACCTCAATTATATTTTCATGTTACATGGGGTTCTTCATTCCATTAGATTTGGCAGTGATCCCATGTTCATTTAAAACAATTGGAAAGGCCTTTAGAGGTCATTGGGAATAGAATTAAATTTTTGTACATCATTTCAGCCTCAATCTTATGATCTATCAGAATGGATGATTTAGACATTAGAGGATATACTCTATTATGGGTCAATGAATTACAAGTTATTTTTTGGATCAGAATATCTTATTAGTTGAATTTTATTATAATAAAAAATTTCATTCCATCATATAGATGGAACATTTTGAGGCTTTATATGGTAAATTGTGTTGAAATATAGGTTTTTAGGATGATGTTGGGGAAAGGAAGTTGATGGGACCATAACTAGTATAGGATGTGTCTGAGACTGTGAATATGATCTAAAAATACATGATGACAACTCTGTGTTGGAAAAACATTGATGCAGACAATAGGAGGAATGGATTTTATTTTGTGGTAGGTGATAATTTTTTACTTTGAATCTCACAATAGAAAAGTGTTATGTGTTTTGGTATGAAAGGGAAGATGAGTCAATGGTTCGTTAGACCTTATGAAATTCTTAAGAAATTTTGACTCGTTTCTTACTGATTAGCTTTTCCTTTGATTTTTTTCATAGGTACGTAACATTTTTCATGTTTCGATGTTGATAATGTATTATCCATATTCATCTCATATTTTGATCCTAGAAGAACTTTTGATAATAGAGAACCATTTATATGTATTGAAACCTGTTCAAATTCATAATCGAAGAGAATAAGTAATACAGAATATGGTAATCCACGAGGTAATGTTTTTTTGGTGATACTACATGGGTAATGATGTAACATGGGAATCAAAAAATGATATGAGGTAAATGTACCCTCATGTAAAAACACATAAATTTCAAGGAATTTTTTTTCTTAATTATTTTGAATTTCACGAGTCTGTAGTTTCCGACGGCGCCTGATTCTGAGGCCCGGTGTGCACGGAATCATTTTCTGAAGTTTTGTTCAGTTACATTCCATAAATGTACGTGCCAGTTTTTCTATATTTTGAACCAGTGCTCGAAATTGAAATCTGACGGCAGCGATGGACTCGCAGTGATAGTATTCACTTAAGGGGACCTTTACCGCAGTTTTATTTTATGTGGGGTGAAAGTTATAATTTGGAGATTTAACATAAATTAAATAAAATTGTGGTGATATGCAATTTTATTTTAAGACATTGTTATTTCCTCCAAGAGTAAGTTAGGGGTGGGGCCCACACCCCACAGAACCTCCCATGTTAGGATTTAGTGTGGTGGGTCCCACATGAACCAAAACCTTTTCACCTCCCCTCAACGCCCTTAAACTCCCCATTAACACCACTTTAATTAATTTGACACCTCCCCTCATTAAGGTGGGGCCTTTCCACCTCCCTTCCTTAAGATATGCCTACTTAATTTATTAATTAATTGGCTTAACTTTTTAAATGAATTTTAATTGTTTTGATAACATTAAAAGAATGAATATCCTTCATTTCTTTTGGTTGGAATAAACTCATTTTGTAGGGACTTGACAGAATTTAGAAGGAAGTGTTCCTCTCTGCGAAGAACGCTCCATGACTCGAAGAATGGGAAGGAATTTATCTTCACTTTCCTTTTCAACCAGAACAAGATTTTGAGGAAAAACATCATCCTTTCTTTTTCTTCCACGTCAAGGGAGAAGACACTACTCGCGAGGAACACCATCTACGACAATGACTTCCAATGTTGACGGGACGACACCATTCTCCGCGACGCCATCTTCCGCGATGTCGTCTTCCGCGACGCCGTCTTCTGTGACGCTTGACTACCGTGACGCACGTCTTTTGTGGCCCATCGATGAATGAACCTCAATTGCAAGGTAGAAGATTTGATATAATTTTAAGTGAATAAAATTATATTTTGTCCTTAGTGATTGATTGTATTGTCTTCGGCCAATTGATATTGCCTAACTCAGAGGGCGCGAACCGAACGAACACGGCCCGATGACCCTCCGATGGTTTTGAATATTTTGGCACGTGTTGGAAATGGGAGGTGGTGGCGACCAGAGGCGGCAGCGAATAGTGGCAGTGACGACCGCAGGAGGTGATTGCGCACCGGCCACAAAAAGAAAACTTTGGCCGGCATCCATGGGCCGCTCGGACAAAGAAGAACCGGCCGGCCATAGCCAGTCGTGATGGAGAACCGATGCGCCTCTAAGGCACCGTGCTACGGAGAACCACGGTCCGCACTCTGCAGGCCACTTCGGCGGCGAACCGGCTGGCCGCCTACCGGTCGGGATCAAGGAGGTTGCGGCACCCACAGGTTCCATGAGGGAGAACCGCGGCCCGCCCGTGTAGGCCACACGCGCCGGGAAGACCGGTCGGCTTCGGCCAGCTAGATAGGATCGGCGGCGCCGCTCGCGCCACCGATTCAGGAAACCGGGGGGCCATGCTTCGTCGAGCCGGGCAGCACTTCGCCTTGTCGGGCCGTTCCGTGCCGGTTCGGGCTGCACCACGCCGGGCTGGGCTGCTCCATGCCAGGCCGGGCCACCCTATGTCGGGCCGGGCTGCACTGCGCCAAGCCGGGGCGGGTCGTGCCATGCCGGTCTGCGTCGCGCCATGGTGGGTCGGGCTGCGCACTGCCAGTCTGGGCCGCGCCATGCGGGGTCAGGCCACGCCACGATGGGCCAGGCTGTGCCATGTCGGGCCAACCTACACCGCTCCATGCAGGGATGGGTCGTGCCACACCGGGCTATGCCGCGCCACGCCGGGCCGGGTCGACCCACCGGCTCACTAGGCTTGACGGACGGGACCCGTTTCACTTGAATGTGAATAACTTTAAGATCGCGTGTCTGATCGACACGTCGTCTGCGGAATTGGGATCCTTGTGATGATATGGTAATTTTACAATAATCTAAGAGAGTTTTGGATGGTTTTGAAAATTGGACTGGTTTGGAACGAGCGTAATTCCAACCGGGCCCCTAGAACAGAAAAGCCAATATCTCTCAGACCGGGCCTTTGATGGACACGCTGTCTATCACGTTGGGTTCCTTATGATTAGACAGAACATAGAGATACATCAACTCGGGAAATCTTGATAGTTTATGTGTTGACCCCTTTGCTCAAGAAGGGGACCCTCCCGGAATCGAGCGTGCTGTGTACATGAACCCTAGAGCTGGCTGCGACCACGACTGCGACTGTGACTATGACTGCGACTGTGACTTCGACAGTAAGGCGACTGGACTGAATCCTTAGTGGGTTCGACAGCAACGAGACCAGACTGAATCCTCCAAGGGTTTGTCTACAACGAGACTGGACTGAATTCCCCAATGTTTCGACAGCAACGAGACTGGATTGAATCCTCGGTGGGTTTGAGAGCAATGAGACTGGACTGAATCCTCTGTGGGTTCGACTGCAAGTAGACTGTACTGAATCCTCCATGAGTTCGATAGAAATGAGATGGGACTGAATCCTTGGTCGGTTGGACAGCAACGAGACTAGACTGAATCCTCTGTGGGTTCGACAACAACGTCATACTATTGTTTTATGTTTCTGCAGGAATCTGTTGTTCGACGGTGAAAGATGATTCAGTGTCTACAAAAAATCATCTCTTACTCTCTTTATGTTGTGTATACCTGGTGTGAGATGAGTCTTGACATTAAATCATTATCATCGATGTGATTGACTTTTTTCTTGTGTGGACTGGGTTGTGCTTGGGCTCGAGAGTCAGAGCCTAACTGTGATTCATATCTTAGGTATATGTATGATCATATACCTAAGTATGGTTGTTTGATACTTTTTGATTGTATCTTTCTATTTTTGGTTTAACATTGGTGGATTTTGGGAGACTATAAAGGGTCTTGGGGTCCCTAATGAGTATCGTATACTCACCCATGCACGGGCTATGCTCGTACTACGTTGTGTTGGATGCAGACGACGGACAACACTGATCGAGGTGGTGGCTTGTGGAGCTGGATGGTACCCGGAGGTGGACCACTTGGCGAGACGTACACTGAGTAGACGGCCAGACCCGAAGTGCTGAGTAGGCCATCTTTACCCACCCTTCAGGTGGGATTCTTGGAGGATGACTCAGTGGTTGCTGTTTTACTTTACTGTGATTGTAGTAGCTTTTCAGTTGTACTGTACTTTACAGTTGGGTTTATATACTGGCCCATTTACTTTTCAGCACATACTTTTGTACTCAGTTTTACTTAGTGCATTTTTCTGTTGTGTACACTATTGTGTTTCTTTACTTTTATAAAGTCAATGCCTTCCCTTTTTATAGGGATTTATTCCTTTGGTGCTAGTCGCCAGCCCCTGGCCTGTGGTAGGTGGGTTAGGGATAGTCCCGACATGGGCCCCGATGTCGGGACGTGACAAATTGGTATCAGAAGAGTTGGTTCTACTGCCTAAATCAGGACTATAATCATTATTTTCTGTGAAGCAATAGTGTTAAGAGTATTGAGTGTGGTTTTCAGACCAGGGAGTCCAGTGTTGGTGGGGTGGCCAACGTATCCATACACCAGGACCATGATCTCTGAATTCCGACTTAGTGCACGAAAACACTGATTTCATGTGTGCTTCCTTTGAATAAATCTTCCTCTGTGATTACATTATGTCAACTCACTAGATATACTATTTAAACTGTATTTCACATGTTCCTTTTCAGGATGACCCCACGAAGGCAGCCAGCTAGGGTTCTGAGTTACGTACAAGATGGTAGCCCACCGCACGACAAGGCCTCGGTGCAGGGCACCCTCACAGCAGACGCAACAGTGCTACCACTACCCTATGGGACACCGATAACAGCAGCCCTAGAAGCAGAGAGTGCACGCCGCCTGAGTGCATTGCATGAGTTCCAGCGACAAAGGTCTCTGAGGTTTCAAGGAGAGATAGATTTTCAGATATTTGGGTTCTGGCTAAAGGTTGTAGCACGAGATTTCCACACAGTTGGACACCAGCTAACTTGATGGTGTACCTAGTTTTTAGTCTCTTTCAGAGAGAAGCTGAGAGGTGGTGTATTCTGATGCTCTAGTCTTACGATGAGGTCGCTCTCACCTTGTTAAACTATGAGGGTCTTTTCAGGGTAGAGTTTTTACCAGTGACTCTGCGCTCTACGCAGGCTCAGAAGCTACTGCTCTTTCCAAGGGGCTTTCCAACCATAGTGGAGTATTCTGCAGCCGGTAGCAGACAGATGACACAGTAGTCCAAGCGTACTAGGCCAATAGGTGGGCGACCTCAGGATATAGGTTTGGTTGTGCGGGTTACATGAAACAGAGTCAGCCATATGAGGAGCAGAAAATGCTATACAAGCGGTGGCCAGGGTCACATGACTCAATATTGCCCGACCCTCCCTATAGATGAGCATCAGGCAGTAGAGAGACCTCCCAGGCAGAGGCAGAGGTTTTAACATGGTGGTCCTTCGGGAGCAGGCTGAAAAGGAAGAGTATTTGGTCGAGCAGTAGGTGGTGAATGATGTTTTGAGGCCCTACCACCACCACCACCAGGAGGTCCACCCTGACCGTAGGGAACTATTGGATATGGGAGAGCTCAGCTTTAGGAAGCTAAGGGCTACAACCATAGTTCTCTTAGAGAATGTGGACAAGAGCGGGACTAGCTCTAGGCATGGAGACATTTATTCATGATGCTTCTAGATTTGTTGATGTCATTGTTTGTGGTTGTGTTGTGTCTTTGTACTTTGAGATGTAGTAATAAAATAAAATTGTCCTTGTGACATTTTCTTCAGTGTCCTTTTTATGTGGTTGATTTTGAGAGGTTCTGGATAAAACTGTTGACTTGATCCTCACGTTCGAGATTCCCACTAGAGGAGACCCAATGACCACACACTGATGCAGACAGTGTGACTCAGCCCTTAGAGGCGAGAGTAACAGTTGGATCTCTTGGTAGTAGCTTTTAGGCCTTACAACGTCGTTCTTGGCATGAAATTGTACCATTCATGTTAGGATATATTGTATTAGGCAATTGGAATGGTTCATCCAGAGGATGAGAACAAATTTCACTTTTCAGAAATGGAGAAATCATAGCAGCTTTTGTAGGACGTAGGAAAGGAAGGGTGTAGATGAGTTCTATTAAATTGGATAGTCTCACCCATAGTTGGTTGGGTGAATTCTTTTTAGTCTACTCTGAACAATAGAGTCTCAGGTATATCTTCTCGAAGAAGGACCTGAACCTGAGATAGCGGCGATGACTCGAGGTCCTCTAGGACTATGACTTGGAGATAGTCTATACTCTTGGGAAGGAGAACGTTGTAGCTGATGCTCTCAGTAGGAGATCAGGGATTCAGCTGCTAGGAGAGCGATGGAGTAGCTAGCCATGTTGTAGATATCTTTTGTGGATATAGATGGAGAATACTTTCTTTATTCTCTCATAGTCTCTCCTCCACTTCTTCTGTGATTCTGGGAGGCATAGTGTGGGGACGTTGACTGTGAGACGCGACGTGCTCATATATCCATAGGGCAGGTGCCTGATGTATTTTCTGAAGGAGGGGAGCATGTCATTCTCTTCAGGGGACTTACCATGGTACTAGTTTCACTAAAGGAGGATGTGTTGAGGGAGTTCCACACTTCCTCTCTATCGGTACATCAAAGAGTGGCGATGATGTATCAGGACCTCATATGATAGCACTAGTGGCAGGGTATGAAGAAGGAAGTAGTAGAGTTTGTTTCACGATTCCTCACTTCTCAGCAAGTGAAGGCAGAGCACCGGGTATCAGCAGGCTTGGTACAACCCTTAGAGGTCCCATAGTGGATGTGGAACGTGATATCCATGGATTTCGTGATGGGGCTTCCACGTACATCTAGAGGACACGACTCTATCTAGGTGATCATTGACCTACTCACTAAGTCGGCCCACTTCCTACCAATCAGAGAGTAGGGATCATTAGAGAGAATGGGATGCCTCTACATTCAGGAGATTGTACAGCTTCATGGTGTTCCATCGTCTATAATTTTCGATCGAGATTCTCGATTCACTTCCCGGATATTGAAGGGGTTACAGGAGGCTTTTGGGGCGCAGCTACGTCTGAGTGCCGCCTTCCATCCTTAGATGGATGGCCAGATTGAGAGGAATATTCATACTCTCGAGGACATGATCCTTGCATGTGTTCTCGACTTTGGTCGCAGCTGGGAGGATCACATACCCTTGGTGGATTTTGTGTTCAAAAACAGCTACCACTCCACCATCGAGATGACCCCTTATGAGGCATCGTACGACCGACCTTTCAGATCGCCTCTATGTTGGACTGACCCAGGGGAGTCCGCACTTGTAGGACCACAGATGATTCAGGCTATGACAAAGAAGGTGCAGATCATCCAGGAGTGGATGAAGACTCCACAGAGTAGATAGAAGTCCTATGCTGATAGGAGACAGAAACCACTGGAGTTCGAGGATAGAGGCCATGTTTTCCTATGGGGCTCGCCTCGACAAGGTCTACAGATATTTGGCTGGGGCATTAAGTAATCTCCATGTTTCATTGGTCCTTTCTAGTTCCTCAGCAGAGTAGGCGAGGTGGCTTACCTCATGGCCCTTCAACCTTAGTTGCAATGGGTGCATGACGTCTTCCACGTATCTCAGCTTTGGAGATACGTGTACGACCCGTCCCACATCATCGACCATGGGGATCTGGACATCGATGATGAGGCGACATTCATGGAGGTTCTGGTGGAGATCGAGGATTGACAAGAGAGGGTCCTGCGTGGATGGTCGATTCCTCTTGTGCGCATTCACTGGCAGCACAGGAACCACCAGGAGAGAACATGTGAGCGGGAGGCTCAGATGCATGCTCAATACCCTCATTGGGTTTCCTAGTGTATGTAGTAGCTTTACGGGGATGTAAATCCATGAGGTGTGGGTAATGTAAAGTCCCATAAATTTCAATGATTTTTTTTTCATAATTATTTATAATTTTACGAGTCTGTAGTTTCTAACGGCGCCTGATTCTGAGGCCCGGTGTGCCTGGAATCATTTTAAGAAGTTTTTTTGGGTACATTCTGTAAACGTACGTGCGGGTTTTTCTATATTTTGAACCGGTGCTCGGAATTGAAATCTTAGGGCACCAATTGACTCGAAATACCAGTATTTTCGTAAAGGGACCTTTACCGCAATTGCGTTTTATGCGGGATGAAAGTTTTAATTTGGGGATTTATCTTAAATTAAATAAAATTTTGGTGATACACAATTTTATTTTAAGAGGTGGTTATTTCCTCTAAAAGGAAGTTAGGGGTCCGTCCCACACCCCACATAACCTCCTATGTGACGATTTAGTGTTGTGGGACCCACATGAACCCAAACCATTTCACCTCCCCTCAACTCCCTTAAACTCCCCATTAACACCCCCTTAATTAATTTGACACCTCCCCTCATTATGTTGGAGCCTTTCCACCTCTCTTCCTTATGTTATGCCAACATAATTTATTAATTAATAGGCTTAACGTTTTAAATGAATTTGAATTTTTTTTCCAACATTAAAAGAAGGAATATCCTTAATTTATTTTTGTTGGAATAAACTTATTTTTTTGGGACATGAGAGGATTTAGAAGGAAGTGTTCCTCTCCGCGATGAATGAGAAGCAATTTCTCTTCACATTCCTTTTCAACCGGAACAAGATCAAGAGGAACACCTTCATCCTTTATTTTTACTCCGCATCAAAGGAGAAGACACCACTCACGAGGAACGTCGTCTAATACAACGACTTCCAATGTTGACAAGACGATACCATTCTCTGTGACGCCATCTTTTGTGACGCCGTCTTCCACGATGCCCAACTACCGCGACGCTCGTCTTCTGCGGCTCGTCGACGAACGAACCTCAATTACAAGGTAGGGGGTTTGATATAATTTTATGTGAGTGAAATTATATTCCATAATTGGTGAATTATTTTATTGTCTTCAGCCAATTGATATCTCTTAACGTGGAGGGCGTGAGTTGAATGAACACAACCAGATGAGCCTCCGATGGTTCTTGAATATTTTGGCGACTGTAGTGGGAGGCGGTGGCGACCGAAGGCGACATTGAACGGAGGCGTTGACGACCGGAGGCGGTGACCGCACACTGGACGCATGATGGAAACTGTAGCCCGTATTCATGGGCTGCTTGGCCAAAGAATAATCGGTCGGCCATAGCCGACAGTGCTGGAGAACCGCGGCGCCTCTAAGGCGTCGCGCTGCGGAGAACCATGGCCCGCGCTTTAAGGGACACTTCGTCATTGAACCGGAAGGCCGCCTGCCGGCCGGGATGAAGGAGGTTACGGCACTCGCAGGTTTTGCATGGGAGAACCGTGGCCGCCCATGCGGGCCACTCGCGTCGGGTAGACAGGTCAGCTTCAACCGGACAGACAGGCGGGGTGGCGTCGCTCCGCGCCGCCAGTTCGGGAAACCGGGGAGCCGCACCCCCCCCCCCCCCCCCCCGCACCGCTCGGCCAGCCGTGGGCTAGGAAGCGCCACACCGGGCCGTGCCATGGTCCACTAGGCAGGGCCATGCCACGCTTGGTCGGGCCGTGCCACATCAGTCCAGGCCGGGCCGCACAACGTCGGGCCGGGTCGTGCCCCGCTAGGCTGGGTCCACCACGCCGGGCCGGACCATGCCCCACCGGGTCGGGTCGAGCCCCACCAGGCCGGGACACGCTCCACCGTGCCGGGCCGACCCCCCAGCCAGGTCGGACCCGCCGATCCAGGTTAGGCCGACCCGCCAGCCCACTGGGATTGACGGGCCGAGTCTATTTTCACTCGAACGTGAATAACATTATGATCGCGATTTTGATCGACGCACCGTCTACAGAACTGGGATCCTTGTGATGAGACGGTCCTTTTATTATAGTCAAAGAGAGTTTTGGACATTTTTTAAAAATGGCCGGGTTTGAAAACGAGTGTAATTCAAATCAGGCCCCTAGAACGGAAAAGCCAATATCTCTCAGACCGGGCGTCCGATTGACTCGATGTCTATCGTGTTAGGATCCTTATGATGAGACGGAACTTTGGGATGCATCAATATAGGGCTTCATGATAGTTGATGTATCAACCCATTTTCTCAAGAAGCAGACCCTCCCGCAATCGAGCGTGCTGTGTACGAGAACCCTAGAGATTGATGCGACTGCAACTGCGACTGCGACTTTGATAGCAAGGAGACTGGACTGAATCCTGGGTGGTTTCAGCAGCAATGAGGATTCAGTCCAATCTCATTGCTGTTGAACCCACAGAGGATTCAGTCCAGTCTCCTTGCTATCAAAGTCGCAGTCGTAATCGCAGTCACAGTCGCAGTCGCAGTCGCAGTCACAATCACAGCCATCTCTAGGGTTCTCGTACACAGAACGCTCGATTCTGGTAGGGCCTGCTTCTCCAGAAAAGGGGTTGATATATCAACTATCATGAAGCCCTAATTTGATGTATCGTAAAGTTCCATCTCATCATAAGGAGCCCAACGTGATAGACGGCTTGGGCCCTGAGGTCGGGTCGTGACACCTCACCTGTTTAATAATTAAATAATGTTTTCAGGATGCAATTTCCAGATGTTGTGGGGAATTTAACACCCCATGATTTTAAAATAAATTTACATGCATAAACCACTAATTCTCTGTATAATGACAATTTATATTATGGATCTATTGTTAAAATAGTCATTAAATATATTTTATCCACTTATATGATCTTAATTTAAAAAAATGGACATACACGATTGTGATCAGTGTGTATTTTGGAGTCATATAAGTAAAAAATTATTCTTTATGAGTAGAAACCTCACAAATGATTTTATTTCTAATAATTTATTAGACCTTGACTAACTTTTCAAGGTGTTATAAATTCAGTTATAGTTTTAAAAATGTTATTTGTTTGAATAAATTACGATTTGGTTAAAAAGTAATTTTATCTTTTTTATAAAATTATTAATATAAAACATGTATTAGTTTTCTAATTATACCCATTGAAAAATAGTTAGGGTGAATTTGTTAAATTTTTCTGAAATACCCGAATTTTTTATTAATAGAGAAATATAGTAATATAACTTATATACACATTATATGTCAAATACATTATACCTATAATCATGGATTATTTAAGAAACCATAGTTTTATCTAACATGCTCTCTTTATTTTTTGGTTCGAATGAATAAAAATGACGCATATTCATGAGAAATAATATTAATCTAATGATTAAAATAATGGAAAACTCCTCCTCTCCTCTACTATAAATACCATACTCACTACAACTTCATCTAACACCTCTCATAATTTTAGAATTGTATAAATTATACCCGATCTACTTCCAAAGTCACTTACCCACATCCAGTACCTACTGTCTCACCAAAATCCAGAAATTAATGGCATTACGAAGGATCCTAAGGAGAAGAGATTGAGAGGTATAAAAAGATTTCATTTTCTTGTGTTTTGTTTTCTATTATAATATTTTCATATAATCTCTTCTCCTCCCCATATCCATGTGGAATGAAAGCTCCATTATTATATATATTACGTATTTTTATCATGAATATGAAAAAATTCATCTTCATTATTTATCTTCCAGTTATCCTAAAAATAAGAACATCAACCGTGATGTGTCGATTTACCAGCATAGTGGATTATGTGTATTCAAATTCCTTTATATCCTTTAAACCATGTTGTAAAACCATTTTATTGGTTGAAAAATTTGTTAATGTTAATTTTATAACCCCTTTTATGTTCTGTAATTTACTTATATTCATAATAATAATGTTTTATGATCAAACAAGTTTGTGATTATCGAAGAACCATCTAAATAATCTAAATGAATATCACAAATAATCTATCTATTGATTCATCATCTTATGGGATAACCAAAACGATTTATTTAATCATTTAATATTATGGAAACATATTAACTCCATTTCATTCCTCTTCTATAGTTTCTCTTTAATTTTTCAGGAAAATCCTTTACACACCAGCCATGAAAATCATATAAATCATGCACCCAAAACAATGGAAATAACATAATAATATTTTTAAATGGTTATAATAATGTAATATAATGATCATATATGGTTTCATAAACATTACTATTCTTCATTCAAATACTAATAATACCCTTTTAACAATTATATAGGACTTTTAAACCAGTTTTATGTAACCATAACCTAATGTAAGGGAATTCGTAACCCAATTTCCATTCATTGGGTTAACCTTCCAAATCATTGATTATATGGTACTAAGAATATTTTATATAATAGTTTTTTATATTATGTATTATTATGTTATTTTGTAGTGTATAAACGTATTTCATTATTTCTTTTAATTCTCATATGAATTATATGATATTTGTAGGGGATATTTCTTTAAAAATCGTCTTTCAAAAAAAATTTACAAAATTCAAAATGAATGTTTTGGGAAGTGTTTTTTATTTATGATTATGTTATAGTTATTGTGAATTATATAAAAGAAATTTTTGACCTATATGTCCCTAAAATGAATTGGATATGTTGAAATTGGTGTCCTATCATATGCTACCTCGAATTGTGAATATGATGGTTACACCATAAGGTATCCATGGGGGTTACATTGCATGGTAGCTGTGTGGGTTACAAATCCTATGGTAACCATGAGGGTTATAATTTTATGTATGTAATGTCCTAATATTCCAACGTGAATTATTTATGTTTTCTATGATTGTGTAAATATAATGCTTCCCAAAGTAAGTACATGATACATCATGGATGATAATTGTGTCATTGTGAAAATGATTTCACATGATTATATGTATTCATGGAATAATGGTTACCTTCCTTATTTTATATCCCTTAATAAGGTTTTTATGACAATCCCAGGTTTATAAACGTTTTTTACATGTTATGAGGACGTGAATGAGAAATAAATAAGTAAATTTAATTGTTATGAAGATTTTTCAATAAATTAGGTAGTTGTTTTATGTAAAAAATATTATGTTTTGAAAGAAATGGATAATGTTTTACTGGTACCTACATTGTATTCTCCTAGGATGATATGTTTGTGTTATGTCCAAACACTCTAAAAATCTATTCTAAAATGATCTATGGGAATTTAAATAAGTGAAACCTTATTAAAATATTTATATTGTGAATTGTTTTAGGTCGGGTCCTTATATTGATACATGCTTCTTCTTAATAGAGAGAATATTTTTCAACCCATGGAGACACACATGGATATATTAACCCCTGATCTAAATGATCCTGTAATATCTACCTTAAATCCCCCTTTATACATTTCTCATTCTCTATAGTGTATTTGATATCGGCTCTGAATCACGTATCAACAGAATTGAGAACTCAACCTCTATTTCTGGGGGTTGTCTTGTTAACTCCTCAAGAAATCCGTTAATGTATTCTTGAATGACAGGGATACATTATATTTTTATTCTTTCATTTCCCTCATTATCTTCAGTGATAATATCTTTATAGAAGTTAATGGGGGTTATTCTTGAGAAATCTCAGGTCATTATATATCTCCTTTGAAAAACATTGCAGGATTTACATTCAATACTGCTGATATTTCCTTACATATATAGTAGATCGTAGAATTTAACCATGTGAGTCAGTCCATCCCTATAATGATTTGAAATCCCTTCATTGAAATGACTACTATATTTTCATAGAGATTGTGTTTT
Source organism: Viscum album (assembly GCA_963277665.1). Lineage (NCBI taxonomy): Eukaryota > Viridiplantae > Streptophyta > Magnoliopsida > Santalales > Viscaceae > Viscum > Viscum album. The sequence goes on along the minus strand of OY728119.1, from coordinate 925,317,924 downwards.
CCAAAGTGAATACTAGAGTTTCAATACACTTTTTATGCTTGGATAATCCCTCCTAGAGTTATGACTCTTAATTATACAATAAGTGATTCTATTACTGATTCTATATTCTTTAAAAACATGGAAAAAATAAAGGAATTTGTAGAACCAGAGTCAAACAATTTAATTTCTATATTTTAGAGAACAACAAGGTTACCTTCCACCACATCATTTCGAGCTTCAATTTCATCTATCTTGATATAAAAATAATGACCTTGGAACCATTTCCTCCTCATAGGTTGGTGGTGATTCCACTCAATTAACATTAGATTTATAATGTGATTGGTGATGTGACTAAACAATCCACACATGATGTATTGGACTTTGGTTAGGGAATTCTCTATATTCCCTTTGTAATTTGTGTTGAGAAATTGGGGATTCACCTCATTATAAAATGTCTGATAAATGTGGTTATCTCTTCCACACATGTAACATTTCCCACTAAAGAGTAATTAGTCCCTGAATGCTTCTTCCCATATTAATTGGATGTGTAAATATTCCCTTTCTTTCTTACTCTTCCTTGATCAAAGCTCCCCCCAATTTTTCTCTCCAAGTATCTCTTATTTTAATTCAATCTATGGGATCACTTAATGTCTCCAAACTCAAGTTCAACATCCATAGCACACCTCATTATCTTCTCATAGTTTTCATTATCTCAGTTGGCAAGATTCATCTATATTTTGGGTCTTATTTGAATATAAAATCTATCACCATTCTTGTTAGGATCCATGTCAAAGATAGAGGTTTAATGGGAATGTCTTGTGAAGTTCATCTCATAGCTTCCAACAGATTCATTTTCTTCTGCTTCAGCTCATAGAGTTCCACCCCTATTTCATTTCTCATTGAATGTAGAATTTTTTTTAAAAAAATTTTCATTGAACTCTTCTCACTCCATTGAATCATTCTCCCATATTTGATTCATATTTTTAAATAGTGTGGTCAACTGATCAGCTTATACCTCTAAGCTGTACACAGCTTGGGTAACATTCTCTTTTTCTGCACAGTGGAGTTTAGAAAATATCATTTCTTTAGAGATTATAAACTATTTTTAAATAAATGGTTCATTATATCCACTATTAAATAGGTGTTGATGACGCCCAATGTACTAAATGGAATGTTGTTCGATCAAGGTTAATCTGATCTCTTGTATTTATTGATGTTATTATTCATAACTCACATCTATTAATTCATCATTCTTATGATGTTTTCTATTCTGTAGTCCATCATAATGAAATCAGTTTTCGGTTTGTTGCACTCACCATTTATGTGGTTTCTCCTATTACCTGACAGTTTCTAATATAATAACGCCTTAGTGAGAAACGTGTTTCATTAATAACATTATAATTGTAATATAATTTCATGTCATAAATCATGAGTATGTTATTGATTAATAAAAATTGATTATTTTTTGAAATCCTTAATATGGTTAATTTTTTGAGAAATATTAGCTGAATAGATTTGATATTGAAGCAAGAAAGGGTTATACAAGTCAAAATGAAAGAATTTTACATTCATCATGTCAAGAAGAGAAAGTATGTCATCGGGAACATTATTCAAGTGGATGCCTCTCTCTTAACTGAAAAAATTATTAGCAACATAATCTATAATTTATTTCACTTCTTGAAATTTGCCGGTGATAAAATAGCTCATATAGGAAATAATTTCAAGGAAATTAGTCCCTTTACCTTCTAGATTCTATGGTAGTTGGGTCTGGACCACCCTTATGGCATGAAAAAACATAGTTGAATGTCATTCAAGTGAGATATTATTCCAATTCATTTAACAAACAATGTACACTTCTCTAATGGTCACCAAACATTCAGCCTCCAAAATAATTGCATTCCCATATAGACTATACTATATTCCACTACATCCCCATGGTGGTCTATGAAAATAACCCTAAGGCCTGATGGTCTTGTATTTCCATAGGGGTATCTTTTGAATATTATCTTCCTCGAAAAAAGGGAATATAATACAAGTAAACATAAATAATTATTCCATTCCACTTGACAGAATTTATTAATGGTTCATCATAAATATATTTATGGAATCTCAAAACATGGGGATGTATATCAAAGGAACACGGTGAGCATAATACCTTGTACAGGAACCATTTTAAACAAAATACATGAGATCTTGGGAAATATTGACAAAAACATGAGGAACATAATAAATTCATAAGAAAATGTAAAAAGGAGACATATAATAATAAAATAATAAGAATCGTAACATGAGATTTGGATAAAAAATTTAATTTAGTCATTAATGTACATATCACAAATGCTTTTCACTAAGGTGTGTTAAACATTACCAATCATATTCACCAAAGTATATTAAAACATGAAATCTTTAATTATTAAAATATATACCCAATTCATTGGAGAACTATCATTTCACACCCTTAATATTTACTAATTAATTTCACCCACATATATGGCAATAAAACATTCAATAAATAAACCTTGTATAATTAAAGAAACTTGTTTCATATCAAAATCATGATGTTTTTAAGATGTTATTAAAGACAATATCATTGTTTCATTCGTATACCAAATAAAAGTATGGTAGTTTTTGTGAATGTTAATTAAAAATAAAATAGGTAATTTTTAATATAGGTGAATACCCTTAGAATGTAAATATTTCTGATATTCAAAAAATATAAAACAATAATGTCTTAAGAAAAAGAGAAAATTTTGGAGAATAAAATTCGAGAGCATAAAGGATATGATACATGGTATTAGAAAACATTAAAAGGATATGGGAAAAGTTTATACCATTCAAAAAATAAAATTAATACATTAAATCGGTAGAATAAAATAGATATAAGAACATTGTATCAAAAATTGAATGAAATATGTCATACAATAGGTAACATGAAAGGAAAAGGGAAGTTGTGATTTCTCTTATATTAAAAAATTACTCATTAAACACGATAATTGGAACCTGGGGGGATTTATGAAACCTGGGTAGGAATCTATAGGATGAAAAAAATCATATATTCATAGATAATTAATTGGGAGTGTATAAAAATTAGTAAATGGGTTTGTATTAATAGTAAAACATGAGGAGTTTTTTTATTAACTTTCTAAGACACCTGGGTAGTGGTCGATTAAAAACTGTGGGATTACCATGGTATTTACCCAAGATATTAGACACATGGGACACCTATTAGTTAATTTAAATCCAAAAGAGTCGAAATAAATTTTATATGACATATTATATCATTATTATGTAATTAAATATATCAAAAAACTCAAACATTATTTTTACAATTCCGAAAAAATAAATGTTTTTTGAAATTTATCATAAAGTCAACCCTAACCTAGTTTTTATGTTAATATTTAAAATATGATGCTTTCTTATCATATTTTTATCTATGATTATAAATTTATCTTTATAATATAAAACCCATGTTTCATTAACAATAATAGTCGATAGAAAATGAACTGTAAAATTCCTAGTAAACTTTTTGACACATGAAAAAAATAAAATTATTTTATCATTTAAATTAAAATAAGTGTATTTTAACAATAATATTTCATTAAAAAAAATTAATCATAATAACATAGTATATTATAATAATTTTACCTTTTTTATGTACAATTTATCTGGAAAAACTCAGTTTACCAAATTCATCATATATTTTCAAAATACCATTCTCAAATCAAAAATGATAGAAAAAAAATTATTTATAAGAGTAAATTACACAATAAGGTCGGTAAATGTAATCCATTATTACACATGAATATTTCCAATGAGTGTATTTTTTTATGCCAGTACTCTCCTTGGGTGCCTCGGTTGATATCGACCTAGGGGTAATCTCTACTAACTTGAACTTCTCCCGTATGTGATTCTATTCATGATTCACTTATTGATTTTTGACTTTGGATTGGTCAAGTGTTAACCACTATGATGATACATCCCTTCCATGTTATGATAGATAGTCTAAAAATGGAAAGACTCTACAAGTTGAGGCCATAAAATCATCTTTGTCTAATAATAACCCTTTTTCCAAATTTTACTTATAAAAACTAGTTATAATGTTAAAATTATTATTACATGTATTATTTCCAACGTTCATATTATCCAATGACTGTATAATGTTTGATACCGGATTGTAAATTTTCTATTTATACTCGTATAATTTTTTATAGATATTTAATTGTTGAGTATAATATAATATAACACACATTTCTAGGGAAAAATTATTATTCCAAAAGATCTAGTCATTATATTATCCCCCCTTTATTAATTTTCATCTCGGAAATTTTAATATCATTCCACCAGTTGATTAAATGTGTTGGCACATCTTCCTACTTGTTTCCTCTAGTTCCCACATGTCATCGTCATATTATTGGTTCCTCCACACCAATTTCACAAGGTGAGTAGTGTTGTTGCATATAACCTTGTCTCTACGGTCAAATATCTCTACAAAATGCACCTCAAAAGAGAGTTAATATTCCAATTGTACCACCTTTGGACTTAGTACAAGTGAAGGGGTAGATATTTACATTGTCAAGAGAGATATGTGAAAAACATCGTGAACTTTAGAAGGGTTATGTGGAAGATATATCTTGTAGAACACTCTTACTATGTGATTAAGGATTTTGTACGGGGCCAGTGCATATGGGGATAAGATTCACTTTCTTCCCAAACCCCATAACTCTCTTACAATGTGATATTTTAATGGAGACATTTTCAAACATCAAACTTCATGTCCTTTCAATTGTTTTCAATATATCTCTTTTTCCAACATGTTGTAACCTTTATGTGTTATTTTTTGTCGTAATCCATTTGTTTAATTTCTTGATCAAGATCAGAACCAAGAAGCTTTCTCTCACCAGTTGTGTCCCAATATGTAGGAGTTCAACATCGCTACACATATAGAGATTCATTGGGTGTCATTTGAATACTTCAATGGAAGATATTATTATATGAGAACTCAAATAATGGTATATGGTGATCCAATCCAATTTTAAATTAATTTGAGCATTTTCTCAGTGTGTTCCCTATTTTTTGAAAAGTCCATTTTTATTTTCCATCAGTTTAGGGGTGATAGGACATATAGCAATCCAATTAATTATGAAGATAATGTAAAATACTTCTCAAAAATTCTGTTGTGAAACTCACATCACAATCACATATGATAAAATCTATTAATACATGGAACCTCACCACATCCTTTGTATTAATATTTGATATTTGATCATGAGATAAGTAATTTTGAATGCAGATAAAATGGGAATTCAGGGTGAGTCAGTCCACTTGAGCCTATATCACATTATTTCCTTTGTATTTTTATGGGGTACGAGTGAAAAAGACCATAGTGATATTTTTTTACATCCATACTAGTATTTGTAGTGGCTGTCTTACCCCTTTATGAAGTGTTCACTCTCCCAAATTTATTTCACATACCAGAAACTGTGTAGTGTAGTTTGAAATCTCCCTTTTTATGTTAACCCACAAATAATTATCAATAAGGTCTTTATATATTTTAGTGCTTCCCTGATGTATAGTGAATGTTAAACTATGAGCTTCATCCATTAGATCTTTTTATCTATCTGTAATTGTAAGTACACATTACCTTGTATGAAATATCATTACTCATTAGAGATCAATATTGAACTCAGAAATCCTCCCCTTCTATACAAAATCTATATTCTTCTGTAACAAAGGATATTATCTTTGATATTTCATTATATTCTCTAGTAATAAATGTTGATAAATTATTTTGGTTAGTGATGATGATTCCTCATCCCTTAAAATTTCCATTTTGATTTTTACTGGGTCTTTGATAAATGGATTTCCTTGAATCATCATCAAAGCCAAAACAAGAGCTTCTTTCTTACTTATTGCATCAAATATTTTGTTTACTCTTTCAAGATGATAATGAATTGTAATGTCATATTCATTAAGAAGATCCTACCATCTCCTCTACCTCCTCTTCAATTCCATTTGTTTGAAAAAATACTTCAAATTTTGATGGTCTATTTATATATCACATTTATCCCTTTAGGGATAGTGCATCTATATCACCATAGAAAAAATAATAATAGCTCTCTCTAGATCATGTGTAGGAAAGTTATGTACATGTTCCTTCTACTCTCGAGATGCATAAGTAATCACCTTCTCAATATTCTAGAGGATGCATCCAATCCCTTTCTGAGATGAATTGATAAAAATAATTAATCGTTCTCTAATAAATGGTAGAATTAACGTTGGTGTAGTAAAAAATCTCCACTTTAGCTCTTGGAATCTTTCTACACACTCTTTTGTTCATATGAACATGACCCATTTTCAAGTTAACATTGTTCATGGATTATAAATTCATTAATCAAATTCACACCCCTTTTATAATATCCTACTAATCCAAGGAATCTACAAATATTAGTTACTATTTTAGGTGGGGGGCAGTCCTCTACAACCTTTTTCTTCACTTGGTCAATTGATATTCCTATATTGGTAATAATGTTCCCCCTGAAATCAGCTTATTGTAACCAAAATTACCATTTTCATAACATTACCCTTCATTAGAGTTTTTAATATAGCCCTTAGATAATTATCAGGATCATATTGACTTTTATAATATATCAATATATTATTAATAAAAACTACCAAAAAGTTATCAAGGTAGTCCTTAAAGACTCAATTAATCAAATCCATAATAATATCAGGAACATTAGATATAATGAAGGGAATAAAAACAAACTCATAATGTGAATATCATGATTAGAAGGTAGAATTTGGAATTTATAATTACTTCAAACTCAATAGATGATAACCAGATGAAATACCAATTTTTGAAATTAATTAAGTCCCATGAGGATTGTCCAATTAACCATCAATTATTGGGAGAGGGTACCTGTTCCTCATTTTGATCATGTTCTATTCTCTATAATCAATGTAGTTCCATGATGATCCATCCTTATTATTTAAAAATGGAGTAGGTTCTCCCCATGGGGACACACATAGCTGGATATACCCCTTCTCTAAAGGATCTTAGAGTTTCTTGTTTAATTCCTCAAGTTCCACATTTTCTATTCTATATGGGCTCTTTGATATCAGCATGGGACCAGACATGAGCTCAATGGAGAACTTTACCACTCTTTTAGGTGTAGTTCTAGGTAAATCCTCTAATATTACATCAATTTGTTATTGAATTATGGCGACACTTTCTATTTTTATACAATTATTTTATAATTCATATTCACATGTCATCTATATAAATACAGCTATAGTTGGTGCTTCTAGATATAGCTTAGGTCACAATATCCCTCCTTTGAAAACAATTATATGTTTCCCATTCAAGACTACTGAGTTTTTCTTTCTTTTGAAGTTGATCATAGAATTATACAATGAGTGCCAATGCATACCAAGTATAATGTCAAATTCTATCATGGGAATGACTGCAATATTTGTGAAGAGATTCTGCTCTCCAAAGTAAACACTATAGTTTCCATAGAAAGTTTATTCAGGGATAATACCTCTATGAGTCTTGACTAATAGTTATACCTATACAAGTTTAGGGGTTTATTCTATTTTCATTGATAACATTGAGAAAATAATTTCATTTTTAGAATCAAAATCAAATAATGTTCATTTTATATTTGAGAGACCAACTACGGTACCTTCCACCACATCATATAGAGATTCAAATTCATCCATCATGGTATAAATAGCATGAACTCGATTCATTATCCTATGAAGAGGTTGATGATGATTACCCTAAATTAACATCATATTTAGATAGTGGTTAAAAAATTCCAAATCCAACACACTTTAAGTATTGTACTACATATAGGGAATTCACCATCTTCTCATTATCATTATTGTTTAAAAGATTAGGATTCAACTCATTATAATTTTTCCATGTAATATGGTCATCTATTCCACACTAGTAAATTTTACTTCCCCTGATCAATAAGTTACCCAAATGTTTCTTCCAACATTTATTTTATATGGAGAGCTGAATGTTCTTTTTCCCTCATTTTTGATCAAATATCCTTCGTAATATGAACTCTAAATATCTCTTATTTTCATTAGAACAATGGGAGCTCTGCGTCTCTCAATAATCTATTTCAACATTCATACAAATCCTCATGATATCCTAATAGATTTTATAGTCTCAGTTAGGTAGATTATTCTATAGATGGGGTATTAGTCCACATATAAATCTATCAAAATTCACATTACAATCAATGAGAAAGATAGATGGGTATTGGGAATTTTCTTTTATATTCATCTCATAGATTCCACCAAATTCATTTTCCTTCTTATTCATTTCAATGAATTAATTATCTATTTTTGTTCTCATTGAATAGGGGGATTATTATTTTTCAAATGGTTACCCAAAACTCATCCCACTTTATTTCATCAATATCCCCTCTTGGCATCATTTTTTTAACAAATTTCCACCACTAAAATGATTCTCCATCTTAGAAGAAGAAATATAGAGTGAAATTATATTATACCAAATAATGAGGTATAGAAAATATTTTTTCTATATATATTATCTATTGTATAACAATCAATTGGTCTATAGATCTGCTGAAATAATACTATCATTGATACGTAGTGGAATCAAGAGAATTTTGATCAATTTGAAGTCAATATAATCTATTATCTTGAATGATTGATTCATTCATAACACAAGTTAGTTGATTCACAATTCTCATGAGTTTTTCCATTCCATCTTCCATCAGAATTCCATCATGACCTGGTTTTTTTCACTCACCATTTTCATAATTTCTCCAATTTTCATCCATTTCATAATAGAAGTAATCCTTAAAGTTAAATGTTTTTATTTAAAAAATTTATTTATTAGAAATACATTTTAGGTCTTAAAACATATGAATTTTATTCCTTGAAAACAATTATAGTTTTCATAAATCCTTCAAAATTCTTCATAAAAATCTTGTGATTAATCCAATAAAACCCTTAGGAGTGTAAAAACGGGTTTTTCGTATGGCTTATGAGAATGTACATGGTTAAGCTGAGTTAGGCTCAACACAACTTGTCCAAGTTGTTTCCCCTATGTAAAATTGATCCAGAACCATTTCCACGTTTTCATATCCACATAAGGATTCCTTTTTTGGGAAACCACTTACTTATTATTTCACCAAAATACTAGGATATTTACTAAATTTAGAAATTTATCATGGGTTTTTACTAATGTTTTCAAATCATAATTTATAAAAAAAACTAAACCATTATTCTATAATAAATATGACATTAATAATTTTTATTATATAAAATTTCATAACATTGTATTAATAGAGGATATTTTAATGCTTAGTATCTTGAAAAAAAGGGTATATAATACATGAAAAAATATTGAATTCATCTATTATACATGAAATGATTCGTAAAATGTTTATCCAACATATATTTATGGCATATCATAACTTTGGAACATAAATCAAAGGAAAATTGTGAGCATAAGGCCTAGTAAGAAAAAAAAGAGAAACAATTTACATTTGATCTTGGGAAATATTCTCCACACTTGAGGAAAATAATAAAGAAGTAAGAAAGGAAAATGATACATATAATAGTAATATAACATTAATTATAACATGAAAATGAGTTTAAAAAATTTAATTCAGTCATTAATAATTATATCACTAATGTTTTTCATAGAGGTTTCATAAAACTTACAAAGGTTATTCACCTTGGTATTCTAAAACATGTCATCTCTAGAGATTAAATTATCTAACAAAAGAATTTTAGTTCTATAAGGGTGAACCATTTATATGTATTAAATAATTTTATCAATATATATTATAATAAAACATTTTATAAACAATCCTTGGTGAATAATAGAATAAGTTTTCATATCAAAAGCATGTCGTTTTTTCAAATTTCATAAATGTAATATAATTATTTCATTATTATCCCTCAAAAAGTGATGGTGCATTTTATGTATGTCAATCACAAAAAAATAGATATTTTTGGTATTTAGGTTAATAACCCTATAAAAAAAGAGTTTTAAAATTCACAAACTAAAATATTATAATTTCTTGTGAAAAAGATATAAATAATTACATGTTAAATCATCAGTATAATGTGTACAAAATATGGAATTAGAAAAAATTAAAAAGTGTGGGGAAAAGGGTATCCCATTCATAAAATAATTATAATAAATTTAAAGGGTGTAAATAAGTGGAAATAAAAACATATTAGGAAATTTCAATGAGATACCACTTAAAAATGAACTTGAAAGGGAATGAGAAGTTGATATTTTCCTTACCTTGAAGTTTATCTTTTATAACTAATTGATTGGGATGTTGGGGGCATGAGGACCACTTCAGTGGACTCCACTAGAGTAAAATATATCAATTATTAGTAGAAGAGTAATTTTTAGTGAAGGGAAATGAGTAAATGGGTGGGTATTGAGAGAAATAAAGGAGGATTTGTTTATTAATTTCCTTGAACACCATTGTAGTGATATATTCAAAACCATGGGATTAACCACGGTATTCTCCCATGGTATTTAATACATGGGACACCAATTGTGTTATTGTTTTCTACAAGATTATATAATAATTAAATATTAAATATTACATAATTATAAATTCATAAAACATATCAAAAAACTTAAAATTGTATCTTTACTAATCACGAAAAACTAAAGTATTTTAAAATTTTCTGATGACACAAAACAATTCTTCCTAACCTAATTTTGACATGGTGATTTCCAAAATTATTTTTATTTAATCCTAGTAATTCTCTACTTTTTATATATTTATCTTTTAAATATAAATAATTTATTTCTTAAAAATAATAACGGATTGAAAATGAAGAGTAAAATTTCTCAAACATGGAAAAATTAATTTATTTTACCATTTAAATATAAATAAGTCTGTTTTAATCATACTATTTAATAAAATTAAAATTACTCATATTAAATTATATTTTAATTATAAATATTTCATTTCTTTTGAGTAAAATATCTATCTAAAAACTGTTTCTCAAATATAATATATTTTTATGAAAAACAATTCTCAATGTATAAATGTTGGAATGATAACATTATTTATACAAATTAATTACACACTATTGTCAAGAAACGTACTCCCTTAATACATACTTGTATTCCTAAAGAGTAAGGTGTGTGATGGTCGTACATTCATAGGGTTCCTTAGCTAACAATGCCTGAGTGGTAATCTACCCTAACAATAACTTCTCACATATGATATTTCGTTCATGCTTCACATTTTGAAACATAGATTGGGATTGGTCAAAGGATAACCCTAGAGATGTTACCTCCCTCCCATGTTGGGGAAATGTTCTATAAATGGAATGAATATACTAGTTGATTCTATCTACTCTTAATTCTCTATCAATTTCCCTTTGTCAAAATTTTACTTAAAAACAGTAATTATAACACTAAAATTATTCTTACCAATGTTTTTCCAATTATCAAATTGAAAAATGGTCATATAATTGTCAAAACCACATGGTAAAATTTCAATTCGCTCTCAAATAATTATAAAATATATATAGTTTGTTTTGAGTATAATATAATATAATAACAATTCCTGGGAAATTAATATTATTAAAAAAGTTTGGGTCACAATAGAAGATTTCAGAATATATGATAGCCCAAGAGGCCGAACCTCCCAACCATATGAAACATTACCCATAACATAGAGACCATGCACAGAACATGAATGAGTTTTCATTTTCAAAAATCTACTAAAGGATATAGTTGAATGTGGCCTATTCATTTCTTGTGGTGTCTCAATATAGGAGGTTCATGTCTCTATTAACCCTTATTGTGACAATGAAGACTCAAGTGAATGAAAGTAAGACACCAACCATGGAACATATATGTAAAATGATCAGTTAGATAAAAATGATTTCCCTTTTAGCAATGGTATCATTTGTTTCTTATTGATCAAACCATAAAATTTAGTGGTTACCATGTCTCTTCTAGCCTCCACATCAACATATGGTTCACATTCTTCCATGTATCAAAGATACATGTGTCAATTGTGTCCTAGGAATCTATATCCCCTACGGGTTTCATAACCAATCCATAGCCTTTTTAACATCTTTCCTCTTGAGTAGGGACATGAAACTAGAGTTTTTAAACCCTAAAATATTCCACCAATGATGATAATGATAATTTCTTCATCAATGCAATCAAATTGATATATCCCATCACAATGAATAATGATGAGGTGGGCCATGTGACCCTCTCGGCATATTTCGGATAGTGACATAAATGTAGAGGAAGGGGATGTTGTGAAGGATGAATATCAAGGATATTACATCATAAAATATTGTTCATTATTCTAAGATAATACAACATTAATTGGGTTGGTATTAAAAGACAAATCTCTTCTAGTTCACTCTATCAGATATGCCACAACAGCTGACTATATTGGTTGATCGTGTGACCCGGCCGTAACCAAATTGTGATCAGAAACATATGGAAACATCCTAAAATCATCCATATAGTGTTTAGTTGATAGCTGATCGTCCAATACAATCTAACCAATAGTAAAAATCTCAACTATAAGCACCCGCTACACCCCATGTTAAAAAAATTCACTTGTTATGTAAGAATTTTCCACTACTATAGAAATATAATATGTTGAAACACCTTGATGGAATTCAATTGGGGATATTTATCCCTGATGTGATTTTCCTATCAATAGAGATATGTGAGGCCCATAAAAAATAACAGATAATATCCCTTCAGTTTGAGATAGAGGTGGATACTATGGAGGCATATCATGTAGTGGAAGTTGGCCATGTAGAATTCTATACATTCATTACATCTATGAGTAATAAATGGTTTCTTAAATTCAAGGATATATATTGTTGTCATATATCATAAAAAATTTTAATGTCATATAAATCAATAATTTTGAAGTGGATACGGGATCTATGATCAATCTAATCCCAATATTCGAACTCCATAAATTTCTGATTACATAAGGGGATATAACTATCTCTAACCATAAAATTTTGTCTTTTATAAGAGTTTGGATATTTCATAATGGAAACTTTTATTTGATAATATATTCAGTGTCCTGGTAGAAATCACTAATTTTTCTATATTGTGATGAGATAAAACCCATAACACCCTGATATGAAGACCCCAAATCCATTTTCATGCAGTGGTTCCTCTTCATACACCCGTTGAAACAGATACTACATTGATGGTTGGGTAGGGGAACTTTAATGTGATTCAACTGCCTTCAAATTTTATAAATCCCAATATTTATATTATAGTAAATAAAAATTAATAGGAAAATAGATATAGCCTAATGTTTTCAAATGTATGAACACCCGTAAAATGAGATAAAATCTTCTAGAAATCCTTGGATAGACAAGAAATATAGCTTCATCATCCCATTCCATCAGTTAGACCCCACAACTTTAGATCGAGTTTCTTGTTTTCTAGTCCCTGAAATGAAGTACTCACATATTACATTTTAATCCTACACTAGGGAACTCAAGCCAGTATAAAACAACCATACCCCCTTAAATTAACACACTATTACCCTTGGAAACACATAAATAACAATTAATCATTTCCAAAAAATCATGGGTGACAATAGGAATATTGACCCATCATCGTAACATTGATATCAATAGTGCACCTTGCAATCATAAATTGTGTATGATTTAATTGTCAATGTTTTATTATGTAGTATCCAAAGGGAATTGGAAATTTTTTGAAGAATAATCCCCCATCATATTGGATTCATAATTCATCCACAAGTCAATAGATTTGGGATACATAAAACTTCTTTTTTACCCTTGTATCTCAGATGATTAATATGATCAATCGGATTCCCCATACATTAAAAAGGGTTCCACTATCACTATAAAAAATTGGGATTATTTAAAACAAGGAACTAAAGAGGATCTAAGGGAAACACTAATATGAATATCTATCCTGCTAGAGGAACATAATATATATATATGGATTTTCTAAATAATCATCATGATCTAATCTTCAGGAGGTATAATGAGATTTCTATCCAGAATCCCTAGGTTTTTTTCAATGCATTGGTCGCTTATTGTAGAAACAAGATTTCATAAAGCCTCCTAGAATAATTACCCCTTAATATATTTCTATTTTATATGTATATTTTAACATGATTATTAATTTCATCTTCATTATAGAGGCCTAGTAATAAGGGAGGCTAGCCAACATTGTTCCATCATGAAAGAAGAATTGGAAAATCATAGACTACATTGACTTCTGAGAACTCAACAATAATTTCCAAATGATTTTGTATCCCCTTATAGTGATAGAGCTTCTCATTTATTCTACAAAGAGATTTTGAGACCTCTACATCATGGAATGATATTAATAACAAAATCAAATAAGGATGGACCTTGTGGATGAGGTGGTCAATTCCTCCAGGGTACATTGCGGCACCTTCTTCTATGAGGTGATGTATTTTGATCTAACTAGTTATAAAGAAAAATACCAGTGGGTTGTGCACCTTATAATAAATTAAATCCTTAGGAAAGCCTGTGGAATATTAAATTGATTGTTTTTGAGTCATTCCAAATAGTTCATGGACTATCTCAAATATCGTGAGAATGTGTTTGACTTTATCTTCTCCTAGTACAAGAAGATGAACCCTTTTAATTTTATATAAATGGATTCTTCTAGAAATATTCTTGTATTCTTCATCAAATATAAGGGCATCAATATCTATCCTATAAAATTCAAGGATATCAGCATAATTCCAACTTTTCACATTCTCTGGGTTTGGTGAGGACTCCAAGTCCACTTAGTCTATATTCACTGATTAAATACAAATTTGGTCTGTATTTGTAATACCATATCAAGGAAAATAATGAAATTCCTAATTTTCTAATGGGTGTATGGATAAAAAATTTCCTTTGAGGACATTAAATAGGATCTCATACCTACTCCATTTATGATTCCATGTATCCCAGCATATCTTCTAGTCCATTATATAACCTCCCTTAAAAAATTCATTGGTTCTCTTCTATCCTATAATAAAAATGATGTCATGGATAAAAGACTACGTTATCTCATATATATACTCCATGATGTGAATACTGTATATTCCTCTATCTGGAAGAATTTTTTTTCGTGGTCTTTATTGTAACACCCATATATTTCATAGTGAGTTATTTTCTTTAAAGTAATTCAATAGCTTTCACTACACGCAACACTGAGTTCGAGCACACCACGACTTACCAAACTAGTCGTTCAAAAACGTTTATGAATAATAGTAATTGAATTTCTAATTTTATATACTCCATATAATTTTAGAATCTATATTATGTGTTTCTCAGACATAATATAAGACCAAATTCATTTTTTCCAAATAAAAGAAGTATTTTTTCAAAAAATGAAATTTTACCGCCTTTTAATGGTAATCCCTTTTTAAAACCAATATTTCACTCTTTTATATATTCAATTTAATAAAATTAAATTATTATTTAGAATAAAAACATCATAAAAATTATTTTTTTACTTTACTGATTACTGTCATATTTTGATGAATACTAAAAAATACTAAATTTTAATTTAAAACAACTTTTTTAATTGAAATAATTTATTGTGTTAAATTATGAATTTGTTTTTTTGGAAGTATAATTAGATAATATTTTTATCTGTTTATTCAATGTAGGTAATTATAAGTAATTTCTCATTTGAATTTGACATAAACACATGTCAATCTTTTTATAGTTTTTACATTTTAAAAACCCACTTTTCAGTTCTGACAAGAGGAATTATTTTCAAATTAATTAATGAAACTTATATGTTTCAAAATTGGTAAAATATAATTCATTTTTGAATTCGGATTATCATAATTGGCTTAGGGTAAAGTTTTAGTATTTTTCTGGAAACAATCAATTTTTTATGAATAGTGAAAAACACCACGTTATAGTTTAAAACTGGTATTCTATTTAAATAATTATTTATTTTATTTAAATTTAATTTAAGTAAAAAATAGATATATAATACTTATATAAGTTCAATGTATTTTATTGGAGTCATTTTATAATAAAATTAGATGTATAAAAGTTTATGGAACATTTTTCTGTCATTTACCCACCTTCTAGTATCGTTTGAAAATTTGCATAAAACATTATTTTACAATTTATGTGAATTGAATTTAAAAAATACAAGATACACATTTAATATCAATAAGTAAAATTAGGTTTAATAAGATGAAAATATTTTTTGGTGAATAGTTACTTTTGCCTTTTATTTACCACAGATAAAAGTAGATAGGGTAATTAAATGTAAAAATGATAATATAATTATCCTAACACATGTTCTAATTCTGTTAGATAAGTGTAAATCGACCATAAACAACCTTAGGAATAAAATGTGACCCTATATGTCCAATTGGATGAGATTAGGAAATTTATTGTTATTTTATTTAATTAAGAGTTAAAATTGTTAAATTCAAATTTTCTCTGTTTTTAATATAGGGTTATACATAATATAAATTATATTATAAATATTAAATATAAAGATAATAATATTTCCTACATAATGTTATTTTATTAAACAAATTAAATAATTAAATAATTAAATTTATTTATGACACAATGATGATGCACTAATTACCTTCTTAATTAAATATTAAAATAGTTTGTATTATAATTATTAAAAAAAATTAAATGTTTTGATGCCATAAAATAATTTTATAGGTTAATATGACATGTTATGGTTTATTAAAAAAAAAATTCAAAGTGATAAAGTTGTTATTACTTTCACAAAAACAAAATACCAAATAGTGTCAAAATTGACATAAATTAGTTTTTATAACAAATACTATATTATTGGTTGATATAATATTCATAAAAATAATAGATTCAGAAAAGGGCTTAAATAATATTATATATTTCATTAATGAACTACTTGATGATCTCTTGGATGTTTATAGTAATTTTATTAACCATATAGTGTAAGAATACAAGAAGACACAGTAAACATTAAACTACATAACTGTGAGTTAAATATAAAATATAAGGTTAAAATGGAAACTTAAACTTGTCTAAAACCTATAGGGTGAAAGTATTTTGACCCATCCCCACCTAAGATTTTAAATAAATCATTTTGGAGCCATTATAATTTGAAAATGATTTTATCATAAAATAATATTTCAAGCTTTTCCTAAAGAGACCCTCACATCTCTTATAAAAGGGTATATCTCGTTCTGTTAATTTCATACCTCCAAAGCCATTTGTCTCAGCCAACCCCTTCTCAAATATCTTCCAAAATTCTCTCACTTTGACCTAAGGGCCTAAATTTGATCATAAATCCATCTTATGGAGCCCTTTAGATCAACTTAAAAGGAAACACCCGGAGAAGAGGTAATAATTTCCCCACCCTCTTCTATGTTTTTTCTTCTTCCACTTTCTATTTCATTTTTTCCATAAGAAAATAATAAATACAGAACCTTCTACATACTGTGATTTTATTATAAATATTATACAACCATATTTTTCATTCTATCCATCCTATAAATGACAAAGTCACTATACGTGCGTACGTACGGCTTACCGTCTCCACATCGTGGTGTAGTTTGTTATTCAAACACTTCATTATTTTTATGGGTATAATAATGAGTATAAATGATGTAAATAACAAATGTAACATGTTACAGATTGTGTATATATGATATAATATCCAATTATATTTGATTTCACTATCAATATAATTATATTGCTGCTCGTGCGTACGTACGGCTTACTGTCCTCACGAACGCGATAACATTCATTCTTCATCATAATAATTGATGAATAATTTCCATTTTATGATTAAAAATAATTTTGTAAGAACGTTATATTATTCTGGATATGAATAAAATATATTCTATACATATCAAACATGACTTATGTAACAAAACATATAATGGAAAATGAATTAGTTAACAACCAAACCAATGATACTACTAAAATATCATTAACAAATAAATATTAAAAGAGAATATATGATATCATATTTATCTATTTGGTTCTTGTATAATTAAATAAAAATTATTTCACCATTATACATGAGTTAAATCTACCCTATACTATGGAAAATTAAAAGTTATGGGGTTTTCATCTCACTTTTATTCCCTTGAGATTCATGCTATATTTTAGACTATTACCTTTTCTATGGGGTATGTACTACCCATGATTGTATTTTTTTCATAATATAATTTAATTTATAGGTATTTATATCATCATTTTATGATCCTTCTTTCATGGGGTGTATGTTTCGTAAGTTACGAAATCGGTAAGGGAATTTCATATTTCATTTTCCACTCATTCGGTTTTATGAAAACTTCATTGATTATTTAACTAAATGATTCTGTGTGAAATACTTATTTATTTACTTAAGTTGTAATTTACACTCCCATTTGTGTGGATATACTTTTTATACACATAATCAATCCATTTATAATTTCTCAAGTCATCGATATAAACATGATAAGAGTAATTTTAACTCAATTTCTATTCATAGAGTAAAACATTCAAGTCCTTGGTGTTGTTTTTACAAGAATATGTGTGACTTTTCGATGATTGATTTAAATTTAATATCCAAAATTTTTGAGTGAATTTAAATTTTTCACACATAATTATGTCATTGATTAATCCTTAACCTAAATATACGATCTTTATAAAGGAATTCATCTAAACATACATTCCATTTAGACTTCTTTGGTGTTATGTGCCAATTCACATTTATTTGGTGTATATATTGTACATTGACATAGTATTTAATGAATAACCTTATTACCAGAATATTAGAAATTTTTTATTACCTCAATTATTTGTATTCAAGGGTCTCTCATTTGGTTAGTAACTCGAACTAAAATATCATTTTAAATGTTTTAAAAGTTTATTCTCCTAAATTATTCTCATTAATGTCCATGTTTTAAAAATTATTTTGAGGTTTTATTTATATGGTAATTAATGTTTTAAAATTGAAATTACTTTTAAAATTTTCAATGTGGAATGGGACACTTTGATTCCAAAATCTATTTTAAACAGCTTCTTGATAAATTGTGACACTTTTAAATGATTTCATGAAAAAGGGAGATTTCCCTCAAAGCTTTTTACTGATCAATTTTAACTATGTCAACATCCTTTACAAGATATTATTCTTGATTAAGGATAATTTATTATGATAAAAATATTCCATAATATATTTAAGGTATGGTGATATGTTTGACTGTGGATGTGTTATTTTTATACCATTCATTGTTCAAGGAAAATATATTGACATTTCAAATGCTAGTTTTTATAGGAATGTTTATGTTATGTTTAAATATTTTCATATGAAGAATGTATTTGACTTAGTATGTGACGGGTGGAGCCCACTATATATCCTTGATACATCGGTAGGTATCAGGATACAAACTAGTGTCTTGGCACAATGCCTTTACCGAATATTATTTTTAGTCTTAGCACAATTCCTTGACTATGTGGTTATAAAGTATAGCATTATGCATTCCATCATTATGAAATTGGATATTGATATTACATGTGAGTATATGACTAATAGAATATCCATGCGAATATGTAATTGGAATTATTTGATTTATCATTGCCATATTATACTGAAGCTTTAGTTTAAAAGTCTTGGGTTATAGTCTTATACATTGATTTCAATGTTTATTCTTATTTATGATAGTTTCTTCTATATTGTTATCCTTACTAAGCATTTGAGCTCACCCCTTTCTTATGTTTTATTTTACCTGGATGAAAATAAGTATATTACGACTATCCTATAAGAATAGGCTAAGTTATATAAGTGTTTCCAAAGGGGATACAATGTTGTTTCATTATTTCATGATGTAATATAAAACTTATATATGTATCTATTACTTCAAAGGCTACTAAACATATCGTTCTTTTGGGACATGATTTCTTTTATCATGTCAATGTTTTGTAATAATGCACCAATTCATGGTAACTGGGTTCGGGGCGTTATAGTTTGTATCATAAGAAGTTTAGTAAAACCTTGGAAGCTATATTTATAAAAAAAATCCAATTAAGAAACACTACCCTAAGATAGACATTGAGGATTATAAAATAATAACCACCAAAATTTTTGGTAATGTCAATATTATGTGGGTTTTCCAAGCAATACATCCCTATCTGGATATGAGAAGGTAGAGGTGGCTTTAACATATATGTACCTAGGAGTGAACACTCTAACAAAGAGTTTCGGGCTTGACCCGAGGTATCCTGGTACATGACAACAGGACTTTCTGCACTCTTGGTTACGTCACTCCTGGGGGATATGCTTAGGATATTTCACACATTCTTTAAAAAACAATTTTAAGGATTTTAATATAATATGAGAATAAATATCCTTGGTTAATCCAATGGTATTTTATATTGAAAATATAGTGTTATGATATTCTCTAAATGATTTTATGACTCACACTATTCTTTCTTGTGTTAGTCAATGGCTATATTCCAAGGAAGTCAGAGTAAAATTAAGCATGATGAACATGGTGTGAATGGTGGGGTAAATAAGCAACGAAATGGAATGTTGATAGGTGAAAAAGATATCATGTTCATGGTGAATTAGTTATCCAAAAATACGATCAAAAACATATATATTAACCAACTCACGTACTCAACAAAAAAAGAGAGAGACAGAGAATGATAAGAGCTCCAGCAGTGGAGATCATGGAGAAATGAAACCTCATTTTCCATCATAAATGAAATTTGGATGGAGACTCCTAAGAAATTTTCTCAATTTAATAAAGAAATGCTTTATGTATTGTAAATAAGGATATAATGTAAATATTTTTTGAGGAAAAATGATGAGTACTATGGAAGAAAGTAAAAATCATCTGAAGAATCCATTTACAGTAATTTGGCGTAAATGTATGGGACCTAGGCATTACCCGAGTGAACTCCATATTATATATTATAATCTATTATTCATGGAATAACCTATGTGTAAATAATTGGATGGCTAAATGTTTAAATTTATTAGTGCTCTTTGTTGATGGGATTACTTCGAAGGATTTTCTCTTTTGTGAATATCCCTATAGTTTTTTATATAGAAATTCTATTTTATGAATAATTATCTTTTCTATTGTTAATAAAGTTATAAATAACCATTTGGGTTTATATGATCCTTTAATTTGAGGAAATTTCATGTTATTAAATTTTGGGATGAAAATGTGAGGTATGAGGAAAACATTTGTGGGAAAATTATGTTATGGTTATTTGGAGTAATTTATCTCATTTTTGGAATGTAATAAAATATTTTTTTAAAAAAATGAAAACACACAGACCATGTAACAACCCATCGCTTTAGACAAAGCTATGGTAATCGAACCCAGAACTAGAGTGTGGTTGGGATTTATCGCCTACCACTACGCCACATGAAGAATCAGTTTACTATGACTAATTATATTTAGTTAAATGATTTTATTGATCAATAATAAGTTGATTTGGGATCTTATTCCTTATCAAACATGTATCCTTAGTGTTGGAAAATGATTCGGTGATTAAGTGATAACTGATATTTTGGAAGACCTTCACACTATTGGGAACACTATATGCCTGAGGAAAATAAATTACTCTGGGATTTCATTTGAAGAGTAATGGTAAATTTTTATCAATTTTTTTATTGTGTATTTATAGTGATTTTGGTTATTTATGGAAATTTTAACCTATCATAGATAATATGTGATTAGATTCTTTACATTTTAGTATTTTACTTTAGGAGTAGTCGCTGTTATTTGGGGATACAATTTAACATGGAAGACTACGTAATCAAATTATTTAATGTTTTGGGTTTCAATATTAGTTTGGATTATATTGAAGTATTTTATGAAATTTTTTTGAATGGTATTTATTGAACTTTGTGTATTGATGGTTTAATTTTCGAAATTAAGATTAGTATGTCATTATCTAAATGTGTATTATTTTTTGGGATCATATGATCTTGTACTAACCATTTTGGTTTATGTTAATCTCTAAAGAGAATGAAAATATATTTTTTATCCTTTATATATCATGTTATTCTCTAGAAGTTGATTCTAGTGCTTCAGGTGTGACCACGTCATCCAGAATTCTTAGCGTTTGAAAAAAAAGATGAGTTAGTGGTAGAAATTTATTACATGATGAATCTCTATATAAAAAGTAAGTATATATAATTATGTTCTTAGTCAATCTCATAAATAAATTACTCAACTTTATAAAATGGAACTGAAAACAAAAAATAATATACTATGTATTATTTTAGAATCCATATTATGTGTTTCATAAACACAATATAATAAAAAATTCATTTTCTTAGATAAAAGAAGTGTTTTTCAAAAAATGCATTTTTCCACCATCTTATGGAAAAAAAATTTTAAAACCAATATTTGACACTTTTATATATTCAATTTTTTGAAATTAAAATTTTCTTTAGAATCGGGAAATAAAAATTTATTTTGGATAAATTTTTCGTACTTTTCTGATAAATTTCATATTTTGATGAATACTAAAACATAATAATTTTTAATTGAAAACAATTTTTTAACCAAAAATACTTTATAGTGCTAAATAATGGATTTTAATGGTTTAGAATTTTAATTAGATTATATTATTGTCATTTAATACACTGTAGGTCATTATAATTAATTTCACATTTATATTTTACATAAACACATGTCAATCTTTTGATAGTTTTTACTTTTAAAAGACCCGCTTTTCGGTTTTGACAATTGGAATTAATTTTAAATTAATTAATGAAACTTTTATGCTTTGGATTTGGAAAAATAGAACTCATTTTTTTGTTCAGAATATCTATATTAGCATAGGTAAATATTTGTTATTTTTATGAAAACATTACAATTTTTATGAATAGTGAAAAATACTGCAATATAGTTTAAAACCGGAATTTTTTTTAATAATTATTTTTTATTTAAATATATATTAAGTAAAAATAATATATATAATACCTATATAAGTTCAATGTAATTCATTGGAGTCATTTTATAATAAAACTGGATGTATAAAATTTTATTGAACTTTTTTCCATCTTTTACCCAACTTCTTAGAGCATTTTCAAATTTGCATAAAATATACTTTTACAGAATTTGTGAATTTAATTTCAAAAATATGAGAGACAGGGTTAATATCAATAATTAAAATGTGGTTCAATAAGATGAAAATAATTTTAGGGTAATAGTAACTTTTGAATTTTAGTTACCACTGTTAAAAGTAAATAGGGTAATTAAAGGTACAAATGCTATTATAATTACCCTAACACAAGAACTAATTCTATTGTATAAGAGTAATTAGACCAAAAACAACCATAGAAATAAAATATGATCCTTTAGGTTCACATGGATTATATTAGGATATTGATTATTATTTTATTTAAAGAATAGTTAAAAGTGTAAATTTCAAATTTTATTAACTAAACCATTTTTAATATAGGGTTATACATAAGATAAATTCTAATATAAATTTTAATTAGAAATATAAAAATATTTCCTACATAATTGTAGTTTATTTATAATTATTAAAGATTAAATAATTCAATTTTTTTATTATACAATGATGATACAGTAATTACCTTCATAATGAAATATTAAAATAGTTTATATTGTAAATATTAAAATAAATATAATTTTACTGTTTTGATGACATCCACGAATTTTTTTGGTTACTATGACATGTTAGGGTTGATTATATAAATTTTGTTCGAAGTGATAAGGTTGTTATTACTTTCACAAAAACAAAATACCAAATAGTGTCAAAATTGGCATAAATTTGTTTTTAGAAAAAATACTATATAATTGGTGGATATAATATTAATAAAAATCTAAGGTTCATCCAAAGGGATTGAATAATATTTATATTTAATTAATGAACCACTTTATGTTCTCTAGTATGTTTATAGTTTGTTTATTTTTTATATTGTGTAAGAATACAAGAAGACACGGTAAAAGATAATCTATTTAACTAAGAGTTTAATCTAAAAGATAAGGTTAAAATGTAACCTAAACATATCTAAAACCTATTGGTTGAGCTTATTTCTACCCATACCCACATTATCTTAGAAATAAGTAATTTTTTAGGCATTATAAACCGAAAATGATTTTATTATAAAATAATATTTCAAGCTTTTCCTAATGTGACCCTCACATCTCTTATAAAAGTGTACTTCCACTTATCTTAATTTCACATCTCCAAAGCAATTTGGCTTGTCCAAACCCTAAAACAATATATTCCAAACTTTACTCACTTTATCCTAGAGGCCTTACATTGATCAGAAAGCCATCCGATGGATCCCTTTTGATAAACTAAAAAGGAAACACCCGAAGAAGAGGTAATAAGTTCTCCACCCTCTTTCATGTTCTTTACTTCTTCCACATCCTATTTCTTTTTTATTTCCATACCAAAATAATAAATCCAGTACCATCTACATCTTTTGATGTTATTATCAATATGGTATGACAACATTTTTTATTATACCCCTCCTATAAATGAAAAGTCACCATGCGTGCATATGTGCGGCTTACCATCTCCACGTCATCGTGTAGTTTGTTATTCGGACACTTCATTATTTGGATGGGTATAATAATGGGTATAACTATTTTAAATATAAATATGATATGTTAATTATTATGTATATATGATATACTATCCAATTACATTCGATTTGAGATACAATATAATGATATTCTCGCTCTTGCGTACGTACGGCTTACCGTCTCCACGAATGCGGTGAGATTCATTACCTATCGTAATCATTCAAGAATAATTTTCATTTTATGAATAAAAATAACATTTAATAACTTAATATCATTATGTATATGAATCAAATACATCCTATACATATCAAACATGACTTACATAACAAAACATATAAAGGAAAACGAATCAATT
This sequence comes from Viscum album, assembly GCA_963277665.1. Classification (NCBI taxonomy): domain Eukaryota; kingdom Viridiplantae; phylum Streptophyta; class Magnoliopsida; order Santalales; family Viscaceae; genus Viscum; species Viscum album. The sequence continues at coordinate 925,293,024 of OY728119.1, read as the reverse complement.
AACCAACAAAACAATGATACTCTTCAAATATCTTTAAGAAAGCAATATTAGAAGAAAATATGTGATATAATATTTATATATTTGGTTCTTGTATAATTTAATAAAAATTATTTCACCAATATACAGGATTTTAAACTACCTTTTACTATGGAAAATTACAAGGTAAGGGGTTTTAATTTACTTTTATTCCTGTGAGATTCATGCTATATTTTCCACTATTACCTTTTGGGTGGTTTATGTACTACCCTTGATTGTATTGATTGTGTAATATACATTAGTTTATGGGTATTTACATCATCATTGGATGATCCCTCTTTCCTGGTGTGCATGTTTCGTATGTTACCAAATCGGTAAGGGAATTTCAAATTTCCATTTCCACTCGTTGGATTTTACGCAAACATCATTGATTACTTTACTCCAAGACTATGTGTGAAATCACTATTTATTTACTTATGTATTAATTTCCAATACTATTTGTGTGTATATACTTCTTATACACATAATAACTCAATTGATAAATTCTCATGTCATCGAAATAAACTTGATAATAGTAATTTTAACTCAATTTCTATTCAATGAGTTAAACATCCACAGCATTTGTGTTGTTTTTACAAGACATTGAGTGAATGTCCTCTAATTGATTTACAATGAATATCCAATCATATTGACTATATTGATATTATTCACACAAAATTATTTCATTTATTTATCCTTAATCTAAGGATACAGTCTTTATAAAGGAATTCACCTCAACATACATTCTATTGAGACTACTTGGTTGTTATGGGCCAATTCACTTTTATTTGGTGTATATATTGTACTTTGACATAGTATATCATGAATCCCTTTATTCTCATGATGTTATAATGTCTTTATTACTGCAATTAGTTTTATTCAAGATTATCTCATTTGGATCAGAACTCTAAATAAATATCATTTTAAATGTTTTAAAAATTTATTCCTCTAAATATTTCTCATTAATGTCCATGTTTTAAAAATGGTTAAGGTTTTATTTATATATAAATTAATGTTTTAAAATTGAAATAACTTTTATTTTTTTTTAATGAAAAATGGATATTTCCCTAAAAGATCATTACTTCTCATTTTCAACTATGTCAACAACCTTTACAAGATATTATTATTGATTGAGGTTGATTTATTATGATACAATTCTTCCATAATGTATTGAAGGTTCTGTGATATGATTTTACTATGGATGTGTAATTTTTATACCATTCATTTTTTATGGATAAAGTATTGATATTTCTTATGATTTTTTTAATAGGAATGTTTATGGTATTTTTAAACCATTTCATATGAGGAATGATGTGGACTTATTAAGTAATGGGTAGAGCCCGCTATAGCTCCTTGATGCATCAATAGGTCTCACATGAAAAACTATTGTCTTGGAACAAGGCCTTTACCAAATCTTATTCGTAGTCTTAGAAAAGGGCCTTGACTATGTGGTTATGAAGACTGGAATTATGCATTCCGTAATTATGAAATTTCCTATTGTTACTAGAAGTTATTATTCGACAGGTAGAATATACATGTGAATAAGTAAATGGAATTATTTGATTTATTATTTCCATATTATACTAAAGCTTATGTTTAAAATGCTTGTGTTCTAGTCATATACATTACCTTAAATGTTTATTATTATTTACGGCAGTTTACACTATATTGTTATCTTTACTAAGCAGCGGAGCTCACCCCTTTTTGTGTTTAATTTTTCAAAAGATTCAATGAAGTATATTACGATTAACCTATAGGAATGGGCTAAGGGATATAAGAGTGTTCAAAGGGGGATCAATGTTGTATTTTTATTTCCTGATGTAATGTAAATGTATATGTGTATTTAATACTTCCAAGGCTACTAAATTGATTGGTCTTTTGGAACATGATTCCTTTTATCATGCTAATGTTATGTAATAATGCACCAATTTGGGGTAACTGGGGTCTGAGCATTACATTTACAGTTTAAAATTTGTATCAAGATTTATAGATCCATGAGGTCTAGCTAGTGCCCAGTACTGATTTATAAAACCCCAAGGTTTTGAAAATAAATATAATATAATATATAATTCATGAAAAATTGAGTCTCTAAAAATAATTTTTTATTATAACCTAGCTTTTAAACAAATTTTTTCCAACTATGTGTTTAGATTTTGAGAAAAACAACATAATCAGTTGCAATCAATAAGATATTTTTAGACTGATAGGATCAACATACATTTTTTGTGAATAGTAACATCACCCTTATGAATATTAATTGATCCCAATGTATATTAAACTCAACCATGTAAGTATAAATAATATTTATGAACCTTATAAATGAGGTGAATATTTAAAAAATTATTAATTAAGTATTCATATTTTTGCGGGTAATACAAATATAATTACATTTTTAAAATTAATATATTCATTAAAAATAAATTCCTTTACATAAAAAGTATTTCAAAATGAATATCATGTTTTCCTATGATTTTATGATTATTTTATGAGTCCTTAGTTAATCTATGAAAGTGTTATAATATCAGTTTTAAATTTAAAATATGTATTTTTCATGTAAATATTTATTTTATTAAAAATTAATGACCACATATTTAAAAAATTATATTGAAAAAATGGATTTAATTTTTTTAATTATACATATAAAAAAATGTTTAGGGTGAATTTTTATGATATTTTCAAATACATGATTTTTTTAGTGAATATAAAAATTCCATAATTAACGATAAATGCTAATTACATGATTTATTGAGGTATAGTTGATGTGTGGATGATTTAATGACACATGGTTTTATCTCACATATACTTCTTATTGTTTTTCATCCCAAGAATAAACACTATTTCTTTTCTGGAGAAAAATAATAAAATAATGAATAAGTTATTCAAAAAGCACCCATCTCCTCCACTATAAAATCTACCCCGCACTCTCGCTTCTCCTCACACCTCTAAGACCTAAAGAGTCTCATTTTTTAAACCAAATATTATTCCTTAGTCTCTATCCATATCCAAGAGATTTTGGTCTTTCCCAAATACAAAAACCCCTTCCCATAATGAGGTTCTCAACGAGGGTATTTTAAGAGGTAAACCCTCATCCTTTTTTTTCTAATTTTATTTTCAAATTATTTTACTTTCATTATCATATCCTTACATAATCTATCCAAATTGATCATGATAACTACAGTATCATCAATATAATGCAATGATATCATGTTAATGGAATATCCTTGTAACGTCTCTGCCCGACTCACCATTGACCCAGTTGCCGGACCGGTCGCCACATGGCCTCAAGCGCATCTCCGTGTACTCTAGAGGCTGTTGACTAGCAGTGAGGGTCTCAGGAGGTGATTGTGGGGAGACTATAACCTCTTATAAAAGTTTCACAATGGTATCTCAGATTAAATAACACTAGTAGAAGATTCAATAATAGATAAACAGTTAAAAAAACAGCGGAAGAGAAATAGTGATCTTTTTTATAAGAGGTTTCCAAATCCCGTTTACATGATACAAGTATGATGAATGATAAAAGGTGCAAACAAAAAACAATAAAGAATTCCCACAATACAATGAAAAAGAATAAATAAAATACAACAAGGCCCGACGTCGATCTCTTGAGCATCCCGAGCTCCTGCTCGGTCCTTTTCTCTTATCTCCAGGTACGTGCAACACAACAATTCGACCTAGGTCCTGCAAACAAGAAGGTCTACTCGGGTACCCCAGTGCAATGGCAGCGCGAGTAGGGTATGAGGTATAAATATCAGTAGGTCGGCACAACCGGTGTCAAACCCAGTCCAGATAGTGTATAATAATTAAACAGTGAGCAGGTATGGAGGAATAAGTAAGTAGATTTGCATAAGTATATAACACCCGTCCAGGTTCCCTTGGGACACCTGACGATTATACAAGTTTCGGCTTGTTTCTGGTAAAGTAACCTGATCATGTCACCATATATATATATATAATCATTTAGATCATAGATGGCGTTGGGTAAGAATGCCTCCCACCCATTAATAAGATTAGCGGGCACGAGGTAAGAATGTATCTCATCCCCAAAGGTCAACTGGAAAGCGGTAAGAATGCCTCCCTACCATACATGTATAGAGAATAGCTGGCACGAGGTAAGAATGAATCTCGTCCCTATAAGTCAACTGGAATGGGGTAAGAATTCCTCCTATCCATACATGTATATAAATCACATATAGAATGGGGTAGACATGCCTCCCACCCATAATCAAAATAAGCTAGCATGGGGTATGCATGCCTCCCATCCATAATCGTTCAAAGTAGAAGGCATGTGGTATGAATGCCTCCCATCCATAATCATTCAAAGTAGATGGAATGGGGTATGAATGCCTCTCAACTATAATCGTTCCAAGTAGATGGAATGGGGAATGAATGCCTCCCATCCATAATCACTAATAATCATTATCATAGTTGCATTAGAATTCATAAGGCGGTACATCTTATCCATTTCAAATAGCCATGCTATAGTACCAAACCATAACATCGTCCATAAGCATGTTTTTCACAAGTATACTTAAGGAAACTCCTCTTAATTATTTTTAATATCATCAACATCATATTTATCACAATTATACTTAAACCAAATCCTCTTAGGCATCTATATCGAGTAATTAACATATTCAGTTTACTAACGTATTTTGTGCCCAATAAGTTATCCCAAGGTGTGGTCATACCACCCTAGTCTGTTCATTTCTAGTTTAACCATTTCATATTGAAGGATATTTTTATCATTCTTCATCCCTTTGATTCCTTCTAGATGAAACATGTCTTATAGTAATAATTCATCCCATTAAGGTTACCATCTCACTCAATTTTCCTAACATGGAAAATTGACCCAAACACAAGTATCATATCCATATCATTATATTAGTCTCAACAAGGAAAGTTCACATACCAAGCATCAAAGAAGCACCACAACAATCCAGCAGGCAAGCATAAAAATTCTATCAATACTATTTATCTTGAAGACAGTGCACCCTTGTTTGAGGGGTTTTATTATTAAATCATTAGTTTAGTGACCAAGAAACCTATTTAATATTATTCCTGTAATTCACATGATTTTCATGGAAGCATTTAATCAGAACTAAACTTGCATAATTAAAATGTTAAGGCTGTGCAATATTTAACTCACTATTACTTTACTTAAATTTAAAGGCAAGGAGAGGGGCCCTACTTCAAGGTGCATTCATCCGTCCACTCTGGTTCTTGGCGCTTTCTAACTAAGAGTCGCTGCTACTCCCCCATGTGGCATATGTGATTTCACATATGACTGATTCCTACACAGGCGAGCCACCTAAGCTCCCGCAAAGAGAAACCAACCCTAACCCACCAATGCATGATGAAAAACATACCAGGAACCTATATAACAACCTAAGACACTAATTGGAATCTACGAAAACCAATAACGGTAAAAACCTTACCTCAGAATCAAACCAGTGGATTTAAATCACCGAAATCTGCCTCTCCATTGACGAAGAAAGTCATACACACACCAACAAGGTCCTAGGGGACCTTCTGCACAACCCTAGAACAAGAGGAACAAGAAAGAAACTGAAATCAACCAAACCCTAAACCTAGGGGTGTTTGGCCGAATGAAATTAGGGAAAGGAGGAGCCCTTAAATCCTCCATGAAGTGAGGAGGAAGGAGGAAGGATGCTTACCATGGAGATTCGATAGAGGAATCACCATGAACAATGGAGAAAGGAGGTGCGGCTGAGGGAGGGCTCGCGTGAGGCTGACAGTTCCAAGGGGGAGGGGTTTGTGCGGGTTCTGGATGAAAGAAAAGAGGAGGGAGAGTTTATTAGATTTGAGGTTTTTTTGGTTTCTTTTTATTTTTAATATCATCTTAAAACATCTAAAAACACAAATGGAGGGTCATGTATGATTTGACCCGCACGGTTTTCCAAACCCTGCACAAACTGTGCAGCCTCTACTGGACACCCCAGGCACCCTCCACGGGCTAGTCATACAGTTTGGGGAAACGTACACAGGCCATACGAACTCTTCTGCCTCCCTATTTTAAGCTACATAGTTTGGGCTGCACGGTTTGGGAAATTGTGTGCCAACCGCGTGCCTTCTATTGTCGCTTAATAACCAGACATCTTTGGTCATAAAGCCCAGTCTTAGATTTGACATGTTCTAAAATTGAAAATTTTCAATTTCCCCCCACTTTTTAACCTGGTTCAAAATGCGGGTCATTACAACCTTCCCAACTTAGAACTTCTCTTCCTCGAGAAGCCTTCGGTAACAACACACCTCACTCGACCTATAAGGGTTGTGAAGATCCGTTCCAGCTACCGTGTTACATCTCCAACATTCCACACACCAACGAACATTCACTTAAGCACACATGATGCTTAAGTCATTAACACCTGAGCCAACACTCATTTTCCAACCAAAGCACAAAGACAACTCTCACCTGAGCCCATGAACTCAATTACATGATCACGTCATAGTCTCGTCAAGAAACCAATAAAAGGTACTTTCCACCTTAGATTTTTAATGTTAATCGATCAAAAACCAAACCAAAACTTCTCCTTTTTACTTGGATTTCAAAAGCATGCTCCAAAAATTTCAATGATGCAACTAGCGTGGTTTTGAAAATATCAACCGGTAGATTTCCCCCATTGACCTCAGAACCCAAGTCGAGCCTGTTGTTCATGAAAAACCTCAGCTGACTTCAAGAAAGGAAAGAGTCCAGCCACCCCGGTTGACTGTTTAAGAAGACGCACGGCTTAGATGGCCGGCATTTTATAAGCTGAGCCATGATACCTTCTCCCAAGTCATCTCGCACATACTACAAGGATGTTCACTGAAGCTCATACCTGACTCCCAGTGAAATCTCAACGATTACCCATGAACGAAACCAAACATTTAGCGTGAAAGGCCGAAAGGGAACAACCAAATGGGCTCAACGGATTTTAAAGCATTAACACGACGTAAGACTGATGCTCTCTTAGTGCATCCAGGATTAAAGCAAGATAGGGGACATTCTCATCACGTAGCAGAGTACACTAAGAAGAATTAGAGGGATTCCAGTTAACATTTTCCAAAAAAAATTGGAAAGGAAGAAAGGTTGAACCACCACTTGTCGACTATAAAAAAAGACTCGGCTTCACCTTCCGACGCATCAAGATTTCAAACTGACAAAAATGTATTCTCCCACATTAGGCATTCTGTCAATCAACCTTACCACCAAAACCCAAAGGCATTCGATAAAAACCAAACTATTTCCAAAAAATTTCTTCTTGTTGTGTTCTTTTTACCCAGAAGGACACACTTAACTAAACTGGCGTGATGCTTCCAACCTTAGAAGTTCTAGTGTCATTAGAAGAAGAAAATATTGGTTGCTCATCAGTGAACTAGTTCATCACGACTAGATGAATATGTGTCACCCCTCCAATCCACGGTCACCACGTTGAAATGTACGAAAAACCCAGAACAATGAGACCGGTGTGTCATAACACCCCTGTCCTCCGAAAATCACCCTGATTATTGGGATAACTTCATCCTAAAATGCTCTGGTCTCTCTACCACTGAGATGACCCGATACCGTAGTCAACAACATTATACATTTAGTCGAACGTCCTATTTCCTCAGACGACTGTTCCCATGGATGACGACTTACCGAAACGTCCATCACTTAAGGAGTAAAAAAACCAACAAGCAACCACCCATGTCTGAGGCATGTCTACAGAGCATTACCCAATGCTCAAACCCATAACAAGATCAAAGGAAGAATGACCACCCATCCGAACAAGGGTTTCATTAGAAACCAAAAGTCATACGAGGGACTACGGCACCCGAACGGTACCCAACGTCAGAAATTTCACCGTACAAGCCATGAAAATACGCTCTTAGGGTGATACCTACCACCGGCTAGCCCCTCATGAAGAAAAAGCATCGACTCAAGCATTTGGTCACACCAAATAATATTCATCAGGACAAAGCCTAACATTGAAGTAATTTTCCAATTGCAAACAAATGCCCATGGAAAACACATATGGTTCCATCTTAAGGCACTCACAAGAAAGAATTAACTTACCCTCAAACGAGGTTTCAATAGAGGACACCACAACATGTTCCTTTTTCAAGCCCTTTAAATTTAATCATGTTCATTATTTTAATAACTTTAAAAAATAAATTCAAAACTTTAAGTAACCTTTCAAAACCAAAAAATCACTAGGCACTTGATCATTTTTAACAAACAACTCAAAAAAAAGTAGGAAAGTCTCTACAAACTTCCTTTTAACCACTAAAAATTTATCAGACATCCTATCTCTCTTCATGAAATTTATCATAATAAATTCTTTTTAGACAACTCAGGCAGCCTACGAGGGTCCCAATAAGCCAAATCACATCAGGTCAAAATCAAACCACTTGTACACTAATAAACATCTCAAAAAAGAATCCTTCCATACATTCATTACGGGTTGCCATTTCCCAAATCATGAAGCGCCCATACACTCTGTGGGTTGAAAATTGGCTCTCAACAGACAAAAAAAAACACATTTCAGATTTCAACATGCTCAAAACAATCACCAAGACATACGGGTTTCCACCTACCAACCTGTAAAGTGCCCATACACTTTATAATTTTGGCATTTGGCTCCCTTCATTCAAAACCAATTTCAATTCATTTTATAATTTAAACTTTACCAGACCTTTTTCTGAAATCTGATTACACAGGTTACCTTTCCCAACCATAAGGCGCACATACACCTTATAACTGATTATTTTCTCCCATTGTAATTGCAATAATTTATTTTGTTCAAAGCAACCAATTCCGTATTAACTGAACCTAGCATGTTATCGAAAGTAGTAACACAATAACATGCTATATCATGAAAGCATGGAATAAGTACCACAACACCTATCACAACAGTAGGCATCAAATATTGCATCCTAGATGGCATGGAATAATGCATGGCATGTTATTTCTAACAAAGTGCATATATAATGCATGAAATGGCATACCCTCGTATCATCGGGTTGAAAAAAATGGAACCCACAATTGCATCAACAGTATCAATAGAAACCAAGTGCGTCACCAAATGGTGAAATCAAATCAACCGTAATAATCAATATCATTAAAATAACAATTTCATTCGAGGAAATTTGGCATTTCCCTATACACGGGATAGCTACTCCCGAGCACAGCTTATTACTAAATTCCATCTCCTTCTTATCCCTGTCTACTATCGCTAAATAGTAAAACAAACCAGAAAATAAACCCCTCTGATACCACTTTGTAACGTCCCTACCCGGCTCACCATGGACCCGGTGGCCAGACCGGTCACCACATGGCCTCAAGCACGTCTCCCCGTACGCCAGAGGTAGCCGACTAGTAGAGAGGGTCTCGGGAGGTGACACTGGGGAAACTATTCCCCCTTATCAGAGTTACACAACGGTATCTCAGAGTAAATAAAACTAGCAGAAGAAGCAGTAATAGATAAAAAATGAACAAACAGAAGCAGAAGACAAATAGTGATCTTTTTTATAAGAGGTCTCCAAAGCCAGTTTACACGATACAAGGATGATCAGTGATACAAGGTGAAAACAAGAAACAATACAGCATGCTCCCAATACAATGAAAAAGAATAAAGAAAAGACAACAAGGCCCGACGGTGATCTCCTGAGCTACCCAAGCCCCCGATCGGTCCTTTTTTACTATCTCTAGGTGCGTACAACAAAAAAATTCAACCTAGGTCCTGCAAACAAGAAGGTCTACTCGGATACCCTAGTGCAATGGTGGCCCGAGTAGGGTGTGAGATTTAAATCTCAGAAGGCCGACACCCCTGGTGTCAATCCCATTCCAGACAGTGTATAATAATTAAACAGTGAGAAGGTATGGAAGAATAAGTAAGAAGAGTTAAATAATTAAATAACACATGTCCGGGTTACCAAGGGACTCCGGACAGTTATACCAGCTTCGACTTGTTTTCAGTAAAGTAACCTGATCATGTCACCATATATATATATAATAATTTATATCATAGATGGTGTGGGGTAATAATTCCTCTCATACCCAAAGGTCAATTGGCAAGGGGTAAGAATGCCTCCCTTCCATACACGTATAGAGAATAGTGGGCACAAGGTAAGAATGCCTCTCATTCCTATAGGTCAACTGGAAAGGGGTAAGAATGCCTCCATTCCATACACATATATAGATCACATCTGGCATGGGGTTGAGATGCCTCCCAAACATACTCAAAATAAGTTGGCATGGGGTATGGATGCCTCCCATCCATAATCGTTCAAAGTAGATGACATGGGGTATGAATGCCTCTCGTCGATAATCGTTCAAAGTAGATGGCATGGGGTATGAATTCCTCCCATCCATAATCACTCATAATACTTATCACGGTTGCATTTGAATGCATATGTCAGTATACCTTATGAATTTATAATATCCATACAATATTCCCAAACCCTAACACAGTCCATAAGCAAGTTCATCACAAATATACTTAAAAAACTCCTCTTAAGTATTTAAAATAAAATCAACATCATATTTATCACATGTATACTTAAGGAAACTCCTCATAAGTATCTATATCAATTAATTAACATATCTAGTTTACTAACGTAATATGTTCCCAATACGTTATCCCAAGTTGTGGTCATACCACCCTAGTCCGTTCATTACTAGTTTAACCATTCCATATTAAAGGATATGTTTATCAATCTTTAACCCTTTAATACCTTCTAGAGGAAACATGTCTTATAGTCATATATCATCCCACTAAGGTTACCATCTCACTCTATTTGCCTAACCTGGGAAACTAACCCAAACACAAGGATCATAGCCATATCATTCTATTTGTCTCAACAAGGCAAGTTCACATACCAAGCATCAAAGAGGCACCAAAACAATCCTCTAGGAAAGCATAAAAAGTCTATCACTACTTTTAATCTTGAAGATAGAGAACCACTGATTGAGGGGTTTTATTGTTAAATTGTTAGTTTTGTGACCAAGAAACCTCTTTTATCTTATTCCTTCAATTCATATGATTTGCACAGAAGCATTATATTGGAACTAAAATTGCAGAATTAAAATGCTAAGGCATTGCAATATTTAACTCAATATTACTTTACATAAATTTAAAGGAAAGGAGAGGGATCCTACCTCAAGGTGGATCCATCCGTTCCCTCCGGCTCTTGGTGCTTTCTAACTAAGAACCGATGTTTCTCCCACACGTGGCATATGTGATTTCACATACAACCGATTCCTACACAGGCGAGCCGCCTAAGCTCCAGCAAAGCGAAAACAACACGAACCCAACAACACACTAAGAAAAATATACCAGGAACCTCTAAAACAACCTAAGAAACTAATTGGATTCTACGAAAACCAAAAATGGTTAAAACCCTTACCTCGGAATCAAATTGGCAGATCGAAATCACCGCAATCTGCCTCGCCTTCGGCGGCGGATGTTGTACTCACACCAACAAGGTCCCGGGGGACGTTCTGCACAACCCTGGAACAAGAAGAACAAGAAAGAAACAGAAATCTACCAAACCCTAAACATAGGTGTGCTTGGCCGAACGAAATTAGGGAAGGAGGAGCCCTAAAATCGGCGAAGAAGGCAGGAGAAATGAGGAAGGAGGCTTACCACGGAGATTCGAAGGAGGAATCGCCAAGAACGGACGAGGAAGGAGGTGTGGCTGAGGGAGGGATCACGTGAGGCCGGCGGCTCCAAGGGGGAGGGGTTCGTGTGGGTTCTAGCCGAGAGAAAAGAGAAGGGAGAGTTTATTAGATTTTAGGTTTACTTTTTAATTTCCTTTTTTTAATTTCATTTTAAAACATATAAAAACCCAAAAGGAGGGCCGTGCATGATTTGAACCGCACGGTTTGCCAAACCGTGCGCAAACTGTGCAGCCTCTACTGGACACCCCAGGCACCCCACACGTGCTAGTCGCACGGTTTGGAGAAACCGTGCGCAGGCCATGCAGACTCCTCTGCCTCTCTATTTTAAGCCTCACGGTTTGGGCCGCACGGTTTGAGAAACCGTGCGCCAACCATGCGCCTTCTATTGTTTCTTAAAACCCTGCCTTCTTCAGTTCCAAAGCCCAGTCTTAGAGTCGACACACTCAGAAATTCAAAAAGTTCAATTTCACCCCACTTTTTAAACTGGTTCAAAACGTGGGTCATTACAATCCTTCCTCAAACTACTATCTCTCTCTCCCTCTCCCTCTCTCTTTTATTTTAAAAACAAAATTATCATTTGGGAGGTGTCGATTTACATCCTTCATGGACAAAAAACATTCTTTCATCAATTTCACCTTCATGTGTGGTCATGAAACCATTTTTATGGTTGAACCATATTTTAAGATATCTATTCTGTCTTATATAATGTTTTCAAACTAGTATATATACATAATACTTTTTCATACAAGAAAACTATTTCGTAGTAATTAAAATATATCCAAAATAATCTAATTGATTATCACTATTGATCTATCTAAAAATCATACTCATTCCATATAAAATAATGAATTATATAATAGTTTAATATTTTGGAAGTTCAATAGTATCATATTAATTAAATTTGGGTTAATTATACCAATTCCGCATGAAATTCCATACTCATATACAATTATATCGATCATGAATACCAATGAATCATAATCTACTGAGCAAAAAAATGCATCTTATAACTCATCCAAAATTCCATAAAGGAACGAAATAAAATTATAATAAATAAAATATATTTATATAAGGTTAATAATCAATTAATTAATGTATTTAATTTTATTATCCACTACATTATTATCAAGTGCCTAACTCATTCAGAAATATGGTACGGGTTTTCTAACTGAACCTCAATTTTCATTTGGGTTACTCTTTTTCTCTCATAGTCCCAATTAAATTCTTAATTATTCTTATTTATACTTCATAAATTCTATTTTAATGTTATATATATCTATACCTATCATAATCGATATTTATTTTTTGGGGTGTAAAATTTTATATAAAGATCATTCTCAATTCTTCCCAATAAACATGCTTGAATGAACGGAACTTCCCAACTTCTTACCTACATTAAATTTCACTCTAAATTCTTTTTTAAGGAAAATTTATTTTTAAAAATACAATAATTTCAGAATTGAACAACTTCCGAAGTTAGTATCTTGTTTTTTGCTTATATATTCACAAAATAACTCTTATTATCATTGTAAAACAGAATTTCTCTCAAATATTCCTAGATGATTTTATTAGAGTAATTTTTTCTTCATTAACACCTATATTGAATTTCATGTCTCATTGTGGGTAATATATTATTTTTATCATCTTACATATTTTTTAAAATGGTTTAGGTTTATTTGGACTATAGATTTTCTATCTTTATAACATTCATCACACAAAACATAATGGTTAGTGTTTATGTATACAAATTTGGGAATGTTTTTTCATATGTTCATATTGATTATGTTTATACCCTTTTATATTACAAATGAGTTGAGAATACCATGTTATGGGTGGGAAACACACTATCCCCTCGACGAATCAATATGTATCATCAGAAAAAATAGAATTGGGTTTTGGTCGAGGCATTACCCTTGTATTTCCAGACATCTTTGTTGGGGACCTAACAATATGTTTTTGAGGTACATTATTATTCATTACACCCTGATGGTATTAGAAATTGATAAACCATGTGATTATTAAAATAGAATAAATTAAATGATTTTGTTTCATTATATTATGATCATTTATATAGACTTATTTACTAATCTTTCTTTCCATCCATATTTTTCTCATGTATATTTTTAAATTCATGTGTTTTTAGTTTTTCACCATGCCTAGTGATTATTTTTATGATAACTTACACTATATTAATAACGCATTATGAGAATATTACCTCACCATGTTCTTATGTTTTATTTTATCTAGGTTATAATGATTAATCTTAGGAATGACTTGGAGGGATAATCTAGGCATCATAGTTGTTTCTAAGGGAATTTATATTATGTATTTCATTTAAACTTGTAATTTTTTAACTTGTGTTTGTAACTTGTTTTCCAAAACTACTAAAATATTTATTCCTTCAAAAAAATTATATGTAATAATTAATCTATATTAATATAAGGAACAAACTCTTGGAAACTAGGGGTTGGGTACTTATAGATGGTATTTAAATAAGTTTAGGTGAAAACATTGAAACTAGATTTAGAAAATTTAGACTATGGAAGAAAACCCTAAGATATAATTTCGGGATAATTATTAAAACAAATATATAATTGGGATAATTTATATATTATTTGGTTATTTATATAAAATACATTGATGTCTTTATACTACAAGTGGAAATAGTTCTGGAATAGATATACCTAGGAGTAACAACTCCGAAAAGGTTTTTTGGGCTTATGTTGGGGAAACCTGGTACATGTCAATGGGAATTACTGCACACCGGGGTTGACCCACTCATAGGATATTCTTAGATAATTCACATTTTTTATAAACAGTTATGAAGGAATTATATGTAAATATTTCCCCAAATTAACCATGCTTTTGATTAAGATACAAGACATGCATAAAATAGGGTGGAGTATGATTGATTGATTCATTGATGGTTTAAACCCATTACTCTAAAGGGAACTAGAATCCCATAATTTATGATCATAAGAAGATATAATCATATGATCTATCAAGATATAGAATGACTTTTCTATGTATTAATATATTATGGTAATGAAATATAAGAATAGGGTGGTAGAGGAAAGAATGGGTAAAGGGAAAAATAAAAAATAGTGTTTTCCAACATGTGATACTTATGGAAAGAATCACTAGAGATACAACATAAAAGGAAAAGGAGAATGTTAAAAATGTGGAGAATGATCCCACCAATATCTATATTGAAATGGGAGTAAAGAAGAGGAAAATTTTCAGTTCTAAAATTGTAATGAGATGGGAAATTATGACAATGATTATCCTAATCATCAAGGAAACATTCCCCATTGAAGGCCAGTGGAGAAAGGCCAAACCTATGTGATCACAACAGTTGAAGTTGATGTTCATAATGAATTTGTGGAAGGTACTTTATCCATTTCCTCAAAAATACCTAATGTTTTACATTATTCTGTATCATTTCATTCATTTATGTCTTCTAGGTTTCCCATGAAAAGTAGACATTTTAAATTTTATTTAATAAATTAATTTTCAGTCAAAACTCTAAAGAGGGTATCATTGCAACAAAGATGTGTCAATCGGTCTCCCTTATGACACGTAAACATGCATTACATGTTTATTTTATCATCATAATAATTATTTACATTTATATAATTATTGGTATGAACTTTATTTCATGTTATAATTATAACATCTATTGGAAGAATAAAAAAGTTATAATTTTTTTGAATAATGAAGAATCCCTTATCTTTAGAGAATAAACCTTATCATTTGATTCTTATCTATATCCTCACCTAGTAGCTATACTAAATAAAATTTATGGGATCGATTGAAAGAAATAACTATGGGTGATGAAATAATTATTCAAACTGTGGCTGTAAATATTGGGCAATAATATGATGATTTATTTCCAAAGGATTTACTTAGACATCGTAATGAGTAGAAAATCATGTTCTCTATTGATTTAATTCCTGGAGCAATGAAAATTTCAAAAACCCTTATATATTATCCACTATGGGATTAGAAGATATGATGAAATTACTATAGTAATTAAGTGATAAGGGATTCCTTTTCCCGATTGATTCTCCAAGAAGATCCTTTATTATTTTTGTTAAGAAAAAAATAGATCTATGAGGTTTTTCAATGACTATAGGGGGATCAATGCTATTACAATAAAGAAAACATATCATCTTCCTCACATTAATGATTTATATGATAAACATCATGGAGACCAATATTTTTTCAAATATTTGTATTCGAGTAAGATATCATCAGTTACTTTTGAGGATGGAATATATTTCATAGAGAGAATTTTGAACCAGGTTTGGGCATTACAATTTCACAGTAACACCTTTTGGACTGACTAATGCACCCTCTATTATCATGGATCTAATGAATTGAGTTTTCACGGAATATCTTAATGATTTATTTTTCACTTTATTGATAATATATTGGTATATTCCAAAATCTATGAAGAACATGATGATCACTTGGAATTAATTCAGAAGACTCTTAGAATAAATGAGTTATAAGGAATGTTTAGAAAGTGTGAATTATGACATCAAACAGTATATTTTCTTGGCTATATTGTATCTATGGATGGAATCATAGTGGATACAATAAATACAATGGTGTTTTAGGAATGACCTACTCTGATGAACATAATTGAGGTACATATTTTTAGTTGTTAGCATGTTATTATTGGCTTCTCATTTATAATTTCTACTGATAATCACACCCATTAACCAAACATACTCTAAAAAGGGGTAATGTTCATATGGAAAAAATAATGTGAAGAATGTTTTGAATAATTGAAGAAGAGGTTAGTGAATGCTGCAATGCTGACTCTACCATCGATAAATGATGGATTTGTGATTTATAAAAATGCATCATAGAAATGAATTTTTTGTGTCCTTATGCATAATGATAGAGTTATTTCCTAAGTGCCAAGGTAGTTAAAAATTCATGAATATAACTACCATACTCATGATCTTCTATTATCATCAATAATATTTTCTCTGAATATATGGATGCATTATCTCTATAATGGAAGATGTGAGATATATACTGATCACATGAGCTTTAAATATATCTTATCATAGGGGGAACTCAACATGATGCAATGTTGACGGCTCAAAATTGTCAAATGTTATGATTTTATCATACACTACCATCCTGGTAATGAAAATAATGTGGAAAATGCATTGAGAATGAAGGATCATAGAGTTATTAAAAAAATGATTATTTACAAGGATCCTATGTATATAGATCTAAGAAGTCCAAATATGGGAATTATCCATGAAGGAGAAGCATCATTACATTTTCAATTTATTTCCCAAACATATTTATTATAAATAATTTATTGTTATCAATATGATGATGAGAATAATCAAAATAAAATAAATAAGTGAATGATGGGATTGTTTTTTATTTCATATTTGAAGATGGAGATATAAAATTTCGGAGAAGCCTATGTGTTCCCTCTGTACGCGAGCTAAAAATGAAGTTATTGGATAATGCACATAGTTTGAATTTACTTATAGACCCTGGTATGAGTTACATGTATAGATATTTTAACTAACATTTTAGGAGGGAAAACATGATGTGTGAAATTATTTATTATGTATCATGATTTTTAGTCTTTCAATAGATGAAGGCTAAAAGACTGGATCCAAGTGGAATCATGTAACATATACCTATTCCTACATGGAAATGGGATGACATCATAATATATTTTTTCCAATGGATCACCAAAAACTCTGAGAAAGAATGACACAATATGGGTAATTTTTTATCGACATACCAAATTTGAACATTTCCTCCAATAAAGTTGTATTATCCACTACCGTGACTTGAATGGATGTATATCAATGATGTTGAATGATTTCATGGAGAACAATTCTTAATTGGGTCTGATCATGATCAATTATTTACATCAAAATTTTGTAAAAGTCTATAGAAAGCTTGGTATGGCTCATTTGAGTACTGCATATCATCCTAAAACTGACTGGCAGTTAGAAAGGATGATCGAAACATTAAAAGGCATTTTGAGGTCGTTCTCACATGATTTTAAAGGTACATGGGATTAGTATTTGACTTTTCTAGAGTTTGACAACAATAATAGTTTTAATTCATGTAATCAAATGGAACCATATGATGCGTTGTACTGAAAGAGATGTCATACACCAACATGTTGACATGAAGTTGGTTAATGGAAGCTTGAAGGCCTTGAGCATATGGAGGAAACAAAAATGGATGCATGGACTATTCAAACCCATATCAAATAATCTCAAAGCATGAGAAGGGATATGTTGATAATCAAAGGAAGGATATGGAATTTCATGTGGGTAATGATGTTTTATAAAAAACATATTCATAAAATGGTGTTGTAAGATTTTGGAAGAAAGGGAAACTATGCACTTGGTACATTGGGCCTTTGGAAAAAATCTATAGAATTAAATTTTTGGCTTATCGTATGGTTATTCCACCAGGCCTCTATAAGGTAAAAATGGTTTCCATGTCTCTTTGTTAAGGAAGTACAAGCTACACCCAACACATATACACACTTCTGAAGGTATAGTATTGGAACATAACTTATCTTATTGTGAGGAGACTAACCAGATTATCGACACTAAAGAAATGGTGTTGAAGAATCGGATGACTCAGCTGGTAAAGTTTCATAGGAAAAATAATAAAATTGATGAGGTCATGTGTGAGACTGATGAACTTGTGATTAAGACCTATACAAATATTTTTAGGAGGTAGCATTTTTGTAAATTTGGATGCTGAAATTTTTTTAAGGGGGGAAGAATGTAACTCCCCATGATTTTACATATAAATTTATCATAGAATGTAATTCATGAAAAAATGAGTCCATTGAAGACAACACGTTGTTATTATAACCTTGGGAGTAGACATAATTTTTCATCATCTGTGTTTTGAATTTTGAAAAATGGTCATACATAGTTGTGATCTGTAGGATATTTTGAGTCTGATAAGATCATCATAAATTTTTATGATTTTTATCTTGACCATTATGAATAGTAATTTACCCTTATGAATTATAATATGAACATTATGAATTGTAATTTCACCCATATATCTATAATAAAATTAACCTCCTTATAAATAAAAGTGAATATTTTAAATATTAAAAATTAAGTATTGGTGTTTTTTGAGTAATAAATATATAATTACAATTATAAAATTTTAAATTGAATTAAAATAAAATTTATTTTCATAAAATGTATTCTGAAATAAATATTTTTCTGTCCTATGTTTTTTGGATAATTTTATTAGACCATAGTTAATTTATAAAATTATTATAATATCAGTTTTAAAATTAAAATATGTATTTTTCATTTTAATAATGATTTTACTTAATAATTTAATTTCAAAAAATTTTGTTAATTATTTTTATAAAATGGATTCTACCATTCAATTTTAAATGTAAAAAAATAGTTATGGTGATTTTTTAGGATTTTTTATAAGATACTTGAATTTTAAGTGAATAGTATAATATAATAATTAATGATAAATGCTAAATACTTGATTTATTGAGTCATAGGTGATACATGAGTGATGTAAGAACACTTAGTTAAAAATAAAAAGATCTTATTATTATTTTTTCATTATAATCAAGACTTTTCTATGTCCTGAGAAAAATAATAAAATAATGAATAATATATTCATAAATCACCCCTCAACTCCACTATAAACCCTAAACCTCACACCCTCTTCTCCTTACTCCACTAAGACTTGAATATTTTTAATGTTCTACCCAAGTCCTATTACCTAGTTTCTACCCAAGTCCATGATACCTTTTTCATTCCAAAATACCAAAACTCTTTCCCTTAAGGAGGTTCTCAAATAGGATATTTCAATAGCTAAACCCTCTTCCTTTGTCATTTAATTTCATTTTCAATTTATTTTATTTTATTATTATATCCTCACCTAATAAGTAAAAATTATCATGATATCTATAATATAATCTATATAATATAATTATATCATGTTAATGTATTATCCTTCCTCAGACTAGTTTCTCTCACTTTTATTTTAGAAATGAAATCATCATCTGAGAGGTGTAGATTTACAACATTCATGGACGATGATCCTTAATTCATAAATTATTCATTCATGTCTGGTCATGAAACAACATTAATGGTTGAAATAGTTTATATAATACATATTTCTTCTTATTTAATATATTTAAATGATTATATATTCATAATACTAATTAATACAACCAAACTGGTTCGCAATAATTGAAATATTGACAAAATAATATAAATGATTATCACTAATGTTCTATATAATAACACCTCCTCAAAACATATAACGAAATGATTTATATCACCATTTAATATTATATCTATTAATTAGTGTCATATAAATTCAATTCTAGATAATTACACCAATTTCACATGAACTTCCATACTCATATAAAATTATACGGATCTTGAAAACCAAGGAATCAACCGCTCTCGAGCATTAAAATTTTACTTTTAACTCTTCCAAAATGCAATAAATGAACATAATTAAATTATAATAAATAAAATACATGTATATGAGGTTATTAATTAATTATTTAATGGATTTTTTTAAATATCTAGGAAATTATGTTCCTGAACAGAACTCACTCAAACATAAGTTAAGGGTTTTCTACCCGAACCTCCATTTTTAATAGGGTAACTATTTGTCTCCTTAATCCCAAATAAATTTTTAATTATTCTTATATACTCTTAATAAATTTTATTTTAATCTTATATATATGTTTACCATATCATAATAATTCATTATTTTATGGAGAGCTAAATTTATTATAATGATCTTTCTCAATTATTCCTGATAAACACACCCAAATAAAGGAACTTCTCAAATTATTACTTATTTTCATTATAATGATATAATCTATTTTAAGACATAATTATTTTTATAAAACCAATTTTTTCATCATGGGAAAAATAACTTAGTTCATTTCTGATTTGATGAACATATTTTTCCACAAGAACTCTTCTTTTAAAAGTAAAGGTGTATTTCTCTCCAAAATTCAATGATGATTTTATTAGAGTACCTTTTCCTAATTCAACACCTTTGTTGAATTTGTTATATTATTATGGTTAATGACTTATTTTCATCATCTGAAATTTTTTATTAAATGTTTTATGATTTCTTGGGATGGGGGTGTCCTATCATGATACCATTCACCATAATACTTAGAATAGTTATGGTTTATGTTTAATGATTGGGGGATGTTATTTCATATGTTTATGTTGTTTATGTTTAGCCCCATTCATAAGAGGAATCAATTTAATATATAAAGTGATGAGTGGGTAACTATATATCCCCTAGATTCATTAGTAGGACTCATTATACCAAATAGAATTGGGTTTTGGCTGAGGCCTTGACTTAGTATTTTCAGACATCCTGGATGAGGCCTTGAAAATATGTACCAGGTATCCGACATTATGCATTCCCTCGTTATGTTATTAGTAATTGATAAACCATGGGATTATTCAATTATTAAATTATAAATGGTTGTGATTAATTATTTTATGATTAAGTATATGGATTTATTTTGACAACATTCATTCCTGCAATATTTTTCTAAAGTATATTTTTAAAGTCATGTGTTTTTAGTCGTTCCCCATGCCTGCTATTTATTTTTACAATTACTACTATAGTATTACATACCTTTACTAATATTATGAGATCACTCATTATTTATGATTTATTTTCCCCAATTTGCGAAGATAAATATAATGAATTACTTTCTAGGATAATCTTGGAGTCATAGATGTTTCCTATATAATTGTTATTATGTAATTCAATTCATGTTGAAATGTTGACCTTATGTTTTTACATTGTTTTAAAAAACTACTAAAATATTTTTTCAATCAGGATAAAACATTTTTGAAATCATGACAATGTATTTATATAAGATATTGTATCTGGGTAACTAGGGTGTGGGTCCTTACATGATTTGATGAAATGCATCCTCAACCAACCCATTATGAAAGGATAACTTGATAATTGCACAGTAATCCGATTTCACTTCACCATAAACTTATTTCATCATAATAACATCATTGGTCGAGCATTTGTAGACCTACTAGCCCCATATTTGACCCTTGAGAAACATCCCCTAGATGATTATTTCCCAAAACAATCCATTCACTTGGTGGGTTATATTTTTCTATGTTAGAATATTCATTTATATTGTGCCTCACATATTCCAACTAGTATAAGGGTCTGAGACTAAAAACATAATAATTTTGGCATGAGTTTTACCTTTTTTATAGCAACACCTTCTATCCTACCATGATTATTCCAATAAATAAATTCTTTTACCAATAAAATGGAATAGTTTTAGGCCATCATAACTTGTATGGAGTTGTCCCTCGAGATTATGTCCCCAAAAGTCATGTGAAGAGAGACTCTACTATAGCCATAAAATAGATCAATGAGGAAAATATAGTTAGAAAAATAGTGATCATTCCAATGCTAGAACCTACTTTACAGATAATTTCCCAATTCACTTCCCATATAATTAAGAATAATGTTCCTCAGAAACATAATATACAAAACAAAAAAATTATTATCAAGGATTTTTCCCTAGAAAAGTCTAATCAAGGTGATTTGTACATTCATGAGGCACAACTGAGGGGTATCGATCCTGCCAAATTATATTATGGAAACTGATTTGTATATTAAATGGCCACTGTTACATGGGCACTAAGGACCTAAATTTCATTTGTTTTTTTAATAATAGTATGATTACATAAATATGTTCACTGAGTATCTCCAACAGGGAATTCTCCCATTAGGTTGAATGAAATGTGAGTGAATTTGTTGTCAGGAAGTATAGTTCACCCTCTAGAGAGGCCCTAACCTTGAGAATACACTCTAATAGAATATATCTAATGGAATTATTCTATATTTCATCTATGTTAAATAGATACCTTAGTTAAAAAAATTGATCCATGATGGATCCTTTGGATATCATCAAGTGATATTGATGCTCTCCCACCAATTTTGGTAGTTGCGTTACATTTTTTCCTTCATGGTCTATGACTTCATTGATTTCTACAAGAGTTTTTTTGTAGAGACCTGAAGCTTGACATACATGGAAATTATTTTACTTTTGTGGAATACTTAGTACATAACAAAAACACACACATAAGTATCGTAATAGTTTAGTGTCTTTGGAAACTCGGAATATAATCTTCTAATTATGGTGAAAGATCTTCAACATCTCTCATAAAGATCTTCCTTTTTTTTACCTAAAACCTTTATTTATATCCTTGGGAAAAGAAAACATAAAATGGTGAGATCAAATGCTCAGTAAGGGTAAACAAAAGAAATATCAATCACATCATTTTCATAAGAACATAACATTTTGGAAATCTTAACCTGCAAAAGAGAGCATAATTTCATAACATGGGATAAATCATAGTAGTGAAATGAAATCCCAATAATCATAACATAAAACATGAAACTTTTTTTCATACACACATAATCATAGAGAATCATATCTTATTAGTCAAGACTCATTGCCAAGACTATCTTAGTGGGAAAAGTCCATTTCTGAACCGAGTCACCCACGTTTTAGTCCTGTTTCACTGAACCAATATAACCTACCGTTCCAGCCATGTATATCTCATGAGATATAAAATCTTTACCCAATGCATTGTAGGGAGATATAGGTCCCACCCATATCATAATGATACCATTCTTATGTGTGCCAAAAAATCATAAATCATACATCATTGCATAACCCATGTAATAAAAATGGGAATCTTAAACATCAAGACATCATAAAACAATTCATATAAGATAAATGAATTCCTAAAAATATTTCCATCACAACATAATCAAGTAAATGTAATAATAGGGATAGAAACAGAACCCTATATTATCTTAGATGGAAAATAATTTTGATAAAACACTTGAACTCTATTTTTAAGGAAAATATCCTTCCTAATTCAAAAACACTTTTCCTTTCTTAACATGTCATAAAATTCTAAACTAAAAGAAGTTGATTAAAAATAAACTTGAAAACTTGTAAAGGAAGCTTCTTGGAAATAATTTTTTAAAAATCCATTCATGCCGTATATGTTAAAAAAAACATTCTTCGTACTTTTGTCGGAAAAGTCAAAAAGTACCTCGTACGAAAAACGACAAAATATTCCTTTCATATCCTTTACTAAAAACTCACCAAAGGGTAAAATTGGATTTAAACAATTGTAGGTGGATGGAAATAATATTACATATTGAGGAAAAATGGATGTGGATGATAAAATACACCCTAGTAAATTTCAAAGTATAAACAATCTCAGATAAAAATGAGATTGTGATATTTCCCTTACCTTAGGTCTGATATGCTTTGTACGTGTCCGAACCTACTGTATAATGATTTAAATAATGTTATTGACTTATTCCAGAATCATACTTATTTTTATGATATTATATATGGTCATATTATTAGCTTCATAGTAGTAATATTTCATTGCAACTTGTTATTCGGGTGTTTATAACTTTTTGTTCTTATGCGTGTTTTGTCGAATAAATTCTTATTCTTCTCTTTAGGTAATAGATACATCATTTCCATAATTTTATTAGTGTAATATATATCATATTCATTCATTCAATTCATTTATATAATCATTATCAAATGAATATCATGTAGAACGAGTCGCATCACATCGTGGAGACGGTATTCCGTACGTACGCATGAGTAATGATATCATTCCTATGATCGTGGAATTGTATTGGAGAGTATGTATACTATTTCATAATCAATATCACTTTATAATAGTTATATATAGTCATTATTTACACCATTATACACATCCAAGTAAGGTGGTGGTGGAAAATATATTACACCACGGCGTGGAGACGGTATTCCGTACGTACGCACGCACGGTGATTTCATTTTCTGTAGGATGGATAGATGGTTAAATAGGGTTGTTTCATACTTATAATAACACATCAGTATATGAGTGATCCTGATGTTATTACTTCATAATTAAACAACTAAATAAGAAGAAGTTGAAGAAGAAAGAAATTGGAAAGGATCGGTAATGGATATTACCTCTTCTTTGAAGTGCTTCTTTGAGACCTCCTTTTAGGGAACTAAAATTGGTCTTTGAAGAAGCCCTGGACCTCTAGGATGTCTCTAGGGAAGTGTAGAGGATAAAATGTCAGGGGTTTGCCGAGCTTTAAGGCTCAATGTGGTGTGAGGAATGGGGGAGGATGTACCCTTTTATAAGGGAGGAGAGGGGCTCCTTTGGAAAACTAAAAATATTATTTTATTATAAAGTCATGTTAGGTTTTAATTTAGCTGCAAATTGAGTTATTTAGAAGATAAGGTGGGGATGGATCGAAATCCTCTCATACAATAGAATTTATACAAGTTTAGGTCATTATATTAACCTTATCTTTTAGTTTTAACTCTTAGTTAATTAGATTGACATTTACCATGTCACTATTTATTTTTATATTATATAGTTAATAAACTTACCTTATACATCCAAGCGACCCCCAAGTTGTGTTGTATTAATATATATAACCTTATATAAGTCATTTGGATGAACCTTATATTTTTAGGAATAAAATAACAATTAATAATATAATATTTATTTTAAAAACTATTTTATGTCAATTTCAACACTATTCAATAGTTGATTTTTTTGAAACTAATGATAGAATGAGTACTTCGACCAAAGTTAATTACATTAATCCTAACATGTCATATTAACATATAAAATTAGTTTAATTCATAAAAAGTCTCAAATTATACTTATTTAGGTATTTATAATATCAATTATTCTAATTTTTCACTATTATGGTAATTACTGCATCATCATTGTGTCATAAATAAATTAAATTATTTAAAGTCTAAAAATTACAAATAAAATACCATTATGTAGGAAAGATTATTAGCTTTCTAATGAATATTTATAGTCGAATTTAACATATGTATAACCCCATATTAAAAATTATTTACTTATTAAACTTTGATTTTAACTATTTTAACCCTTCCTTAAATAAATTAATAATAATTGTCCTAATCTAATCCAAGTGGGCCTAAATGGTCATATTTTACTCCTAAGGTTGTTTTTGGTCGAGTGACACTTGTCCAATAGAATTAGGACATGTTTTAGGGTAATAATAATATCATTTTTACCCTTAATTACCCTATTTACTTTTAACCGTGGTAAAAAAAAGTAAAAAGTTACTATTCACCAAAAAATTATTTTCATCTCATTGAACCACATTTTACTTACTGACATCAAACATGTATCTCAGATTTTCTAAATTCCACTCACAGAAGCGGTAAAATTAATTTTTATGAAAAATTCAGTTTTTTAACTACAACTTAGTGGTTTCACTATTCATCAAAAAATCAAAGTTTCCAGAAAAATACCAAAAATTAGATCTAAGCTATATTTGATATTATGAATTCAAAAATGATGTCTATTTTATCAAATTCAAAACATATCAGTTGCATTAATTAATTTAGAAATTAATTCTCATCGTCAAAACAAATAGCGTGTTCTTAAAAGATAATAACTATCAAAAGATTGACACTTGTTTATGACTGGTTTAACTGTGAAATTACATCCAATGACCAACATTGTATTAAATTGTAAAAATATATTCTAAATATACATTAAAACCACTCAAATTAATAATTTATCACTATTAATTATTTTTATTAAAAAAGTTGTTTTTAATTATAATTTAGTAAATTTCACTATTCATCAGAATATTAAAGTTATCTGAAAAGTACCAAAATTTCACCTTAGGCTAAATTCGACACTCCAAATCCAAAAATAAAGTCCATTTTGAGAGCTAAAATTTCTAAAAATTTAAAAGGTGGTTATTACTATTCATAATGACTAGTTTTAATAATATTTTAATAGCATATTGTTGTTTAGTGAAACTCGGTATTGCGTACTACACACGCTATCGAGGAAGGTCGTGATTGCGTGTAATGAATGGCAAGTAAAGGATGCGTGTTGAGAAAACTCCTTTTGGTGTAGCGTACAACACAAGACATTAATGAAATTAAAAAAATATTTTTTTATAAAATCTCGGGTTGTTACATTCTACCCCCCTTAAAATGAATTTTACCCTCGAAATTCATCGGGGTTATAAATGGTTTAATACTCGAAAGTTTCTTTAATAGAAACCCACATCGTAAAAAGGAATACCAAAACTTGGCTTTAAAACTAAAGTATGAAATGTAACGATTACCCAAATAAACTAATCACAGCGTTTCCACGTAGGTGAAAATATGGATATGGAAGAGAAATCTAACCATCATGTTCTGATGGAGAGTGGTAGAGAACATGGCTATGGAAAAGCCAGTAATCACAAAGCCATAAATTTTTGACGATCTAAGGTACCATCTGATTCATCAGATATAAGAGCACTAGGACAACATTTTTGGTTTTTAAGATCATTTCCCTAAAGTTGATGAAATTAGAATTAGAAGAAATACTTTCGTGAATTTGGTATAGCCTCACCGTTTGTCGTTCTTTGGAAAATTTCCACTTCATCTCTTAAAGAAATGAAGTTGAATTTGTCATTTGTGATGTGTTAGTAGATCATGTGATAGAATGATGGGTCATTCCCTCTGTCTCAAACAAAAGGTTAGAAAAGTTATCAAAAAATACATAAGTCCATCTATAGTGAGATTAATCATATATAGTTCCTAAAATGGACTTATACTTCATATATCATACTGATTAATATAATAAAACTAGTTTCTACTAAACAGGGACTTCCTGTAGGCCAGTGGTAGGCGATAAAGGCCAGTCGCACTTCGGTTGTGGGTTCGATTCCCACAGCCTTGTCCGACGCGATGGGCTATCGCCCGTCCTGCAGGTTGTCCTTTTTCTAAAACAACATTACTATAACATCACATAAATAATATCAAAAAAAGTTCTATCCTTAAACAATACTAACTTATGGTTAACATAATCCATTCCAATATTTAGTCTTATCTAAAATACTTCGGTCCAAGCTCATAGTATAAATAAAATGATAACTTGAAATTTCATCAACCAAGCATGTGAATACCATCATTTATCCGACATATATCTTGTTGGTCACATTCCAATCATGTGAATACCTTAATGATGTATTCTCTTGAAAAATGAATACCCATTAAACCTTAGTGAAAACATGAATGCTGTCAAAAGTTAACTCTTTCCACATACCAAAATCCAAAAATTCTATATACTCAAACCATGATATAACTTTCTCCTAATATCAGTCATGAGCTCATGAATACTATCAAACATTTAATTTTCTCCTTATCCCTTCATTATGCACATATCATCTATATTCCAAAAATATCTGAATAACCCTTCATGGATACTGGTAACATTAATCATACACTTTCAAAACTCATGGAAAGACAACAGTGTAACAATCCTTAGATGTCTCTTTATTCTATAGTACCATGAGATTACTTATACAACATTACACACGATAAACATGTAATCATTCCACTACATTCTTAAACCATTGACCGAGCTTCAACAATTCTTTCATCTCATATATCATTTGTAGTCTCTTCATCATCATCCACATAAATACTACCCATACGGCCATACTGATTCTCTTCATGAGACTTTCCCTTAGGGCATTGGTTTGCATAATGCCCGTACATTCCACATTTAAAACATTTAACCATTGTTTATGTCATAGCAATACCATTATCCTCATCCCTGGTGTTAACTGAACCTTTTCCTTTGCACTTACTAGCTTTGTGTCCTTCTTTTCCACACCCAAAGCATCTTCCAGTTCCTTTGAAACATTCTCTTTGATGCCTCTTCCCATATGATTTACATAGGGGAAATTGAACTTTCTTTCCTCTGTGATCATCATGAAACTACGTCTTTCTCTTATTAGTCGAGTCAGGAATTTTACCAAAT
Organism: Viscum album; assembly: GCA_963277665.1. NCBI lineage: Eukaryota > Viridiplantae > Streptophyta > Magnoliopsida > Santalales > Viscaceae > Viscum > Viscum album. The sequence goes on along the minus strand of OY728119.1, from coordinate 925,264,407 downwards.
TTTACTTTATTGATCATATTATGAGATTGTTGATTCGGCATAATAATGATGTTTAGACTTCCAAATCTCATTTCATTTGGTTTCTCATGAATAATATCATTCAATTGTCCATCATATCCTCCATTATCGTGAATCATCTTGTTTCCAGCCATTTTCTAAAACCTAAAAAGAATAGTGTGAGAGACAAAAATCATAATAAAGGGGGAGTAACATCAATATCTAACATCTTTGGTTTAATCTAATATTGTTACCATATTTCTAAGACTATATCCTATACGTATACTTATCCTTAGGGACATCCCTAGACATACCTTAGAAATATCTCTAGGGATATCACTAACGTTTTCGCATCCTAGTTCCAAAAGGTTGACTAAACTTTTCCTCTGATACCAACTGTAGAGACCAGAAGCTTGACGTACATGGACATTAAATTACTTTTGCGGAATACTTAGTACATAACAAAAACACACACACAAGGATCGTAATAGTTTAGTGTCTTTGGAAACTCGGAATACAATCTTCTAATCGTGGTGAATGATCTTCAACATCTCCCATAAAGATCTTCCTTTTTTTACCTAAAACCTTTCTTTATATCCTGGGGAAAAGAACACATAAAAGGGTGAGCTTAAATGCTCAGTAAGGGTAAACAAAAGAAATATCAATCACATCATTTTCATAAGAACATAACATTTTGGAAATCTTAACCTCCAAAAGAGAGCATAATTTCATAACATGAGATAAATCATAGTAGTGAAATGAAATCCCAATAATCATAACTTAAAACATGAAACTTTGTGGCATACACACATAATCATAGAGAATAATATCTTATTAGTCAAGACTCATTGCCGAGATTATCTTAGTGGACAAAGTCCATTTCTGAACCGAGTCACCCTCGTTTCAGTCCTGTTTCACTGAACCGGTATAACCTACCGTTCCAGCCATGTCTATATCATGAGATATAAAATCTTTACCCAATGAATTGGAGGGAGATATAGGTCCCACCCATCTCATAATTATACCATTCTTATGTGTGCCACAAAATCATAAATCATACATCATTGCATAACCCATGTAATAAAAATGGGAATCTTAAACATCATGACATCATAAAACAATTCATATAAGATAAAGGAATTAATAAAAATATTTCCATCACAACATAATCAATTAAATGTAATAATAGGTATAGAAACAGGACCCTATATTATCTTAGATGGAAAATAATTTTGATAAAACCCTTGAACTCTATTTTTGAGGAAAATATCCTTTCTACTTCAAAAACACTTTTCCTTTCTTAACATGTCATAAAATTCTAAACTAAAAGAAGTTGATTAAAAATAAACTTGAAAACTTGTAAAGGAAGATTCCTGGAAATAATGTTTTAAAAATCCATCGATGCCGTATAAGTTAAAAAAACATTCATCGTACTTTTGTCGGAAAAGTCAAAAAGTACCTCGTACAAAAAACGAAAAAATATTCCTTTCATATCCTTTACTAAAAACTCACCGAAGGGTAAAATTGGAGTTAAAAAATTGTAGGTGGATGGAAATAATATTACATATGGAAGAAACATCTATGTGGATGATAAAATACACCCTAGTAAATTTCAAAGTATAAACAATCTCGGATAAAAATGAGATTGTGATATTTCCCTTACCTTTGGTCCGATATGCTTTGTACATGTCTGAACCTCCATTATAATGATTTAAATAATGTTATTAACTTATTCTAGAATCATACTTATTTTTATGATATCATATATGGTCATATTTTTAGCTTCTTAGTAGTAATATATCATTGCTACTTGTTATTCGGGTGTTTATAACTTTTTGTTCTTATGCGTGTTTTGTCGAATAAATTCTTATTCTTCTCTTTAGGTTATAGATACCTCATTTCCAGAATGGTATTAGTGTAATATATATCATATTCATTCATTCAACTCATTTATATAATCATTATGAATTGAGGATCATGTAGAACGAGTCGCATCACAGTGCGGAGATGGTATTCCGTACGTACGCACGACTGAAGATATCGTTCCTATGATCGTGGAATTGTATTGGAGCATATGTATACTATTTCAGAATCAATATAACTTTATAACAGTAATATATATTCAATATTTACACCATTATACCCATCCAAGTAAGGTGGTGGTGGAAAATAGATTACACCACGGCGTGGAGACGATATTCCGTACGTACGCACACGCGGTGATTTCATTTTCCATAGGATGGATAGATGGTTAAATAGGGTTGTTTCATACTTATAATAACATATCATTATATGAGTGATACTTATGTTATTACTTCATAATGAAACAACTAAATAATAATAAGTTGAAGAGGAAAGAAATTGGAAAGGATCGGTAATGGATATTACCTCTTCTTTGAAGTGCTTCTTTGAGACCTCCTTTGAGGGCACTAACATTTCTCTCTGAAGAAGCCCAGGACCTCTAGGATGTCTCTAGGGAAGTGGACAGGAGAAAATGGCAGGGTTTTTCTGAGCATGAAGGCTCAAAGTGGTGTGAGGAAGAGGGGGAGGAGGTGCCCTTTTATAAGGGAGGAGAGGGGCTCCTTTGGAAAACAAAAAATATTATTTTATTATAAAGTCAAGTTCGGTTTTAAATAGCTCCAAATTGAGTTATTTTGAAGATAAGGTGGGGATGGGTCGAAATCCTCTCATCAAATAGAATTTAGACAAGTTTAGGTTATTATATTAACCTTTTATTTTAGTTTTAACTCTTAGTTATTTAGATTGACATTTACCATGTCACTTTGTATTTTTATATTATATAGTTAATAAACATACCATATACATCCAAGAGACCCCCAAGTTGTCTTTTATTAATATATATAACCTTATCTAAGTCATTTGGCCGAACCTTAGATTTTTCGGAATAAAATAACAATAATAATATAATATTTGTTTTAAAAACTATTTTATGTCAATTTCGACACTATTCAATAGTTGATTTTTTTGATACTCATAACAGAATTATTACTTCGACCAAAGTTAATTAAATTAATCCTAACATGTCATATTAACATATAAAATTTGTTTAATTCATAAAAAGTCTCAAATTATACTTATTTAGGTATTTATAATATCAATTATTCTAATTTTTCACTATTATGGTAATTACTGCATCATCATTGTGTCATAAATAAATTAAATTATTTAAAGTCTAAAAATTAAAAATAAAATACCATTATGTAGGAAATCGTTTTATCTTTATAATGAATATTTTTAGTCTAATATATCTTATGTATAACCCCATATTAAAAATTATTTGCTTATTAAACATTGATTTTGACTATTTTAACCCTTCTTTAAATAAATTAATAATAAATGTCCTAATCTAATCCAAGTGGGACTAAATGGTCATATTTTATTCCTGATGTTGTTTTTGGTCGAATTACACTTGTCCAATAGAATTAGGACATGTGTTAGGGTAACAATAATATCATTTTTACCCTTAATTACCCTATTTACTTTTAACCATGGTAAAAAAAGTAAAAAGTTACTATTCACCAAAAAAAATATTTTCATCTCATTGAACCACATTTTACTTACTGACATCTACCGTGTCTCTCGGATTTTCGAAATTCCACTCACATAAGCGGTAAAATTAAGTTTTATGAAAAATTCAGTTTTTTAACTACCACTTAGTGTTTTCACTATTCATCAAAAAATGAAAGTTTCCAGAAAAATACAAAAAGTTAGATCTAAGATATATTTGATATTATGAATTCAAAAATGATGTCTATTTTATCAAATTCAAAACATATCTGTTGCATTAATTAATTTAAAAATTAATTGCTGTCGTCAAAACAAATAGCGTGTTCTTAAGAGATAATAACTATCAAAAGATTGACACTTGTTTATGACTGGTTTAAATTTGAAATTACATCCAATGACCAAAATTGTATTAAATTGTAAAAATATATTCTAAATATACTTTAAAACCACTCAAATTAATAATTTATCACTATTAATTATTTCGATTAAAAAAGTTGTTTTTAATTATAATTTAGTAATTTTCACTATTCATCAGAATATAAAAGTTATCCGAAAAGTACCAAAATTTTACCTTAGGATAAATTCGACACTCCGAATCCAAAAATGAAGTCCATTTTGAGAGATAAAATTTCTAAAATTTTAAAAGGTGGTTATTAATATTCATAAAGGCCAGTTTTAATAATATTTTAATAGCATATCGTTGTTTAGTGAAACTCGGTATTGCGTACTAGACATGCTATCGAGGAAGGTCGTGATTGCATGTAATGCAAGGCAAGTCAAGGATGCGTGTTGAGCAAGCTCCTTTTGGTGTAGCGTACAACACAATACATTAATGAAATTAAAAAGAATATTTTTTTATAAAATCTCGGGCTGTTACATTCTACCCCCCTTAAAATGAATTTCACCCTCGAAATTCGTCGAGGTTATAAATGGTTTACTACTCGAAAGTTTCTTTAATATAAACCCACATCGTAAAAAGGAATACCAAAACATGGCATTAAATAATAAAGTATGAAATGTAACGATTACCCAAATCAACTAATCACTGGGTTTCCACATAGGTGAAAATATAGATATGGAAGAAAAATCTAACCATCATGTTCTGATGGAGAGTGGTAGAGAACATTTCTATGGAAAAGAAAGCAATCACAAAGCCATAAATTTGTGATGATCTAAGGTACCATCTGATTCATCAGATATAAGAGCACTAGGACAACATTTTTGGTTTTCAAGATCATTTCCCTAAAGTTGATGAAATTGGAATTAGAAGAAATACTTTCGTGATTTTGGTATAGTCTCACCGTTTGTCGTTATTTGGACAATATCCACTTCATCTCTTAAAGAAATGAAGTTGAATTTGTCATTCGTGATGTGTTAGCAGATCATGTGATAGAATGATGGGTCATTCCATCTGTCTCAAACAAAAGGTTAGAAAAGTTATCAAAAAATACATAAGTCCATCTATAGTGTGGTTAATCATATATAGATCCTAAAATGGACTTATACTTCATATATAATACTTCTTAATATAATAAAACTAGTTTCTACTAAACAGGGACCTCTTATAGGCCAGTGGTAGGCGATAAAGGCTAGTCGCACTTCGGTTGTGGGTTCGATTCCCACAGCCTTGTCCGACGCGTAGGGCTGTCGCTCGTCCTACAGGTTGTCCTTTTTCTAAAACTATATTACTATAACATCACATAAATAATATAAAAAAAAGTTCTATCATTAAACAATACTAACTTATGGTTAACATAATCCATTCCAATCTTTAGGCTTATCTAAAATACGTCGGTCCCGGCTCATAGTATAAGGAAAACGATAACTTGAAATACCGTCAACCAAACATGTGAATACCATCATTTATCCCCCATATATCTTGTTGCTCACATTCCAATCATGTGAATACCTTAATGATGTATTCTCTTGAAAAATGAATACCCATTAAACCTTAGTGAAAACATGAATGTTTTCAAAAGTTAACTCTTTCCACATACCAAAATCCAAAAATTCTATATACTCAAACCATGATATAACCTTCTCCTTATATCAGTCATGAGCTCATGAATACTATCAAACATTTAATGTTCTCCTTATCCCTTCATTATGCGCATATCATCTACATTCCAGAAATATCTAAATAACCTTTCATGGATACTGGTAACATTAATCATACACTTTCAAAACTCAAGGAAAGACAACAGTGTAACAATCCTTAGATGTCTCTTTATTCCATAGTACCATGAGATTACTTATACAACATTACACATGATAAACAAGTAATCATTCCACTACATTCTTAAACCATTGACCGATCTCCAACAATTATTTCATCTCACATATCATTTGTAGTCTCTTCATCATCATCCACATAAATACTACCCATACGACCATACTGATTCTCTTCATAAGACTTTCCCTTAGGGAATTGGTTTGCATAATGCCCGTACATTCCACATTTAAAACATTTAACCATTGTTGATGTCGTAGCAATACCATTATCCTCATCCCTGGTGTTAACTGAACCATTTCCTTTGCACTTATTGGCATTGTGTCCTTATTTTCCACACCCAAAGCATCTTCCAGTTCCTTTGAAACATTCTCCTTGATGCCTCTTCCCACATGATTTCCATAGGGGAAATTAAATTTTCTTTCCTATATGATCATCATGAAACTCCATATTTCTCTTATTAGCTGAGTCAGGAAACTTACCAAATTTTAATTTATTGCTCATATTATGAGATTGTTGATTCGGAATAACAGTGATGTTTGGACTTCCAAATCCCATTTCATTTGGTTGCTCATGAAGAATATCATTCCATTGCCCATCAATCCTCCATTATCGTGAATCATCTTGTTTCCAGCCATTTTCTAAAACCCAAAAAGAATAGTGTGAGAGGCAAAAATCATAATATAGTGGGAGTAACATCAATATCTAACATCTTTGGCTTAATCTAATATCGTTACCATAGTTCTAAGTCTATATTCTCTACGTATACTTATCCTTAGGGACATCCCTAGACATACCTTAGAAATATCTCTAGGGATCTCACTAACGTTTTCACATCCTAGTTTCCAAATGTTGAATAAACTTTTCCTCTGATACCAACTGTAGAGACCCGAAGCTTGACGTACATGAACATTACATTACTTTTGCGGAATACTTAGTACATAACAAAAACACACACACAAGGATCATAATAGTTTAGTGTCTTTGGAAACTCGGAATATAATCTTCTAATCGTGGTGAAAGATCTTCAAAATCTCCCATAAAGATCTTCCTTTTTTACCTAAAACCTTTCTTAATATCCTAGATAAAAGAAAACATAAAAGGGTGAGGTCAAATGCTCAGTAAGGGTAAACAAAAGAAATATCAATCACATCATTTTCATAAGAACATAACATTTTGGAAATCTTAACCTGCAAAAGAGAGCATAATTTCATAACATGGGATAAATCATTGTAGTGAAATGAAATCCCAATTATCATAACTTAAAACATGAAACTTTGTGGAATACACACATAATCATAGAGAATCATATCTTATTAGTCAAGACTCATTGCCAAGACTATCTTAGTGGACAAATTCCATTTCTGAATCGAGTCACCCTCGTTTCAGTCATGTTTCACTGAACCGGTATAACCTACCGTTCCAGCCATGTCTATCTCATGAGATATAAAATCATTACCCAATGCATTGGAGGGAGATATAGGCCCCACCCATCTCATAATGATACCATTCTTATGTGTGCCACAAAATCATAAATCATACATCATTGCATAACCCATTTAATAAAAATGGGAATCTTAAACATCATGACATCATAAAACAATTCATATAAGATAAAGGAATTCATAAAAATATTTCCATCACAACATAATCAAGTAAATGTAATAATAGTGATAGAAACAGAACCCTATATTATCTTAGATGGAAAATAATTTTGATAAAACACTTGAACTCTGTTTTTGAGGAAAATATCCTTTCTACTTCAAAAACACTTTTCCTTTCTTAACATGTTATGAAATTCTAAACTAAAAGAAGTTGATTAAAAATAAACTTGAAAACTTGTAAAGTAAACTTCTTGGAAATAATGTTTTAAAAATTTATTCATGCCGTATAAGTTTAAAAAAACATTCTTCGTACTTTTTTTGGAAAAGTCGTACCTCATACAAAAAACGACAAAATATTCCTTTCATATCCTTTACTAAAAACTCACCGAAGGGTAAAATTTGATTTAAACAATTGTACGTGGATGAAAATAATATTACATATTGAAGAAACATGGATGTGGATGACAAAATACAACCCAGTAAATTTCAAAGTATAAACAATCTCGGATAAAAATGAGATTGTGATATTTCCCTTACCTTAGGTCCGATATGCTTTGTACGTGTCTGATCCTCCTGTATAATGATTTAAATAATGTTATTAACTTATTCCAGAATCGTACATATTTTTATGATATCATATGTGGTCATATTCTTAGCTACTTAGTAGTAATATTTCATTGCTACTTGTTATTCGGGTGTTTATAACTTTTTGTTCTTATGCGTGTTTTGTCGAATAAATTCTTATTATTCTCTTTAGGTTATAGATACCTCATTTCCATAATGGTATTAGTGTAATATAAATCATATTCATTCATTCAATTCATTTATATAATCATTATGAAATGAAGATCATGTAGAACGACTCGCATCACATCATGGAGACGGTATTCCGTACGTACGCACGAGTGATGATATCGTTCCTATGATCGTGGAATCTTATTGGAGTGTATGTATACTATTTCATAATCAATATAACTTTATAATAGTCAAATATAGTCATTATTTACACCATTATACCCATCCATGTAAGGTGGTGGTGGAAAATAGATTACACCACGGCATGGAGACGGTATTCCGTACGTACGCACACGCGATGATTTCATTTTCTATAGGATGGATAGATGGTTAAATAGGGTTGTTTCATACATATAATAACATATCAGTATATGAGTGATATTGATGTTATTACTTAATAATGAAACAACTAAAGAAGAAGAAGTTGAAGAAGAAAGAAATTGGAAAGGATCGGTAGTGGATATTACCTCTTCTTTGAAGTGCTTCTCTGAGACCTCCTTTTAGGGAACTAAAATTGGTCTTTAAAGAAGCCCAGGACCACTAGGATGTCTCTAGGGAAGTGTACAGGAGAAAATTGTAGGGTTTTGCGGAGCTTGAAGTCTCAAAGTGGTGTGAGGAAGAGGGGGAGGAGGTGCCCTTTTATAAGGGAGGAGAGGGGCTCCTTTGGAAAAATACAAATATTATTTTATTATAAAGTCAAGTTCGATTTTAAATAGCTCAAAAATTAGTTATTTCGAAGCTAATGTGAGGATGGGTCTAAATCCTCTCATCCAATAGAATTTAGACAAGTTTAGGTCATTATATTAACCTTATCTTTTAGTTTTAACTCTTAGTTAATTAGATTGATATTTACCATGTCACTTTGTATTTTTATATTATATAGTTAATAAACTTACCATATACATCCAAGAGACCCCCAAGTTGTGTTTTATTAATATATGTAACCTTATCTAAATCATTTTTCCGAACCTTAGATTTTTAGGAATAAAATAACAATTAATAATATAATATTTGTTTTAAAAACAATTTTATGTCAATTTTGACACTATTCAATAGTTGATTTTTTTGAAACTCTTAACAGAATTATTACTTAGACCAAAGTTAATTAAATTAATCCTAACATGTCATATTAACATATAAAATTAGTTTAATTCACAAAAAGTCTCAAAATATACTTATTTAGGTATTTATAATATCAATTATTCTAATTTTCACTATTATGGTAATTACTGCATCATCATTGTGTCATAAATAAATTAAATTATTTAAAGTCTAAAAATTACAAATAAAATACCATTATGTATGAAATCTTTTTAGATTTATAATGAATATTTATAGTCGAATTTATCTTATGTATAACCCCATATTAAAAATTATTTACTTATTAAACTTTGATTTTAATTATTTTAACCCTTCTTTAAATAAATTAATAATAAGTGTCCTAATCTAATCCAAGTGGGCCTAAATGGTCATATTTTATTCCTAATGTTGTTTTTGGTCGAATTAAACTTGTCCAATAGAATTAGGACATGTGTTAAGGTAATAATAATATCATTGTTACCCTTAATTACCTTATTTACTTTTAACCGTGGTAAAAAAAAAGTAAAAAGTTACTATTCACCAAAAAATTATTTTCATCTCATTGAACCACATTTTACTTACTGACATCAACCGTGTCTCTCGAATTTTCGAAATTCCACTAACAGAAGCGGTAAAATTAAGTTTTATGAAAAATTCAGTTTTTTAACTACCACTTAGTGGTTTCACTATTCATCAAAAAATGAAAGTTTCCAGAAAAATACCAAAAATAGATCTAAGCTATATTTGATATTATGAATTCAAAAATGATGTCTATTTTATCAAATTCAAAACATATCAGTTGCATTAATTAATTTAAAAATTAATTCCTGTCGTCATAACAAATAGCGTGTTCTTAAGAGATAATAACTATCAAAAGATTGACACTTGTTTATGACTGGTTTAAATGTGAAATTACTTCCAATGACCAACATTTTATTAAATTGTAAAAATATATTCTAAATATAATTTAAAACCACTCAAATTAATAATTTATCACTATTAATTATTTTGATTAAAAAAGTTGTTTTAAATTATAATTTTGTAATATTCACTATTCCTCATAATATGAAAGTTATCCGAAAAGTACCAAAATTTCACCTTAGGCTAAATTCGACACTCCAAATCCAAAAATGAAGTCCATTTTGAGAGCTAAAATTTCTAAAATTTTAAAAGGTGGTTATTACTATTCATAACGGCTAGTTTTAATAATATTATAATAGCATATCGTTGTTTAGTGAAACTCGATATTGCGTACTACACACGCTATCGAGGAAGGTCGTGATTGCGTGTAATGCAAGGCAAGTCAAGGATGCGTGTTGAGCAAGCTCCTTTTGGTGTAGCGTACAACACAAAAAATTAATGAAATTAAAAAGAATATTTTTTTTATAAAATCTCGGGCTGTTACATTCTACCCCCCTTAAAATGAATTTCACCCTCGAAATTCATCGGGGTTATAAATGGTTTACTACTTGAAAGTTTCTTTAATAGAAACCCACATCGTCAAAAGGAATACCAAAAGTTGGATTTAAAATCTAAAGTATGAAATGTAACGATTACCCAAATAAACTAATCACTGGGTTTCCACATTGGTGAAAATATGGATATGGAAGAGAAATCTAACCATCATGTTATGATGGAGAGTGGTAGAGAACATGGCTATGGAAAATCCAGCAATCACAAAGCCATAAATTTGTGACGATCTAAGGTACCATCTGATTCATCAGATATAAGAGCACTAGGACAACATTTTTGGTTTTCAAGATCATTTCTCTAAAGTTGATGAAATTAGAATTACTAGAAATACTTTCGTGATTTTGGTATAGTCTCACCATTTGTCGTTCGTTGGACAATTTCCACTTCATCTCTTAAATAAATGAAGTTGAATTTGTCATTCGTGCTGTGTTAGCAGATCATGTAATAGAATTATGGGTCATTCCATCTGTCTCAAACAAAAGGTTAGAAAAGTTATCAAAAAATACATAAGTCCATCTATAGTGAGATTAATCATATATAGTTCCTAAAATGGACTTATACTTCATATATCATACTGATTAATATAATAAAACTAGTTTCTACTAAACAGGGACTTCCTGTAGGCCAGTGGTAGGCGATAAAGGCCAGTCGCACTTCGATTGTGGGTTCGATTCCCACAGCCTTTTCCGACGCGATGGGATGTCGCCCGTCCTGCAGGTTGTCCTTTTTCTAAAACTACATTACTATAACATCACATAAATAATATCAAAAAAAGTTCTATCCTTAAACAATACTAAATTATGGTTAACATAATCCATTCCAATCTTTAGGCTTATCTAAATTACTTCGGTCCAAGCTCATAGTATAAAGAAAATGATAACTTGAAATGTCGTCAACCAAGCATGTGAATACCATCATTTATCCCCCATATATCTTGTTGGTCACATTCCAATCATGTGAATACCTTAATGATGTATTCTCTTGAAAAATGAATACCTATTAAACCTTAGTGAAAACATGAATGCTGTCAAAAGTTAACTCTTTCCACATACCAAAATCCAAAAATTCTATATACTCAAACCAAGATATAACCTTCTCTTTATATCAGTCATGAGCTCTTGAATACTATCAAACATTTAATTTTCTCCATATCCCTTCATTATGCGCATATCATCTACATTCCAAAAATATCTGAATAACCTTTCATGGATACTGGTAACATTAATCATACACTTTCAAAACTCAAGGAAAGGCAACGGTGTAACAATCCTTAGATGTCTCTTTATTCCATAGTACCATGAGATTACTTATACAACATTACCCATGATAAACATGTAATCATTCCACTACATTCTTAAACCATTGACCGAGCTTCAACAATTCTTTCATCTCACATATCATTTGTAGTCTCTTCATCATCATCCACATAAATACTACCCATACAACCATACTGATTCTCTTCATGAGACTTTCCCTTAGGGCATTGGTTTGCATAATTCCCGTACATTCACATTTAAAACATTTAACCATTGTTGATGTCATAACAATACCATTCTCCTCATCCCTAGTGTTAACTGAACCTTTTCCTTTGCACTTACTGGCTTTGTGTCCTTCTTTTCCACACCCAAAGCATCTTCCAGTTCCTTTGAAACATTCTCCTTGATGCCTCTTCCCACCTGATTTACATAGGGGAAATTGAACTTTCTTTCCTCTATGATCATCATGAAACTCCATCTTTCTCTTATTAGTCGAGTCCGAAAACTTACCAAATTTTACTTTATTGATCATATTATGAGATTGCTGATTCCGCATAATAATGATGTTTGGACTTCCAAATCCCATTTCATTTGGTTTCTCATGAATAATATCATTCCATTGTCCATCATATCCTCCATTATCGTGAATCATCTTGTTTCCAGCCATTTTCTAAAACCCAAAAAGAATAGTGTGTGAGGAAAAAATTATAATAAAGGTGGAGTAACATTAATATCTAACATATTTGGTTTAATCTAATATCGTTACCATAGTTCTAGGACTATATCCTATACGTATACTTATCCTTAGGGACATCCCTAGACATACCTTAGAAATATCTCTATGGATCTCACTAACATTTTCGCATCCTAGTTTCCAAAGGTTGACTAAACATTTTCTCTGATACCAACTGTAGAGACCCGAAGCTTGACGTACATGGACATTACATTACTTTTTCGGAATACTAAGTACATAAAAAAACACACACACAAGGATCGTTATAGTTTAGTGTCTTTGTAAACTCAGAATATAATCTTCTAATCGTGGTGAAAGATCTTCAACATCTCCCATAAAGATCTTCCTTTTTGTACCTAAAACCTTTCTTTATATCCTGGGGAAAAGAAAACATAAATGGGTGAGCTCAAATGCTCAGTAAGGGTAAACAAAATAAATATCAATCACATCATTTTCATAAGAACATAACATTTTGGAAATCTTAACCTGCAAAAGAGAGCATAATTTCATAACATGGGATAAGTCATAGTAGAGAAATGAAATCCCAATAATCATAACTTAAATCATGAAACTTTTTGGCATACACACATAATCATAGAGAATCATATCTTATTATTCAAGACTCATTTCCAAGACTATCTTAGTGTAAAAAGTCCATTTCTGAACCGAGTAACCCTCGTTTCCGTCCTGTTTCACTGAACCGGTATAACCTACCTTTCCAGCCATGTCTATCTCATGAGATATAAAATCTTTACCCAATGAATTGGAGGGAGATATAGGTCCCACCCATCTCATAATGATACCATTCTTATGTGTGCCACAAAATCATAAATCATACATCATTGCATAACCCATGTAATAAAAATGGGAATCTTAAACATCATGACATCATAAAACAATTCATATAAGATAAAGGAATTCATAAAAATATTTCCAAAACAACATAATCACGTAAATGTAATAATAGGTATAGAAACAGAATCCTATATTATCTTAGATGGAAAATAATTTTGATAAAACACTTGAACTCTATTTTTGAGGAAAATATCCTTTCTACTTCAAAAACACTTTTACTTTCTTAACATGTCATAAAATTATAAACTAAAAGAAGTTGATTAAAAATAAACTTGAAAACTTTTAAAGGAAGCTTCTTGGAAATAATGTTTTATAAATCCATTCATGCTGTATAAGTTAAAAAAAATATTCTTCATACTTTTGTCAAAAAAGTCAAAAAGTACATCGTACGAAAAACGACAATATATTCCTTTCATATCCTTTAATAAAAACTCACCGAAGGGTAAAATTGGATTTAAAAAATTTTAGGTGGATGGAAATAATATTACATATTGAGGAAACATGGATGTGGATGATAAAATACACCCTAGTAAATTTCAAAGTATAAACAATCTCGGATAAAAATGAGATTGTGATATTTCCCTTACCTTAGGTCTGATATGCTTTGTACATATCTGAACCTCCTTTATAATGATTTAAATAATGTTATTGACTTATTCCAGAATCATAATTATTTTTATGATATCATATATGGCCATATTCATAGCTTCTTAGTAGTAATATTTCATTGCAACTTGTTATTCGGGTATTTATAACTTTTTGTTCTTATGCGTGTTTTGTCGAATAAATTATTATTCTTCTCTTTAGGTTATAAGTACCTCATTTCCATAATGGTATTAGTGTAATATATATCATATTCATTCATTCAATTCATTTATATAATCATTATGAAATGATGATCATGTAGAACGAGTCGTATCACATCGTGGAGACGGTTTTCCGTACGTACGCACGAGTGATGATATCGTTCCTATGATCGTGGAATTGTATTGGAGCATATGTATACTATTTCAGAATCAATATCACCTTATAATAGTCATATATAGTCATTATTTACACCATTATACCCATCCAGGTATGGTGGTGGTGGAAAATAGATTACACCACTGCGTGGAGACGGTATTCCGTACGTACGCACGCGCGGTGATTTCATTTTCCGTAGGATGGATAGATGGTTAAATAGGTTTGTTTCATAATTATAATAACATATCAGTATATGAGTGATACTTATGTTATTACTTCATAATGAAACAACTAAATAAGAAGAAGTTGAAGAAGAAATAAATTGGAAATGATCAGTAATGGATATTACCTCTTCTTTGAAGTGCTTCTTTGAGACCTCCTTTTTGGGAACTAAAATTGGTCTTTGAAGAATACCAGGACCTCTAGGATGTCTCTAGGAAAGTGGAGAGGAGAAAATGGCAGGGGTTTTCTGAGATTGAAGGCTCAATGTGGTGTGAGGAAGAGGGGGAGTAGGTGCCCTTTTATAAGGGAGGAGTGGGCCTCCTTTGGAAAACTAAAAATATTATTTTATTATAAAGTCAAGTTCGGCATTAAATAGCTCCAAATTGAGTTATTTCGAAGTTAAAGTGTGGATGAGTCGAAATCCTCTCATCCAATAGAATTTAGACAAGTTTAGGTCATTATATTAACCTTATCCTTTAGTTTTAACTCTTAGTTAATTAGATTGACATTTACCATGTCACTTGGTATTTTTATATTATATAGTTAATAAACATACCATATACATCCAAGAGACCCCCAAGTTATGTCTAATTAATACATATATCTTTACTAAGTCATTTGGCCAAACCTTAGATTTTTAGGAAAAAAATAACAATTAATAATATAATATTTGTTTTAAAAACTATTTTATGTCAATTTTGACACTATTAAATAGTTGATTTTTTTGAAACTGATAAAAGAATTATTACTTCGACAAAAGTTAATTAAATTAATCCTAACATGTCATATTAACCTATAAAATTATTTTAATTCATAAAAAGTCTCAAATTATACTTATTTAGGTATTTATAATATCGATTATTCTAATTGTTAACTATTATGGTAATTACTACATCATCATTGTGTCATAAATAAATTAAATTATTTAAAGTCTAAAAATTAAAAATAAAATATTATTATGTAGGAAATCGTATTATCTTTCTAATGAATATTTATAGTCGAATTTATCTTATCTATAACACCATATTAAAAATTATTTACTTATAAAACTTTGATTTTAACTATTTTAACGCCTCTTTAAATAAATTAATAATAAATGCCCTAATCTAATCCAAGTGGGCCTAAATGGTCATATTGTATTCCTAAGGTTGTTTTTGGTCGAATTACACTTGTCCAATAGAATTAGGACTTGTGTTAGGGTAATAATAATATCATTTTTACCCTTAATTACCCTATTTACTTTTAACCGTGGTAAAAAAAAGTAAAAAGTTACTATTCACCAAAAAATTATTTTCATCTCATTGAACCACATTTTACTTATTGACATCAACCGTGTCTCTCGGATTTTTGAAATTCCACTCACAGAAGCGGTAAAATTAGGTTTTATGAAAAATTCATTTTTTTAACTACCACTTAGTGGTTTCACTATTCATCAAAAAATGAAAGTTTCCAGAAAAATACCAAAAATTAGATCTAAGCTATATTTGATATTATGAATTCAAAAATGCTGTCTATTTTATCAAATTCAAAACATATCAGTTGCATTAATTAATTTAAAAATTAATTCCCGTCGTCAAAACAAATAGTGTGTTCTTAAGAGATAATAACTATCAAAAGATTGACACTTGTTTATGACTGGTTTAAATGTGAAATTACATCCAATGACCAACATTGTATTAAATTGTAAAAAATATATTCTAAATATACTTTAAAACCACTCAAATTAATAATTTATCACTATTAATTATTTCGATTAAAAATTTTGTTTTTAATTATAAATTAGTAATTTTCATTATTCATCATAATATGAACGTTATCCAAAAAGTACCAAAATTTCACCTTAGGTTAAATTCGACACTCCAAATCCAAAAATGAAGTCCATTTTGAGAGCTAAAATTTCTAAAATTTTAAAAGGTGGTTATTACTATTCATAACGACTTGTTTTAATAATATTTTAATAGCATATCGTTTTTTAGTGAAACTCTGTATTGCGTACTATACACGCTATCGAGGAAGGTCGCGATTGCGTGTAATGCAAGGCAAGTCAAGGATGCGTGTTGAGCAAGCTCCTTTTGGTGTAGCGTACATCACAAGACATTAATGAAATTAAAAAAAATATTTTTTTATAAAATCTTGGGCTGTTACATTATGTGCATGTCATGTACATGCTAAATTTGTATAGTAGCCTATAGAGTTCATCTAAACGACCAAAAATTCATAGCCCATTGAAATTTGGGGAATCTTTGTTCTACGTCCCCACCTACCGGCGAAAACATGAAACTTCAAATTCACTCTACCCAAAATGGACTTCTCCTAGAAACGAGATGAAGATATTCCCCTCATGGATAAAATAAATAATTTGGTATAATGTTCATGAAATCCCCACATCATTCATCAGTTTTGGATAACATACCCTATTATCATAGAAAATGGATCTAACATATGAGATGTTGATTTGAATAAATTGTATAAAATGTAAAGCTACTAGTCCCACCACACGTCATGCAATCATGAACATCAAACTGGATAGATCGAGGAGTTAAAAACCCCTCTAACATTCTAAAAAATATGAGTTCCATATTAAAAATATTTTTCTTAATAAACTCTCTAATTACTACTTGTGCATAATATGCCTCATGCATGAGATTCACTCAAATTAAATGATATAGAAATTATATATTCCCAACACACATAACATCCAAAAAAAGATCATACATGCCATACATTACTATGTACTCTAATTGAAGAATGAAATGTTGTTCAGAGAGATGTAGAATAATTAACTCATGTCTTCCATGAGATGACACCGAGAATGTTTTTCATGAACATGACTCTAGTAAGTAGGAGGAGACTTAGACTATGTAATAAGACTTATGGTGGAATATACGGAAGGAGGAATCAACATCTCATCATCTCATTTCGGTCAAGGAGCCATCCTTCCCAACAATAATGTCATGGTTCACCCACCATTATAAAGGAGAATGTAGGGAAAGAGAAGTGCATTTTCATGAAAAAAAGGGATTCATTAAAAATGGAAATGGTAAAATTCATGTGTACATCATCTCCATAAATAGTAATTATAACAGTGATGGTGGGAACTATAAAATTTGAGCATGAATGGATCCAAATATTCTTTACCTGACCCCTACTAACAAGATGGTGGACCTAGGGTAGAAATATTCATCAAAAACTGGGGGAATGTGATGGTTTTTTGGAATCCTTGATCTTATGAATCATTGATGTGGATCATCCCACCTCCATGAATAAGGATTAAGGACATTGGGTGAATCCAAAATTGCCTTCATGGTTTATTTACTGATGGTTGGATCTATATATTTCCACTAGATTCAAGACACAGTGAATTTGTGACAACCCACCACTAAAAATAATATTTTGAGGGGAAATAATTATTGAAAAATAATACACCAATATTCTCCTACCATGATGGAAAACTCTTTAAAAAACTACTAAGTTGTCTCTTCCCAAATCCCTTTTTGATCTTATCTGAAGAAGTGTTATCAATACTATTTTTTTAATAGTTGAAAAAAGGGGTCAACCCAATAGGGTATATGTATTATCATGATATGGAATCCATAAAACCATTATAGACCAACATTACATGAGAAATTAAATGGTGGAATTCCCCCAATCATTGTAAATAACAATTTAATGACCCTAACTCTAAAATGCTCTGATAGAATCATCTGCAACATCAATGATGTAATGGATATATAGGTTGCATCCACAACAACCATCACTTGAGAGACACATCGAAGGGATCCCACCTAGCCACACCAATGACATAATATATCCCCATAATTCAAAGAGATAGTCTATATCACCCCTAATCTATGGTAACCAAAGAAAAGTTTTGGTGTCAATGTGGGGGGTAGGTCAGGATCCTAGTTCATTAGTAAACTGCATCACCAACTCCAGTGGCCCTATACACCATAGGAACATCTTATTCTTCCCTATTCAGAATCATATGTGGCTTCGATTTCACCCTCTTGGGATCAAGACCCGATACATCACTTAAGAATTTTGGGTTGTCTCTACTAATAATTGGAAATTCAGGAAGTTGTTATGGGGAATACCTTGATGAAAATAGTCATCGATGTGGTCCAAAACATGCCAAAAACAGTCCCTAATCTTTTGAGATGTCTAGGTAGAGTATTAAAAACCAAAAAACCAATGTCCATTCCAACAATATAGATCATATAACACAATTAAGTAATTTAGGCTATTCTTATTGGATCACAATTGGTGAGATTACATGAATATGACATAGGACTGCAGGAAACATCATGTCACTATCAATCTGTAAAACACTATGAAGAATTTTTTCTCTTTAAATAATCTTTTTCCTATACCTCATTAAATGGGATAAGAAACAAAATATATAAGGATAATTATCCCTAAAGTTTATACTCATAAAATACTCAAATCCCTCTACATGATCCTTTAGTTGGTGGGTTTTTGGACTCTTTCCATGGGGTTGTATTGTAGTTGTCTCATCTGCTATATTCGTACCTCCTATAAACCACTACCCCAGAAGTGAGAGAGACATAAAGGATTTAATTTAAACAATCATATTATTGTGATAACTATATTTAGTTCTAGAGGCATGCTTCCTCTCATAATCCGGAATAATTTTTTAACACCTTATCATAAATGGAAATGGACATGAAGTTACCCCCATATCTCAATGAAATAACAATTTTAATTGTATTGTTGGACCATGTGATACCCTACCTACCATAATTTTAATGAAAAATACAATACAAATAAGTTCCAAAACTAGTTCCACAACCAGTATCCTAACTACATCCAATTGGAGTTTTTTCATAATAGAAAAAAATAATCATTTTGTGTAATGAAAAATATGTCATGTGGGGACTTGGTGATCAAATTGTGTTAATCCAAAATATTTTTTCCTGAACTCCTAAATTTTTTCATCCCAAATTACTTCATAGAAGATCATTCTATAGTTTTCTATCAAAATATATGGGTGACACAAAACAGGCTTTAGGACCATCATTTGACATATTCTGAAATCTATGATCATCTTTACGTCATCCACTAACAATGTTGGATTGTTGACATCACAACACTACTAGTCACTCAACACTGAGAATATTTTGTATACTATCAGACTTTATAGATGAACGACTTTAAGAGCCTTCGAGTACTTCACCAAGTCCTGGAATATGTATCCCAATACATGCATATTAGAGGATGGGTGCAGTATGATTCCCTCTATTTCCGTCATATCCCATAGCATCCACACAATAATTTGTCTATCTCACCCAATAAAGGTGAAAGTTCATCTTGGACCCTCATAAGGGTGAATATAATCACCATAAACCTCTCGGATTATCCGAGAAACCAAATTACCAATTGAGGTAATTATAGTGAGAATTAACCCCAATGGGAAAAATTGTACTAAGAGCACCCCCAAACATGATTTTTTCCTATTCGACCATTAATTGAAATAGAAATTATGATTCCCTAAAATGAAATGTTCCCACCTCATCATTATTATATCATGAATTTTATGGGTCCCACTAACCCCTTTGGTCACCCCAATATCAAAATGGGATTGGGTACCGATGCCTAGAATGCAACTTTAGTCTAATATCATGAAGAAACAAGAGTCTTTCGGATGAACATATCATTGAAAAACATCCAGGTCCTAAAAGTGGGAAATGAGACCATGTCTCTCCTCCAATTAATCACACGATCCTCTTTATATAGGATCTCCATTTTAAACTATGTGGTTTTGTGCATCTGATTTGAGGAGAAACTATTGGGTATAAAAATTTACAAGGGTTGAGTCACCACTCCACCTATGTAGGGTGACTACATACCCTGATATAAAATCATATGATCAATAAAAATTGATGAGATAGTCAAAACAATTTGTGAACACTAACCCCAACAAATATGATGTGATCACAAAGTATTTTTAAAAGATATAGGTGTAAATACTTCTTGAATGGAAAGAATTACTATCATATGTAGATCATGTATATCCTCCCTTCGATTTCCACAACCATAGATTTACCAAATTTAAAATGATTGGAAATCCACTTCATTATCTTTCCCACATATCCTCATGACTTTTACCAATGTTGTGGAATCTATAATATAAGGAATACATTTTGATCTAGTTATTAACTATATTATGGAGGGACCAATTGTCATTTGGTATAGCCCCCCATGATCTATTACTAGTCAGGATGATCTATATGTCCACTTCCTCTACAATAGCATCACCACCATGATGTTGAACAGTATAACATATTTTTATAAATATAATCATAGGAATTATGAGTTAGTCGCTGACTTCATTTATTGATGGAACATCCTCTCATACACTCTTGATATAAATATTTCCCATTATAAGATGAAAAAAAATGTTTTGAGAATTTCAAGGATATTTTGATACCTCCCCTATTCTCTTGGAAATAATTATCATGTGTTAAATAATTTGAGAAAAAATTCTAGCTTCTAGAAGAATCCTTACTATAGACCAAACAAATTTCAATTACATTACCCCATCCAACACTCGTGAAAAGGAACAGAAAAAGAGATGTAGCCAATTATATTCCTGAACACTCTTCTGAGGTGGTTCACCAACATTAAAAATTTCTAAAAGAAGCTCTTTAACAGATTACTTTCTAATTTCAGCCTCACCTAGAATATATTATTTATGAGTATCCTCATTAAGTGAATGTTACCCTGCCCCATAATCAGAGCTAGATGCATATTGTTCTATTTTTAGAAGAGAATATTAAGACTTACTCCATAATGGTTGCATCGATACTAGGATACAAATTCTATTCTCTAGAAAAAGGGACTCTGAATCTATTAAATCTAGCCTTTTTATTATATAACATTTCATTACATTGAAAAAAAAGTATCTTTTAAATTTTTGTTTCTTGAAAAATGTGGTAAATAATACAAGAAAATAGTATACATTATTAATATCAACATAAAAGTATTAATTAAAGGTTCATATTAAACATATTTACTACATAACATAACATGGGGACATATATAAAAGTAAAATGGTGAGCATAAGCCCCAATAAGGGAAAACAATAGATACATATTACATGTGATCTTGAGGAATATTAATATATACTCAAGGAATATCATAAATGAATGAGAAAAGGATAAAATAAACATATAATAGGAAATATACATGACTAATAACATGTAAATGTGTCTAAAACATTTAATTGACACAATCATAAGCATAACACCAATTGTTTTCCCTAAGGTGTTGTAAAAAATACTATGGTTATTCCCCAAGGTATCGTAAAACATGTCATATATATAGAATAAATTCATTCCTAGTGAATTATATTTCTATCTGGGTATATGCTTCATATGTATTAATTAATGTGATCTTCATAAATCAAAGTAAATATATTTTTAAATAAACTATTTAGAATAAAATAAATATGGTTCATATCCAAATCATGACATTTAAGAAGTTCAGAAAAACAATATCATTAGGTTATTATTAACCCATGAAATGTGAAGGTGGATTTCATGTATATTATTACTAGAATAAATTACATTAATTTTACTTCTAGTTTAATACCCTTACAAGTGAAAGAGGTTTTATATTCATAAATTAAAATGAGATAATTTCTTGAGAAAATGAGAAAACAATAGGGATGAAAAATTGGAAGCATAACGAGTATGAAACATGGTTTTAGAAAACATTAAAAAGAGATAGGACAAGAGAATATCATTAATATTAGTCTATTAACATAGTAAAGGGATTTTATCAAATGGAAAGAGTTATATATTATGGAAATTTGAGAAACATACCTCATAAAAAAGGGAACATGAAAGGAAAATAGATGTTGATATTTAACTTACCTTAAAGAGTTACCCATGAAAATAGAAGATTAAGAACTTTAGGGATTAGGGAAACATTGGGAGGACTCATTTTAGGGAAAATTATATCTTAATGGTTGATGAATTTGTAGTGAATGAAATTGACGAAATGTGTTGATATTTAAAGAAAAAGAAGAGGGGTTTTTATTAATTTCCTTGGACACTGAGGTAGTGGAAAATTCCAAAACCATGGGTTTCCCAATTTTAATTTCCCATGATATTGGACACTTAAGAATGTAATTATGTTATTATAATCCAAAATCATAGACCACAATTTTATATAACTTATTATATCATTATTATTTCATTTAACATAAATAAGTACTACAATTGTTTTTACTATTCATGAAAAACAAAACTTTTATAGAAAATTATCATATATTCACCATAAACTAATTTAAACATAGTGATTAATAAAAATGATGTTAATTTTATAAAATTAATTATCCATTTATGAGAAAATTAACTTTTAAATATTTAAATCATTATATTTTAAAATATAATAGTGGATAAAAATACAACTTAAAATGACTAGTATAATTTTTTACAGTTGAAAAAAAATAATTTATCATTTAAATTTAAATTAGATTATTTTAATAATAATTTTCCATTAATATAAACATTATTAATAATAACTTATTATTATAAAAAATATATATTTTCGAAAAAATTAAAGTTTCATTCATGAAAATCATTTTATCCTTTTCATAATATTTTTAAGAAAAACTATTCTAAAAATAGGAATGATGTAATAATAGTTTTATTTAAAAAAAGGAATAACAGACTACGTTTGGGACATTTAACCCCTTATTCCATTTTCTTACACCCTAAGAGTATGTTTTTTTATAGTGTTACTTCCATGGGGTGCCTCATCAGACATCGACCCTCTGACTTGAACTTTTCACGTAAGCAATTTCGTTCAAGCTTAACATGATGTAGCTCCAATTGGGAAAGGTCAAGGTTGACCCTAGTGGTGATACCACCTACCCATATTCTATTAGATGGGATTCAAATGGAATAAATATACTTCTTGAGTCCATCGACGTTTATTTCTATAACAATTTACCATTTTCAAAATTTTACTTCTAAACACTAACTATAACATTAAAATTATTATTAAATGTATTGTTTCCAATTGTCATATTGACTAATGGTCAAAACCTAATTGTAACATTTCATTTTATAATCACATCATTATTATAGATATATATTTTTGTTGAGTATAATATATTATAACACAGATTTCTAGGAAAAAGATATTTTTTAAAAATTTGTGTCAATACATTCTTGCACCCTTAATAAATTTCCTCCCCAAAATTGTCATCTCATTCCCCTAGTTGTGAAACAGTGTCTATAATTTTACCTCAATGTTTCTATTGGTTCCCGTGTTTCTTATTTATATTTTTTTTCCTGCATAGTACGTTAACTTGGTTATTATTTTTTTTGCGTAGATCCTTGTCTCTATGGTCTAAGATATCCATTAACAGAATCCCAAAATAGAGGTCACGTTCCATATATCTCTCCTAAGAACATAGTAATTGTGAATGTTAGGTACATACTTATTAAAATAGATATGTGGAAAACATATTGAACTTGATCTAGTTATAATGGATGTTCTAGCTGATAGAACACTGATCTTATGACGTCAAGGATTCGATAGCGGAAAATGTACCTAGGGATAAGATTTCATTTATTCCCAAACTAAATGACCCTCTTCCAAGGAAGTATTTCATGAAAAACCTTTTCCCCAACATGAAACTCCGAGATCCTTTAACAATTGTCATCATATCTCTTCTTCCAACTTTAATAATCCGTTATGTGTTGTCAGTTAACATGAGCATTTTCTATAATCTATTTCACAATATTTTCTCCAATAAGATTTCTCTCACCATCTTCCACCCAACAAGTAGTAGTTATACATCAGTCCACATATAGATTTTAATATTTTCCACTTGAATACTAGAATAGTAGTTGTGGTTGTATGAGAACTCAAATAATGGGATATTTTTATCCCATCTACCTTAAAATTCCATTATGAATATTTGCATCTTTTTCTTTTGTGTTTGAATAGTCCTTTTAGATTTGTCATCTATTTGGGGGTGATATGTGGTACTAAAATTCAATTATGAACTTAGTGAATTTTGATGACTACTCCAACAAAATTTGATAAGAACTGTGGATCATTATATGATATGATAAAAAGTTGAACTCCTTAGAAACATCACCACATCCATTATGTAAATCAAGGAATATTGATCAAGATATAATTCTTCCCGAATAGAGATAAAATGGGTTGTCATGGTGATATGGTATAGAATAACCCATATCTCATTATTTCATTTGGAAGTTTTCAGGAGAATAGTGAAAAATTACATAGTTACATTAATCCACTTCCATGCTAATATTGGTAGTGGATGTAATACCCCTTTAGGAATTTTTCACTCTTCTTTCACTTTTTAACACAATAGGCACATGTAGTGTATTCTACAATCCCTATTTTCATTTTATACCACTATTAAAAATAACAATAGTCCTTACAAATTTTAGTTCTCCTGAGATGTATAGAGAATATAGAGCAATTAGATTAATCCATAATCTCCTTATTTAATTTCCAAATATATAGAACAAATAGCCTTGTGCAAATTTTTAGTACACCTTCTTGAGAAATATTGTACTCCAGAAAAATACCATTATTTTTAACAAATATCATATTTTGCAAAAAAGGATCATATCTTGGATATTTCATGATATTCTCATGAAATTATGGTTAGGAAATATTTTGGGTTAGGGTGGATGATTTCCCTTCACATACAATAAAAATTTCAGGTTTTACTAGGTCTTCGATCAAAGGATCTCCATGAATAATTATCATATCCCGGACAACATGTTCTTTATTAATTAATTCATCTGTGAATTTTTTTGTTCTTTCGATATGATAATGAAAAAAACTTTCATAGTCTTTAATATCTTCCCATCATATCCTATCTCTCAAGTTTAATTAATTTTACATGATAATATAATTAAAAAAATTGTGTTCTGTGTATATATCACACTTCTCCCCCAAAAGACAATTCCTCCAATTGTTTAGAGAAAAAATATAAGTACAACTAACTCTTGGATATGTGTAGAATAGTTCAGAAAATTAGGTTTCAACATTAATGATTAATAATTAATCAACATGTTATTCGGTAAGAGGACACACCCAATCCCTTACAGATATGCATATCTTAAAAGACAAATCCTTCCATGATAGAGGGTAGTGTTTACATTGGTGTAGTATCCAATATCTTCATTAGCTCTCAGAGTTATTATTAGGACTCCTTTTCCCAAATAAACATGTCACCTTTTCAATTTCACATGATTAATGGATTATAATTTCAGGATAATTTATCACAAACCACTTATAAGATCTTTTAAAACTTAGGAAACTATGATTTTATGTTACTGTTGTAGTACTAGGTCATAACTCCACAACCTTTGTCCTCACTGGGTCATTTTATTTTCCATCAGAAGTTAAAATGTTCCCCAAGAAAAAACTTGTTTAAATAAAAACGTTCATATTCTAAACATTTTATAAAGCCTCTTCATATTTATAGTTCACAGTATAACCCTTTAATGATTCTCATACTCTTCGTGACTTTTTGAATATATCATAATTTCCTCAATAAAAACTACTAAAATTTTATCAAGGTATTCATTTGAGACACTATTCATAAAATCCATAAAAATATCAGGAGATTTAGTCTAGACAAGTTAAAAACAAAAAACTCATACTTCCCATTTCTGGGACAGTAGACAGTATTTGTAATGATTTATTTGGTCACACTCAATTGATGATAACCAGATCGAAGATCCATCTAAGAGAAGAATTAAGCCCCATGAATCCAGTTAAATAAATCATCAATTATTGGAAGAGTGTACATTTTCTTCACATTGATCCCATTAGGTAGTAAATAATCAATTCACCACATCATTTCTTGTAAAAACACATGGTTTTAAAAATAAATTCAAAATCATGAAACACTATGTCTCTACAAAATGAGTTTTGATGTAATGAGATAGGTTTAAAGTATAAATTAAATATAATTTTTTCACTTCAATTATTTGAATTTCAAAAAACTGACATTCACAGACACATAAAAAAAAATTAATTATAACCACACCAATTAATTTATTTCTAATAATTTATGACAAATTGACTAATTTTTCAACATGTTAAAAAATTAGTTATTATTTTAAAATTATTTATTTTTTTAAAAGTATTGATTTTATTTGAAAACATATTTTTTTTCTAAAATTTAGAAAATCATTTAGATAAAATGATGTTCATTTTAGAAATACACACATTTAATAATAGATATGGTGAATTTTTGGGATTTTTTTAAAGTACTTGAATTTATGATGAACAGAGAAATAAAATAATTTATCATATATATACACTGTATGTTAAATAAACTATTACTAGAATCATGGTTGATGTAGGAGCCCTTTTTTCAAACTCACATAATCTATTTTCTGATTTCAATGTCATGAATGTGGTATGTTTATATTCTTGTTAATAAATATAAACAAATGATTAAAATAATGGAAACCCCCTTCTCTCTTCCACTATAAATTCCCCCCCTCTTCCCCTAACACCTCCAAATAATTGTGAATTTTCTAAATATTTCTCAATCCCCTTCCCAAGGATCCTCCCTAGGTCCGAGACTTTTTTTCTGACTAAAAGGCTAAAAAAGAGTTCCTAAGGAGGATCACAAGGATAAGAGATCAAGATGTAAAAATCCTCTTTCATTTTCTTCAATTTTCTTTTCAATTATTTTATTTTCATATACTAACTTCACCTTCCCTTATCAAAGAGCCATGAAATATCCAATATTATATATATTATATATTTTTATATTATTTATGAAAAAATTCACCATCACACTTCCTCTTCATCTTATTCAATAAATAAAAAACATCGTACGTGATTTTTCAATTTACCATCATCGTGGACGATTTGTCTTCAATTTCATTCACCTTATGAAAATATGGTTGTAAAACCATTTTAATGTTTTAAAAATATGGTAATGTGTGTGATATGACCTCTCTTAGTATTTTTAATTAACATATTTTCATAATATTAATGCTATGTAATGAAAAAAGTTTTTTTATTATCAAAGAACTACCAAAATTATTAAAACGAATATCAACAATAGATTTTTCTAACGATTAATACTGATATTATAAAACCAACATTATTTATGGAATAATTCAATATTATTGAAACATAGTAACACAATTTTATTTTACTTATTTAATTTCACTTCCATTATACGAGGAAATCATTTACGAACCAACCATTGTAATCATGTAATGAACGCACCCAAAACAATTGAATTAACAAAATATTATTTATAAATAGGTCAAATGATGTTATATTATGATAATATAAGGTTTTATTAACATTATTAATATTCTTAAAAATATTAATAAATCACTTCTAGCTATTATACGAAGAATTTAACAAGATTGAAGTAACACAAACACGTGTTAAGGAAATTCTGAATCCAATTTACAGTCTTTGGGTTAAACATCATCATAATTGATTATATGGTAATAACATTATTTTTTATAATTAATTTTGTTTATATTATGTATTATTAGGTTTATTTATATTTTATACACATATTATATTCATTCTACGAATTCTCTTTTCAAATATATAATATCTTTAAGGGATTTTTCATTAAAATCCTCTTTTAAATATCTATTTTTTCAAAATACAAAATGAATGATTTCGGAATGTTTTATTGTTTATTTATTATGTTATGGTTCTTGGTAATTTTTTATGAGAAGTTTGGGACCTATATATCCATTCAATCCATTAGTTATGTTTATGTTGGAGGTCGACTATATGATTACTCCATGTGTAACTGCGATGGATACTCAAAAACGTAGATGTGAGGGTTACATTATAAGGTAGCCAAAAGAGTTATAAATAATATGGTTACCATGAGGGTTAAATTTTAAGGTATGTAATTCCATAATATACCATCATTATTTGTTTATTTTTTCTATGTTTCGGTAGATATCATGTATTTCAAAGTAAGTATATGATACATTTTGGGTGAGAGTTATGTCATTGTGAAACTGATTTCATATGTTTATAGTTATTCATGGAATAATGGTTCATTACTTCATTTTATGTCCATTAATAATATTTTTATGCTTATACCATGTTTTTAAATGTTTTTGGCTGGTTATTAAGGTGTCTAAGATAAATAAGGAAGTCAACTAAATTGTTTTGACGATATGTCAATGAAATCATGTTGTTGTTTTATGTTAAAAACTTATTTTTGGTAAGAAATGGATAATATTTTAATGGTAACCACATTATACCCACGTGGGAATATATGTATGAGTTATTCCCTAACCGTTTAAGATGGTAAAAGGAAAATATATTTGGGAATGTAATGATGTAAAATTTAGTTGAAATAGCAATATTATGTACTGTTTAAGGTCGGGTCCTTAAAGTTGGTATCATAGCACAGTTTATATGACATTAGGAGTTAGTATGATGTTAAAAATATAACGTAAATTATTTTTACCTTATTTATATGTTGAAATGGTGTATCATTTAAATATTACCAATTTTATTCTTCTAAGATAAGTCTATTTTGAATTATTTTCTACATAAAATACAGGGAAGATGAAGTTGTAAGGAACTAAGAGACTAATATATTTCTGAATCTGCAACCAAAAATTGGGGGAATTAGAACTTGGAAGTATGTAATAGTAATGGATTAGCTGACATAGTAAATAAATAGTGGTGGTATCCCTTCAATAGAACAACCATAGCTAATATAAAAGAACATGGTGATTGTGGAACATTTAATGTGGAAACACCCTCCTTCTTTCAGGGGATTTTCTAACCTAATAGCAGATAACGGTTTGATTAATGGCCTTGAAAAGTCAATATATGTTAAATTATATTGAGATAATAAAAATATTACTCTTTCTATTTTTTCATTTTGAAGGTGACGCTAAATTATGGTGTTCAATGGTCTAGAATATCAAGGATAGAGAGGAGATTGAAGCCTTAGGGTGGGATGAATTCAAAATTATATTTCTAGAAAAATATTTTCCTAAGGTTGTTCGACATATGTTTGAGAAGTAATTCCATGAATTGAGGAAAAAGGTGGAAGATCTATTGGCTATGTATGATTAAAATATCACCCTACTAGCAAGATATTCTCCAATTCTTTTATGGGATCTTGAAAAAAAAATCAATCACATTTACTCCATATTGAAGCCAACATATTGAAGTGCATTGGGATCCTATGATTTCAAAAGTCATGAGAAACTTTTATGATGTTATGAGATGGTTTAAAGGGATATTTCTAATTATCACATTTATTTTGGAAACAAATAGAAGAAGATATACATATGGAAATTGATAGGTATGAATAAATCATTCAAATCTAATGCTGAGAAAGTCTCATTTCATGTTTGTGAAAATTGTTGTTAAAATAACCAAGGGGTATTTATTAACAAAACTAGGAAGTGTTTTTGATGTTGTATGTTTGGACATATGGCCCAAGATTTTAATTAAAATAATCAAAAGATCAATTATAATAAGAAACATGTAATGTGTTTCCAATGTGTTAAGATGGGTAATTATGATAATTCATTTCTAATGAAAGGTCTGAATGATGGAATGATGTTAGACTATAATTAGAAAGGTGTATTGAGAGCCATTGAGACTACGTTAGAAGATTTTTTTCCTTTCAATGAAGTTGTATCAGGTAGATTATTTATTTACTTAGATATTTTTAAATTATTGTTTGATATAGGGTTTACACATTCCAATATTTCTGATAAATATTCTAGTAAATTGGAAGTATCACCTCCAATAGTTGATATGAGGACATATTTTTAAAATAGCAGGGGGCTGTTACAACAAAAAGGAATTTAAGAATCAAACTATTTTTATCTTTTTAAAGAATTTACATTCAAACCTTGTTTTTTCCCCATAGTAGAGTTTGAATATATTTTAGGTATAGATTTCCCTTATTTTTATCTTGCTAAAATTGATTGTTGAGAAAATGAATTTTTTTTCCGAAATATTTTCATTTTGTATACATGAAAAATACCATGAAAATTATATCATATCAAGAAGATGAGATGTTGAAAGATGGAAATTAAACCTATCTTTTTGATGTTTTTGGAAATAAAAGAACTATTAAGATTAATGATATTCCAGTTTTAAATGATCACCTTGACAACTTTAATAATGTGTTACCCAGTGTTGTACCTGATCGAGAAGTTGAATTCTCAATTGACTTATTTCTTGATGTTAAACCAATTTTAATTCCCCCTTATCGAATGCCTTAAATAGAACTTCTTGAATTGAAAAATTAGTTGTATGAGTTTAATGATAAAATCTTCATTCATCCTAGCACTTCACTATGGGAAGATTATATTATGTTCATTAAAACGAAATATGGTTCCTTGAGACTTCTCATTGATTATAGAGATTTGAATAACATTACTTTTATGAATGTATATCCTTTACCTAACATCAATGACTTTTTGAATAGCTCTAGGGATATATTTATTTTTCTAATATTGAATTGATATCCATTTACCATCTGCTGAAGGTGAATGAGAATAAAATTTTACAGACACCTTTTTAAATAAGATACGACAATTTTGATTTTTTTTTTGTTATTTGGGTTACTAATTCACATGTTGTATTCATGTATCCTATAAAAATAATATTTCATTATATGTTTAATAAGTTAGTGTTTGTTTTTAGTGATTAAATCTAGTATATTATTTATGTAATGGGGAGAATAGTAAACCTCTAAGTGATCCGATTTAAAATATAAAATTTAATAGATTTTATGTAAAATTATGAAAATTTAAATTTTAGTTGGAGAAAATGTCATTCAGTAGTCACATTATTTCTAAAGGAGTCATTACTATTGATCCTTATAAAAATAAAGTTGTTTAATAACGGCCTAATTCCAAAAATATAACTATGATTTTTAGTTTTATGGTTTTGGTAGTTTGTTATTGGTGGTTTGTTGAAAATATTTAACAATTAACTAGTCCACTTACTAATTTAACTCAACAAGGAGTTAAATTTACCTAGAAAAAATAATGTGATGATTTTTTTCAAGAATGGAAATGTTGATTGGTGAATGCACCAATTCTGACCCTACCATCAAAAAATGATGAGTTTTTCATTTGTATTAATTCTTCATTAAAGGGACATGGTTGTGTTATGATGAAGAATGGGCAGGTAATTTCTGAATTTTCAAGACATCTGAAACCTCATGAGTTAAATTATCCCACACGTGATTTAGAATTATCCAAAATGGTTATTTACTTCAATATTTTGAGGCATCATTTATATGGACCCTAATGTGAAATATATACTAACAAAAAAAGTTTGAGGTATTAATTCACTCAAAATGAATAAAACAAGAGATAGATAAGATGGAATTAATTGATAATATATTATGATTAGATGATCAATTTCTATCCTAAAAAAGAAAATAAGTGGTATATTCCCTGAGTTGAAAACATCATGCATCAAAAATTATGTTAAGGATGGAACAATCCCTTTTGAATAACGACTAATGAAATTTTATCTTGGATTTTTTTGGTGTAGTAAAATCATCTATTTTTTCAAGTTTCAATGGAGTCAACTTTTTCAGACACAATTCATAATGTGTTGAATCTTGAATGGGAGTTATAGAAAATGGTAGAAATGTTTTAAGAAGGTAAATTTCTAGAGTTTAAACTTGATAAAAATTTTATTCAATTATTTGGAAAAAACAGTATTCCTTGTGATTCTCAAATGAAGAATGTTTATTTGGTGAATCTCATAGTTCTCCATTTTAATTGCATCTTGGTAGCACAAAGATGTGAAGAGAACTTTAGGATTACTACTGATGGGATGGAATTAATAGAGATATTATAGATTTTACCATAAAATGATTCATTTGTTAATAGGATAAAGATGAGTTGTCATTACCGAAGAGGATGCTTTATCCTTTACCTCTTATAAATTGGAAATGGTAAAATATTTCCATGACTTCATTGTGGGACTAACAAATACATATTGAGACCAAATTTATTAGTTGTACCTCAATGATATATTCATGTTACATGGGGTTCTTCATTCCATTAGATTTGGCAGTGATCCCAGGTTCATTTAAAACAATTGGAAAGGCCTTTAGAGGTCATTGGGAATAGAATTAAATTTTTGTACATCATTTCAGCCTAAATCTTATGGTCTATCAGAATGGATGATTTAGACATTAAAGGTTATTCTCTATTATGGTTCAATGAATTACAAGTTATTTTTGGATCAGAATATCTTATTAGTTGAATTTTATTATAATAAAAAATTTCATTCCATCCTATAGATGGATCATTTTGAGGCTTTATATGGGAAACAGTGTTGAAATATAGGTTTTTAGGATGATGTTGGGGAAAGGAAGTTGATGGGACCATAACTAGTATAGGATTTGACTGAGACTGTTAATATGATCCAAAAATACATGATGACAACTCAGTGTTGGAAAAACATTGATGCAGACAATCGGAGGAATGGATTTTATTTTGTGGTAGGTGATAATTTTTTACTTTTAATCTCACAATAGAAAAGTGTTATGTGTTTTGGTATGAAAGGGGAGATGAGTCAATGGTTCGTTGGACCTTATGAAATTGTTAAGAAATTTGGACTCGTTTCTTACTGATTAGCTTTTCCTTTGATTTTTTCATAGTTACGTAACATTTTTCATGTTTCAATGTTGATAATGTATTATCCATATTCATCTCATATTTTGATCGCAGAAGATTTTTGATAAAAGAGAACCGTTCATATGTATTGAAACCTGTTCAAATTCATAATCGAAGAGAATAAGTAATACAGAATATGGTAATCCACCAGTTAATGTTTTTTCGGAGATACTACATGGGTAATGATGTAACATGGGAATCAAAAACTGATATGAGGTAAATGTACCCTCATGTAAAAACACAGAAATTTCAAGGAATTTTTTTTCTTAATTATTTTTAATTTCACGAGTCTGTTGTTTCCAACGGTGCCTGATTCTATGGCCCGGTGTGCACGGAATCATTTTCTGAAGTTTTGTTCTGGTACATTCTGTAAATGTACGTGCATGTTTTTCTATCTTTTGAACTAGTGCTCGAAATTGAAATTTGACGGCACCGATGGACTCGCAGTGATAGTATTTACTTAAGGGGACCTTTACCGTAGTTTTATTTTATGTGGGGTCAAAGTTATAATTTGGAGATTTAACATAAATTAAATAAAATTGTGGTGATACACAATTTTATTTTAAGATGTTGTTATTTCCTCCAAGAGTAAGTTAGGGGTGGGGCCCACACCCCACAGAACCTCCCATGTGAGGATTTAGTGTGGTGGGTCCCACACGAACCCAAACCTTTTCACCTCCCCTCAACTCCCTTAAACTCCCCATTAACACCTCTTTAATTAATTTGACACCTCCCCTCATTAAGGTGGGGCCTTTCCACCTCCCTTCCTTAAGATATGCCTACTTAATTTATTAATTAATTGTCTTAACTTTTTAAATGAATTTTAATTGTTTTGATAACATTAAAAGAATGAATATCCTTCATTTCTTTTGGTTGGCATAAACTCATTTTGTAGGGACATGAGAGCATTTAGAAGGAAGTGTTCCTCTCTGCGAAGAATGATCCATGACTCGAAGAATGGGAAGGAATTTCTCATCACTTTCCTTTTCAACCAGAACAAGATTTTGAGGAACAACTTCATCCTTTCTTTTTCTTCCACGTCAAGGGAGAAGACACTACTCGCGAGGAACACCGTCTACGAAAATGACTTCCAATGTTGATGGGACGACACCATTCTCCGCGACGCCATCTTCCGCGACGTCGTCTTCCGCGACGCCATCTTCTGTGATGCTCGACTACCGTGATGCTCGTCTTTTGTGGCCCGTCGACGAATGAACCTCAATTGCAAGGTAGAAGATTTGATATAATTTTAAGTGAATAAAATTATATTTTGTCCTTGGTGATTGCTTGTATTGTCTTCGGCCAATTGATATTTCCTAACGCAGAGGGCGCGAACCGAACGAACACGGCCCGATGACCCTCTTATGGTTTTGAATATTTTGGCACGTGGTGGAAATGGGAGGTGGTGGCGACCAGAGGCGGCAGCGAATAGTGGCAGTGACGACCGGAGGTGGTGATTGTGCACCAGCCGCATAAAGGAAACTTTGGCCGGCATCCGTGGGCCGCTCGGACAATGAAGAACCGGCAGGCCATATCCAGTCATGATGGAGAACTGAGGCGTCTCTAAGGCGTCGTGTTGCGGAGAACCACGGTCCCCACTCTGCAGGCCACTTCGGCGGCGAACCGGCTGGCTGCCTGCTGGTTGGGATCAAGGAGGCTGCGGGACCCACAGGTTCCAAGAGGGAGAACCACGGCCCGCCCGTGCTGGCCACTCGCGCCGGGAAGACCGTCCGACTTCGGCCAGCTGGATAGGAACGGCGGCGCCGCTCGCGCCACCGATTCAGGAAACCGGGGGGCCATGCCTCATCAAGCCGGGCCGCACTCCGCCTTGTCGGGTCATGCCATGCCGGTCCGGGCCGCACCATGCCGTGCTGGGCTGCTCCATGCCAGGTCGGGCCGCCCTATGTCGGGCCGGGCTGCACTGCGCCAATCCGGGGCGGGCCGTGCCATGCCGGTCTGCGTCACGCCATGGTGGGTCGGGCCGCGCACTGCCAGTCTGGGTCGCGCCATGCGGGGTCAGGCCACGCCACGACGGGCTGGGCTGCGCCACGTCGGGCCAACCTACATCGCGCCATGCAGGGATGGGCCGTGACACACCGGGCTACGCCGCGCCACGCCGGGCCGGGCCGACCCACCGGCTCACTAGGCTTGATGGGCCGGACCCGTTTCACCGGAACGTGAATAACTTTAAGATCGCGTGTCTGATCGACACGTCGTCTGCGGAATTGGGATCCTTGTGATGAGATGGTCCTTTTACAATAATCTAAGAGAGTTTTGGATGGTTTTGAAAATTGTACTGGTTTGGAACGAGTGTAATTCCAACCGGGCCCCTAGAACAGAAAAGCCAATATCTCTCAGACCGGGTGTTTGATGGACACACCGTCTATCACGTTGGGTTCTTTATGATTAGACAGAACTTCGAGATACATCAACTCGGGAAATCTTGATAGTTTATGTGTCGACCCCTTTGCTCGAGAAGGGGACCCTCCCGGAATCGAGCGTGATGTGTACGAGAACCCTAGAGCTGGTTGCGACCACGACTGCGACTGTGACTGCGACTGCGACTGTGACTTCGACAGTAAGGCGACTGGACTGAATCCTTAGTGGGTTCGACAGCAATGAGACCGGACTGAATCCTCCAAGGGTTTGTCTACAATGAGACTGGACTGAATTCCCCAAGGTTTCAACAGCAACGAGACTGGATTGAATCCTCGGTGGGTTTGACAGTAATGAGACTGGACTGAATCCTCTATGGGTTCGGCCGCAAGTAGACTGTACTGAATCCTCCATGGGTTCGAAAGAAATGAGATGGGACTGAATCCTTGGTGGGTTTGACAACAACGAGACTTGACTGAATCCTCTGTGGGTTCGACAACAACGTCATACTATTGTTTTAGGTTTCTGCAGGAATATTTTGTTCGACGGTGAAAGATGATTCAGTGTCTAAAAAAAATCATCTCTTACTCTCTTTATGTTGTGTATACCTGGTGTGAGATGAGTCTTGACATTAAATCATTATCATCGATGTGATTGACTTTTTTCTTGTGTGGGCTGGGTTGTGCTTCGGCTCGAGAGTCAGAGCCTAACTGTGATTGATATCTTAGGTATATGTATGATCATATACCTAAGTAGGGTTGTTTGATACTTCGTGATTGTATCTTTCTATTTGTGGTTTAACAATCGTGGATTTTGGGAGACTATAAAGGGTCTTGGGGTCCCTAATGAGTATCGTATACTCACCCCTGCATGGGCTATGCTCGTACTACGTTGTGTTGGATGGAGACGATGGACAACACTGCTCAAGGTGGTGGCTTGTGGAGCTGGATGGTACCCGGAGGTGGAC
The DNA here is from genome assembly GCA_963277665.1 of Viscum album. Taxonomy (NCBI): domain Eukaryota; kingdom Viridiplantae; phylum Streptophyta; class Magnoliopsida; order Santalales; family Viscaceae; genus Viscum; species Viscum album. The sequence goes on along the minus strand of OY728119.1, from coordinate 925,227,618 downwards.
CACTTGGCGAGACGTACACTGAGTAGACGGCCAGACCCGAAGTGTTGAGTAGGCCATCTTTACCCACCCTTCAGGTGGGATTCCTGGAGGATGACTCATAGGTTGTTGTTTTACTTCACTGTAATTGTAGTAGCTTTTCAGTTGTACTGTACTTTACAGTTGGGTTTGTATACTGGCCCATTTACTTTTCAGCACATACTTTTGTACTCAGTTTTACTTAGTGCATTTTTCTGTTGTGTAAATTATTGTGTTTCTTTACTTTTATAAAGTCAATGCCTTCCCTTTTTATAGGGATTTATTCCTTTGGGGCTAGTCGCCAGCCCCTGGCCTATGGAAGGTGGGTTAGGGATAGTCCCGACATGGGCCCCGATGTCGGGACGTGACAAATTGGTATCAGAAGATTCGGTTCTACTGCATAACTCAGGACTCTAATCATTATTTTCTGTGAATCAATAGTGTTAAGAGTATAGAGTGTGGTTTTCAGACCAGGGAGTCCAGTGTTGGTGGGGCAGCCGACGTATCCATACACCATGCCCATGATCTATGAATTCTGACTTAGTGCACGAAAACTCTGATTGCATGTGTGCTTCCTTTGAAAAAATCTTCCTCTGTGATTACATTGTGTCAACTCACTAGATATACTATTTAAACTGTGGCGCACATGTTCCTTTTCAGGATGACCCAACGAAGGCATCCAGCTAGGGTTCTGAGTTACGTACAAGATGGTAGCCCACCGCGCGACAAGGCCTCAGTGCAGGGCACCATCACAGCGGACGCAGTAGTGCTACCACTACCCTACGGGACACCGATAACAGCTGCCCTAGAAGCAGAGAGTTCATGCCACCTGAGTGCATTGCATGAGTTCCAGCGACAAAGGTCTCTGAGGTTTCAAGGCGAGATAGATTTTCAGATATTCGGGTGCTGGCTAAGGTTGTAGCACGAGATTTCCACATAGTTGGACACCAGATAACTTGATGGTGTACCTAGTTTTTAGTCTCTTTCAGAGAGAAGCTAAGAGGTGGTGTATTCTGATGCTCTAGTTTTACGATGAGGTGGCACTCACCTAGTAAAACTATGAGGGTCTTTTTAGGGTAGAGTTTTTACCAGTGACTCTGCGCTCTACGCAGGCTCAGAAGCTACTTCTCTTTCCACAGGGCTTTCTAACCATAGTGGAGTATTCTGCAGCCGGTAGTAGATAGATGACACAATAGTCCAATCGTACTAGGCCAATAGGTGGGCGACCTCAGGATATAGGTTTGGTTGTGCGGGTTACATGAAACAGAGTCAGCCATATGAGGAGCAGGAAATGCTATGCAAGCGGTGGCCAGGGTCACATGACTCAATATTGCCCGACCCTCCCTATAGATGAGCATCAGGCAGTAGAGAGACCTCCCAGGCAGAGGCAAAGGTTTGAACATGGTGTTCCGTCGGGAGAAGGCTGAAAAGGAAGAGGATTTGGTCAAGCAGTAGGTGGTGAACGACGTTTCGAGGCCCTACCACCACCACCACCAGGAGGTCCACCCTGACTGTAGGGAACTGGTGGATAGGGGAGAGCTCAGCTTCAGGAAGCTAAGGGCTACAACCATAGTTCTCTGAGAGAAGGTGGGCAAGAGCGGGACTAGCTCTAGGCATGGAGACTTTTATTCATGATGCTTCTAGATATGTTGATGTCATTGTTTGTGGTTGTGTTGTGTCTTTGTACTTTGAGATGTAGTAACAAAATAAAATTGTCCTTGTGACATTTGATTCAGTGTCCTTTTTATGTGGTTGATTTTGAGAGGTTCCGGTTAAAACTGTTGACTTTATCCTCACGTTCTAGATTCCCACTAGAGGAGACCCAATGACCACACACCGATGCCGATAGTGTGACTCAACCCTTAGAGGTGAGAGTAATAGTTGGATCTCTTGGTAGTAGCTTTTAGGCATTACGACGTCATTCATGGCATGAAATTGTACCATTCATGTCAGGATATACTGTATTAGGCAATTGGAATGGTTCATCCAGAGGATGAGACGAGATTTATCTTTTCAGAAATGGAGAAATCATAGCAGCTTTTGTAGGACGTAGGCAAGGAAGGGTTTAAATGAGTTCTTTTAAATTGGATAGTCTCACCCATAGTTGGTTGGGTGAATTCTTTTTAGTCTACTCTAACCTATAGAGTCTCAGGTACATCTTCTCGAAGAAGGACCTGAACCTGAGATAGCGGCAATGACTCGAGCTCCTCTAGGACTATGACTTGGAGATAGTCTATACTCTTGGGAAGGAGAACGTTGTAGCTGATGCTCTCAATAGGAGATCGGGGATTCAGCTGCTAGGAGAGCGATGGAGTATCTAGCCATGTTGTAGATATCTTTTGTGGATATAGATGGAGAAGACTTTATTTATTCTCTCATAGTCACTCCTCCACTTCTTCTGTGAGTCTGGGAGGCACAGTGTGGGGACGTTGACTGTGAGACGTGACGTGCTCATATATCCACAGGGTAGGTGCCTGATGTATTTTCTGAAGGAGGGGAGCATGTCATTATCTTCAGGGGACTTACCATGGTACCAGTTTCACTACATGATAATATGTTGAGGGAGTTCCACACTTCCCCTCTATCGGTACATCAAAGAGTGGCGATGATGTATCAGGACCTCATACGATAGCACTAGTGGCAGGGTATAAAGAAGAAAGTAGCAGAGTTTGTTTAACGATTCCTCACTTCTCAGCAAGTGAAGGCAGAGCACCGGGTATCAGCAGGCTTGGTACAACCCTTAGAGGTCCCATAGTGGATGTGGAACATGATATCAATGGATTTAATGATGGGGCTTCCACGTACATCTAGAGGACACGACTCTATCTAGGTGATCGTAGACCTACTCACTAAGTCGGCCCACTTCCTACCAATCAGAGAGTAGGGATCATTAGAGAGAATGGGATGCCTCTACATTCAGGAGATAGTTACAGCTTCATGGGGTGCCATCGTCTATCATTTTCGATTGAGATGCTCGATTCACTTCCCGGATATTGAAGGGGTTACAGGAGGTTTTTGGGACGCAGCTACGTCTGAGTGCCGCCTTCCATCCTTAGATGGACGACCAGATTGAGAGGAATATTCATACTCTCGAGGACATGATCCTTGCATGTGTTCTCGACTTTGGTCGCAGCTGGGAGGATCGCATACCCTTGGTGGATTTTGTGTTCAAAAACAGCTACCACTCCACCATCGGTATGACCCCTTATGAGGCATCGTACGACCGACCTTGCAGATCGCCTCTGTGTTGGACTGACCCAGGGGAGTCCGCACTTGTAGTACCACAGATGATTCAGTCTATGACAAAGAAGGTGTAGATCATCCAGGAGTGGATGAAGACTCCACAGAGTAGATATAAGTCCTATGCTGATAGGAGACAGATACCACTGGAGTTTGAGGATAGAGACCATGTTTTCCTATGGGTCTCACCTCGACAAGGTCTACAGATATTTGGATGGGGCATTAAGTAATCTCCACGTTTCATTGGTCCTTTCTAGTTCCTCAGCAGAGTAGGCGAGGTGGCTTACCTCATGGCCCTTCCACCTTAGTTGCAATGGGTGCATGACGTCTTCCACGTATCTCAGCTAAGGAGATACGTGTACGACCCGTCCCACATCATCGACCATGGGGATCTGGACATCGATGATGAGGCGACATTCATGGAGGTTCTGGTGGAGATCGAGGATTGACAAGAGCGGGTCCTATGTGGATGGTCGATTTCTCTTGTGCGCATTCGCTGGCAGCACAGGAACCACCAGGAGAGAACATGTGAGTGGGAGGCTCAGATGCATGCTCAATACCCTCATTGGGTTTCCTAGTGTATGTAGTAGCTTTACGGGGATGTAATGCCATGAGGTGTGGGTAATGTAAAGTCTCGGAAATTTCAATGATTTTTTTTCATAATTATTTATAATTTTACGAGTCTGTAGTTTCTAACGGCACCTGATTCTGAGGCCCGGTGTGCCCGGAATCATTTTCAGAAGTTCTGTTTGGGTACATTCTGTAAACGTACGTGCGGGTTTTTCTATATTTTGAACCGGTGCTCGGAATTGAAATCTGAGGGCACCGATTGACTCGAAATGCCAGTTTTTTCTTAAAGGTACCATTACCGCTGTTGCTTTTTATGCGAGATGAAAGTTATAATTTGGGGATTTATCTTAAATTAAATAAAATTGTGGTGATACACAATTTTATTTTAAGAGGTGGTTATTTCCTCTAAAAGGATGTTAGGGGTCGGGCCCAAACCCCACATAACCTCCTATGTGACGATTTAGTGTTGTGGGGCCCACATGAACCCAAACCATTTCACCTCCCCTCAACTCCCTTAAACTCCCCATTAACACCCCCTTAATTAATTTGACACCTCCCCTCATTATGTTGGAGCCTTTCCACCTCTCTTCCTTATGTTATGCCAACATAATTTATTAATTAATAGGCTTAACGTTTTAAATGAATTTGAATTGTTTTTCCAACATTAAAATAAGGAATATCCTTCATTTATTTTGGTTGGCATAAACTTGTTTTTTTGGGACATGAGATGATTTAGAAGGAAGTGTTCCTCTCTGCGATGAATGAGAAGCAATTTCTCTTCACATTCCTTTTCAACCGGAACAAGATCATGAGGAACACCTTCATCCTTTATTTTTACTCCGCATCAAAGGAGAAGACACCACTCACGAGGAATGTCGTCTAATACAACGACTTCCAATGTTGACAAGACGAAACCATTCTCTGTGACACCATCTTCCGTGACACCGTCTTCCACGATGCCCAACTACCGCGACGCTCGTCTTCTACGGCTCGTCGACGAACGAACCTCAATTACAAGGTATGGGGTTTGATATAATTTTAAGTGAATGAAATTATATTCCATACTTGGTGAATTATTTTATTGTCTTCAGCCAATTGATATCTCCTAACGTGGAGGGCGCGAGTTGAATGAACACAGCCAGATGACCCTCCGATGGTTCTTGAATATTTTGGCGGCTGCAATGGGAGGCGGTGGCGACAGAGAACGGAGGCGTCGACGACCGAAGGCGGTGACCGCGCACTGGACGCATGATGGAAACAGCAGCCCGTATTCATGGGCCACATGGCCAAAGAAGAATCGGCTGTCCATAGCCGACCGTGCTGGAGAACCGCGGCGCCTCTAAGGCGTCGCGCTGCGGTGAACCATGGCACGCGCTTTAAGGGACACTTCGGCGTTGAACCGGAAGGCCGCCTACTGGCCGGGATGAAGGAGGTTATGGCACTCGCAAGTGTCACGTAGGAGAACCGTGGTCGCCCACGTGGGCCGCTCGCGCCGGGTAGACAGGTCAGCTTCAACCGGACAGACAAAAGGGGTGGCGTCGCTCCGCGCCGCCAGTTCGGGAAACCGGGGATGCGCACCCCCCCCCCCCCCCCGCACCGCTCGGCCAGCCATGGGCTAGGAAGCACCACACTAGGTCGGGTCGTGGTTCACTAGGCAGGGCCATGCCACGCTTGGTCGGGCCGTGCCACATCAGTCCGGGTCGGGCCGCACAACATCGGGTCGGGCCGTGCCCCGCTAGGCCGGGTCCACCACGCCGGGCCGGACCATGCCCCACCGGGTCGGGTCGAGCCCCACCAGGCCGGGACATGCTCCACCGGGCCGGGCCGACCCCCCAGCCAGGTCGGACCCGCTGAACTAGGTTCGGCCGACCCGCCAGCCCACTGGGATTGACGGGCCGGGCCCATTTTCACTTGAACGTGAAAAACATTATGACCGCGATTTCGATCGACACAACGTCTGCAGAACTGGGATCCTCATGATGAGATGGTCCTTTTATGATATTCAAAGAGAGTTTTGGACATTTTTTAAAAATGGCTGGGTTTGAAATGAGTGTAACTCCAACCGGGCCCCTAGAACGGAAAAGCCAATATCTCTCAGATCGGGCGTCTGATTGACGCGCTGTCTATCGTGTTAGGATCCTTATGATGAGATGGAACTTTGGGATACATCAACATAGGGATTCGTGATAGTTGATGTATCAACCCATTTTCTCAAGAAGCAGACCCTCCTGCAATCGAGCGTGCTGTGTACGAGAACCCTAGAGCTCGCTGCGACTGCGACTGCGACTGCGACTTTGATAGTAAGGAGACTGGACTGAATCCTAGGTGGTTTCAGCAGCAATGAGGATTCAGTCCAGTCTCATTGCTATTGAACCCACAGAGGATTCAGTCAAGTCTCCTTGCTATCAAAGTCGCAGTCATAATCGTAGTCGTAGTCACAGTCGCAGTCGCAGTCACAATCACAGCCAGCTTTAGGGTTCTCGTACACAGCACGCTCGATTCTGGGAGGGTCTGCTTCTCGAGAAAAGGGGTTGATATGTCAACTATCACGAAGCCCTAATTTGATGTATCGTAAAGTTCCATCTCATCATAAGGAGCCCAATGTGATAGATGGCATGGGCCCTGAGGTCGGGTCGTGACACCTCACCTGTTTAATAATTAAATAATGTTTTCTGGATGCAATTTCCAGATGTTGTGGGGAATTTAACACCCCATGATTTTCAAATAAATTGACATGCATAAATCACTAATTCTCTGTATAATGACAATTTCTATTTAGGATCTATTGTTAAAATAGTCATTAAATATATTTTATCCACTTATATGATCTTAATTTTATAAAAAATGACATACACGATTGTGATCAGTGTGTATTTTGGAGTCATATAAGTAAAAAATTATTTTTTACGAATAGAAACCTCACAAATGATTTTATTTCTAATAATTTATTAGACCTTGACTAACTTTTCAAGGTGTTATAAATTCAGTTATAGTTTTAAAAATGTTATTTGTTTGAATAAGTTACGATTTTGTTAAAAATTATTTTTATCTTTTTTATAAAATTATTAATATAAAACATGTATTAGATTTCTAATTATACCCATTGAAAAATGTTTAGGGTGAATTTGTTAAATTTTTCTGAAATACCCGTATTTTTTATTAATAGAGAAATATAGTAATATAATGTATATACACATTATATGTCAAATACATTATACCTATAATCATGGATTATTTAAGAAACCATAGTTTTATCTAACATGCTCTCTTTATTTTTTGGTTCAAATGAATAAAAATGATGCATATTCATGAGAAATAATATTAATCTAATGATTAAAATAATGGAAAACTCCTCCTCTCCTCTACTATAAATACCATACTCACTAAAACTTCATCTAACACCTCTCATAATTTTAGAATTGTATAAATTATACCCGATCTACTTCCAAAGTCACTTACCCACATCCAGTACCTACTGTCTCACCAAAATCCAAAAATTAATGGCCTTACGAAGGATCCTAAGGAGAAGAGATTGAGAGGTATAAAAAGATTTCATTTTCTTGTGTTTTCTTATCTATTATAATATTTTCGGATAATCTCTTCTCCTCCCCATATCCATGTGGAATGAAAGCTCCATTATTATATATATTATGTATTTTTATCATGATTATGAAAAAATTCATCTTCATTATTTATCTTCATGTTATCCTAAAAATAAAAACATCAACCGTGATGTGTCGATTTACCAGCATAGTGGATTATGTGTATTCAAATTCCTTTATATCCTTTAAACCATGTTGTAAAACCATTTTATTGGTTGAAAAAGTTGTTAAAGTTAATTTTATAACCCCTTTTATGTTCTGTAATTTACTTATATGCATAATATTAATGTTATATGATCAAACAAGTTCGTGATTATCGAAGAACCACCTAAATAATCTAAATGAATATCACAAATAATCTATCTATTGATTCATCATCTTATGGGATAACCAAAATGATTTATTTAATCATTTAATATTATGGAAACATGTTAACTCCATGTCATTCCTCTTCTATAGTTTCTCTTTAATTTTTCAGGAAAATCCTTTACAAACCAGCCATGAAAATCATATAAATCATGCACCCAAAACAATGGAAATAACATAATAATATTTTTAAATGGGTATAATAATGTAATATAATGATCATATATGGTTTCATAAACATGACTATTCTTCATTCAAATACTAATATTACCCTTTTAACAATTATACAGGACTTTTAAACCAGTTTTATGTAACCATAACCTAATGTAAGGGAATTCGTAACCCAATTTCCATTCATTGGGTTAACCTTCCACATCATTGATTATATGGTACTAAGAATATTTTATATATTATTTTTTTATATTATGTATTATTATGTTATTTTGTAGTGTATAAACGTATTTCATTATTTCTTTTAATTCTCATATGAATTATATGATATTTGTAGTGGATTTTTCTTTAAAAATCGTCTTTCAAAAAATATTACAAAATTCAAAATGAATGTTTTGGGAAGTGTTTTTTATTTATGATTATGTTATAGTTATTGTGAATTATATAAAAGAAATTTTTGACCTATATGTCCCTAAAATGCATTGGATATGTTGAAATTGGTGTCCTATCATATGCTTCCTCGAATTGTGAATGTGATGGTTACACCATAAGGTATCCATGGGGGTTACATTGCATGGTAGCTGTGTGGGTTACAAATCCTATGGTAACCATGAGGGTTATAATTTTAAGTATGTAATGTCCTAATATTCCAACGTGAATTATTTATGTTTTCTCTGATTGTGTAAATATCATGTTTGACAAAGTAAGTACATGATACATCATGGATGATAATTGTGTCATTGTGAAAATGATTTCACATGATTATATGTATTCATGGAATAATGGTTACATTCCTTGTTTTTATATCCCTTAATAAGATTTTTATGACAATTCCATGTTTATAAACGTTTTTTACATGTTATGAGGATGTGAATGAGAAATAAATAAGTAAATTTAAATGTTATGAAGATTTTTCAATAAATTAGGTAGTTGTTTTATGTAAAAAATATTATGTTTTGAAATAAATGGATAATGTTTTATTGGTACCTAAATTGTATTCTCCTAGGATTATATGTTTGTGTTATGTCCAAACACTCTAAAAATCTATTCTAAAATGATCTATGGGAATTTAAACAGGTGAAATCTTATTAAAATATTTATATTGTGTAATGTTTTAGGTCGGGTCCTTATATTGATACATGCTTCTTCTTAATAGAGAGAATATTTTCTACCCATGGAGACTCACATGGATATATTAACCCCAGATCTAAATGATCCTGTAATATCTACCTTAATTCCCCCTCTCTACATTTCTCATTCTCTATAGTGTATTTGATATCGGCTCTGAATCACGTATCAACAGAATTGAGAACTCAACCTCTATTTCTGGGGGTTGTCTTGTTAACTCCTCAAGAAATCCGTTAATATATTCCTGAATGATAGGGATACATTATATTTTTATGCTTTCATTTCCCTCATTATCTTCACTGATAATCTCTTTATAGAAGTTAATGGGGGTTATTCTTGAGAAATCTCAGGTCATTATATATCTCCTTTGAAAAAAATTGCAGGATTTCCCTTCAATACTGCTGATATTTCCTTACTTATATAGTAGATCGTAGAATTTAACCGTGTGATTCAGTCCATCCCTATAATGATTTGAAATCCCTTCATTGAAATGACTACTATATTTTCATAGAGATTGTGTTTTCCAAAGTGAATACTATAGTTTCAATACACTTTTTATACTTGGATAATCCCTCCTAGAGTTATGACTCTTAATTATACAATAAGAGATTCTATTACTGATTCTATATTCTTTAAAAACATTGGAAAAATAAAGGAATTTGTAGAACCAGAGTCAAACAATTTACTTTCTATATTTTAGAGAACAACAAGGTTACCTTCCACCACATCATTTCGAGCTTCAATTTCATCCATCTTGATATAAAAATAATGACCTTGGAACCATGTCCTCCTCATAGGTTGGTGGTGATTACACTCAATTAACATTAGATTTATAATGTGATTGGTGATGTGACTAAGCAATCCACACATGATGTATTGGAATTTAGTTTGGGAATTCTCTATATTCCCTTTGTAATTTGTGTTGAGAAATTGGGGATTCACCTCATTATAAAATGTCTGATAAATGTGGTTAAGTCTTCCACACATGTAACATTTCCCACTAAAGAGTAATTAGTCCATGAATGCTTCTTCCCATATTAATTGGATGTGGAAATATTCCCTTTCTTTCTTACTCTTCCAAGATCAAAGATCCCCCCAATTTTTCTCTCCAATTATCTCTTATTTTAATTCAATCTATGGGATCACTTAATGTCTCCAAACTCAAGTTCAACATCCATAGCACACCTCATGATATTCTCATAGTTTTAATTATCTCAGTTGGCAAGATTCATCTATATTTTGGGTCTTATTCCAATATAAAATCTATCACCATTCTTGTTAGGATCCATGACAAAGATAGAGGTTTAATGGGAATGTCTTGTGAAGTTCATCTCATAGCTTCCAACAGATTCATTTTCTTCTGCTTCAGCTCATAGAGTTCCACCTCTATTTCATTTCTCATTGGATGTAGAAATTTTTTTAAAAAAATGTTCATTGAACTCTTCTCACTCCATTGAATCATTCTCTCATATTTGATTCATATTTTTAACTAGTGTGGTCAACTGATCAGCTTATACCTCTAAGCGGTACACAGCTTGGGTAACGTTCTCTTTTTCTGCACAATGGAGATTAGAAAATATCATTTCTTTAGAGATTATAAACTATTTTGAAATAAATGGTTCATTATATCCACTAATAAATAGGTGTTGATGACGCCCAATGTACTAAATGGAATGTTGCTCGATCAAGGTTAATCTGATCTCTTGTATTTATTGATGTTATTATTCATAACTCACATCTGTTAATTCATCATTCTTATGATGTTTTCTATTCTATATTCCATCACAAGGAAATCAGTTTCCGGTTTGTTGCACTCACCATTTATGTGGTTTCTCCTATTACCTGACAGTTTCTAATATAATAACGCCTTAGTGAGAAACATGTTTCACTAATAACAATATAATTGTAATATAATTTCATGTCATAAATCATGAGTATGTTATTGATTAATAAAAATTGATTATTTTTTGAAATACTTAATATGGTTAATTTTTTGAGAAATATTAGCTTAATATATTTGATATTGAAGCAAGAAAGGGTTATACAAGTCAAAATGAATGAATTTTACATTCATCATGTCAAGAAGAGAAAGTATATCATCGGGAACATTATTCAAGTGGATGCCTCTCTCTTCACTGAAAAATTTATTAGCAACATAATCCACAATTTATTTCACTTCTTGAAATTTGTCGGTGATAAAATAGCTCATATAAGAAATAATTTCAAAGAAATTAGTCATTTTACCTTCTAGTTTCTATGGTAGTTGGGTCTGGACCACCATTATGGCATGAAAAAACGTAGTTGAATGTCATTCAAGTGAGATATTATTCCAATTCATTTAACAAACAATGTACACTTCTCTAATGGTCACCAAACATTCAGCCTCCAAAATAATTGCATTCCCATATAGACTATACTATATTCCACTACATCCCCATGGTGGTCTATGAAAATCACCCTAAGGCCTGATGGTATTGTATTTCCATAGGGGTATCTTTTGAATATTATCTTCCTCAAAAAAAGGGAATATAATACAAGTAAACATAAAAAATTATTCTATTCCACTTGACAGAATTTATTAATGGTTCATCATAAATATATTTATGGAATCTCAAAACATGGGGATGTATATCAAAGGAACACTGTGAGCATAAGACCTTGTACGGGAACCATTTTAAACAAAATACATGAGATCATGGGAAATATTGACAAAAACATGAGGAACATAATAAATTCATAAGAAAAGGTAAAAAGCAGACATATAATAATAAAATAACAAGAATCGTAACAAGAAATTTGGATAAAAATTTTAATTTAGTCATTAATGTACATATCACAAATGCTTTTCACTAAGGTGTGTTAAACATTACCAATCATATTCAACAAAGTATATTAAAACATAAAATCTTTATATATTAAAATATATACCCAATTCATTGGACAAATATCATTTCACAGCCTTAATATTTACTAATTAATTCCACCCACATATATGAAAATAAAACATTAAATAAATAAACCTTGTATAATTAAAGAAACATGTTTCATATCAAAATCATGATGTTTTTAAGATGTTATTAAAGAAAATATCATTGTGTCATTCGTATACCAAATAAAAGTATGGTAGTTTTTGTGAATGTTAATCGGAAATAAAATAGGTAATTTTTAATATAGGTGAATACCCTTAGAATGTAAATATTTCTGATATTCAAAAAATATAAAAAATTAATGTCTTAAGAAAAAGAGAAAATTTTGGAGAATAAAATTCAAGAGCATAAAGGATATGATACATGGTATTAGAAAACATTAAAAGGATATGGGAAAATGTTATACCATTCAAAAAATAAATTTAATACATTAAATCGGTAGAATAAAATAGATATAAGAACATTGTATCAAAAATTGAATGAAATATGTCATACAATAGGTAACTTGAAAGGAAAAGGGAAGTTGTGATTTCTCTTATATTAAATAATAACTCATTAAACACGATAATTGGAAGCTGGGGGGATTTATGAAACCTGGGTAGGAATCTATAGGATGAAAAAAATCATATATTCATAGAGAATTAATTGGGAGTGTAAAAAAATTAGTAAATGGGTTTGTATTAATAGTAAAACATGAGGAGTTTTTTTATTAACTTTATAAGACACCTGGGTAGTGGTCGATTAAAAATTGTGGGATTACCATGGTATTTACCCAAGATATTAGACACATGGGACACCTATTAGTTAATTTAAATCCAAAAGAGTCGAAATAAATTTTATATGATATATTATATCATTATTATGTAATTAAATATATCAAAAAACTCAAACATTATTTTTACAATTCCGAAAAAATAAATGTTTTTTAGAAATTTATCATAATGTCAACCCTAACCTAGTTTTTATGTTAATATTTAAAATATAATTCTTTCTTATCATATTTTTATCTATGATTATAAATTTATCTTTATAATATAAAACCCATGTTTCATTAACAATAATAGTTGGTAGAAAATGAACAGTAAAATTCCTAGTAAACTTTTTCACACATGAAAAAAAATAAAATTATTTTATCATTTAAATTAAAATAAGAGTATTTTAACAATAATATTTCCTTAAAAAAATTAATCATAATAACTTAGTATATTATAATAATTTTACCTTTTTTATGTACAATTTATCTGGAAAAACCCAGTTTACCAATTCATCATATATTTACAAAATACCATTCTCAAATCAAAAATGATAGAAAAAAAATTATTTATAAGAGTAAATTACACAATAACGTCGGTAAATGTAATCCATTATTACACATGAATATTCCCAATGGGTGTATTTTTTGATGCCAGTACTCTCCTTGGGTGCCTCGGTTGATATCGACCTAGGGGTAATCTCCACTAACTTGAACTTCTCCCGTATGTGATTCTATTCATGATTCACTTATTGATTTTTTAATTTGGATTGGTCAAGGGTTAACCACTATGATGATACATCCCTTCCATGTTATGATAGATAGTCTAAAAATGGAATGACTCTACAAGTTGAGGCCATAAAATCATCTTTGTCTAATAATAACCCTTTTTCCAAATTTTACTTATAAAAACTAGTTATAATGTTAAAATTATTATTACATGTATTATTTCCAAAGATCATATTATCCAATGATTGTATAATGTTTGATACCGGATTTTAAAATTTCTATTTATACTCGTATAATTTTTATATAGATATTTAATTGTTGAGTATAATATAATATAACACACATTTCTTGGGAAAAATTATTATTCCAAAAGATCTGGTCATTATATTATCCCCCTTTATTAATTTTCATCTCGGAAATTCTCATATCATTCCACCAGTTGATTAAATGTGTTGGCACATCTTCCTACTTGTTTCCTCTAGTTCCCACATGTCATCGTCATATTATTGGTTCCTCCACACTAATTTCACAAGGTGAGTAGTGTTGTTGCATATAACCTTGTCTCTACGGTCAAATATCTTTATAAAATGCACCTCAAAAGAGAGTTAATGTTCCAATTGTACCACTTTAAGACTTAGTAAAAGTGAAGGGGTAGATATTTACATTGTCAAGAGAGATATGTGAAAAACATCGTGAACTTTAGAAGGGTTATGTGGAAGATATATCTTGTAGAACACTCCTCCTATGTGATTAAGGATTTTGTATAGGGCCAGTGCAGATGGGGATAAGATTCACTTTCTTCCCAAACCCCATAACTCTCTTACAATGTGATATTTTAATAGAGACATTTTCAAACATCAAACTCCATGTCCTTTCAATGGTTGTCAATATATATCTTTTTCCAACATTTTGTAACCTTTTTGTGTTATTTGTTTTCATAATCCATTTGTTTAATTTCTTGATCAAGATCAGAACCAAGAAGATTTCTCTCACCAGTTGTGTCCCAATATGTAGGAGTTCAACATCGCTACCCATATATAGATTCATTGGGTGTCATTTGAATACTTGAATGGAAGCTATTATTATATGAGAACTCAAATAATGGTATATGGTGATCCAATACAATTTTAAATTAATTTGAGCATTTTCTCAGTGTGTTCCTTATTTTTTGAAAAGTCCATTTTGATTTTCCATCAGTTTAGGGGTGATAGGACATATATCAATCAAATTCATTATGAAGATAATGTTAAATACTTCTCAAAAATTATGATGTTAAACTCGCATCACAATCACATATGATAAAATCTATTAATACATGCAACCTCACCACATCCTTTGTATTAATATTTGATAATTGATCATGAGATATGTAATTTTGAATGGAGATAAAATGGGAATTCTGGGTGAGTCAGTCCACTCGAGCCTATATCACATTGTTTCCTTTGTATTTTTATGGGGTACAAGTGAAAAAGACCATAGTGATATTTTTTCACATCCATACTAGTATTCGTAGTGGCTGTCTTACCCCTTTATGAAGTGGTCACTCTCCCAAATTTATTTCACATACCAGAAACTATGTATTGTAGTTTGAAATATCCCTTTTTATGTTAACCCACAAATAATTATCAATAAGGTCTTTATATATTTTAGTGCTTCCCTGATGTATAGTGAATGTTAAACTATGAGCTTCATCCATTAGATCTTTTTATCTATCTGTAATTGTAAGAACACATAACCTTGTATGAAATATCATTACTCATTATAGATCAACATTGAACTCAGAAATCCTCCCCTTCTATACAAAATCTATATTCTTCTGTAATAAAGGATCTTATCTTTGATATTTCATTATATTCTCTAGTAATAAAGGTTGATAAATTATTTTGGTTAGTGATGATGATTCCTCATCCCTTAAAATTTCCATTTTGATTTTTACTGGGTCTCTGATAAATGGATTTCCTTGAATCCTCATCAAAGCCAAAACAAGAGCTTCTTTCTTACTTATTGCATCAAATATTTTGTTTACTCTTTCAGGATGATAATGAATTGTAATGTCATATTCATTAAGAAGATCCTGCCATCTCCTCTACCTCCTCTTCAATTTCATTTGTTTGAAAAAATACTTCAAATTTTGATGGTCTATTTATATATCACATTTATCCCTTTAGGGATATTGCATCTATATCACCATAGAAAAAATAATAATAGCTCTCTCTAGATCATGTGTAGGTAAGTTATGTACATGTTCCATCTACTCTCGAGATGCATAAGCAATCACCTTCTCATTATTCTAGAGGATGCACCCAATCCCTTTCAGAGATGAATTGATGAAAATAATTAATCTTTCTCTAATAAATGGTAGAATTAACGTTGGTGTAGTAAAAAATCGCCACTTTAGCTCTTGGAATCTTTCTCCACACTCTTTTTTTCATATGAACATGACCCATTTTCATGTTAACATTGTTCATGGATTATAAATTCATTAATCAAATTCACAACCCTTTTATAATATCCTACTAATCCAAGGAATCTACAAATATTAGTTACTATTTTAGGTGGGGGCAGTCCTCTACAACCTTTTTCTTCACTTGGTCAATTGATATTCCTCTATTGGTAACAATGTTCTCCCTGAAATCAGCTTATTGTAACCAAAATTACCATTTTCATAACATTACCCTTCATTAAAGTTTTTAATATAGCCCATAGATAATTATCAGGATCATATTGACTTTTATAATATATCAATATATTATTAATAAAAACTACCAAAAAGTTATCAAGGTAGTCCTTAAAGACTCAATTAATCAAATCCATAATAATATCAGGAACATTAGATATAATGAAGTGAATAAAAACAAACTCATAATGTGAATATCATGATTAGAAGGTTGAATTTGGAATATATAATTTTTTCAAACTCAATAGATGATAACCAGATGAAATATCAATTTTTGAAATTAATTAAGTCCCATGAGGATTGTCCAATTAACCATCAATTATTGGGAGAGGGTACCTGTTCCTCATTTTGATCATGTTCTATTCTCTATAATCAGTGTAGTTCCATGATGATCCATCCTTATTATTTAAAAATGGAGTAGGTTCTCCCCATGGGGACACACATAGCTGGATATACCCCTTCTCTAAAATATCTTGGAGTTTCTTGTTTAATTCCTCAAGTTCCACATTTTCTATTCTATATGGGCTCTTTGATATCAGCATGGGACCAGACATGAGCTCAATGGAGAACTTTACCTCTCTTTCAGGTGTAGTTCTATGTAAACCCTCTAATATTATGTCAATGTGTTATTGAATTATGGAGAAACTTTCTATTTTTATACAATTATTTTATAATTCATATTCACATATCATCTATAAAAATATAGCTATAGTTGGTGCTTCTAGATATAGCTTAGGTCACAATATCCCTCCTTTGAAAACAATTATATGTATCACATTCAAGACTACTGAGTTTTTCTTTCTTTTGAAGTTGATCATAGAATTATACAACGAGTGCCAATGCATACCAAGTATAATGTCAAATTCTATCATGGGAATGACTGCAATATTTGTGAAGAGATTTAGCTCTCCAAAGTAAACACTATAGTTTCTATAGAAAGTTTATTCATGGATAATACCTCTTTGAGTCTTGACTAATAGTTATACCTATACAAGTTTAGGGGTTTATTCTATTTTCATTGATAACATTGAGAAAATAATTGCATTTTTAGAATCAAAATCAAACAATGTTCATTTTATATTTGAGAGACCAACTATGGTACCTTCTACCACATCATATAGAGATTCAAATTCATCCATCATGGTATAAATAGTATGAACTCGATTCATTATCCTATGAAGAGGTTGATGATGATTCCCCTAAATTAACATCATATTTAGATAGTGATTAAAAAAATTCCAAATCCAACACACTTTAAGTATTGTACTACATATAGGGAATTCACCATCTTCTCATTATCATTATAGTTTAAACGTTTAGGATTAAACTCATTATAATTGTTCCATGTAATATGGTCATCTATTCCACTCTAGTAAATTTTACTTCCCCTGATCAATAAGTTACCCAAATTATTCTTCCCACATTTATTGTATATGGAGAGCTGGATGGTCTTTTTCCCTCATTTTTTATCAAATATCCTCCGTAATATTAACTCTAAATATCTCTTATTTTCATTAGAACAATGGGAGCTCTGCGTCTCTCAATAATCTATTTCAACATTCATACAAATCCTCATGATATCCTAATAGATTTTATAGTCTCAGTTAGGTAGATTATTCAATAGATGGCGTATTATTCCACAAATAAATCTATCAAAATTCACATTACAATCAATGAGAAAGATAGATGGGTATTGGGAATGTGCTTTTATATTCATCTCATAGAATCCACCAAATTCATTTTCCTTCTAATTCATTTCAATGAATTAATCCTCTATTTTTGTTCTCATTGAATAGGGGGATTATTATTTTTCAAATGGTTACCCAAAACTCATCCCACTTTATTTCATCAATATCCCCTATTGGCATCATTTTTTTAACAAATTTCCACCACTAAAATGATTCTCCATCTTAGAAGAAGAAATATAGAGTGAAATTATATTATACCAAATAATGAGGTATAGAAAATATTTTTTCTATATAGATTATCTATTGTATAGCAATCAATTGGTCTATAGATCCGCTGAAATAATACTATCATTGATACGTAGTGGAATCAAGAGAATGTTGATCCATTTGAAGTGAATATAATCTATTATCTTGAATGATTGTTTCATTCATAACATAAGTTAGTTGATTCACAATTCTCATGAGTTTTTCTATTCCATCTTCCATCATAATTCCATCATGACCTGGTTTTTTGCACTCACCATTTTCATAATTTCTCCAATTTTCATCCATTTAATAATAGAATAAATCCTTAGAGTTAAATGTTTTTATTTAAAAAATTTATTTATTATAAATACATTTCAGATCTTAAAACATATGAATGTTATTCCTTGACAACAATTATAGTATTCATAAATCATTCAAAATTCTTCATAAAAATCTTGTGATTAATCCAATAAAACTCTTAGGAGTGTAAAAAAGGGTTTTTCGTATGGCTTATGAGAATGTACATGGTTAAGCTGAGTTAGGCTCGACACAACTTGTCCGAGTTGTTTCCCCTATGTAAAATTGATCCAGAACCATTTCCACATTTTCATATCCACATAAGGATTCCTTTTTTCAGAGACCACTTACTTATTATTTGACCAAAATACTAGGATATTTACTAAATTTTGAAATTTATCATGGGTTATTACTAATGTTTTCAAATAAAAATTTATAAAAAAAACTAAACCATTATTCTATAATAAATATGACATTAATAATTTTTATTACATAAAATTTCATAACATTGTATTAATAGAGGATATTTTAATGTTTAGTATCTTGAAAAAAAGGGTATATAATACATGAAAAAATATTGAATTCATCTATTATACATGAAATGATTCCTAAAAGGTTTATCCAACATATATTTATGGCATATCATGACATTGGAACATAAATCAAAGGAAAATTGTGAGCATAAGGCCCAGTAAGAAAAAAAAGAGAAACAATTTAAATTTGATCTTGGGAAATATTCTCCACACTTGAGGAAAATAATAAAGAAGTAACAAAGGAAAATGATACATATAATAGTAATATAACATTAATTATAACATGAAAATGAGTTTAAAAAATTTAATTCAGTCATTAATAATTATATCACTAATTTTTTTCATAGAGGTTTCATAAAAATTACAAAGGTTATTCACCTTGGTATTCTAAAACATGTCATCTCTAGAGATTAAATTATTTAACAAAAGAATTTTAGTTCTATAAGGGTGAACCATTTATACGTATTAAATAATTTTATCAACATATATTATAATAAAACATTTTATAAAAAATCCTTGGTGAATAATAGAATAAGTTTTCATATCAAAAGCATGTCGTTTTTTCAAATTTCATAAATAGAATATAACTATTTCATTACTATCCCTCAAAAAGTGACGGTGCATTTTATGTATGTCAATCACAAAAAAATATAAATTTTTGGTATTTAGGTTAATAACCCGATAAAATAGAGTGTTTTAAAATTCACAAAAGTAAATATTATAATTTCTTGTGAAAAAGATATAAATATTTACATGTTAAATCAGCAGTATAATGTGTTCAAAATATGGATTTAGAAAAAATTAAAAAGTGTGGGGAAAAGGGTATCCCATTAATAAAATAATTATAATAAATTTAAAGGGTGTAAATAAGTGGAAATAAAAACATATTAGGAAATTTTAATGAGATACCACTTGAAAAATGAACTTGAAAGGGAATGCGAAGTTGATATTTTCATTACCTTGAAGTTTGTCATTTATAACTAAATTATTGGGATGTCGGGGGCATGAGGACCACTTCATTGGACTCCACTAGAGTAAAATATATCAATTATTAGTAGAAGAGTAATTTTTATTGAAGGGAAATGAGTAAATGGGTGGGTATTGAGAGAAATAAGGGAGGATTTGTTTATTAATTTCCTTGATCACCATTGTAGTGATATATTCAAAACCATGGGATTAACCACGGTATTCTCCCATGGTATTAAATACATGGGACACCAATTATGTTATTGTTTTCTACAAGATTCTATAATAATTAAATATTAAATATTACATTATTATAATTTCATAAAACATATCGAAAAACTTAAAATTGTATCTTTACTAATCACGAAAAACTAAAGTATTTTAAAATTTTCTGATGACACAAAACAATTCTTCCTAACCTAATTTTGACATGGTGATTTCCAAAATTATTTTTATTTAATCCTAGTAATTCTCTACTTTTTTTATATTTATCTTTTAAATATAAAAAATTTATTTATTAAAAAGAATAACAGATTGAAAATGAAGAGTAAAATTTCTCAAACATGGAAAAATTAATTTATTTTACCATTTAAATATAAATAAGTCTGTTTTAATCATACTATTTAATTAAATTAAAATTACTCATATTAAATTATATTTTAATTATAAATATTTCATTTATTTTGAGTAAAATATCTATCTAAAAAACTGTTTCTCAAATACAATATATTTTTATGAAAAACAATTCTCAATGTATAAATATTGGAACGATAACATTATTTATACAAAGAAATTACACACTATGGTCAAGAAACGTACTCCCATAATACATACTTGTATTCCTAAATAGTAAGGTGTGTGATGGTCGTACATTCATGGAGTTCCTTAGCTAACAACGGCTGAGTGGGGATCTACCCTAACAATAACTTCTCACATATGAGATTTCGTTCATGCTTCACATTTTGAAACATAGATTGGGATTGGACAAAGGATAACCCTAGATATGTTACCTCCCTCCCATGTTGGGGAAATGTTCTATAAATGGAATGAATATACTAGTTTATTCTATATACTCTTCATTCTCTATCAATTTCCCTTTGTCAAAATTTTACTTAAAAACACTAATTATAACATTAAAATTATTCTTACCAATGTTTTTCCAATTTTCAAATTGAAAAATGGTCATATAATGGTCAAAACCACATGGTAAAATTTCAATTCATTCTCAAATAATTATAAAATATATATAGTTTTTCTTAGTATAATATAATATAATAACAATTCCTGGGAAATTATTATTATTAAAAAAGTTTGGGTCACAATAGAAGATATCAGAATATATGATATCCCAAGAGGCCGAACCTCCCAACCATATGAAACATTACCCAAAACATAGAGACCATGCACAGAACATGAAGGAATTTTCATTTTCAAATATCTACTAAAGGATATAGTTGAATGTGGCCTATTCATTTCTTATGGTGTCTCAATATAGGAGGTTCATGTCTCTGTTAACCCTTATTGTGACAATGAAGACTCAAGTTAATGGAAGTAAGACACCAACCATGGAACATATATGTAAAATGATCAGTTAGATAAAAATGATTTCCCTTTCAACAATGGTATCATTTTTTTCTTATTGATCAAACCATAAAATTTGGTGGTTACCATGTCTCTTCTAGCCTCCACATCAACATATGGTTCACATTCTTCCATGTATCAAAGATACATGTATCAATTGTGACCTAGGAATCTATATCCCCTACGGGTTTCATAACCAATCCATAGCCTTTTTGACATCTTTCCTCTTGAGTAGGGACATGAAACTAGAGTTTTTAAACCCTAAAATATTCCACCAATGATGATAATGATAATTTCTTCATCAATGCAATCAAATTGATATATCCCATCACAATGAATAATGATGAGGTGGGCCATGTGACCCTCTCAGCATATTTCGGATAGTGACATTAATGTAAAGGAAGGGGATGTTGTGAAGGATTAATATCAAGGATATTACGTCATAAAATATTGTTCATTATTCTAAGATAATACAACATTAATTGGGTTGGTATTAAAAGACAAATCTCTTCTAGTTCACTCTATCAGATAAGCCATAATAGCTGACTATATTGGTTGATTGTGTGACCCAACCGTAACCAAATTGTGATCAGAAACGTATGGAAACATCCTAAAATCATCCATATAGTGTTTAGTTGATAGGCGATCGTCCAATACAATCTAACCAATAGTAAAAATCTCAACTGTAAGCACCCGTTACACCCCATGTTAAAAAAATTCACTTGTTATGTAAGAATTTTCCACTACTATAGAAATATAATATGTTGAAACACCTTGATGGAATTCAATTGGGGATATTTATCCCTGATGTGATTTTCCTATCAATAGAGATATGTGAGGCCCATAAAAAATAACAGATAATCTCCCTTCAGTTTGAGATAGAGGTGGATACTATGGAGGCATATCATGTAGTGGAAGTTGGCCATGTATAATGCTATACATTCATTACATCTATGAGTAATAAATGGTTTCTTAAATTCAAGGATATATATTGTTGTTATATATCATAAAAAAATTTAATGGCATATAAATCAATAATTTTGAAGTGGATACTGGATCTATGATCGATCTAATCCCAACATTCGAACTCCATAAATTTCTGATTACATAAGGGGATATAACTATCTCTAACCATAAACTTTTGTCTTTTATAAGAGTTTGGATATTTCATAATGGAACATTTTATTTAATAATATATTCAGTGTCCTGGTAGAAATCACTAATTTTACTATATTGTGATGAGATATAACCCTTAAAACCCTGATATGAAGACCCCAGATCCATTTTCATGCAGTGGTTCCTCTTCATACACCCATTGACACAGATACTACATTGATGGTTTGGTAGGGGAACATTAATGTGATTCATCTGCCTTCAAATTTTATGAATCCCAATATTTATATTATAGTCAATAAAAAATAAAGGGAAAATAGATATAGCCTAATGGTTTCAAATGTATGAACACCCTTAAAAATGAGATAAAATATTCCAAAAATCCTTGGATAGACAAGAAATATAGCTTCATCATCCCATTCAATCAGTTAGACCCCACAACTTTAGATCAGATTTCTTGTTTTCTAGTCCTTGAAATGAAGTACTCACATATTACATTTTAATCCTACACTAGGGAACACAGGCCAGTATAAACAACCATACCCCCTTAAATTAACACACTATTACCCTTGGCAACCCATAAATAACAATCAATCATTTCCAAAAAAGCATGGGTGACAAGAGGTATATTGACCCATCATCGTAACATTGACATCAATAGTGCACCTTGCGAAATTGTGTATGATTTAATTGTCAATGTTGTTTTATGTAGTATCCAAAGGGAATTGGAAATTTTTTGAAGAATAATCCCCCATCATATTGGATTCATAATTCATCCACAAATCAATAGATTTGGGAGACATAAACCTTCTTTTTTACCCTTGTATCTCAGATGATTAATATGATCTATAGGATTCCCCATACATTAAAAATGGTTCCACTATCACTAAAAAAATCGGGATTATTTAAAACAAGGAACTAAAGAGGATCTCAGGGAAACACTAATATGAATATCTATCCTGTTAGAGGAACAAAAAATATATATGGATTTTCTAAATAATCATCATGATCTAATCTTCTAGAGGTATAATGAGATTTCTATCCAGAATCCCTAGGTTTTTTTCAATGCATTGGTCGCTTATTGTAGAAACAATATTTCATAAAGCTTCCTAGAATAATTACCCCTTAATATATTTCTATTTTATATGTATATTTTAACATGATTATTAATTTAATCTTCATTATAGATGCCTAGTAATAAGGGAGGCTAGCCAACATTGTTCCATCATGAAAGAAGAATTGGAAAATCATAGACTACATTGACTTCTGAGAACTCAACAATAATTTCCAAATGATTTTGTATCCCCTTTAGTGATAGAGCTTCTCATTTATTCTACAAAGAGATTTTGAGACCTCTTCATCATGGAATGATATTAATAACAAAATCAAATAAGGATGGACCTTGTGGATGAGGTGGTCAATTCCTCTAGGGTACATTGTGGCACCATCTTCTATGAGGTGATGTATTTTGATCTAAGTAGTTATAAAGAAAAATACCAGTGGGTTGTGCACCTTTTCATCAATTCAATCCTTAGGGAAGCCTGTGGAATATTAAATGGATTGTTTTTGAGTCATTCCAAATAGTTCATGGACTATATCAAATACAGTGAGAATGTGTTTGACTTTATCTTCTCCTAGTACTAGAAGATGAACCCTTTTAATTTTATGTAAATGGATTCTTCTAGAAATATTATTGTATTCTTCATCAGATATAGAGGCATCAAGATCTATCCTATTAAATTCAAGGATATCAGCATAATTCCAACTTTTAACATTCTTTGGGTTTGGTGAGGACTCCAAGTCCACTTAGTCTATATTCACTGATTAAATACAAATTTGGTCTGTATTTGTAATACCATATCAAGGAAAATAATGAAATTCCCAATTTTCTAATGGGTGTATGGCTACAAAATTTCCTTTGAGGACATTAAATAGGATCTCGTACCTACTACATTTATGATTCCATGTATCCCAGCATATCATCTAGTCCATTATATAACCTCCCTTAAAAAATTCCTTGGTTCTCTTCTATCCTATAATAAAAATGATGCCATGGATAAAAGACTACATTATCTCATCTATATGCTCCATGATGTGAATACTGTATATTCCACTATCTGGAAGAATTTTTTTAGTGGTCTTTATTGTAACACCCATATATTTCATAGTAAGTTATTTTCTTTAAAGTAATTCAATAGCTTTCACTACACGCAACACTGAGTTCGAGCACACCACGACTAACCAAACTAGTCGTTCAAAAATGTTTATGAATAATAGAAACTGAATTTCTAATTTTATATACTCCATATAATTTTAGAATCTCTATTATGTGTTTCTCAAACATAATATAAGACCAAATTCATTTTTTCCAAATAACAGATGTATTTTTCCAAAAAAATGAAATTTTACCGCCTTTTAATGGTAATCCCTTTTTAAAACCAATATTTCACTCTTTTATATATTCAATTTAATAAAATTAAATTATTATTTAGAATCAAAACATCATAAAAATTATTTTTTTACTTTACTGATTACTGTCACATTTTGATGAATACTAAAAAATACTAAATTTTAATTTAAAACAACTTTTTTAATTGAAATAATTTATTGTTTTAAATTACGAATTTGATTTTTTGGAAGTATAATTAGATAATATTTTTATATTTTTATTCAATGTAGGTAATTTTAAGTAATTTCACATTTGAATTTGACATAAACACATGTCAATCTTTTTATAGTTTTTACATTTTAAAAACCCACTTTTCAGTTTTGACAACAGGAATTATTTTCAAATTAATTAATGAAACTTATATGTTTCTAAATTGGTAAAATATAATTCATTTTTGAATTCGGATTATCATAATTCGCTTAAGGTAAAGTTTTAGTATTTTTCTGGAAACAATCAATTTTTTATGAATAGTGAAAAACACTACGTTATAGTTTAAAACTGATATTCTATTTGAATAATTATTTATTTTATTTAAATTTAATTTACGTAAAAAATATATATATAATACTTATATAAGTTCAATGTATTTTATTGGAGTAATTTTATAATAAAATTAGATGTATAAAAGTTTATGGAACATTTTTCTGTCATTTACCCACCTTCTAGTATCATTTGAAAATTTGCATAAAACATTATTTTACAATTTATGTTAATTGAGTTTAAAAAATACAAGATACACATTTAATATCAGTAAGTAAAATTTGGTTTAATAAGATGAAAATATTTTTTGGTGAATAGTTACTTTTGCCTTTTATTTACCACGGATAAAATTAGATAGGGTAATTAAATGTAAAAATGATAATATAATTATCCTAACACATGTTCTAATTCTATTAGATAAATGTAAATTGACCATAAACAACCTTAGGAATAAAATATGACCCTATATGTCCAATTGGATTAGATAAGGACATTTATTGTTATTTTATTTAATGAAGAGTTAAAATTGTTAAATTCAAATTTTCTCTATTTTTAATATAGGGTTATACATAATATAAATTATATTATAAATATTAAATATAAAGATAATAATATTTCATACATAATGTTATTTTATTAAAAAAATTAAATAATTAAATAATTAAATTTATTTATGACACAATGATGATGCACTAATTACCTTCTTAATTAAATATTAAAATAGTTTGTATTATAAATATTAAAAAAAATTAAACGTTTTGATGCCATAAAATAATTTTATAGGTTAATATGACATTTTAAGGTTTATTAGAAATTTTTTTTCGAAGTGATAAAGTTGATATTACTTTCAAAAAAACAAAATACCAAATAGTGTCAAAATTGACATAAATTAGTTTTTATAACAAATACTATATTATTGGTTGATATATTATTCATAAAAATAATAGATTCAGAAAAGGGCTTAAATAATATTATATATTTCATTAATGAACCACTTGATGTTCTCTTGGATGTTTATAGTAATTTTATTAACCATATAGTGTAAGAATACAAGCAGACACAGTAAACATTAAACTACATAACTATGAGTTAAATATAAAATATAAGGTTAAAATGGAAACATAAACTTGTCTAAAACTTATAGGGTGAAAGTATTTCGACCCATCCCCACCTAAGATTTGAAATAAATCATTTTGGAGCCATTATAATTTGAAAATTATTTTATCATAAAATAATATTTCAAGCTTTTCCTAAAGTGACCCTCACATCTCTTATAAAAGGGTATATCTCGTTCTGTTAATTTCATACCTCCAAAGACATTTGTCTCAGCCAACCCCTTCTAAAATATCTTCCAAAATTCCCTCACTTTGACCTAAGGGCCTAAATTTTATCATAAATTCATCTTATAGAGCCCTTTAGATCAACTCAAAAGGAAACACCTGAAGAAGAGGTAATAATTTCCCCACCCTCTTCCATGTTTTTTCTTCTTCCACTTTCTATTTCATTTTTTACATAAGAAAATAATAAATATAGAACCTTCTACATGCTGTGATTTTATTATAAATATGATACAACCATATTTTTCATTCTATCCATCCTATAAATGACAAAGTCACTATACGTGTGTACGTACGGCTTACCGTCTCCACGTCGTGGTGTAGTTTGTTATTCAAACATTTCATTATTTTTATGGGTATAATAATGAGTATAAATGATGTAAATAACAAATATAACATGTTACAGATTGTGTATATATGATATAATATCCAATTATATATGATTTCACTATCAATATAATTATATTTCTGCTCGTGCCTACGTACGGCTTACCGTCCTCACGAACGCGATAACATTCATTCCTCATCATAATCATTGATGAATAATTTCCATTTTATGATTAAAAATAATTTTGTAAGAACGTTATATTATTCTGGATATGAATAAAATATATTCTATACATATCAAACATGACTTATGTAACAACACATATAATGGAAAATGAATTAGTTAACAACCTAACCAATGATACTACTAAAATATCATTAACAAATAAATATTAGAAGAGAATATATGATATCATATTTATGTATTTGGTTCTTGTATAATTAAATAAAAATTATTTCACCATTATACATGAGTTAAATCTACCCTATACTATGGAAAATTAAAAGTTATGGGGTTTTCATCTCACTTTTATTCCCTTGAGATTCATGCTATATTTTAGACTATTACCTTTTGTGTGGTGTATGTACTACCCATGATTGTATTGTTTTCATAATATAAATTAATTTATAGGTATTTATATCATCATTTTATGATCCTTCTTTCATGGGGTGTATGTTTCGTAAGTTACCAAATCGGTAAGGGAATTTCATATTTCATTTTCCACTCATTCGGTTTTATGAAATCTTCATTGATTATTTAACTCAAAGATTCTGTGTGAAATACTTATTTATTTACTTAAGTTGTAAATTACACTCCCATTTGTGTGGATATACTTTTTATACACATAATCAATCCATTTATAATTTCTCAAGTCATCGATATAAACATGACAAGAGTAATTTTAACTCAATTTCTATTCATAGAGTTAAACATTCAAGTCCTTGGTGTTGTTTTTACAAGAATATGTGTGACTTTTCGATGATTGATTTAAATTTAAAATCCAATCATATTGAGTGAATTTATATTTTTCACACATAATTATGTCATTGATTAATCCTTAACCTAAATATACGATCTTTATAAAGGAATTCATCTAAACATACATTCCATTTAGACTTCTTTGGTGTTATGTGCCAATTCACATTTATTTGGTGTATATATTGTACATTGACATAGTATTTAATGAATAACCTTATTACCAGAATATTAGAAATTTTTTATTACCTCAATTATTTGTATTCAAGGGACTCTCATTTGGTTAGGAACTCTAACTAAAATATCATTTTAAATGTTTTAAAAGTTTATTCTCCTAAATTATTCTCATTAATTTCCATGTTTTAAAAACGATTTTGAGGTTTTATTTATATGGACATTAATGTTTTAAACTTGAAATTACTTTTAAAATTTTCAATGTGGAATGGGACACTTTGATTCAAAAATCTATTTTAAACAGCTTCTTGATAAATTGTGACACTTTTAAATGATTTCATGAAAAAGGGAGATTTCCCTCAAAGATTTTTACTGATCAATTTTAACTATGTCAACATCCTTTACAAGATATTATTCTTGATTAAGGATAATTTATTATGATAAAAATATTCCATAATATATTGAAGGTATGGTGATATGTTTGACTGTGGATGTGTTATTTTTATACCATTCATTGTTCAAGGAAAATGTATTGACATTTCATATGCTATTTTTTATAGGAATGTTTATGTTATGTTTAAATATTTTCATATAAATAATGTATTTGACTTAGTATGTGACGGGTGGAGCCCACTATATATCCTTGATACATCGGTAGGTCTCATGATACAAACTAGTGTCTTGGCACAATGCCTTTACTGAATATTATTTTTAGTCTTCGCACAATGCCTTGACTATGTGGTTATAAAGTATGGCATTATGCATTCCATCATTATGAAATTGGATATTGATATTACATGTGAGTATTTGACTAATAGAATATCCATGGGAATATGTAATTGGAATTATTTGATGTATCATTGCCATATTATACTGAAGCTTTAGTTTAAAAGTCTTGGGTTATAGTCTTATACATTGATTTAAATGTTTATTCTTATTTATGATAGTTTCTTCTATATTGTTATCCTTACTGAGCATTTGAGCTCACCCCTTTCTTATGTTTTATTTTCCCTGGATGAAAATAAGTATATTACGACTAACCTATAGGAATAGGCTAAGTTATATAAGTGTTTCCAAAGGGGATACAATGTTGTTAAATTATTTCATGATGTAATATAAAACTTATATATGTATCTAGTACTTCAAAGGCTACTAAACATATCGTTCTTTTGGGACATGATTTCTTTTATCATGTCAATGTTTTGTAATAATGCACCAATTCATGGTAACTAGGTTCGGGGCATTATAGTTGGTATCATAAGAAGTTTAGTAAAACCTTGGAAGCTATATTTATAAAAAAAAATCCAATTAGGAAACACTACCCTAAGATAGACATTGAGGATTATAAAATAAGAACCACCAAAAAATTTTGTAATGTCAATATTATGTGGGTTTTCCAAGAAATACATCCCTATCTGGATATGAGTAGGTAGAGGTGGCTCTAACATATATGTACCTGGGAGTGAACACTCTAACAAAGAGTTTCGGGCTTGACCCGAGGTATCCTGGTACATGACAACGGGCCTTGCTGCACTCTTGGTTACGTCACTCCTGGGGGATATGCTTAGGATATTTTACACTTTCTTTAAAAAAAATTTAAGTATTTTAATATAATATGAGAATAAATATCCTTGGTTAATCCAATGGTATTTTATATTGAAAATAGAGTGTTATGATATTCTCTAAATGATTTTATGACTCACACTATTCTTTCTTGTGTTATTCAATGGCTATATTCCAAGGAAGTCAGAGTAAAATTAAGCATGATGAACAAGGTTTGCATGGTGGGGCGAAATAAGCAACGAAATGGAATGTTGATAGGTTTAAAAGATATCATGTTCATGCCGAATCAGTTATCCAAAAATATGATCAAAAACATATATATTAACCAACTCACGGACTCAACAAAAAAAGAGAGAGACGGAGAATGATAAGAGCTCCAGCAGTGGAGATCATGGAGAAATGAAACCTCATTTTCCATCATAAATGAAATTTGGATGGAGACACCTAGGAAAGTTTCTCAATATAATAAAGAAATGCATTATGTGTGGGAAATAAGGACATAATGTAAATAATTTCTGAGGAAAAATGAAGAGTACTATGGAAGAAAATAAAAATGATCTGAAGAATCCATTTACAGTAATTTGGCGTAAATGTATGGGACCTAGGCATTACCCGAGTGAACTGCATATTATATATTATAATCTCTTATTCAAGGAATAACCTATGTGTAAATAATTGGATGGCTAAATGTTTAAATTTATTAGTGCTCTTTGTTGATGGGATTACTTTGAAGGATTTTCTATTTTGTGAATATCCCTATAGTTTGTTATATAGAAATGCTATTTTATGAATAATTATCTTTTCTATTGTTAATAAAGTTATAAATAACCATTTGGGTTTATATGATCCTTTAATTTGAGGAAATTTCATGTTATTAAATTTTGGGATGAAAATGTGAGGAATGAGGAAAACATTTGTGGGAAAATTATGTTATGGTTATTTGGAGGAATTTATCTCATTTTTGGGACATAATAAAATATATTTTTTAAAAAATGAAAACACACAAACCATGTAACAACCCATCGCTTTAGACAAAGCTACGGTAATCGAACCCAGAACTAGAGTGCGATTGGGATTTGTCGCCTACCACTGCGCCACATGAAGAATCGGTTTACTATGACTAATTATATTTAGTTAAATGATTTTATTGATCAATAATAAGTTGATTTGGGATCTTATTCCTTATCAAACATATATCCATAGTGTTGGAAAATGATTTGGTGATTAAGTGATAAATGATATTTTGGAAGACCTTCACACTATTGGGAACACTATATGCCTGAGTAAAATAGAATACTCTGGGATTTCATTTGAAGAGTAATGGTAAATTTATATCAATTTTTTTATTGTGTATGTATAGTGATTTTGGTTATTTATGGAAATTTTAACATATCATAGATAATATGTGACAAGATTCATTACATTTTAGTATTTTACTTTAGGAGTAGTTGATGTTATTTGGGGATACAATTTAACATGGAAGACTACGTAATAAAATTATTTAATGTTTTGGGTTTCAATATTAGTTTGGATTATATTGAAGTATTTTATGAAATTTTTGTGAATGGTATTTATTGTACTTTGTGTATTGATGGTTTAATTTTAGAAATTAAGATTAGTATTTCATTATCTAAAGGTGTATTATTTTTGGGGATCATATGATCTAGTACTAACCATTTTGGTTTATGTTAATCTCTAAAGAGAATGAAAATATATTTTTTATCCTTTATATATCATGTTATTCTCTAGAAGTTGATTCTAGTGCTTCAGGTGTGACCAAGTCATCCTGAATTCTCATCGTTTGAAAAAAAGATGAGTTAGTGGTACAAATTTATTACATGATGAATCTCTATATAAAAAGTAAGTATATATAATTATGTTCTTAGTCAATCTCATAAATAAATTACTCAACTTTATAAAATGGAACTAAAAACAAAAAATAATATACTATGTATTATTTTAGAATCCATATTATGTGTTTCATAAACACAATATAATAAAAAAATTTATTTCTTTAGATAAAAGAAGTGTTTTTCAAAAAATGCATTTTTCCACCATCTTATGGAAAAACATTTTTAAAACCAATATTTGACAGTTTTATATATTAAATTTTTTGAAATTAAAATTTTCTTTAGAATCAGGAAATAAAAATTTATTTTGGATAAATATTTCGTACTTTTCTGATAAATTTCATATTTTGATCAATACTAAAAAATAATAAATTTTAATTGGAAACAATTTTTTTAACCAAAAATACTTTATAGTGTTAAATAATGGATTTTAATGGTTTGGAATTTTAATTATATTATATTATTGTCATTTAATACATTGTAGGTCATTATAATTAATTTCACATTTATATTTTATATAAACACTTGTCAATCTTTTGATAGTTTTTACTTTTAAAAAACCCGCTTTTCGGTTTT
This sequence comes from Viscum album, assembly GCA_963277665.1. Classification (NCBI taxonomy): domain Eukaryota; kingdom Viridiplantae; phylum Streptophyta; class Magnoliopsida; order Santalales; family Viscaceae; genus Viscum; species Viscum album. The sequence continues at coordinate 925,195,286 of OY728119.1, read as the reverse complement.
GACAATTGGAATTAATTTTAAATTAATTAATGAAACTTTTATGTTTTGAATTTGGAAAAATAGAACTCATTTTTGTGTTCAGAATATCTATATTAGCATAGGTAAATTTTTGTTATTTTTATGAAAACATTACAATTTTTATGAATAGTAAAAAATACTACAATATAGTTTAAAACCAGCATTTTTTTTAATAATTATTTTTTTATTTAAATTTTTATTAAGTAAAAATAATATATATATAATACCTATATAAGTTCAATGTAATTCATTGGAGTCATTTTATAATAAAAATGGATGTATAACATTTTATTGAACTTTTTTCCATCTTTTACCCACCTTCTTGGAGCATTTTCAAATTTGCATAAAATATACTTTTACAGCCTTTGTGAATTTAATTTCAAAAATACGAGAGACAAGGTTAATATCAATAATTAAAATTTGGTTCAATAAGATAAAAAAAATTAGGGTAATTGTAACTTTTGAATTTTAGTTACCACTGTTAAAAGTAAATAGGGTAATTAAAGGTACAAATGCTATTATAATTACCCTCACACAAGAACTAATTCTATTGTATAAGAGTAATTCGACCAAAAACAACCATAGAAATAAAATATGATCCTTTAGATTCAGTTGGATTATATTAGGATATTGAGTATTATTTTATTTCAAGAATAGTTAAAAGTGTAAAATTCAAATTTTATTAACTAAACCATTTTTAATATAGGGTTATACATAAGATAAATTCTAATATAAATTTTAATTAGATATATAAAAATATTTCCTACATAATGGTAGTTTATTTATAATTATTAATGATTAAATAATTCAATTTTGTTATGACAGAAAGATGATACAGTAATTACCTTCATAATGAAATATTAAAATAGTTTATATTGTAAATATTAAAATAAATATAATTTTACTTTTTTGATGACATCCACGAATTTTTTTGGTTACTATGACATGTTAGGGTTGATTATATAAATTTTGTTCGAAGTGATAAGGTTGTTATTACTTTCACAAAAACAAAATACAAAATAGTGCCAAATTGACATAAATTTGTTTTTATAGTAAATACTATATAATTGGTGGATATAATATTAATAAAAATCTAAGGTTCATACAAAGGTATTAAATAATATTTATATTTCATTAATGAACCACTTTATGTTCTCTAGTATGTTTATAGTTTGTTTATTTATTATATTGTGTAAGAATACAAGATGACACAGTAAAAGATAATCTATTTAACTAAGAGTTTAATCTAAAAGATACTGTTAAAATGGTAACCTAAACATATCTAAAACCTATTGTTTGATATTATTTCTACCCATACCCACATTATCTTAGAAATAAATCATTTTTAGGCATTATAAACCGAAAATGATTTTATTATAAAATAATATTTCAAGATTTTCCTAATGTGACCCTCACATCTCTTATAAAAGTGTACTTCCACTTATCTTAATTTCACACCTCCAAAGCAATTTGGCATGGCCAAACCCTAACACAATATATTCCAAACTTTCCTCACTTCATCCTTGAGGCCTTACATTGATCAGAAAGCCATCCGACGGATCCCTTTTGATAAACTAAAAAGGAAACACCCGAAGAAGAGGTAATAATTTCTCCATCCTCTTTCATGTTCTTTACTTCTTCCACATCCTCTTTCTTTTTTGTTTACATACCAAAATAATAAATCCAGTACCATATACATATTGTGATGTTATTATCAATATGGTATGGCCACATTTGTTATTATACCCCTCCTATAAATGAAAAGTCACCATGCGTGCATACGTACGGCTTACCATCTCCACGTCGTCGTGTAGTTTGTTATTCAGACACTTCATTATTTTAATGGGTATAATAATGAGTATAACTATTTTAAATATAAATATAATATGTTAATGATTCTGTATATATGATATACTATCCAATTACATTCTATTTGAGAAATAATATAATGATATTCTCGCTCTTGCGTACGTACGGCTTACCGTCTCCACGAATGCGGTGAGATTCATTCCCCGCCGTAATCATTCAAGAATAATTTTCATTTTATGAATAAAAATAACATTTAATAACTTAATATCATTATGTATATGAATCAAATACATCCAATACATATCAAACATGACTTACATAACAAAACATATAAAGGAAAACGAATCAATTAACCAACAAAACAATGATACTCTTGAAATATCTTTAAGAAAGAAATATTAGAAGAAAATATGTGATATAATATTTATATATTTGGTTCTTGTATAATTTAATAAAAATGTTTTTACCAATATACAGGAGTTTAAACTACCTTTTACTATGGAAAAGTACAAGGTAAGGGGTTTTAATTTCACTTTTATTCCTGTGAGATTCATGCTATATTTTCCACTATTACCTTTTGGGTGGTTTATGTACTACCCATGATTGTATTGATTGTGTAATATACATTAGTTTATGGGTATTTACATCATCATTGGATGATCCCTCTTTCCTGGTGTGTATGTTTCGTATGTTACCAAATCGGTAAGAGAATTTCAAATTTCCATTTCCACTCGTTCGATTTTACGCAAACATCATTGATTACTTTACTCCAAGATTATGTGTAAAATCACTATTTATTTACTTATGTATTAACTTCCAATATTATTTTTGTTGATATACTTCTTATACACATAATAACTCTATCGATAAATTCTCATGTCATCGAAATAAACTTGATAATAGTAATTTTAACTCAATTTCTATTCATTGAGTTAAACATCCACATCATTTGTGTGGTTTTTACAAGACATTGAGTGAATGTACTCTAATTGATTTACAATTAATATCCAATCATATTGACTGTATTGATATTATTCACACATAATTATTTCATTTATTTATCCTTAACCTAAGGATACAGTCTTTATAAAGGAATTCACCTCAACATACATTCTATTGAGACTACATGGTTGTTATGGGCCAATTAACTTTTATTTGGTGTATATATTGTACTTTGACATAGTATATCATGAATCCCTTTATTCTCATGATGTTATAATGTCTTTATTACTTCAATTAGTTTTATTCAAGATTGTCTCATTTGGATCAGAACTCTAAATAAATATCATTTTAAAAGTTTTAAAAATTTATCCCTCTAAACATTTCTCATTAATTTCCATGTTTTAAAAATGGTTAAGGTTTAATTTATATATAAATTAATGTTTTAAAATTGAAATTACTTTTAATTTTTTTTAATGAAAAATGGATATTTCCCTAAAAGATCATTACTTCTCATTTTCAACTATGTCAACAACCTTTACGAGATATTATTCTTGATTGAGGTTGATTTATTATGATATAATTCTTCCATAATGTATTGATGGTTCTGTGATATGCTTTTACTATGGATGTGTAATTTTTATACCATTCATTTTTTATGGATAATGTATTGATATTTCTTATTATTTTTTTAATAGGAATTTTTATGTTATGGTTAAACCATTTCATATGAGGAATGATGTGGACTTATTAAGTAATGGGTAGAGCCCGCTATAGCTCCTTGATGCATCAATAGGTCTCACGTGAAAAACTATTGTCTTGGAACAAGGCCTTGACCAAATCTTATTCGTAGTCTTGGAAAAAGGCCTTGACTATGTGGTTATGAAGACTGGCATTATGCATTCCGTAATTATAAAATTTTCTATTGTTACTAGAAGTTATTATTCGACAAGTAGAATATCCATATGAATAAGTAAATGGAATTATTTGATTTATTATTTCCATATTATACTAAAGCTTATGTTTAACATGCTTGTGTTCTATTCATATACATTACCTTAAATTTTTGTTATTATTTACGACAGTTTACACTATATTGTTATCTTTACTGAGCATCTGAGATCACCCCTCTTTGTGTTTAATTTTTCCCAAGATTCAATGAAGTATATTACGATTAACCTACAGGAATGGGCTAAGGGATATAAGAGTGTTCAAAGGGGGATCAATGTTGTATTTTTATTTCCTGATGTAATGTAAATGTATATGTGTATTTAATACTTCCAAGGCTACTAAACTGATTGGTCTTTTGGGACATGATTACTTGTATAATGCTAATGTTATGTAATAATGCACCAATTTGGGGTAACTGGGGTCTGAGCATTACATTTACAGTTTAAAATTTGTATCAAGATTTATAGATTCATGAGGTCTATCTAGTGCCCAGTACTGATTTATAAAACCCCAAGGTTTTTAAAATAAATATAATATAATATATAATTCATGAAAAACTAAGTCTCTAAAAATAATTTTTTATTATAACCTGGGTTTTAAACAAATTTTTTCCAACTATGTGTTTGGATTTTGAGAAAAACAACATAATCAGTTCCAATCAATAAGATATTTTTAGACCGGTAGGATCAACATACATTTTTTGTGAATAGTAACATCACCCTTATGAATATTAATTGATCCCAGTGTATATTAAACTCACCCATGTAATTATAAATAAAATTTATGAACCTTATAAATGAGGTGAATATTTAAAAAATTAATAATTAAGTATTGATATTTTTGTGGGTAATACAAATATAATTACATTTTTAAAATTAATATATTAATTTAAAATAAATTTCCTTTTCATAAAAAGTATTTCAAAATGAATATCATGTTTTCATATGATTTTATGATAATTTTATGAGTCCTTAGTTAATCTATGAATGTGATATAATATCAGTTTTAAATTTAAAATATGTATTTTTCATGTAAATATTAATTTTATTAAAAGTTAATGACCACATATTTAAAAAATTATATTGAAAAAATGGATTTAATTTTATTAATTATACATATAAAAAAATGTTTAGGGTGAATTTTTATGATATTTTCAAATACATGATTTTTTTAGTGAATATAAAAATTCCATAATTAACGATAAATGCTAATTACATGATTTATTGAGTTATAGTTGATGTGTGGATGATTTAATGACACATGGTTCTATATCACATATACTTCTTATTGTTTTTCATCCCAAGAATAAACACTATTTCTTTTCTAGAGAAAAATAATAAAATAATGAATAAGTTATTCAAAAAGCACCCATATCCTCCCCTATAAAATCTACCTCGCACTCTCGCTTCTCCTCACACCTCTAAGACCTCAAGAGTCTCATTTTTCGAACCAAATATTATTCCTTAGTCTCTATCAATATCCAAGAGCTTTTGGTCTTTCCCAAATACAAAAACCCCTTCCCATAATGAGGTTCTCAATGAGGCTATTTTAAGAGGTAAACCCTCATCCTTTTTTTCTAATTTTATTTTTAAATTATTTTGCTTTCATTATCATATCCTTACATAATCTATCCAAATTGATCATGATAACTCCAGTATCATCAATATAATGCAATGCTATCATGTTAATGGAATATCCTTGTAACGTCTCTGCCCGACTCACCATTGACCCAGTTGCCGGACCGGTCGCCACATGGCCTCAAGCGCATCTCCGTGTACTCTAGAGGCTGTTGACTAGCAGTGAGGGTCTCAGGAGGTGATTTTGGGGAGACTATAACCTCTTATCAAAGTTTCACAATGGTATCTCAGATTAAATAACACTAGTAGAAGATTCAATAATAGATAAACAGTGAAAAAATAGCAGCGGAAGACAAATAGTGATCTTTTTTATAAGAGGTTTCCAAATCTCGTTTACATGATACAAGGATGATGAATGATACAAGGTGAAAACAAAAAACACTACAGAATTCCCACAATACAATGAAAAAAGAATAAATAAAATACAACAAGGCCCGACGTCGATCTCTTGATCATCCTGAGCTCTCGCTCGGTCCTTTGCTCTTATCTCCAGGTACGTGCAACACAACAATTCAACCTAGGTCTTGCAAACAAGAAGGTCTACTCGGGTACCCCAGTGCAATAGCAGCGCGAGTAGGGTGTGAGATAAAAATATCAGTAGGTCGGCACAACTGGTGTCAACCCCAGTCCAGATAGTGTATAATAATTAAACAGTGAGCAGGTATGGAGGAATAAGTAAGTAGAGTTGCATAAGTATATAACACTCGTCCAGGTTCCCAAGGGACACCTGACGATTATACAAGTTTCGGCTTGTTTCTGGTAAAGTAACCTGATCATGTCTCCATATATATATATATATATAATCATTTAGATCATAGATGGTGTTGGGTAAGAATGCCTCCCACCCATTAATAAGATTAGCGGGCACGAGGTAAGAATGTATCTCATCCCCAAAGGTCAACTGGAAAGCGGTAAGAATGCCTCCCTACCATACATGTATAGAGAATAGCTGGCACGAGGTAAGAATGCATCTCGTCCCTATAAGTCAACTGGAAAGGGATAAGAATGCCTCCTATCCGTACATGTATATAGATCACATATGGAATGGGGTAGACATGCCTCCCACCCATAATCAAAATAAGCTAGCATGGGGTATGCATGCCTCCCATCCATAATCGTTCAAAGTAGAAGGCATGGGGTATGAATGCCTCCCAACTATAATCGTTCCAAGTAGATGGAATGGGGTATGAATTCCTCTCATCCATAATCACTAATAATCATTATCATAGTTGCATTAGAATTCATAAGGCGGTACAACTTATGCATTTCAAATAGCCATGCTATAGTACCAAACCATAACATCGTCCATAAGCACGTTTATCACAAGTATACTTAAGGAAACTCCTCTTAATTATTTTTAATATCATCAACATCATATTTATCACAATTATACTTAAAGAAAATCCTCTTAGGCATCTATATTGAGTAATTAACATATTCAGTTTACTAACGTAATTTGTGCCCAATAAGTTATCCCAAGGTGTGGTCATACCACCCTAGTCTGTTCATTTCTAGTTTAACCATTTCATATTGAAGGATATTTTTATCATTCTTCATCCCTTTGATTACTTCTAGAGGAAACATTTCTTATAGTAATAATTCATCCCACTAAGGTTACCATCTCACTCAATTTTCCTAACATGGAAAATTTACCCAAACACAAGTATCATATCCATATCATTATATTAGTCTCAACAAGGAAAGTTCACATACCAAGCATCAAAGAAGCACCACAACAATCCAGCAGGCAAGCATAAAAATCCTATCAATACTATTTATCTTGAAGACAGTGCACCCTTGTTTGAGGTGTTTTATTATTAAATCATTAGTTTAGTGACCAACCAACCTATTTAATTTTATTCCTGCAATTCACACGATTTTCATGGAAGCATTTAATCAGAACTAAACTTGCATAATTAAAATGTTAAGGTTGTGCAATATTTAACTCACTATTACTTTACTTAAATTTAAAGGCAAGGAGAGGGGCCCTACTTTAAGGTGCATCCATCCGTCCACTCCAGTTCTTGGAGCTTTCTAACTAAGAGTCGCTGCTACTCCCCCACGTGGCATATGTGATTTCACATATGACTGATGCATACACAGGCGAGCCACCTAATCTCCCGTAAAGAGAAACCAACCCTAACCCACCAATGCATGATGAAAAACATACCAGGAACCTCTATAACAACCTAAGTCACTAATTGGAATCTACAAAAACCAATAATGGGTAAAAACCTTACCTCAGAATCAAACCAGTGGTTTGAAATCACCGCAATCTGCCTCTCCCTTGACGACGAAAGTCATACGCACACCATCAAGGTCCCAGGGGACCTTCCGCACAACCCTGGAACAAACGGAACAAGAAGGTAACTAAAATCAACCAAACCCTAAACCTAGGGGTGTTTGGCCGAATGAAATTAGGGAAACGAGGAGCCCTTAAATCATCCATGAAGTGAGGAGGAAGGAGGAAGGATGCTTACCATGGAGATTCGATGGAGGAATCGCCATGAACAATGGAGAAAGGAGGTGCGGCCGAGGGAGGGCTCGCATGAGGCCGACATTTCCAAGGGGGAGGGTTTTGTGCGGGTTCTGGATGAAAGAAAAGAGGATAGAGAGTTTATTAGATTTTAGGTTTTTTTGGTTTCTTTTTATTTTTAATATCATTTTAAAACATCTGACAACCCAAAAGGAGGGTCATGCATGATTTGACCCGCACAGTTTTCCAAACCCTGCACAAACTGTGCGGCCTCTACTGGACACCCCAGGCACCTTCCACAGGCTAGTCATACAGTTTGGGAAAACGTACACAGGCCATGCGGACTCTTCTGCCTCCCTATTTTAAGCTACATAGTTTGGGCTGCACGGTTTGGGAAACTGCGCGCCAACCGCGTGCCATCTATTGTCGCTTAATAACCAGACATCTTTGGTCCTAAAGCCCAGTCTTAGATTTGACACATTCAAAAATTGAAAATTTTCAATTTCCCCCCACTTTTTAACCTGGTTCAAAATGCGGGTCATTACAACCTTCCCAACTTAGAACTTCTCTTCCTCGAGAAGCCTTCGGGAACAACACACCTCACTCGACCTATAAGGGTTGTGAAGATCCGTTCCAGCTACCGTGTTACATCTCCAACATTCCACGCACCAACGAACATTCACTTAAGGACACATGGTGCTTAAGTCGTTAACACCTGAGCCAACACTCATTTTCTAACCAAAACACAAAGACAACTCTCACCTGAGCCCATGAACTCAATTACATGATCACGTCATCGTCTCGTCAAGAAACCAATAAAAGGTACTTCCCACCTTAGATTTTTAATGTTAATAGATCAAAAACCAAACCAAAACTTCTCCTTTTTTACTTGGATTTCAAAAGCATGCTCTAAGAATTTCAATGATGCAACTAGAGTGGTTTTGAAAAGATAAACCGGTATATTTCCCCCATTGACCTCAGAACCCAAGTCGAGCCTGTTGTTCATGAAAAACCTCAGCTGACTTCAAGAAAGGAAAGAGTCCAGCCACCCCGGTTGACTGTTCAAGAAGACGCACGGCTTAGATGGCCGACATTTTATAAGCTGAGCCATGATACCTTCTCCCAAGTCATCTCGCACATACTAGAAGGATGTTCACTAAAGATCATACCCGACTCCCAATGACATCTCATAGATTACCCATGAACGAAACCAAACATTTAGTGTGCAAGGCCAAAAGGGAATAACCAAATGGGATCAACGGATTTTAAAGCATTAGCACGACGTAAGACTGATGCTCTCTTAGTGCATCCAGGATTAAAGCAAGATAGGGGACATTCTCATCACGTAGCAGAGTACACTAAGAATAATTAGAGGGATTCCAGTTAACCTTTTACAAAAAAATTGGAAAGGAAGAAAGGTTGAACCACCACTTGTCGACTATAAAAAAAAGACTCGGCTTCACCTTCCGACGCATCAAGATTTCAAACTAACAAAAATGTATTCTCCCATATTAGGCATTCTGTCAATCAACCTTACCACCAAAACCCAAAGGCATTCGATAAAAACCAAACCATTTCCAAAAAAATTCTTCTTGTTGTGTTCTTTTTACCCAGAAGGACACACTTAACTAAACTGGCGTGATGCTTCCAACCTTAGAAGTTCTAGTGTCATCAGAAGAAGAAAATATTGGCTGCTCATAAATGAACTAGTTCATCACGAATAGATGAATATGTGTCGCCCCTCCAATCCACGGTCACCATATCGAAATGTACGAAAAAGCCATAACAATGAGACCGGTGTGTCATAACACCCCTGTCCTCTGAAAATCACCCTGATTATTGGGATAAATTCATCCTCAAATGCTTTGGTCTCTCTACCACAGAGATGACCCGATACCGTAGTCAACAGCATTAGACATTTAGTCGAATGCCCTATTTCCTCAGACGACTGTTCCCATGGATGACGACTTACCGAAACATCCATCACTGAAGGAGTAAAACAACCAACAAGCAACCAGCCATGCCTGAGGCATGTCTACAGAGCATTACCCAATGCTCAAACCCATAACAAGATCAAAGGAAGAATGACCACCCATCCGAACAAGGGTGTCATTGGAAACCAAAAGTCCTACGAGGGACTACGGCACCCGAATGGTACCCAACGTCAGAAAGTTCACCATACAAGCCAAGCAAATAAGCTCTAAGGGTGCTACCTACCACGGGCTAGCCCCTCATGAAGAACAAGCATCGACTCAAGCATTTGGTCACACCAAAAAAAATTCATCAGGATCAAGCCTAACATTCAAGTAATTTTCCAATTGCAAACAAATGCCCATGGAAAACACATATGGTTCCATCTTAAGGAACTCACAAGAAAGAATTAACTTACCCTCAAACGAGGTTTCAATAGAGGACACCACAACATGTTCCTTTTTCAAGCCCTTTAAATTTAATCATGTTCATTCTTTTAATAACTTTTAAAATTAAATTCAAAACTTTATGTAACCTTTCAAAACCAAAAATCACTAGGCACTTGATCATTTTTAACAAACAACTCAAAAAAAGTAGGAGAGTCTCTACAAACTTCCTTTTAACCACAAAACATTTATCAGATATCCTATCTCTTTTCAAGCAATTTATCATAATAAATTCATTTTAGACAACTCAGGCGGCCTACAAGGGTCCCAATAAGCCAAATCACATTAGGTCAAAATCAAACCACTTGTACACTAATAAACATCTCAAAAAGAATCCTGCCATACATTCATTACGGGTTGCCATTTCCCAACTCATGAAACGCCCAAACACTCCGTGGGTTGAAAATTGGCTCTCAACAGACAAAACAAAACACATTTCAGATTTCAACATGCTCAAAACAATAACCAAGAAATACGGGTTTCCACCTACCAACCTGTAAAGTGCCCATACACTTTATAATTTTGGCATTTGGCTCCCTTCATTCAAAACAAATTTCAATTCATTTTATAATTTAAACTTTACCAGACCTCTTTCAGAAATCTGATTATATAGGTTACCTTTCCCAACCATAAGGCGCACATACACCTTATAACTGATTATTTTCTCCCATCGTAATTGCAATAATTTATTTTGTTCAAAGCAACCAATTCCATATTAACTGAACCTAGCATGTTATCGAAAGTAGTAACACAATAACATGCTATATCATGGAAGCATGGAATAAGTACCACAACACCTATCACAACAGTAGGCATCAAATAATGCATCCTAGATGGCATGGAATAATGCATGGCATGTTATTTCTAAAAAGTGCATATATAATGCCTGAAATGGCATACCCTCGTATCATCGGGTTGAAAAAAAAGTGGAACCCACAATTGCATCAACAATATCAATAGAAACCAAGTGTGTCACCAAATGGTGAAATAAAATCAATAGTAATAATCAATATCATTAAAATAACAATTTCATTCGAGGCAATTTGGCTTTTCCCTATACACGGGATAGCTACTCCCGAGCACAGCTTATTACCAAATTACATCTCCTTCTTATCCCTGTCTACTGTCGCTAAATAGTAAAACAAACCAGAAAAGAAACCCCTCTGATACCACTTTGTAACGTCCCTACCCGGCTCACCATGGACCCGGTGGCTAGACCGGTAACCACATGGCCTCAAGCGCGTCTCCTCGTACGCCAGAGGTAGCCAACTAGCAGAGAGGGTCTCGGGAGGTGATACTGGGGAAACTATTCCCCCTTATCAGAGTTGCACAACGGTATCTCAGAGTAAATAACACTAGCAGAAGAAGTAGTAATAGATAAAAAATGACCAAACAGAAGTAGAAGACAAATAGTGATCTTTTTTATAAGAGGTGGCCAAAGCCAGTTTACATGATACAAGGATGATCAGTGATACAAGGTGAAAACACGAAACAATACAGCATGCTCACAATACAATGAAAAAGAATAAAGAAAAGACAACAAGGCCCGACAGTGATCTCCTGAGCTACCCAAGCCCATGTTCGGTCCTTTGCTACTATCTATAGGTACGTACAACAAAAAAATTCAACCTAGGTCCTACAAACAAGAAGGTCTACTCGGGTACCCCAGTGTAACGGTGGCCCGAGTAGGGTGTGAGATTTAAATCTCAGTAGGCCGACACCACTGGTGTCAATCCCAATCCAGACAGTGTATAATTATTAAATAGTGAGCAGGTATAAAAGAATAAGTAAGAAGAGTTGCATAATTAAATAGCACATGTCCAGGTTACCAAGGGACTCCAGACAGTTATACCAGCTTCGACTTGTTTCCAGTAAAGTAACCTGATCATGTCACCATATATATATATATATAAGAATATATATCATAGATGGTGTGGGGTAAGAATTCCTCTCATACCCAAAGGTCAATTGGCAAGGGTTAATAATTCCTCCCTTCCATACACGTATAGAGAATAGTGGGCACAAGGTAAGAATGCCTCTCATTCCTATAGGTCAACTAGCAAGGGGTAAGAATGCCTCCATTCCATACACATATATAGATCACATCTGGCATGGGGTTGAGATGCCTCCCAAACATTCTCAAAATAAGTTGGCATGGGGTATGAATGCCTCCCATCCATAATCGTTCAAAGTAGATGACATGGGGTATGAATGCCTCTCATCCATAATCGTTCAATGTAGATGGCATGGGGTATGAATTCCTCCCATCCATAATCACTCATAATCCTTATCACAGTTGCATTTGAATGCATAAGGCAGTATATCATATGAATTTATAATATCCATACAATAGTCTCAAACCCTAACACAGTCCATAAGCACGTTCATCACAAATATACTTAAGGAAACTCCTCTTAAGTATTTAAAATAAAATCAACATCATATTTATCACATGTATACTTAAGGAACCTCCTCATAAGTATCTATATCAATTAATTAACATATCCAGTTTACTAATGTAATCTGTTCCCAATACGTTATCCCATGTTGTGGTCATACCACCCTAGTCCGTTCATTACTAGTTTAACCATTCCATATTAAAGGATATGTTTATCAATCTTTAACCCTTTAATACCTTCTAGAGGAAACATGTCTTATAGTCTTATATCATCTCACTAAGGTTACCATCTCACTCTATTTGCCTAACCTGGAAAACTGACCCAAACACAAGGATCATAGCCATATCATTCTATTTGTCTCAACAAGGCAAGTTCACATACCAAGCATCAAAGAGGCACCAAAACAATCCGCTAGGAAAGCATAAAAAGTCTGTCACTACTTTTAATCTTGAAGATAGCGCACCTCTGATTGAGGGGTTTTATTATTAAATTGTTAGTTTAGTGACCAAGAAACCTCTTTTATCTTATTCCTTCAATTCATACGATTTGCACAGAAGCATTATATTGGAACTAAAATTGCAGAATTAAAATGATAAGGAAGTGCAATATTTAACTCAATATTACTTTACTTAAATTTAAAGGAAAGGAGAGGGATCCTACCTCAAGGTGGATCCATCCATTCCCTCCGGATCTTGATGCTTTCTAACTAAGAACTGATGTTTCTCCCACACGTGGCATATGTGATTTCACATACGACTGATTCCTACACAGGCGAGCTGCCTAAGCTCCAGCAAAGCGAAACCAACACGAACCCAACAACACACTAAGAAAAACATACCAGGAACCACTAAAACAACCTAAGAAACTAATTGGAATCTATGAAAACCAAAAATGGGTAAAACCCTTACCTCGGAATCAAATTGGCAGATCGAGAGCACCGCAATCTGCCTCGCCTTCGGCGGCGGATGTTGTACTCACACCAACAAGGTCCTGGGGGACGTACCGCACAACCCTGGAACAAGCAGAACAAGAAAGAAACTGAAATCAACCAAACCCTAAACATAGGTGTGCTTGGACGAACGAAATTAGGGAAGGAGGAGCCCTAAAATCGGCGAAGAAGGCAGGAGAAATGAGGAAGGAGTCTTACCACGGAGATTCGTAGGAGGAATCTCCAAGAACGGAGGAGGAAGGAGGTGTGGCTGAGGGAGGGATCGCGTGAGGCTGGCGGCTCCAAGGGGGAGGGGTTCGTGTGGGTTCTTGCTGAGAGAAAATATAAGGGAGAGTTTATTAGATTTTAGGTTTACTTTTTAATTTCTTTTTTTAATTTCATTTTAAAACATATAAAAACCCAAAAGGAGGTCCGTGCATGATTTGAACCGCACGGTTTTCCAAACCGTGCGCAAACTGTGCGGCCTCTACTGGTCACCCCAGGAACCCCACATGTGCTAGTCGCACGGTTTGGAGAAACCCTGCGCAGGCCATGCAGACTCCTCTGCCTCTCTATTTTAAGCCGCACGGTTTGGGCCGCACGGTTTGAGAAACCGTGCGCCAACCATGCGCCTTCTATTGTTGCTTAAAAACCTGCCTTCTTCAGTTCCAAAGCCCGGTCTTAGATTCGACACACTCAGAAATTCAAAAAGTTAAATTTCCCCCCACTTTTTAAACTGGTTCAAAACGTGGGTCATTACAATCCTTCCTCAAACTACTATCTCCCTCTCTCTCTCTCTCTTTTATTTTAAAAACAAAATTATCTTTTGGGAGGTGTCGATTTACATCCTTCATGGACAAAAAACCATCTTTCATCAATTTCACCTTCATGTATGGTCATGAAACCATTTTTATGGTTGAACCATATTTTAAGATATCTATTCTGTCTTATTTAATGTTTTCAAACTAGTATATATACATAATACTTTTTCATACAAGAAAACTATTTCGTAGTAATTAAAATATATCCAAAATAATCTAATTGATTATCACTATTGATATATCTAAAAAATCATACTCATTCCATATAAAATAATGAATTATATAATAGTTTAATATTTTGGAAGTTCAATAGTATCATATTAATTCAATTTGGGTTAATTATACCAATTCAACATGAAATTCCATACTCATATACAATTATGTCGATCACGAATACCAATGAATCATAATCTACTGAGAAAAAAAATGCATCTTATAAATCATCCAAAATTCCATAAAGGAACAAAATAAAATTATAATAAATAAAATATATTTATATAAGGTTAATAATCAATTAATTAATGTATTTAATTTTATTATCCACTACATTATTATCAAGTGCCTAACTCATTCAGAAATATGGTAAGGGTTTTCTAACTGAACCTCAATTTTCATTTGGGTTACTCTTTTTCTCTCATAGTCCCAATTAAATTCTTAATTATTCTTATTTATACTTCATAAATTCTATTTTAATGTTATATATATCGATACCTATCATAATCGTTATTTATTTTTTGGGGTGTTAAATTCTATATAAAGATCATTTTCAATTCTTCCGAATAAACATGCTTGAATGAACAGAACTTCCCAACATCTTACCTACATTAAATTTCACTCTAAATTCTTTTTTAAGCAAAATTTATTTTTAAAAATACAATAATTTCAGAATTGAACATCTTCCGAAGTTAGTATCTTGTTTTTTGCTTATATATTCACAAAATAACTCTTATTATCAATGTAAAACAGAATTTCTCTCAAATATTCCTAGATGATTTTATTAGAGTAATTTTTTCTTCATTAACACCTATATTGAATTTCATGTCTCGTTGTGGGTAATATATTTTTTTTATCATCTTACATATTTTATAAAATGGTATAGGTTTATTTGGACTATGGATTTTATATCTTTATAACATTCATCACACAAAACATAATGGTTAGTGTTTATGTATACAAATTTGGGAATGTTTTTTCATATGTTCATGTTGATTATGTTTATACCCTTTCATATTACAAATGAATTGAGAATACCATGTTATGGGTGGGAAACACACTATCCCTTCGATGATTCAATATGTATCATCAGAAAAAATAGAATTGGGTTTTGGTCGAGGCCTTACCCTTGTATTTCCAGACATCTTTGTTGGGGACCTAACAATATGTTTTTGAGGTACATTATTATTCATTACACCCTTATGGTATTAGAAATTGATAAAACATGTGATTATTAAAATAGAATAAATTAAATTATTTTGTTTCATTATATTATGATCATTTATGTAGACTTATTTACTAATCTTTCTTTCCATCCATATTTTGCTCATGTATATTTTTAAAGGCATGTTTTTTTTAGTTGTTCACCATGCCTAGTGATTATTTTTATGATAACTTACACTATATTAATAACCCATTATGAGAATATTACCTCACCATGTTCTTATGTTTTATTTTATCTAGGTTATAATGATTAATCTTATGAATGACTTGTAGGGATAATATAGGCATCACAGTTGTTTCTAAGGGAATTTATATTATGTATTTCATTTAAACTTGTAATTTTTAACTTATGTTTGTAACTTGTTTTCCAAAACTACTAAAATATTTATTCCTTCAAAAAAAATTATATGTAATAATTAATCTATATTAATATAAGGGACCAACTCTTGGAAACTAGGGTTTGGGTACTTATAGATGGTATTAAAATAAGTTTAGGTGAAAACATGGAAACTAGATTTAGAAAATTTAGACTATGGAAGAAAACCCTAAGATATACTTTCGGGATAATTATTAAAACAAATATATAATTGGGATAATTTATATATTATTTGGTTATTTCTATAAAATACATCGTTGTCTTTATACTACAAGTGGAAATAGTTCTAGAATAGATATAACTAGGAGTAACAACTCTGAAAAGGTTTTTTGGGCTTATGTTGGGGAAACCTGGTACATGTCAATGGGAATTACTGCACACCGAGGTTGACACACTCATAGGATATTCTTAGATAATTCACATTTATTTATAAATAGTTATGAAGGAATTATATGTAAATATTTCCCCAAATTAACCATGCTTTTGATTAACATACAAGACATGCATAAAATGTCAATTTATGTTTAGTGTTTTTCAAGTTCAACAATATACCTTACGATTCATAACATAATTTAGTTTATTTCATTGTTTATTAATGAAACATATTGGAAGGAATGGAAAAGTATTTCAAAACATATCACATGTCTGGATTATCCACTTATTATAGATAATGATGATGGTACTAGAGTAGTGACTAGTACTGAGTAGCATATAACAATACTGGGAAAATTTACTCGAGTTATGAAAAATAAACATACTCATTTGGAGAATCATAATACCAAACATGGAGGAGAAATTTTAGACCTATTTATGTGAATACAACCTCAATTATTTTGTGGGACTACAAATGAATTCATAATAGAGTAGCGTATATGTTTCATAGAGATGACATTTCTCATTTTGTGAAGTAACTAAAGGGATAAGTTTATCATATAAGTTTGTCATCTATCGAGAGAGGAAGATAAATGTTAGTCGTTGATTAAAAACACAAAGGAGGAGGATGATATTGAAAATATATAATGGAGGTATTTTAATGAAATCTTCATAGAAAAATAATTTCCCCGTGAACAATGAGTAGATATGGACTGGTAGATTCTGGATCTTAGGCAAGAGGAGAGTGAGATTTTTGAAAATTATGAAGCTAACATTACAAGGATAGAAAGTCTCATAACTAACTACATACGTAATATATGGAGTATGATTGATTGATTCATTGATGGTTTAAACCCATTACTCTAAAGGGAACTAGCATCCCATAATTTATGATCATAAGAAGATATAATCATATGATCTATCAAGATATAGAATTAATTTTCTATGTATTAATACATTAAGGTAATGAAATATAATAATAGGGTGGTAGAGGAATTAATGGGTAAAGGGAAAAATAAAAAATAGTGTTTTCCAACATGTGATACTTATGGAAAGAATCACTAGAGATACAACATAAAAGGAAAAGGATAATGTTAAAAATGTGGAGAATGATCCCACCAATATCTATATTGAAATGGTAATAAAGAAGAGGAAAATGTTTAGTTCTAAAATTGTAATGAGATGGGAAATTATGACAATGATTATCCTAATCATCAAGGAAACATTCCCCATTGAAGGCCAGTGGAGAAAGGTCAAACCTATGTGATCACAATAGTTGAAGTTGATGTTCATAATGATGTTGTGGAAGGTACTTTATCCATTTCCTCAAAAATACCAAATGTTTTACATTATTATGTATCATTTCATTCATTTATTTCTTCTAGGTTTCCCAGGAAAAGTAGACATTTTAAATTTTATTTAATAAATTAATTTTCAGTCAAAACTCTAAACAGGGTATCATTGCAACAAAGATGTGTCAATCGGTCTCCCTTATGACACATAAACATACATTACATGTTTATTTTATCATCATAATAATTATTTACATTTATATAATTATTGGTATG
Source organism: Viscum album (assembly GCA_963277665.1). Lineage (NCBI taxonomy): Eukaryota > Viridiplantae > Streptophyta > Magnoliopsida > Santalales > Viscaceae > Viscum > Viscum album. The sequence continues at coordinate 925,177,138 of OY728119.1, read as the reverse complement.
AACTTTATTTCATGTTATAATGATAACATCTATTGGAAGAATAAAGAAGTTATAAATTTTTTGAATGATGAAGAATCCCTTATCTTTAGAGAATAAACCTTATCATTTGATTCTTATCTAGATCCACCCCTAGTAGCTATACTAAATAAAATTTATGGGATCGATTGAAAGCAATAACTACGGGTGACGAAATAATTATTCAAACTGTGGTTGTACATATTGTGCAATAATATGATGATTTATTTCCAAAGGATTCACTTAGACATCGTAATGACTAGAAAATCATGTTCTCTATTGATTTAATTACTGGCGCAATGAAAATTTCAAATACCCTTATATATTATCCACTATGGGATTAGAAGATATGATGAAATGACTATAGTAATTAAGTGATAAGGGATTCCTTTTCCCTATTGATTCTCCAGGAAGATCTTCTGTTATTTTTGTTAAGAAAAAAATAGATCTATGAGGTTTTTCAATGACTATAGGGGGATCAATGCTATTACAATAAAGAAAACATATCATCTTCATCACATTAATGATTTATATGATAAAAATCATGGAGACCAATATTTTTTCAAAAATTTGTATTCGACTAAGATATCATCAGTTACTTGTGAGGATGGAATATATTTCATAGAGAGAATTTTGAACCAGGTTTGGGCATTACAATTTCATAGTAACACCTTTTGGACTGACTAATGCACCCTCTATTATCATGGATCTAATGAATTGAGTTTTCATGGAATATCATAATGATTTATTTTTTACTTTATTGATAATATATTGGTATATTCCAAAATCTATGAAGAACATGATGATCACTTGGAATTAATTCAGAAGACTCTTAGAATAAATGAGTTATATGGGATGTTTAGAAAGTGTGAATTCTGACATCAAACAGTATATTTTCTTGGATATATTGTCTCTATGGATAGAATCATAGTGGATACAACAAATACAAAGGTGGTTTAGGAATGGCCTACTCTGATGAACATAATTGAGGTACATATTTTTAGTTGTTTGCATGTTATTATTGGCTTCTCATTCATAATTTCTACTGATAATCACACCCGTTAACCAAACATACTCCAAAAAGGGGTAATGTTCATATGGAAAAAATAATGTGAAGAATGTTTTGAATAATTGAAGAAGAGGTTAGTGAATGCTGCAATGCTGACTCTACCATCGATAAATGATGGATTTGTGATTTATATAAATGCATCATAGAAATTAATTTGTTGTGTCCTTATGCATAATGATAGTGTTATTTCCTATGTGCCAAGGTAGTTATAAATTCATGAATATAACTACCATACTCATGATCTTCTATTATCATCAATAATATTTTCTCTGAATATATGGATGCATTATCTCTGTAATGGAAGATGTGAGATATATACTGATCACATGAGCTTTAAATATATCTTATCATAGGGGGAACTCAACATGATGCAATGTTGACGGCTCAAAATTGTCAAATGTTCTGATTTTTTCATACACTACCATCCTGGTAATGAAAATAATATGGAAAATGCATTGAGAATGAAGGATCATGGAGTTATTAAAAATGATTATTTACAAGGATCCTATGTATATAGATCTAAGAAGGCCAAATATAGGAATTATCCATGAAGGAGAAGCATCATTACTTTTTCAATTTATTTCCCAAACATATTTATTATAAATAATTTAATGTTATCAATATGATGATGAGAATAATCAAAATAAAATAAATAAGTGAATGATGGGATTGTTTTTTATTTCATATTTGAAGATGGAGATATAAAATTTGGGAGAAGCCTATGTGTTCCCTCTGTACGCGAGCTAAAAACGGAGTTATTGGATAATGCACATAGTTTGAATTTACTTATAGACCCTAGTATGAGTTACATATATAGATATTTTAACTAACATTTCAGGAGGGAAAACATGATGTGTGAAATTATTAATTATGTATCATGATTTTTAGTCTTTCAATAGATGAAGGCTAAAAGACTAGATCCAAGTGGAATCATGTAACATATACCTATTCCTACATGGAAATTGGATGACATCATAATATATTTTTCCAATGGATCACCAAAAACTCTGAGAAAGAATGACACAATATGGGTAATTTTTTATCGACATACCAAATTTGAACATTTCCTCCAATAAAGTTGTATTATCCACTACCGTGACTTGAATGGATGTATATCAATGATGTTGAATGATTTCATGGAGAACAATTCTTAATTGGGTCTGATCATGATCAATTATTTACATCAAAATGTTGTAAAAGTCTATAGAAAGCTTGGGATACTATGGCTCATTTGAGTACTGCATATCATCCTAAAACTGACTGGCAGTCAGAAAGGATGATCGAAACATTAAAAGGAATTTTGAGGTCATTATCACATGATTTTAAAGGTACATGGGATTAGTATATAACTTTTCTAGAGTTTGACAACAATAATAGTTTTAATTCATGTAATCAAATGGAACCATATGATGCGTTGTACTGAAAGATATGTCATACACCAACATGTCGACATGAAGTTGGTTAATGGAAGCTTGAAGGCCTTGAGCATATGGAGGAAACAAAAATGGATGCATGGACTATTCAAACCCATATCAAATAATCTCAAAGCATGAGAAGGGATATGTTGATAATCAAAGGAAGGATATGGAATTTCATGTGGGTAGTGATAAAAAGCATATTCATAAAATGGTGTTGTAAGATTTTGAAAGAAAGGGAAACTAAGCACTTGGTACATTGGGCCTTTGGAAAAAAATGTATAGAATTAAATTTTTGGCTTATCTTATGGTTATTGCACCAGGCCTCTATAAAGTAAAAAATGGTTTCCATGTCTCTTTGTTAAGGAAGTACAAGCTACACCCAACACATATACACACTTCTGAAGGTATAGTATTGGACCATAGCTTATCTTATTGTGAAGAGACTAACCAGATTATCGACACTGAAGAAATGGTGTTAAAGAATTGGATGACTCAGCTGGTAAAGTTTCATTGGAAAAATAATAAAATTGATGAGGTCATGTGTGAGACTGATGAACTTGTGATTAAGACCTATACAAATCTTTTTAGGAGGTAGCATTTATGTAAATTTGGATGCTGAAATTTTTTTAAGGGGGGAAGAATGTAACTCCCCATGATTTTACATATAAATTTATCATAGAATGTAATTCATGAAAAAATGAGTCTATTGAAGTCAACACATTGTTATTATAACCTTGGGAGTAGACATAATGTTTCATCATCTGTGTTTTGAATTTTGAAAAATGGTCATACATAGTGGTGATCAGTAGGATATTTTGAGTCTGATAAGATCATCATAAATTTTTATGATTTTTATCTTGACCATTATGAATAGTAATTTACCCTTATTAATTATAATATGAACATTATGAATTGTAATTTCACCCATATATCTATAATAAAATTAACCTCCTTATAAATAAAAGTGAATATTTTAAATATTAAAAATCAAGTATTGGTGTTTTTTGAGTAATAAATATTTAATTACAATTATAAAATATTAAATTGAATTAAAATAAAATTTATTTTCAGAAAATGTATTCTGAAATAAATATTTTTTTTCCTATGTTTTTTGGATAATTTTATGAGACCATAGTTAATTTATAAAATTATTATAATATCAGTTTTAAAATTAAAATATGTATTTTTCATTTAAATAATGATTTTAATTAATAATTTAATTTCAAAAAATTTTGTTAATTATTTTTATAAAATGGATTCTACCATTCAATTTTAAATGTAAAAAAATAGTTATGGTGATTTTTTAGGATTTTTTATAAGATACTTGAATTTTAAGTGAATAGTATAATATAATAATTAACGATAAATGCTAAATACTTGATTTATTGAGTCATAGGTGATACATGGGTGATGTAAGCACACTTAGTTAGAAATAAAAAGATATTATTATTATTTTCTCATTATAATCAAGACTTTTCTATGTCCTATGAAAAATAATAAAATAATGAATAATATATTCATAAATCACCCCTCAACTCCACTATAAACCCTAAACCTCACACCCTCTTCTCCTTACTCCACTAAGACTTGAATATTTTAAATGTTCTACACAAGTCCTATTACCTAGTATCTACCAAAGTCCATGATACCTTTTTCATTCCAAAATACCAAAACTCTTTCCCTTAAGGAGGTTCTCAAATAGGATATTTCAATTGCTAAACCCTCTTCCTTTGTCATTTAATTTCATTTTCAATTAATTTTATTTTATTATTATATCCTCACCTAATAAGTAAAAATTATCATGATATCTATAATATAATCTATATAATATAATTATATCATGTTAATGTATTGTCCTTCCTCAGACTAGTATCTCTCACTTTTATTTTAGAAATGAAATCATCATCTGAGAGGTGTAGATTTACAACATTCATGGACGATGATCCTTAATTCATAAATTATTCATTCATGTCTAGTCATGAAACAACATTAATGGTTGAAATACTTTATATAATACATATATCTTCTTATGTAATACATTTAAATGATTATATATTCATAATACTAATTAATACAACCAAACTGGTTCGCAATAATTGAAATATTGACAAAATAATATAAATGATTATCACTAATGTTCTATATAATAACACCTCCTCAAAACATATAACGAAATGATTTATATCACCATTTAATATTATATCTATTCATTAGTGTCATATAAATTCAATTCTAGATAATTACACCAATTTCACATGAACTTCCATACTCATATAAAATTATACGGATCTTGAAAACCAAGGAATCAACCGCTCTCGAGCATTAAAATTTTACTTTTAACTCTTCCAAAATGCAATAAATGAACATAATTAAATTATAATAAATAAAATACATGTATATGAGGTTATTAATTAATTATTTAATGGATTTTTTTTATATCTAGGAAATTATGTTCCTGAACAGAACTCACTCGAACATAAGGTAAGGGTTTTCTACCCGAACCTCCATTTTTAATAGGGTAACTATTTGTCTCGTTAATCCCAAATAAATTTTTGATTATTCTTATATACTCTTAATAAATTCTATTTTAATCTTATATATTTGTTTGACATATCATAATAATTCATTATTTTATGGAGAGCTAAATTTATTATAATGATCTTTCTCAATTATTCCTGATAAACACACCCAAATAAAGGAACTTCTCAAATTATTACTTATTTTCATTATAACGATATAATGTATTTTAAGACATAATTATTTTTATAAAACCAATTTTTTCATCATGGGAAAAATAACTTAGTTCATTTCTGATTTGATGAACATATTTTTCCACAAGAACTCTTCTTTTAAAAGTAAAGGTGTATTTCTCTTCAAAATTCAATGATGATTTTATTAGAGTACCTTTGCCTAATTCAACACCTCTGTTGAATTTTTTATATTATTATGGTTAATGTCTTATTTTCATCATCTGAAATTTTTTATTAAATGTTTTATGATTTCTTGGGATGGGGGTGTCCTATCATGATACCATTCACCATAATACTTAGAATAGTTATGGTTTATGTGTAATGATTGGGGGATGTTATTTCATATGTTTATGTTGTTTATGTTTATCCCCATTCATAAGTGGAATCAATTTAATATAGAAAGTGATGAGTGGGTAACTATATATCCCCTAGATTCATTAGTAGGACTCATTATACCAAATAGAATTGGGTTTTGGCTAAGGCCTTGACTTAGTATTTTCATACATCTTGGATGAGGCCTTGACAATATGTACCAGGTATCCGACATTATGCATTACCTCATTATGTTATTAGTAATTGATAAACCATGGGATTATTCATTTATTAAATTATAAATGGTTATGATTAATTATTTTATGATTAAGTATATGGATTTATTTTGACAACATTCATTCCTGCAATATTTTTCTAAAGTATATTTTTAAAGGCATGTGTTTTTAGTTGTTCCCCATGCCTGCTATTTATTTTTACAATTACTACTATAGTATTACATACCCTTACTAATATTATGAGATCACTCATTATTTATGATTTATTTTCCCCAATTTGTGAAGATAAATATAATGAATTACTTTCTAGGATAATCATGGAGTCATAGATGTTTCCTATAGAATTGTTATTATGTAATTCAATTCATGTTGAAATGTTGAACTTATGTTTTTACATTGTTTTAAAAAACTACTAAAATATTTTTTCAATCAGGATAAAACATTCTTGAAATCATGAAAATGTATTTATATAAGATATTGGATCTGGGTAACTAGGGTGTGGGTCCTTACATGATTTGATGAATTGCATCCTCAACCAACCCATGATGAAAGGATAACTTGATAATTGCATAGTAATCCGATTTCACTTCAACATAAGCTTATTTCATCATAATTACATCATTGGTCGAGCATTTGTAGACCTCCTAGCCCCATATTTGACCCTTGAGAAACATCCCCTAGATGATTATTTCCCAAAAGAATCCATTCACTTGGTGGGTTATATTGTTCTATGTTAGAATATTCATTTATACTGTGCCTCACAAATTCCAACTAGTATAAGGGTCTGAGACTAAAAACATAATTATTTTGGCATGAGTTTTACCTTTTTTATAGCAACACCTTCTATCCTACCATGATTATTCCAATAAATAAATTCTTTTACCAATGAAATGGAATAGTTTTAGGCCCTCATAACTTGTATGGAGTTGTCCCTCGAGATTATGTCCCCAAAATTCATGTGAAGAGAGACTCTATACAGCCATAAAATAGATCAATGAGGAAAATATAGTTAGAAAAATAGTGATCATTCCAATGCTAGAACATACATTACAGATAATGTCCCAATTCACTTCCCATATAATTAAGAATCATGTTCCTCAGAAACATAATATACAAAACAAAAAAATTATTATCATGGATTTTTCCCTAGAAAAGTATAATCAAGGTGATTTGTACATTCATGAGGCACAACTGAGGGGTATCGATCCTACCAAATTATATTATGGAAAATTATTGGTATATTAAATGGCCACTGTTACATGGACACTAATGACCTAAATTTCATGTGTTTTTTTAATAATAGTATGATTACATAAATATGTTCACTGAGTATCTCCAACAGGGAATTCTCCCATTAGGTTGGATGAAATGTGAGTGAATTTGTTGTCAGGAAGTATAGTTCACCCTCTAGAGAGGCCCTAACCTTGAGAATCCACTCTACTAGAATATTTTTAATGTAATTATTATATATTTCATATAAGGTAAATAGATATCTTAGTTAAAAAAAATTGATCCATGATGGATCCTTTGTATATCATCAAGTGATATTGATGATCTCCCACCAATTTTGGTAGTTGCGTTACATTTTTTCCTTCATGGTCTATGACTTCATTGATTTCTAAAAGAGTTTTAGTGTAGAGACCCGAAGCTTGATGTACATGGACATTACATTACTTTTGTGGAATACTTAGTACATAACAAAAACACACACACGAGGATCGTAATAGTTTAGTGTCTTTGGAAACTTGGAATATAATCTTCTAATCGTGGTGAAAGATCTTCAATATCTCCCATAAAGATCTTCCTTTTTTTACCTAAAACCTTTCTTTATATCCTTGGAAAAAGAAAACATAAAAGGGTGAGCTCAAATGCTCAGTAAGGGTAAACAAAAGAAATATCAATCACATCATTTTCATAAGAACATAACATTTTGGAAATCTTAACCAGCAAAAGAGAGCATAATTTCATAACATGGGATAAATCATAGTAGTGAAATGAAATCCCAATTATCATAACTTAAAACATGAAACTTTGTGTCATACACACATAATCATAGATAATCATATCTTATTAGTCAAGACTCATTTCCAAGACTATCTTAGTGGGCAAAGTCCATTTCTGAACCGAGTCACCCTCGTTTCAGTCCTGTTTCACTGAACCGGTATAACCTACCGTTCCAGCCATGTCTATCTCATGAGATATAAAATCTTTACCCAATGAATTGGAGGGAGATATAGGTCCCACCCATCTCATAATGATACCATTATTATGTGTGCCACAAAATCATAAATCATACATCATTGCATAACCCATGTAATAAAAATGGGAATCTTAAACATCAAGACATCATAAAACAATTCATATAAGATAAATGAATTCATAAAAATATTTCCATCACAACATAATCAAGTAAAATGTAATAATAGGGATATAAATAGAACCCTATATTATCATAGATGGAAAATAATTTTGATAAAACACTTGAACTCTATTTTTGAGGAAAATATCCTTTCTACTTCAAAAACACTTTTCCTTTCTTAACATGTCATAAAATTATAAACTAAAAGAAGTTGATTAAAAATAAACTTTAAAACTTGTAAAGGAAGCTTCTTGGAAATAATGTTTTAAAAATCCATTCATGCCGTATATGTTAAAAAAACATTCTTCATACTTTTGTCGGAAAAGTCAAAAAGTACCTCGTATGAAAAATGACAAAATATTCCTTTCATATCCTTTACTAAAAACTCACCGAAGGGTAAAATTGGATTTAAACAATTGTAGGTGGATGGAAATAATATTACATATTGAGGAAACATGGATGTATATGATAAAATACACCCCAGTAAATTTCAAAGTATAAACAATCGCGGATAAAAATGAGATTGTGATATTTCCCTTAACTTAGGTCTGATATGCTTTGTACGTGTCCGAACCTACTGTATAATGATTTAAATAATGTTATTGACTTATTCCAGAATCATACTTATTTTTATGATATCATATATGGTCATATTCTTAGCTTCTTAGTAGTAATATTTCATTGCAACTTGTTATTCAGGTGTTTATAACTTTTTGTTCTTTTGCGTGTTTTGTCGAATAAATTCTTATTCTTCTCTTTAGGTTATAGATACCTCATTTCCATAATGGTATTAGTGTAATATATATCATATTCATTCATTCAATTCATTTATATAATCATTATCAAATGAAGATCATGTAGAACGAGTCGCATCACATCGTGGAGACGGTATTCCGTACGTACGCATGAGTAATGATATCGTTCCTATGATCGTGGAATTGTATTGGAGCGTATGTATACTATTTTAGAATCCATATCACTTTATAATAGTTATATATAGTCATTATTTACACCATTATACCCATCCAAGTAAGGTGGTGGTGGAAAATAGATTACACCACGGTATGCAGACGGTATTCTGTACGTACGCACGCACGGTGATTTCATTTTCCGTAGGATGGATAGATGGTTAAATAGGGTTGTTTCATACTTATAATAACATATCAGTATATTAGTGATACTTATGTTATTACTTCATAATGAAACAACTAAATAAGAAGAAGTTGAAGAAGAAAGAAATTGGAAAGGATCGGTAATGGATATTACCTCTTCTTTGAAGTGCTTCTTTGAGACCTCCTTTTAGGGCACTAAAATTGGTCTTTGAAGAAGCCCAGGACCTCTAGGATTTCTCTAGGGAAGTGGAGAGGAGAAAATGGAAGGGGTTTTCCGAGCGTGAAGGCTCCAATTGGTGTGAGGAAGAGGGGGAGGAGGTAACCTTTTATAAGGGAGGAGAGGGGCTCCTTTGGAAAACTAAAAATATTATTTTATTATAAAGTCAAGTTCAATTTTAAATAGCTCCAAATTGAGTTATTTAGAAGCTAAGGTGGGGATGGGTCGAAATCCTCTCATCCAATAGAATTTATACAAGTTTAGGTCATTATATTAACCTTATCTTTTAGTTTTAACTCTTAGTTAATTAGATTGACATTTACCATGTCACTTTTTATTTTTATAATATATAGTTAATAAACTTACCATATACATCCAAGCGACCCCGAAGTTGTGTTTTATTAATATATATAACCTTATCTAATTCATTTGGCCGAACCTTATATTTTTAGGAATAAAATAACAATTAATAATATAATATTTGTTTTAAAAACTATTTTATGTCAATTTTGACACTATTCAATAGTTGATTTTTTTGAAAATCATAAAGAATGATTACTCCGACCAAAGTTAATTAAAATAATCCTAACATGTCATATTAACATATAAAATTAGTTTAATTCATAAAAAGTCTCAAATTATACTTATTTATGTATTTATAATATCAATTATTCTAATTTTTCACTATTATGGTAATTACTGCATCATCATTGTGTCATAAATAAATTAAATTATTTAAAGTCTAAAAATTACAAATAAAATACCATTATGTAGGAAAGATTATTATATTTCTAATTAATATTTATAGTCGAATTTATCTTATGTATAACCCCATATTAAAAATTATTTACTTATTAAACATTGATTTTAACTATTTTAATCCTTCTTTAAATAAATTAATAATAAATGTCCTAATCTAATCCAAGTGGGCCTAAATGGTCATATTTTATTCCTAAGGTTGTTTTTGGTCGAATTACACTTCTCCAATTGAATTAGGACATCTGATAGGGTAATAATAATATCATTTTTACCCTTAATTACCTTATTTACTTTTAACCGTGGTAAAAAAAAGTAAAAAGTTACTATTCACCAAAAAATCATTTTCATCTCATTGAACCACATTTTACTTACTAACATCAACCATGTATCTTGGATTTTCTAAATTCCACTCACATAAGTGGTAAAATTAAGTTTTATGAAAAATTCAGTTTTTTAACTACCACTTAGTGGTTTCACTATTCATCAAAAAAAGAAAGTTTCCAGAAAAATACCGAAAATTAGATCTAAGCTATATTTGATATTATGAATTCAAAAATGATGTCTATTTTATCAAATTCAAAACATATCAGTTGCATTAATTAATTTAAAAATTAATTCCCGTCGTCAAAACAAATAGAGTGTTCTTAAGAGATAATAACTATCAAAATATGGACACTTGTTTATGACTGGTTTAAATGTGAAATTACATCCAATTACCAACATTTTATTTAATTGTAAAAATATATTCTAAATATAATTTAAAACCACTAAAATTAATAATTTATCACTATTAATTATTTTGATTAAAAAAGTTGTTTTTAATTATAATTTAGTAAATTTCACTATTCATCAGAATATGAAAGTTATCCGAAAAGTACCAAAATTTCACCTTAGGCTAAATTCGACACTCCGAATCCAAAAATGAAGTCCATTTTGAGAGAAAAAATTTCTAAAATTTTAAAAGGTGGTTATTACTATTCATAACGGGTAGTTTTAATAATATTTTAATAGCATATTGTTGTTTAGTGAAATTCGGTATTGCGTACTACACACGCTATCGAGGAAGTTCGTGATTGTGTGTAATGCAAGGCAAGTAAAGGATGCGTGTTGATCAAACTACTTTTGGTGTAGCGTACAACACAAGACATTAATGAAATTAAAAAAGAATACTTTTTTATAAAATCTCGGGCTGTTACATTCTACCCCCCTTAAAATGAATTTTACCCTTGAAATTCCTCGGGGTTATAAATGGTTTACTACTCAAAAGTTTCTTTAATAGAAACCCACATTGTAAAAAGGAATACCAAAACTTGGCTTTAAAAACTAAATTATGAAATGTAACGATTACCCAAATAAACTAATCATTGAGTTTCCACATAGGTGAAAATATGGATATGGAAGAGAAATCTAACCATTATGTTCTGATGGAGAGTGGTAGAGAACATGGCTATGGAAAATCCAGTAATCACAAAGCTATAAATTTGTGACGATCTAAGGTACCATCTGATTCATCAGATATAAGAGCACTAGGACAACATTTTTGGTTTTCAAGATCATTTCCCTAAAGTTGATGAAATTATAATTAGAAGAAATACTTTCGTGATTTTGGTATAGTCTCACCGTTTGTCGTTCTTTGGACAATTTCCACTTCATCTCTTAAAGAAATGAAGTTGAATTTGTAATTCGTGATGTGTTAGCAGATCATGTGATTGAATGATGGGTCATTCCATCTGTCTCAAACAAAAGGTTAGAAAAGTTATCAAAAAATACATAAGTCCATCTATAGTTAGATTAATCATATATAGTTCCTAAAATGGACTTATACTTCATATATCATACTGCTTAATATAATAAAACTAGTTTCTACTAAACAGGGACTTCCTGTAGGCCAGTGGTAGGAGATAAAGGCCAGTCGCACTTCGGTTGTGGGTTCGATTCCCACAGCCTTGTCTGACGCGATGGGATGTCGCCCATCCTGCAGGTTGTCCTTTTTCTAAAACTAAATTAATATAACATCACATAAATAATATCAAAAAAAGTTCTATCCTTAAACAATACTAACTTATGGTTAACATAATCCATTCCAATCTTTAGGCTTATCTAAAATACTTCGGTCCAAGCTCATAGTATAAAGAAAACAATAACTTGAAATGTCATCAACCAAGCATGTGAATACCATCATTTATCCCCCATATATCTTGTTGGTCACATTCCAATCATGTGAATACCTTAATGATGTATTCTATTGAAAAATGAATACCCATTAAACCTTATTGAAAACATGAATACTGTCAAAAGTTAACTCTTTCCACATACCAAAATACAAAAATTCTATATACTCAAACCATGATATAACCTTCTCCTTATATCAGTAATGAGCTCATGAATACTATCAAACATTTAATTTTCTCCTTATCCCTTCATTATGCACATATCATCTACATTCCAAAAATATCTGAATAACCCTTCATGGATACTGGTAACATTAATCATACACTTTCAAAACTCAAGGAAATACAACAGTGTAACAATCCTTAGATGTATCATTATTCTATAGTACCATGAGATTACTTATACAACATTACACATGATAAACATGTAATCATTCCACTATATTCTTAAACCATTGACCAAGCTTCAACAATTCTTTCATCTCACATATCATTTGTAGTCTCTTCATCATCATCCACATAAATACTACCCATACGACCATACTGATTCTCTTCATGAGACTTTCCCTTAGGGAATTGGTTTTCATAATGCCCGTACATTCCACAATTAAAACATTTAACCATTGTTTATGTCATAGAAATACCATTATCCTCATCCCTGGTGTTAACTAAACCTTTTCCTTTGCACTTACTAGCTTTGTGTCCTTCTTTTCCACACCCAAAGCATCTTCCAGTTCCTTTGAAACATTCTCCTTGATGCCTCTTCCCATAAGATTTACATAGGGGAAATTGAACTTTCATTCCTCTCACTACTAAAAAAACGGGCAAGGGAAGCGCGCCATTATAACAGCGCTAAGAAAAACCGCTGATAAAGGATACCCTATATCAGCGCTAAAATTACAGCGCTGAAAAAGATAATGTCCATCAGCGCTTTCTTAGCGCTGATAATAGTAATATTTATCAGCGCTAGAAAAACGCTGATAAATATGATCTGTATCAGCGCTAAAATTTTAGCGCTGATACAGTTGGTCTTTATGAGCGCTCAAAAAGCGTTGATAAAGGTTCGCCTATATAAGGGCTAAAAAAGCGCTGATACAGAACACCTCTATCAGCGCTCAAATTTCAGCGCTGATATAGGGTATCCTTTATCAGCGCTCAAAAAGCGCTGATAAAAATTATCTTCATCAGCTCTAAAAAAGCGCTGATAAAGAGACCCTGTATCAGCGCTATAATTGTAGCGTTGATACGGGGAATCTTTATCAGCTCTTTTCTAGCGCTGATAAATCATAATATTATCAGCGCTAGAAAAGCGCTGATAAAGCTAGATTTTATCAGCGCTATAATTTTAGCGCTGATAAAGGTAGCCTTTATCAGCGCTTTTTTAGCGCTGATAAAACCTTAATCGACTTTTTTATAAAGTCGGTCGCATAGTGCCCTCGTTTTATCGCAGCTAAAGCCCTCGCGGAACCGTAACCCTGCTACTCTTCTCCCGAATACCGCTGCTGTGTTAGCTTCGCCGGAGCTTGCCGCCCTCGGTACACTCGCCGTCCTCCGCCGCCCGCAACACCCTCGGCCGACCTCCACCGCCTGCCGCCCTCGGCTGCCCGCAACGCCCACGGCCGCCGTTCTCTACCGCCCTCGGCCGCCCTCCGCCGCCCTCGGCTGCTCTCTGCCACCTCTGCCGCCCTCCGCCTCACTCGGCCTCCCTCGGTCGCCCTCCGCGGCCGCCTTCCGCAACCCGCAACGCCCTCGGCCGCCGCCTTAAGTTAACAATCTATGAAGAAGATGTATATGTTTTCATATAGATAGATTGTGTATAGCTGATTCTCTCTAAGTGTACTCATGATGATGTCCAGATGTTGGGAATGATCATCATTATTTTGGTATTACACCAATATGTCATCCATAAAACAACTACAATCTAGTCTAGGTACACGTGAAATATTCAACTCATCAAGAGAATAAATGCCATGGGGAATTCGTCAACACAAATTTTATTATGAAGAATTCATAAAAACTATACATGATTTCAAAATTAGTTTATAGTATATCAGAATTTCTCAACCTCAAATGATGATAAACAAACCTTAGATCAATATTAGAGAACAATATGGAACCCCTCAGCTGGTCAAATAGATCAAAAATACAAAGAAGTGGATATCTGTTCTTAATTTCCATCTGATTCATATTCTATTAATAAAAACACATATATAATGTTCTGTCATCCTTCTTGGAAAATAAAACATGAGATCCCCAAGTTGACATACTCGAGCAGATGCACCCTTCATAATCTAACTCCTCTCATTGAGTTTTATGTTCCTGAATCTATTCTTGTTTCATTCTGAAAGGCGTTATATAAAATGGCTCAACTCCACGCATCAGCTCAATCATGAACTCAAAGTCTCTTTTAGGTGGTAGCCCTGATCAATTATCATGAAACACATCCTAGAACCAGTCTACTACTGGGGGAAATATTTCTTGTTTCAATCCATTATCTTCAAGAAAAATATTTGTAAACTGGTCTATGTTCTCACCTAGTTGTGGAAGAACTGGTCCTACATGGTCTACCAAGATATCCCATTCTCCATAAAAGACACGGGCTCTACCCTTATGAGGCATGACGGTCACTCATCTACGGTAACAATCAATGTGATATTGATTAATTACCAAAAATTACATCATCACTATCAATTCAATACATATCATATCAAGCATGTATAAATCCAAAATGAAACAATACTCCCAAACCATGAGGGAACATCCCTTATGAAGACAGATGCCTTCTAATCACACCCCCAATGGTGTGTTGACCAACATGATCCCACAAAAGTACTCTAACACAAAACAGAAGCCATTTACCAAGAGATAAGATATAAAATAAATAGAGGATCCCCTATTACAAGTCTCCTTTAGGTTCCCCTATTCGGTGATCTGATAAAGGTATCTCTCATCGATTGGAAATCCTCTATCTCCTGTTATATCCTCCTTATAGAGTGATAGATAATCATCTTTTTAGTGAATCTAATATTCTTTTTTGTCAATCTTGATTGTAGGTTAGACTACTTGATCTCCTTCCAAGGAAGTGGTTCCCTTCTACTGTATTTGGAAGTCTTCTTTTGTGTACTTGAACCATAAATACTAATATTTGAGATTCAAATAGGATGAAGATGAATAAAGATTGGATGGATTCTAATCGTTTAACAATAGAGTACGAGAACGAAGTGAAAGAGTTCATCAAGTTTGCAAAGGATCACACAAAGGATCCTTCTCAAATCCTTTTTCCATGTTTACGTTGTTGTTATTCTAGACTACTTACTCCAGAGGTGTTGGAAGAACATTTGATATGTCACGGAATAGATCGGAGTTATAAATGTTGGAATAAACACGGAGAAAAAGCGAATGTAGCTACTGGCTGGGATAAAACTGAGTTTTATGGATCGTCAGATATGAATACAAATATAGATAGTAAAGAAGACTGTAT
Organism: Viscum album; assembly: GCA_963277665.1. Lineage (NCBI taxonomy): Eukaryota > Viridiplantae > Streptophyta > Magnoliopsida > Santalales > Viscaceae > Viscum > Viscum album. The sequence continues at coordinate 925,161,239 of OY728119.1, read as the reverse complement.
GGAGGATGTGATTACAGATGTCAATGATGATGAAGATCGTATTGAGGAAATGACAAAGACAATTCAAGATGAACCCCGTGATTGCCCAAAATTGTTTGAGAAGTTAAAGAGTTGTGCAAAGACGCCATTGTATGCTGCTTGCACTAAGTATACAACATTGTCAGCTGTACTGATGTTGTATAAATTGAAAGCAGGCAATGGATGGAGTGATGTCAGTTTTACGGAACTACTTGCTCTCTTGAATGACATTCTCCTGGAAGATAATGAGCTCCCAAGCCGGACATATGAAGCTAGACGAATGCTACGCTCGATGGGAATGATTTCTGAAAGAATACATGTCTGCCCGAAAGACTGTATATTGTTTCGAAAGTAGAACAAAT